>JARQOC010000001.1:73651687-74359187 GCA_033576535.1 Allobates femoralis | reverse complement strand
ACGTGCCGCTTTGCTGATTGGTAGCCACCGTGACCCTGGAGATTTGAATCCCACGCCGCTCAGCCAATGAGCGGTATGGGATTCAAATCTGCCGTTAAGCCGCGCAACGCTTCTCTGATAGGTCGCCACTGTCAGTGGGGACCTATCAGCGGAGTGCAAGTTAAATCACGCCCCAAGAGCGCTGATTGGTTGCTGGCGGCGGCGGCAACCAATCAGCGCTGTTAGTGCAAGATTTCAATCGCGCTTTGCTGATTGGTCGCCATGGTCGGCGGCAATCAATTAGCAAAGCAACCTGCGCTTTGGCGGGAGATTTGAATCCCGTGCCGCCTCAGTGGTTAGCCCTGTATATGGTGGCTCAGTGGTTAGCACTGTATATGGTGGCTCAGTGTTTAGGTGGCTCAGTGGTTAGCACGAAATGGTGGTTCAGTTGTTAGCACTGTATGGTGGCTCAGTGGTTAGCACTGTATGGTGGCTCAATGGTTTGCGCTATGGTAGCTCAGTGGTTAGCACTGTATGGTGGTTCAGTGGTTAGCACTATATATAGTGGCTCAGTGTTTATGTGGCTCAACAGTTTGTACTGTATGGTGGCTCAGTGGTTAGCACTTTATGGTGGCTCAATGGTTAGCACTGCACAGTGGCTCAGTGGTTAGCACTGTATGGTGGCTCAGTGGTTTGCACGGGATGGTGGCTCAGTGGTTAGCACTGTATGGTGACTCAGTGGTTAGCACTGTATGGTGGCTCAGTGGTTAGTACTGTACATGGTGGCTCAGTGTTTAGGTGGCTCAGTGGTTAGCACGGAATGGTGGCTCAGTGGTTAGCACTGTATGGTGGCTCATAGTGATGATCGAGTACTAAAATGTTTAGGTGCTCGAAGCTCGAGCCGAGCATCCCAAGATACTCGTGTACTCGGCCCGAGCACCGAGCCCAATGTTATCCTATGGGAGACCCGAGTATTTTTCTGACATGACCCCCGGCAGCATGGAAAAAGCCTAAAAATGTCATAAAAGTATCAGAAAAGTACTGAAATGACATGGGAACAGCATGGGGAAGACCCCTGGAAGCATTTCAGACCCCAAGGTCACTGATGTCAACAATGTTGTCAGACTATTAGGCCACTTTTACAGACTGTCAAGAAAACGTTACAAAATGAAACCAAAACGGATTTTCATGGAAAAAAGATTAAGGGCTCATACCCACTTGTGAGACAGAGTGGGTGTATGTTAGTTTTTTGGATTATATCAAAGATTTTTTTCAAAAAAATTGTGTGGCACTCCCATGCCCCTGGGAAGAGACGTAAATGAAGGCCTCTTTAAATAATGTGCCCATTGTAAGCAAGTGTGTCTTTTTTAGTATTGCCCTAGGCAGGGAAGCCATAAATTGGAGACACCAATATGCCCCTGGATAGAGGCGTGCATGAGGGCTTTTTTAAAAAATGTGGCCATTGTAAGCAAATGTATCTGCTGTAGTATTGCCCTAGGCAGGGAAGCCAAAGGTTTGGAGGCACCAAGATGCCCCTGCATAGAGGCGTGCATGAGGGTTTTTTAAAAAAATGTGCCCATTGTAAGCAAGTGGGTCTTTTTTAGTATTGCCCTAGGCGGGAAGCCATAAATTGGAGACACCAGTATGCCCCCAAATAGAGGCGTGCATGAGGGCCTTTTTAAAAAATGTGGCCATTGGAAGCAAGTGGGTCTTTTTTAGTATTGCCCTAGGTAGGGAAGACTGAAATTGGGTAGCACTTCAATGCCCCTGGATAGAGACATGCATGAGAGCCTTATAAACTAATGTGCCCATTTGAAGCAAGTGAGTCTGCTGTACTATTTAACTAGTCAGGGAAGCCAAAAATTGGGAGGTATTGCTATGCCCCTGGGATGAAACATGGAGGAGAGCCTCTAAAAATTGTTCCCTTTACGAAGGAGCGGGTCTCCTGTACTTGTAATGCCCATTCTGGAAGCATGGACTAAAACATTTACCCCTGGGGGGTATACATGAAACTAATGCCTAACTTTAGAATGGTTAGGTGCATCATCATCATAAATATAATGTCCAAAAATTATGCTTTTGTGGCATCATGAACCTTGGTCACACTGATTATATGATGGTGGCGGATGAAGAGAAAGAGGAGCAGTACAGCAAGTAGCCAAACACATCAAGTCAGTACCGATGTGTGGGTGTGCGGAGGTCCATGGGAATCTACCGACACAAAATTTAAATTCTGCTATCATTTGGTGGTGGTGTGGTGAAGTCAGGCCCAATCCAACCCTTGTTCATCTTGATTAAAGTCAGCCTGTCAGCATTTTCATTTAACAGGTGGGTGCGTTTATCTGTAATGATTCCACCTGCACTAAAAACACGCTCTGATTCAACGCTAGCGGCAGGGCAGGCCAGGACTTCCAAGGCTTAGAGAGCCAATTCCTGCCACGTGTCCAGCTTGGATAACCAATAATTATAAGGCACAGAAGAGTCTAGAAGCACTTTAGTACGATCAGCAAGGTACTCCCTCAGCATCTTTGCAAACTTTGCATTCCTTGTGACACTACCCCGCACCTCAGAGCCTGTGGTACAGGGGGTGCTGAGAAAAGTGTCCCAGATCTTTGAGAGTGTTCCCCTACCTCTGCTGGATTGTACTTGTGCCTCTCTTTGCTGGACACCTTGGTTGTCCACTGAATCGTGACCTCTGCCGCTAGCGTTTTCAGAAGGGAATATTTTTAATAATTCCGCCACTGTGGCCTTCTGATACTGAAGCATTTTTGTAGACCTCTCCGCTTCGGGAATAAGAGAAATAAAGTTCTCTTTGTAGCGTGGGTCTAAAAGTGTCACTAACCAGTAATGAGTGTCCGTCAAGATCTTGATAACACTAGGGTCACGACACAGGCAGCGTAACATAAAGTCAGCCATGTGCGCTAGACTGTTAACAGTCAAGACTTCTGGGTCCTCACCAACAGCATGACTGGCCATGTTGACCTCCTCCTCCTCCTCTCGCCTGTCCTCTGGCCATCCCCGCTCAACCGACGGTCTGAGGGTTGTGCATGTATTACCGTCAATTCCGAATGAAAGTAGCTCCATTTCTTCTTCCTCCTCCTCCTCCTCCTCGTCATAGTCCTCCAATGCACGTTGGGATGAGATGAGGCTGGGCTGTGTGTAATCACCCAGTACGGTTTCTTGCTGCAACTCATCCTGCTCCACCTGCAATGCATTGTCTTTGATTTTGAGCAGAGAGCGTTTTAGAAGACAGAGAAGAGGGATGGTGACGCTAATGATGGCGTTATCTCCATCTTGGTGGAGTCCTCAAAGTTTTGGAGGACGGTACATATGTCGGACATCCATGTCCACTCCTGAGGTCTTATGTGTGGAGTTTGAACCGTATACCGACGGCCTAGTTGATGCTGGTACTCAACAACTGCCCTCTTCTGCTCACAAATCCTGACCAACATGTGCAGTGTGGAATTCCAATGCGTGGGGACATCACACACCAGTCTGTGACCCGGAAGCTGCAAATGCCGCTGAAAGCCGGCAAGGCCGGCAGAAGCAGTAGGTGACTTTCTGAAATGGGCACACAGGCGGCGTACTTTGATGAGCAGATCAGACAGCTCCGGGTAGGATTTAATAAACCGCTGAACCACGAGGTTGAGCACATGGGCCACGCATGGAACAAGTGTCAGCTCGCCTCGCCTCAGAGCCTCCACAAGGTTGTGGCCATTGTCACACACGACCATGCCTGGCTGTTGGTTCAGCGGTGTGAGCCAGTGATCTGCCTGCTGTTTCAGAGCTGTCCACAACTCTTCAGCGTTGTGGGGTTTGTCACCTATGCATATTAGCTTCAGCACAGCCTGTTGCCGCTTAGCCGAGGCAGTGCTGCAGTGCTTCCAGCTTGGGCTGTTGTGGAGGGTGAAGTGGAGGAAGAGGAGGAGGAGGAGGCTGAGGAGCATGACGTGCCAGAGCTGTACACTGTGGGTGAAACCCTGACAGAGTTAGGGCCTGCAATCCTCGGTGTCGGAAGGACGTGTTCCGTCCCAAGGTCAGACTGGGTCCCGGCTTCCACAATATTAACCCAGTGTGCCGTCAGAGAAATGTACCGGCCCTGCCCGCAAGCACTTGTCCACGTGTCCATGGTTAGGTGGACTTTGCCTGAAACTGCGTTGTTAAGGGCAGGTATGATGTTTTGGGACACGTGCTTATGTAATGCGGGGACGGCACACTGGGAAAAATAGTGTCGGCTAGAGACCGAGTAACGTGGGACAGCCCCTGCCATCAGGTTGCAGAATGCTTCTGTCTCCACCAGCCTAAAAGGTAACATTTCCAGCGCAAGCAGTCGCGAAATGTGGGCATTTAGAACTGTGGCATGTGGGACGTTGGCAGCGTATTTGCGCCTGCGTTCCAAAGATTGGGGTATGGATAATTGAACGCTACGCTGGGACAAGGACGTGGCTGATGATGGTGCTACTTCTGCTTGTGCAACTACAGGAGAAGGACAGGAGGCATCTTCGCCTGCAGTATGGACAGGGGATTGGCTTGGACGCACAACAGTGGAAGACGCAGCGGTGTCACCCGCAGACAATGCTCCTGTACTCTGCTGTACATCCCACAAAGTCGGGTGCTTTGCTGCCATGTGCCTGATCATGCTGATGGTGGTCAGGCTGCTAGTTTTGCTACCCCTGCTGATGGTGGCATGGCAGGTGTTGCAAATGGCCTTTTTCGAATTATCTGCAGACACCTTAGAAAACAGCCAGACTGGGGAAGACCTAGCAGTTGTACTGGCAACATCACTCGTGTTGTTGTTTCGGGGAAAGGTTGCCTGCCTTCTGCCTGCGGACACCACCCTGCTTCTTCCGGCCTGTTGTGATGCTATGCCTAACTCCCCCTGTGCACTGCTGTCCTCGCTCTGCATCTCTTCCTGCCAGGTTGGGTCAGTTACTGGATCATCCACCACGTTATCTTCCACTTCCGCACCCTGGTCCTCCTCCTGACTTTCTGGCAATTGTGTCTCATCATCGTCCACCTCTTGTTGAGACATGTTCCCACCGTTGCCTTCATGAGACTGTGGCTGCTCAAATATTTGGGCATCGGTACATACGATCTCCTCATGACCCACTTCAACTGGAGCTGGCGAGAGGCCAGAATCTATGAATGGATAAGTGAACAGCTCTTCAGAGTGTCCAAGTGTGGGATCAGGTATGTCCGGGTCCAGGCATTTGGCATGGTGGGAGGAAGGAGGATCAGGGTGTGGAATGTGCGGTCCAGTCTCACGGCTACTCACACTTGACCGTGTGGAAGACAGGCTGCTTGTGGTGGTGCAAAACTGACTAGAAGCATTATCCGCTATCCAACTAACAACCTGTTTACACTGTTCTTGGTTTAATAGTGGTGTACTGCTGCGGTCCCCTACAAATTGGGACAAGAAAGGTCGAGCGAGGTAATGTTGGCTTTTGTCGTGGCGCAATTCGAGCTTGCACATGGCCTCAGCCTCTGCATGCACCACCACACGTCCAGTACCTTGGCCCTTACTACCGGTCTTGCGCATTTTCAATGGTGTGCTGCCTGTATACAGCTAAATGAATGTGTCAAAAAGATGGTTTTTAGCTGGACAATGAGATGACAGATTAGAGATTACATTACATTAGGTATACCGGTCAGTCACAAACGCTGAGATCGGTATACTGAGTGTTTTGGTGTATACAAATTGGAGCTACAATCCACTACTGCCTCAAAAAAGGGTAAATGAAGGCGGACAGGCTGACTCTGATCAAGATGAACAAGGGTTGTATTGGGCCCGACTTCACCACACACCACCACCAAATGATAGTATAATTTAAAATTTGTGGTGGTAAATTGCCATGCACCTCCGCACACCCACACATGGGTACACACTTCATGACTTTGGTTACTTGCTGTTCTGCTCCTCCTTCTCCTCATCCGCCACCATCATATGATCAGTGTGACCGTGGTTCATGAGGCCCACAAAAACATAATTTTTTTTACATCATATTTATGATGATGATGACCCTCACCGTTCAAATATTAGGCAGTAGTTTCATGTATCCCCCCAGAGGTAAATGTTTAGGTCCATGAAAACAGAATGGGCATTACAAGTACAGTAGACCCGCTCCTTTGTAATGGGAACAATATTTAGAGGCTCTCCTCCATGTTTCTTTCCAGGGGTATTGAAGGGCCTCCCAATTTTTGGCTTCCCTGCCTAGGGCAATACTAAAAAAGACCCACTTGCTTCCAATGGCCACATTTTTTAAAAA
Organism: Allobates femoralis; assembly: GCA_033576535.1. Lineage (NCBI taxonomy): Eukaryota > Metazoa > Chordata > Amphibia > Anura > Aromobatidae > Allobates > Allobates femoralis. The sequence goes on along the minus strand of JARQOC010000001.1, from coordinate 74,352,942 downwards.
GGCCCTCATGCACGCCTCTATCCAGGGGCATATTGGTGTCTCCAATTTATGGCTTCCCTGCCTAGGGCTATACTAAAAAAGACCCACTGGCTTACAATGGGCACATTTTTTGAAAAAGCCCTCATGCACGCCTCTATGCAGGGGCATCTTGGTGCCTCCAAACCTATGGCTTCCCTGCCTAGGGCAATACTACAGCAGATACACTTGCTTCCAATGGCCACATTTTTTAAAAAGGCCCTCATGCACGCCTCTATCCAGGGGCATATTGGTGTCTCCAATTTATGTCTTCCCTGCCTAGGGTAATACTGAAAAAGACCCACTTGCTTACAATGGGCACATTTTTTGAAAAAGCCCTCATGCACGCCTCTATGCAGGGGCATCTTGGTGCCTCCAAACCTTTGGCTTCCCTGCCTAGGGCAATACAACAGCAGATACACTTGCTTCCAATGGCCACATTTTTTAAAAAGGCCCTCATGCACGCCTCTATCCACGGGCATATTGGTGTCTAAAATTTATGGCTTCCCTGCCTAGAGCAATACTAAGAAAGATACACTTCCTTACAATGGGAACATTATTTAAAGAGGCCTTGATTTACATCTCTTCCCAGGGGCATGGGAGTGCCACACAATTTTTTAAACAAAAATCTTTCATATAATCCAAAAAACTAGCATACACCAACTCTGTCTCTCAAGTGGGTATGAGCCCTTAATCTTTTTTCCATGAAAATCCGTTTTGGTTTCATTTTGTAACGTTTTCTTGACAGTCCGTAAAAGTGGCCTAATAGTCTGACAACATTGTTGGCATCAGTGACCTTGGGGTCTGAAACGCTTCCAGGGGTCTTCCCCATGCTGTTCCCATGTCATTTGAGCACTGTTCTGATACTTTTGTGACATTTTTAGGCTTTTTCCATGCTGCCGGGGGTCATGTCAGAAAAATACTCGGGTCTCCCATAGAATAACATTGGGCTCGGTGCTCGGGCCGAGTACCCGAGTATCTTGGGATGCTCGGCCCGAGCTTCGAGCACCCAAGCATTTTAGTACTCGCTCATCACTAGTAGAAACACTTGAGGACATAAGAGGTCATAATTTTGTAAATAACTCATGAAAGAATAAAGTTACATTAAAGCTGAGCACACCATTGTTTTTCTTATGAAATTCTCAAAAGGTTTGATGTGTCACATGACCCTCTTCCCATTGAAAAAAATAAAGTTGGGTCCAAAATAGCCAACTTCAAAATGGCCGCCATGGTCACCACCAATCTGGAAAAGTTTTCCCCCTCCCATATACTAATGTGCCACAAACAGGAAGTTTATATCAACCATTCTCATTGTATTTAGATTCATCCATATCAATGGCCCACCCTGTGTAATTCTTTATTGTCTTCAGTATGATTGCTTGTCTTAAAAAAAAAAAAAAAAAAAAAAAGGGTTTAAAATCAGGCTAATGTGCAAACAATTATTCATATTGGAAATAGAAGAGAAAGAAAGTATTCAGATCCATGAAACAGTGTTGAATTATAATGATTGTCTGTGAGATGTGCAGCAATTGTCTTAGGCTAGGGTCACACTTTAAAGTAGAATTGCGTTCACCGGTGAGCGCAATTGCGGTCCCACAAATTTTTTAACAAAAACGTGTGGAGGGAACCGCAATGCGGTAACCGGATTGCTCAGGAGGTGTAATCCTGAGCAATCCGGTTACCGTACAGTTTGCTCATTCCTGCTGCCACAGGGATGAGCAAACTGTTATCAGTATTTAAAATGAATAAATTCATAATGTATGTATAGTATGTGCGCTCTCCGAGGTTCTGAAGGCTTTTACAATAGATCTATGGCGCTGCGCAGCGCCATAGATCTACTGTATAAGCCTGCAGGACCCTGGACAGCGCACATACTATACATACATTAAGAATAGTATGATTCAGGTTCCCGTGACAAATTCTCAGTGACCTGGACTGAATGGATCCTTTACCAAGACTCGATTGACTTGGGGAGAACTCCCTCTAAGGTTGATTAGACGGTTAGATAAATGGTCGGCACGGGCTCGAGGTCTCCTTTATCCCTTTTTCCCTCCCCTCTTTAGACCTATTCCCTTCATACCCAGACCCGATTGAATTAACCCAGTTTATATTTTCCCTCCTAATATCTCTTTTTTCTTTCTTCTTTAATTCTTTTTTTACCCACTCAGGGTTATTTATTAGTCTTAAGTTTTAGAGATTACCTAAAGGTTTATCCTTTTATGAAAGTTCAAACAATATTGATAGGAGCTCCATACCTGTCACTATGGGGAACTCCGTTAGAGGCAAATCTATTAAACAGGGACTGAACTTCCTGATGACGCTGCTGAGCCTAACCTTTACTGATGCTATGTTGTCAGTTCGGAGATAACAAGCGTTACACCAATAGTGGCCTGTTTATGACTGCTTAATTTGACAAAATGGAGTCAGATACCATTATATTTTTCAAGAGATCACCAACTCCCTTTAGTTCATGATCAAGAATGGGGTCTCAGGTTCCCCTAAAAATGGTTTTTGAATAAGATACAGATTACCCTACAATTGAGGAGGGTATTTCACTCCGTGACTGTACATCGATTGTCTCTTTGTTCTGTGACTTAACTGTGTATTCCTCATTTGATGTTTTGATTTTTACCTATTTGTATGGAATGTACTGTTATCTTAATCCTTTATAATTAATAAAAAGAGATTAACCACAAGAATAGTATGAGCGCTGCTCACAGAGGAGTCGGCGGCTTCTTTCATAAAAATGTATAGAATAGACAATATAGAAGTGACCATGTGTGTGGACACATACCCATATCTACATGCAGCAATCTGGACAGGAAAACACACAATCACCATACAGTGTGTCGGCAATTTGCCACCCATATGTAGTGTACCTGTGCACACAATGGTGCAGGGACCCTCAAATAACATTGTAGTCTCACACCTCAGAGCACATCCTAAAATGCTATGTGATACGGTGGTCAGCTACAAATAAAAGAATCACACATGTTTGTCTGATCAGGGTGTGGCCACACAAATAAAAACAACAACAAACACCCAACAAAAAAAAACAAGTGTTGTCATCACACAAGTAACATATTACATAAATTAAATACTGGCTAATTCTTCCATAACTTAGAAATCAGTGAATGTTAATCCAAAACATAAAAAGAACCACACATTGGACTGTGTGGACCCATCACACCCCCCTTAGATCTGGTGGTCCTGCAAGGCCACCGCCCCAGGGCCATTGAAATACGAACAGGAGCTGTCTCTGCTGCTCCTGGCATCCTGCTGATGTTGGCCCTGGCCCAACGGATGGAGTGGCGCTATGCCAGGGTCGTTTGCCCACCACTCACCTAGCATGAGTTCACCAGTTGTGGGGCCCACACTATCTAAATAACTTGCTGGCGTGTATGATTGAGTATCCCTACGATGCAGAAAGTTATGCAGCACACATCACTACCATTTGGACAGATTCCAGTTTCATATTTAAAGCACTATGAAACAGAATCTATTGGCCATGATCCCGAACGCATTTTCAACCACACGACGTACCCAGGATAGGCGGTAACTGAAAAGGCGTTGCTCAGGTGTCAGAGTCCTCTGGAGATATGGCCGTAGTAGGTTTGCGTGAAGTGCGAAGGCCTCATCCCCCACAAAGGCAAAGTTAAGATGTTCAGTGGTGTCATCAGTTGGGGGTAAGTTCAGCCGCCCGCTAAGAAGATCTCAACCAAAGGAGGTCTGGGCAAAAACACCCCCATCAGACACACGCCCGTTCATCCCCACATCCACAAGGAGGAACTCATAGTTTCCATTGACGAGGGCCATGAGGACAACACTGAAATAACCTTTGTAGTTAAAATAATAAGACCCTATGTTGGGGGTTGTGTGATCCTCACATGCTTGCCATCCAATGCCCCCCCCCCCCGCAGTTTGGGAATTGCCACCTCTCCTGGAAGCCAGTGGCAACTTCTAACCATTCCACGACGGGGGTTGATGGAAACCGCATATAGGTTGGCAAGAGACACCTCACAATGGCCTCACACATCTCAGGGATTAGGCGGCTCAGCAGTGGGCGTGAGACAGAAGCAGAATACTGCAGGTCAGTCATCGTGCGCCCTGTTGCCAAGAAATGCAGAGTCAAAGCCAACCGCTCCTTTGCTGGAACAGCTCGACGCATCAAAGTGTCCTCACGGGCAATACGTGGTGTAACCAAGTCCAAGAGGAATTTGAAAGAGTCCTCGGACATCCTGAGATAATTCCTTAAGTCCTGCGGATTCCTGTCCTCCAGCTAACTGACAAGGCCCATGTGACTCAGGTGGCGCCTTTGCAGGAGGCAATCCCGAGACCACACACGCCGTTGTCAAGGCCTCCGCAGTCTCTCAGTCCTCTCATCTGTCAACAAGGCATCCTCCACCATGGACACAGCCACTACTGCTATTGCGGAACAATGCATGATGTCCTATCTCTGTTAGCAAGGTTCTGCGAATGAGAAAGGAAAAATAACAAGTATAAGCAGAACAAGAACAAACGTCGTCAACTAGCACATGTACATAGTCCTGTTGTACCCCTCCAATACACACTTACATGGTTGGCCTGTTACGTTACACACCATCTAATGCTTGTCGACCTTGCTTATTGAACACACTACAGTATGACATTTCACATAACACCTACTACACATATGTGAACCCATACTACTCATCATGTACAGCCTTCACATTATGGGCATCCAGAAAGGCAGTATACCAGCAAGATGTGTCCCATGGCTGCCATCACTCATTATGTATGTAAACATAGTATTTTGCACACCCACAAAGACACTGAATTGGGTCAACTACATTACACATCACAGCAGGGTAATGCTTGCAGAAGCATTATTGTGTCTTCATCTAACTGACAGATGTATAATCCACAAGGCTGCATGTCCTGGAATCAGTTAGCATGCAATGCGTGTGGGCAACCGGTGCTCTGACATTTCCTGCCATTTGGATATAGTGCATATTTTTGCTTAACAACACTCTTCTTGTCAAGACTGGGTTACCGACACAAAATGGATGATCACTGACTACGCACAAAACAGCATGTTGCAACCACCCACACAGTCCTGAATATGTAGCCTACAGCCTAAAAGAAAGTGGTAACAATGACCGAATGACCCAGGAGCTCCTTGTGGTCATTAGCGCAAAGTCTCCATGCAGGAATATTTACAACACACAGCTAAGATGCCAGAATATCCCCAAACAGTTGTGCACTTACTCAATGGCTCTGGGCAGCAAACACAACATCGTTCACAGCCCCTTCCCCATTTTTATGTGTGAAGCCACCAATCACAACCCGCTTGCGTCGTCCAATTGTATCTTGCCTTGCCGTTACCAAGCCCGACGTCGCCGATTGGATGACTCTGCTGCGATATGATTGGTTGAGCGCCATTTAAAAGACGGATATGAAACAACCGGCCTGTTGCACATGGAAACACAACGTGGTAGCGTCTCCTCTACTGGCACTGCAGGGATGACGGTATGTATTGATGACTCTGCATCGTCTTCATTTCTTCTTTCTGTATGGGCTGCAAAACGCACTCACTCCTCTACCATGTGGTAATGTTGTTGGTGTTCGGCTATACTACGTATGTGTCCTAATGGGCCATGTAGCCTTCATAGCTGCTATGAGCATCCCCTTAATGGCATATTCCTCAGAAGGTACATTACCAGAGTAAACATCATATATGTAGCGGACCACACTATTGAGGCATGTATGTATAAAGGGCATGTGCTTATAAAGTATCTCAAAACAAATCATGGTTCATTTTATTGTAAATTATACATCATACATACAAGAATGTCCATTGCCTGTGAGCCTTTGCAAAAGTAAAGCTAAGTTCACATTCTCCTCCTCCATTAACATACAGGCATATGGACGGACTGTAGTGGCATTTATCTTAATGTGTGTTTTCTTGCCTGGGTATGGTGTTTAATTTTAAAAACATATTTGTGGTAGCTAATTGATGTGTGCACAGGACCACATGTACCCAGGTTTGCACACATGAAATAACATGATACATACATGTGTGTGTGTTCATGTCATACCTTTCATTTTGCAAATGGCAGAGAATCAGGATTTTGTCCGGGCCTTCATAGCCAAGTACCAGGAGCTAGAGTGCTTGTGGCGGACCATATCACCTGATTATAAGAACCATCAGGTGAAGAGTGTGGTGCATGACCAACTCATCACCCTCACCCAGCAGCACCAAACTGGGGAGAGGGTGGATAAGGAGTTTGTGCTGAAGAAGATCCGGAACCTGTGCACAGTGTATAAGAGGGAGCTCAATGAAGTTGAGAAATCAACAAGGTCCGGGAGTGGAACGGGGAGGTGTATGTGCCACGCTTGTGGTACTTTAACCTCCTCCATTTCCTCCAGGACCAACATCTCCCTCCGACTACACTGTGCAGCAGGGACCTAGCAAACTCCTCCTCCGCCACTCTCCAAGACCCGGCTCCGCGACAAGAGGCACTTCATAATGTTTTTGTGTCATCACACTCTTCATACACTTGTGTTGTGTTTAATTTAACAAACATATCAGCGTGTGGTATTTTGCACAGTGCATAGTATGCTTAGGTGTTGTTGCACAGATTTGTGCCATCGGAAAGATTGTGTGCTTGTGTGAACACATATGCATGTCCATGGTGGTTACTTAGGTGAGTAGAGTAATCACTGTGTCATGTTACACATAGCCATATCTTTAGGTCACTCTAATGGGCACACCTTGAACTCATCATGTCACACACAAACACTACAAATCGTTGCTTGGTAGTAATGCATTGATGATATGTCAATGGATAAATAATGTTGTAACTTTTTTTTTAAATTTCACAGGGCCCTTAAGACATCGGGTCCAGCCTGGGGGGGGGGGGCACCTGTTGGCGAACGACCCCCAACAACATCTTAGGGATTGTGGAGCCTGATCCCAGTGCTGCCGTGCAGCACTCTAGGTCCAGTGAGGGGGTGAGGCGTCGGAGACCATTGCCACCCCCTACCCAGCTTGGTGATTGGGCTAAGAGGCAGCTGCTTAATGTGGAGCGGATCCCTTGCACTGGAATTGGGCAGCTAGTTAGTGAACGGGTGTCCCGGCTGGGCCATCAACATTGTACTGACCTTGAGAGGGTCATCTACCTAGCCCTGGAGGCGTCAGAGATTAGGACACTGAACTCTCAGACTATCTTAGCTCAGCGACCCCAGCAGCTGTCAGTGTCCCAGCAGCCACCGCCGCTGGCTATGTTTGTGCCTGGACTTAATCCTGAGGTGCCGAGGGATCCTGGAAGACCTTTCCCTCGGCATTGACCACACCCACTTCCCGCAAGGGATATGGGTGAAGCAGCCACGTCAGATCCTGCAGCTGCATACCAACAGTATTGGGGACACTATCAAAAATTGTTATGTGCCTGTTTTGTTTTCCCCGTGTTTTATTTGGGGAGAGTGCCTTTTTTAGGCTATACTTTTGTTTTGGTTTGTAAATAAAATGTTTGCCACAAATAAGACTCCATGTTATTGGCCAACTACTGATGGGTAATTCTTCACCACAATTTAACGGTGTTTTGAAGGGAAGAGACAGATGTGTCACATGTTTTCCCGGCACATACACATTACTACATGGTGAGGTATATGAATGATGTTACATTTGTAATTCATGTGTGGCATTCATAGGTTAAGGGAGATGTTCTGTGCAAAATATATGGGTCAAGCAATTTGAAACCCAACTACGGGGCAAAGTCAATTATTTAGGGCTTGTGCATTGGTTAACTGTGGTGTACACATAGGTTTGGTCATTAGGCGGCATGAAGCCAAAATGACCATTGTGCATGTGTGCCTGCAGGCAGGCAGTGTGTTGTGTTTGTCCTGTGTGTATTTTGAGGGATGCACAACACACATGTCAGTTTTGGGGACCCAAGACAGACAGTTTACTACTTTTTGGGTGCTACATGGTGTTAACATATACTTTGCTACAATGAAGTAGTGTCATTATGGTAAATGACACAACCACAACATGTTGTGGGATTGTTGCAACTTTTATTTTGCAACATCCTAAACGAGTATTTTTTTATTTTTTTATTTATGTTTTTTGCTTTTTTTCTGGTAAAGATATAACGCCTGAGCCTAAAACAGGGCTTTTATCCCCTTTAACGTGGACACATTGTGTCCCTAACATAAAACGAGGCTGTGAAACAATACAGCAACAAGTAAATTGTCAACATGACATAAACAAATTGGTGGTATGCCAACATGACACATTTGGAGTCTCGCCAAATCAGTAATGTTGGCCGCCAGGCCCATGGGGTTGCTGGTGCTCAAGGACGCTCTGCATCATGGTACCAAGCACCTGTAGTTGTGCCGTGGTGTGACGCATCTGTCGGTAGGCCTGCATCAGGTCACTCAATGATGGTACACTTATAGTGATGAAAGAAATGCATCATTCCAAAAACCAACCACATGTGTGTTGCAGGTTTTTTTTGTGTGACACAACATTACTTGCCCACTACATCAGGGCCACCATTCTCTGGGGAGGGGGAGTGGCCTAAGGACCAACCCAGGGCTCGAGCTGTTGTGCCTACAAATACAGAATAGGACAACATAGATGTAATGTATGTATTATTTGACACATTTGTGAGCCAAAAACAAACATCCCAAGCAATTTTGTTTGGCCTCGGACACTTACCAGACAGATCCAAGCAAGCATGCTCAATGTGGGACTCTGTTGGTGATGGAGTGTGGTGACCCATCACAGAGTCGCAGACAGAGGGTGAGGCCGGTGTTGAGGCTGTTTGGGATGCAGCCGGAGCGTATGTGCGCTGTCCTAGGTCCTGCAGGTATTTACAGTAGATCTATGAGCTGCGCAGCAAATAGATCTACTGTATAAGCCTGCAAGACCCTGGACAGCGCACATACTATACATACATTAGGTATAGTATGCGCCCTGCTCACAGGGAAGCCGGTGGCTTCATTCATAAAAATGTACAGAGCCGACAGGAGACGGCTACTGTACATCCGCAATTAAATCATTATATGCCCACCTGAGTGGGTGGTATGTCTCTAGGGGGGTGGGGGTGGGAACCACCCAGAGACATTATAGCCACAAATATTATTAAAATGTAATCTTTTAAAACACTGATAAAATTTCGCTCATCCCTGGGGCAGCCGGAATAAGCAAAGCATATGCGGTAACAGCATTGCTCAGGGTTACACATCCTGAGCAATCCGGTTACTGCATTGCGGTTCCCTCAACACATTTTTTGTTGAAAAATGTGTGGGAACGCAATTGCGTTCACCGCATCCGGATCTGGATGTGGTGAACGCAATTCTATTTTAAAGTGTGACCCCAGCCTATGTGTATGTATACAGTTAGGGCCAGAAATATTTGGACAGTGACACAATTTTCGCGAGTTGGGCTCTGCATGCCACCACATTGGATTTGAAATGAAACTTCTACAACAGAATTCAAGTGCAGATTGTAACGTTTAATTTGAAGGGTTGAACAAAAATATCTGATAGAAAATGTAGGAATTGTACACATTTCTTTACAAACACTCAACATTTTAGGAGGTCAAAAGTAATTGGACAAATAAACATAACCCAAACAAAATATTTTTATTTTCAATATTTTGTTGCGAATCCTTTGGAGGCAATCACTGCCTTAAGTCTGGAACCCATGGACATCACCAAACGCTGGGTTTCCTCCTTCTTAATGCTTTGCCAGGCCTTTACAGCCGCAGCCTTCAGGTCTTGCTTGTTTGTGGGTCTTTCCGTCTTAAGTCTGGATTTGAGCAAGTGAAATGCATGCTCAATTGGGTTAAGATCTGGTGATTGACTTGGCCATTGCAGAATGTTCCACTTTTTTGCACTCATGAACTCCTGGGTAGCTTTGGCTGTATGCTTGGGGTCATTGTCCATCTGTACTATGAAGCGCCGTCCAATCAACTTTGCAGCATTTGGCTGAATCTGGGCTGAAAGTATATCCCGGTACACTTCAGAATTCATCCGGCTACTCTTGTCTGCTGTTATGTCATCAATAAACACAAGTGACCCAGTGCCATTGAAAGCCATGCATGCCCATGCCATCACGTTGCCTCCACCATGTTTTACAGAGGATGTGGTGTGCCTTGGATCATGTGCCGTTCCCTTTCTTCTCCAAACTTTTTTCTTCCCATCATTCTGGTACAGGTTGATCTTTGTCTCATCTGTCCATAGAATACTTTTCCAGAACTGAGCTGGCTTCTTGAGGTGTTTTTCAGCAAATTTAACTCTGGCCTGTCTATTTTTGGAATTGATGAATGGTTTGCATCTAGATGTGAACCCTTTGTATTTACTGTCATGGAGTCTTCTCTTTACTGTTGACTTAGAGACAGATACACCTACTTCACTGAGAGTGTTCTGGACTTCAGTTGATGTTGTGAACGGGTTCTTCTTCACCAAATAAAGTATGCGGCGATCATCCACCACTGTTGTCATCCGTGGACGCCCAGGCCTTTTAGAGTTCCCAAGCTCACCAGTCAATTCCTTTTTTCTCAGAATGTACCCAACTGTTGATTTTGCTACTCCAAGCATGTCTGCTATCTCTCTGATGGATTTTTTCTTTTTTTTCAGCCTCAGGATGTTCTGCTTCACCTCAATTGAGAGTTCCTTTGACCGCATGTTGTCTGGTCACAGCAACAGCTTCCAAATGCAAAACCACACGCCTGGAATCCACCCCTGACCTTTTAACTACTTCATTGATTACAGGTTAACGAGGGAGACGCCTTCAGAGTTAATTGCAGCCCTTAGAGTCCATTGTCCAATTACTTTTGGTCCCTTGAAAAAGAGGAGGCTATGCATTACAGAGCTATGATTCCTAAACCCTTTCTCCGATTTGGATGTGGAAACTCTCATATTGCAGCTGGGAGTGTGCACTTTCAGCCCATATTATATATATAATTGTATTTCTGAACATGTTTTTGTAAACAGCTAAAATAACAAAACTTGTGTCACTGTCCAAATATTTCTGGCCCTAACTGTATATATATATATATATATATATATATATATATATATATATATATATATATATATACCGTATATATATATATATATATATATGTATATATATATATATATATATATATATCTTCAAGACAATGTGATACTAGACACTTCTGGATTCCTTCTTAATTGCATCCATGCCTGGGTTATTTTTGATCTTTCCTGACCCTGAATAAAGACAGATTGCAACATCAACTGATTAGGTGAGAACCGAGAGAACAATTCTTTCCTACGCCAGGTATATAATTGATGTAATTCAGAATGATACGATCTTTTACATACTTTTTCACTCCTTCCTGTGACATTCACTTTCCTTGCACTCAGACTACAATTCACACTTCACTCCTCTCCTTTTGCTCCACTACTGACTGGACGAATAGTGATCCACACCAATTGCAGGGAAACATATAGTGAGGTGGATCTTGGGAGTTCCACTGCTCCCTTGCCCAAAGTTGGATGTAGACAATAACATCATTACTTTGATATTCATATACACTTACAATTATTTAACATTATACCAATTAAGACAATTGCTGCACATCTCACAGTCACCCATAATTCAACACTGTTTCATGGATCTGAATACGGTAATTTCTCTCTCTTCTATTACCCATATGAATAATTCTTTGCATAATAGTCCACATTACTTTTCACTTCTCTCTCTTTCCACTATAATCAGTTCAATTTTAAACCCCTTTTTTTTAAGACTAGCGTTCATACCTAAATCAATTGTGAAATATATATATATATATTTGCAAGAATCCCTGTGGAAACCAATAGGAACCTTGTAGAGTTGGTGGCACAGCAGGACAATCCTAGGAAATATCAATGAAGGCTGAGCAGATTCTGTAAGTATCTGAGTTTGATCCCACTTAATGTTTTGTTCTTTTTTTTCTGTTTTTAATTCCACAATCTTTATTATTATTATTAATAATATTATTATTATTTATTCATTTTTTTGTGAGTCTCATTATCTGCATTTTGTTTGAGTGGTTTCTATTCTTCTTATGTATTTCTTCTATATTGTATTTTTAGTATAATTTGAAGATGTACTGAGAGCCCTGTGATCGGAATATCATTTATATGTGACGTCGGTGTGTCCTCCCACACTGACGTCACAGTTATGTGTCTCATTGTTTGGCCTCTCTTATATCTATTTAAAGCCAGCTTGTATGTAAACTGTAACATGGTAGCTTTCCTGATGAAGGAGCGGGGATACGCTCAGAAACGAATAAAGGCGCCATTACCTTCTGATCGATTGTGGTCCATTTCCATGTACGGCTTGTACGGATCAAAGAGCACTGTCTTTCCTGGATTTCTACAACCACTATAAAAGCATATCACGGCTGCTGCAGTCCCCAGCGGGTTGGTATATAGAGTAGGGAGGATGAAGGGTTAAAAACCATGCTGCCATATTCTCCAAAATATCAAAGGGTGAATATTATATTGATGTAGTAATCAAAATGTTTCAGGGCTTCCTGGCCTCTTCCTCAGGAAAAATCAAAATATTGCCATATTTTAGGGTGTTTATGGGAGCCCGGAAACTCGTAAACTAATAAATCAATATTATATTTAACCTTTATCACTGATGGAATAAGGCAGCCCAGTTTTTAATTCTTCCTCCTCCCTACTTTAATTTCTGAGATAATGACCTATGGATTTTCATTCGCTATAAGCCACAATCATCAACATTAACATAAATAAACGCTTTAAATAGATCACTCTGTAATGACTATATATTACATACGTTTCATGTTATGTATTGAATTAATGAAAAAATTACCTTTTTAATGATATTCTAATTCATTGAGATGCACCTGTATACATATATGACGGTGACCAAGAATTCATAGCTCTTGCGTTAATATATATTTGGGGGAGCACTTATCATACAGTTTAAATACTTTTATATTTTGATTAGAGATAATCAAATCTGCCAGGAATCAATTTTGCCATATTGCAGGGACTTTACCTGAAACCTAGAGCATGAAACAATTAAAAAATGCTCCGGTGCCTGTCTTTCCAATATAAATATGTTTAGTTTATTTAAAGATCTTAAAAAGAAAATAAGAAAAAAATAAACCACCAAATAATCCAATGCAGTGCAAAAACCAATACATTTTGGTTTCAAAGTGCCTTGGTCATGGTGTAATAAGAAAGTGAACAAAGAGAACATATACAGTATTCTTAGACTGTGAGCCCTCGTGGACAGGGTCCCTGCCCCTCCTGTACCTGTACGTCCTGATCGCCTAGATTTAGTGTACTTGTTCTTGTCTCCCCCATCCTCATGTAAAGCGCCATGGAACCTAATGGCGCTATATAAATAAATAATAATAATAAATAATAATATAGCTGTCCAATGATAATGCTAGGTGCTGCACCAGAAGTCATAAAAACTGTCGGCAGACCTTTATTTTTACATGGAATTACAGAAAGATGGCATACTTTCTAATGACACGAGTGGAAAGTAAAGATAAACTGTGGAGTTTTAATTTTTAATCAATGAAATTTCCTATAAACACTGAGACATTATTGTCAGTGAATATCATTTAACATTGTATAACTAGATATTTTAATACAGTTTTTAATACAATTTTTAAGTAATTACCAAATGAGTAATGATTTTCTACAATTGTATTCTTGTATATAAGATTCACGTATTTTTTACGATAAATTTTAATTTGTTAGAAACAGCACGGCAATCTAATGAACGAACACTGCGGTTGGATCTGACTGACTAATTGGGTAATTAAGAAAATTAAGAAAATCAGATGTGCTTGCACACGCTGTGTATAAAAACTAAAAACTAGAACTTATTGCATATCTGTATAACTGATGAAGGCCATTTCATTTTAATAATTGTGGACGAAATGCGTTGTTTTATGTTACCTGTGAACTTTTTATGCAAAGGAATTCTAGGAATAAAACCTGAAAAGGAAAAGAAATTGAAACCTATCTGATTGGTTCCTAATGGGGGAGCGCTCACTTGGCCAGACAATTCACTTCTGAAGTTTATCCACGGATTCCCGGCTGAGAGATCCGATCCCCTCCGGACAGGGGCAGCGTACCGCAGGAGCCTTGTCAAGACCCACAGTGATCGATGTGTTATTATACAAAGATACATCATAGGTGAGTGCACTTGCCTATTTTACTACGCATAAACAAAAGATCTCTACCCTTAGTTCTGCGCCCTCTGCTTTATTATGCCCTCTAGACCCACAGCCCTAAGGTTACGTGTTATGTTCAGTTTGTTTAACATTATACTGGACATTAATAATAAACTTGCCAGAAATGTTACACTGAAATGCCATTTTGCAGATTGTAACAACTATCTTACATCTACTTCTCCCTCATTTAATATACACAATGAGGTTGTAAATCCATAATTTATGTTTGATAAGCTATGCGGTATGGTATTACTACTTTGAAATCGTTACAGTCACAATGCAATGAGTTTTTGCCCAAAATATAATTTTCTATCAATAACCTCTTTTTCTATCCCATTAAGTCTAGACAGTCTGGCTTGGGTAATTTCCAGGGCTTAATAGACTTAAAGGAAATGGCTGCCTTATATGAACTTAAAAAAAAAATAATCTACATATATAAATGGCAGATAAAGGGCAACAGTGGTTATTTTTAATACTTCCCTTTATTATAAACTAGTAAAAAGGCCCGATGCAATTGCATCGGGAGCGCGGTGAAATGAATTGTGTGCATCCTTAGATGTGCTAACAGGAACAGTAAACATGTATGACACGCTTTGCGCTTGTGAAAAAAAAGCATCGTTTTTATTAACATTTGTAAAATAAGGGCAAAGCATCATGCTATAAGGTAATAGTGACAGAAAAATAATCTATATAAGTTTATTGAGTATATACAGGTAGCTCTGTAGGTAGCAGAGTATACAGTCAACTGCGTGGGTAGCAGAGTACACAGCCGGCTGCGTGGATAGCAAAGTATATACAGGTGTCTCTGTGGGTCGCAGAATATACAGGCAGCTGCGTGGGTAGCAGAGTATACAGCCGGTTGCGTGGGTAGCAGAGTATATACAGGCGGCTCTGTGGGTAGCAGAGTATACAGGTGGCTGCTTGTGTAGGAGAGTATATACAGGCAGCTCTGTGTGTAGCTGAGTATACAGCGGGCTGTGTGGGTACCAGAGTCTATCCTGGCGGCTCCGTGGGTAGCAGAGTATACAGCCAGCTGCGTGGGTATCAGAGTCTATATGGGAGGCTCCGTGAGTAGCAGAGTATATACTCTGTAGCAGAGTATATAGCTCTGTGGGTAGCACAGTATACAGCCGGCTGCGTGGGTAGCAGAGTATATACAGGTGTCTCTGTGGGTCGCAGAGTATACAGGCAGCTGAGTTGGTAGCAGAGTATAGGTAGCTCTGTGGGTAGCAGAGTATACAGTCAGCTGTGTGGGTAGCAGAGTATACAGGCAGCTGCGTGGGTAGCAGAGTATATACAGGTAACTCTGTGGGTAGCAGAGTAAAGAGTCAGCTGCGTGGGTAGCAGAGTATATACAGGCAGCTCTGTGAGTAGCAGAGTATACAGCCGGCTGCGTGGGTAGCAGCAGGGGCGGAACTACACTGGTGCAGGCGGTGCAGCCGCACCAGGGCCCCGACCGGTTAGGGGGCCCCTTCAAGCCTGGAGGGGGCCCCCAGCCGACCCCCACAAGCCGCCGTTACCAGTCGGGAGAGCGCGGCTCTCAGCGCGGCTCTCCCAGCCGACCCCAACAAGCCGCCGTCACTAGGCGGGAGAGCGCGGCTCTCCCAGAAGCAGCGGTAAGAGAGCTCTGTCGTCCCCCCTGCACGCTCTGTCCCAGCACCAGCACCCCCCCCCCCCCAGTCCACACCTGCACCAGGGCCCCCGGGGGTGACGGTCCGCCCCTGGGTAGCAGAGTATATACAGGTGTCTCTGTGGGTCACAGAGTATACAGGTAGCTGCGTGGTTACCAGAGTATATAAAGGTAGCTATGTGGGTATCAGAGTATACAGTCAGCTGCGTGGGTAGCAGAGTATATACAGGTAGTTCTGTGGGTGTGATGGCGACCTTAATGGGCGTCCTGGTGGGTGGAGAGGTGATGTGACGTAATGGCTGTCACCACCGACTTCTTCTATGAAAGCTGCGTACTTCCAGAGTGGAGGAAATAGGGGCGTGTCTTTGCTGTGAGATAAATTTTGTGAATGCGCATGCGCGGAGATGGATGGTTACTGCGCTCGTGCGGCTGTGAATGGCGTCACAACTGTGGCTGGCGTGACTGCGGCTCACGGTAGCGCGCGAGCGCGCCATCGCTCGCCATTGCTCGTGGGGCTTTGAATGGTGACGTAACTCGCGGGTCTGAGTCTGTGAATAGCGGCTCGCAAAGGCGCTGCGCGCCATCGCTCGCGACGGTACCGCAGTGCATGCTGGAATAGCAGCACAACATTGGTGATTATATATCTAGATACCTACAGCAGTACCAGTGTGCAGCGGTGTTACTGTGCAGCGATGCCGAAATCCAGGAGGGGGCCGGGGGACAGCGGGCAGGAGGGGGCGGGGAAGAGCGGCCGGGTGCGGGCAGGAGGGGGCCCCTCCTGCCCGCACCGAACCGCTGTTCCCCGGCCCCATCCTGCCTGCAGCAGAGTGCTTAGCAGAGTATACGGGGCTCATTGGTGAGCAGAGTATACGGCGGCTCAGTGGTTAGCAGAGTATATGGGGGCTCAGTGGTTAGCACAGTATACGCTGGCTCAGTAGTTAGCACTGTATACGGAGCCTCAGTGGTGAGCACTCTATAGTGGCTCAGTGGTTGGCACTGTATATGGTGGCTCAGTGGTTAGCACAGTATGGTGGCTCAGTGGTAAGCACTGTATACGGTGGCTCAGTGGTTAGCAGTGTATATGGTGGCTCAGTGGTTAGCACTGTATGGTGGCTCAGTGGTTAGAAATGTATTGTGGCTCAGTGGTTAGCACAGTATGGTGGCTCAGTGGTTAGAACTGTATGGTGGCTCAGTGGTTAGAACTGTATGGTGGCTCAGTGGTTAGCACTGTATGGTGGCTCAGTGGTTAGCACTGTATGGTGGCTCAATGGTTGGCACTGCACGATGGCTCAGTGGTTAGCACTGTATGGTGGCTCTGTGGATAGCACAGTATATGGTCGCTCAGTGGTTAGCACAGTATGGTGGCTCAGTGGTTAGCACTATATGGAGGCAGAGTGGTTAATTCTGTACGGAGGCTTCGTGGTTAGCACTGTACACGGTGACTCAGTGATTATCGCACTATGGTGGCTGAGTGGTTAGTACTGTTTATGGTGAATGAGTGGTTAGCACTGTATACGGTGGCTCAGTGGTTAGCACAGTATACGCTGGCTCAGTGGATAGCACTGTTTATGGTGACTCAGTGGTTTGCACTTTATGGTGGCTCAGTGGTTAGCAGAGTATGGTGGCTCAGAGGTTAGCAGTGTATATGGTGGCTCAGTGGTTAGCACAGTATGAGGGCTCAGTGGTTGGCAATGTATACTCTGGCTTAGTAGTTAGCACTGTATACGGTGGCTCAGTGGTTAGCACAGTATGATGGCTAAGTGGTTTTCAGTGTATATGGTCGCTCAGTGGTTAGCACTGTATGGCGGCTGAGTGTTTTGCACAGTACGGTGACTCAGTGGTTAGCACTATATGGAGGCAGAGTGGTTAACTCTGTATGGAGGCTCAGTGGTTAGCACAGTATGGTGGCTCAGTGGTTAGCACTGTATATGGTGGCTCAGTGGTTAGCACTGTATATGGTGGCTCAGT
Source organism: Allobates femoralis (assembly GCA_033576535.1). NCBI lineage: Eukaryota > Metazoa > Chordata > Amphibia > Anura > Aromobatidae > Allobates > Allobates femoralis. The sequence continues at coordinate 74,335,104 of JARQOC010000001.1, read as the reverse complement.
GGTTAGCACTGTATATGGTGGCTCAGTGGTTAGCACTGTACGGTGGCTCATTGATTAGCACTGTACAGCGGCTCAGTGGTTAGCACAGTATGGTGGCTCAGTGGTTAGCACTGAATGGTGGCTCATTGGTTAGCACTGCACGGTGGCTCAGTGGTTAGCACAGTATGCTGGCTCAGTGGTTAGCACTGAATGGTGGCTCAGTGGTTAGCACTGCGCGATGACTCAGTGTTTAGCAAAGTATGATGGCTCAGTGGTTAGCACAGTATGTGGTCGCTCAGTGGTTAGCACTGTATGGTGGCTCAGTGTTTAGCACAGTACGGTGGCTCAGTGGTTAGCACTATAATGAGGCAGAGTGGTTAACTCTATGGAGGCTCAGTGTTTAGCACAGTATGGTGGGTTAGTGGTTTGCACTGTATAAGGTGGCTCAGTGGTTAGCACTGTACACAGTGACTCAGTGATTAGCACTCTATGGTGGCTGAGTGGTTAGCACTGTGTACGGTGGCTCAGTGGTTAGCACAGTAAACGCTGGCTCAGTGGTTAGCACTGTATATGGTGACTCAGTGGTTAGCACTTTACGGTGGCTCGGTGCTTAGTGCAGTGTGGTGGCTCGGTGGTTAGCGCAGTGCGGTGGCTCGGTGGTCAGCGCAAGATGGAAGCTCAGTGGTCAGCAGAGGATGGAGGGCCAGTGGTCAGTGCAGGATGGAGGGCCAGTGGTCAGCGCAGGATGGAGAGTCAGTGGTCAGCGCAGGATGGAGGGCCAGTGGTCAGTGCAGGATGGAGGGACAGTGGTCAGCGCAGGATGGAGGCTCGATGGTCAGCACAGGATGGAGGGCCAGTGGTCAGCACAGGATGGAGGGCCAGTGGTCAGCGCAGGATGGAGGTTTGGTGGTCAGCGTAGGATGGAGGGCCTATGGTCAGCGCAGGATGGAGGGCCTTTGGTCAGCGCAGGATGGAGGGCCTTTGGTCAGCGCATGATGGAGGGCCAGTGGTCAGCGCAGGATGGAGGGCCAGTGGTCAGCGCAGGATGAAGGGCCAGTGGTCAGAGCAGGATGGAGCGCCAGTAGTCAGCGCAGGATGGAGCACCAGTAGTCAGTGCAGGATGGAGGGCCAGTGGTTAGCGCAGGATGGAGGGCCAGTGGTCAGCGCACGTCCATCCCCCTCCATCTGCTCCAGTCTCACCCCCACCTGGTGTTTACATCGCCGCTGGATTACAGCAGGTAATGAACAGTCATGTGATAGGCGGGCTTTAGTGACGTGCACAGATCCTGTCACATGACCGCTCATTACCTGCTGCAGTGGCGATGTAAACATCGGGTGCGGGTGGGAACGGAGCGGCGGGGGGTGGGAATGGAGTGAGGGGGTGGATGGAGCGGGGGGGCGGGAATGGAGCAAGGGGAGGGGAAATGGAGTGAGGGGGGAAATGGAGCGGCGAGTGGTAACAGCAAGCGGTAGCGGCGGGCAAGAAGTGGGCACACCCGCTCCAGCGGGTGCAGGTAGATGCAGGCAGGAGGAGGCTGTCTTTGAGGCGGAAATTGCGCATCACTGATTGCATCACGGCCGCAGCACGCAGCTGTTTTGCATACTCCTCATTCATTGGTGGCTGCCGCTGGCGGCCACCGATGAGCGCCCTGGAGTTGGCGTGCAATTTCCGTGACAGACAGAGAACACTAGGTAATTATATAGTGCATTCTTACTATTTATAATGCCCTCATTACTCTAATCCCATTCAAATTTGGGTATTACCTTGTATGCAGAATGCTAAGCTAACAATTATGGTTCTACCTTTTAGTAAACCTACAGTCACTAATTCTAAATAGTTTGCTAAATCAAGCAACCCTCCCCAAATAATTGTAAATATACCAGTGGGGGAATAAATCCACATGAAATGTAATTCCTGGAGGGAAATCAACTATGTGGAAGAATAAGAGAAGGTTAAAGAAAAATTTTGACTCCGAGAATATAAAGAAGGGATCTTAAAACGGGCTTGTAACAAAGTGGACGAAATTGATAGAGAAGATTTAGTGTTTAAACAAGTGAAATCTATACAAAATCCCAAACAAAAATCAAAATATAGGGGATGCAATTCCCCGATTACATTCTGTACACAATGTAGAAAGTGGCAATCATAAAATATACATCACAATTTTAAGCCAGGATCCTAAGCCGGCTGATATTCTTTAAAATATTTATCAGATGTGTGCCAAGAAGAGCCCACACTTTAGGATCTCTTTTGTCCCCAAGCCTCTTTTCTCACAATACACAGAAAAATGCTTGGTTGTCAAGTCTAGTTTGTTGGATGCTGCCGCACATGCTGTAGTAACGATTGTGGTTTTCCTATAAAGCCTTTTATCAGCACTGCACTTCCAAAACAAAAAAACAATTTAGGTGCCACATCTCCGACTCAAAGAATACCAATTTATCTCTATTCCACAAAGCTGATATATATGCTTTAAAATGTTCTTGTACATGAAAAAATCAAAAGACGTCCCAGAGGAGATAATCTTAGATGAATTCTTCTCAACAGAGCCATTTTGGATATTCAGATTAAGAGGCAAGGGTGCCGTTTTGAATGAATACCCGGCAAGATTAATTTTTACAATACAATTGAGTTTTTATTCATTAGGTTTATAGTTAAATAATCAAAAAAACAAAACAGCACAACTGTTATTCAACGGGTGCAATGCCCCCCTACCATACAGGTACCATAGATCCAAGAAAAAATGGAGGCAGCACTTCCTTCAAATTCAGTCATATGGGCTTCATTCCCAGGACCGCAACATTTCGACCTACCGTATATACTCGTGTATAAGCCAACCCGTGTATAAGCCGACCCCCCTACTTTTGCCCCAAAAATCTGGAAAAACCTATTGACTCGTGTATAAGCCGAGGGTGGACCCCAGCACAGGTATACAGCCCCCAGCAGTGTGGTATACAGGCCTCCCCAGTGGTAGTATACAGCAGCCCCAGTGGTAGTATACAGATTCCCCAGCAGCCCCAGTGGTAGTATACAGATTCCCCAGCAGCCCCAGTGGTAGTATACAGGAGCCCCAGCAGCCCCAGTGGTAGTATACAGATTCCCCAGCAGCCCCAGTGGTAGTATACAGATTCCCCAGCAGCCCCAGTGGTAGTATACAGGAGCCCCAGTAGCCCCAGTGGTAGTATACAGGAGCCCCAGCAGCCCCAGTGGTAGTATACAGGAGCCCCAGCAGCCCCAGTGGTAGTATACAGGAGCCCCAGCAGCCCCAGTGGTAGTATACAGGAGCCCCAGCAGCCCCAGTGGTAGTATACAGCAGCCCCAGTGGTATACAGCAGGCCCCCAGGGGTACATATAGCAGCCCCCTGGGGGTACCCAGCAGCCCCCCGGGGGTACCCAACAGCCCCCTGGGGGTACCAACAGCCCCCAAAAGCTGGCACTGTCCCCCCTTGTAAGGGCCCCCCCCCCACTGCTTATACATTACCATCCCGGTGTTCTGATCGGTGCCGCTCCTCGGTGCTGCGTCTTCATCCTCCCGTCCGCGCTGGCTGCATCCGGGTTCTCCGGCGGTCGCGCGATGATGTCATATCGCTGCGACAGCCGGAGATCCCGGATGCAGCCAGCGCGGACGGGAGGATGAAGACGCACCGAGGAGCGGCGCCAATCAGAACACCGGGATGGTAATGTATAAGCAGCGGGGGGGGGCCCTTACAAGGGGGGACAGTGCCAGCTTTTGGGGGGCTTATATGAACTGCTTCCCCCTGCCGCTGATTGACAGGGGGAAGCAGTGCATATATAATGAGCGGCCCCACGTGACGGGGCCGCTCATACAGCTGCCTCCCCCCGCCTCCTCCAGCCTCCACAGCCCCGGGACACAGCCCCCCCACTCCATGTACCGTATATGACTCGTGTATAAGCCGAGGGGGGGACTTTTCAGCCCAAATTTTGGGCTGAAAAACTCGGCTTATACACGAGTATATACGGTAATGGTCTTTCTCAAGCAGTGTCAAAGATATAACTGAAGTGCACATACTTATAGCACCCATGCAAGGGGCTTATTAATTATACAATTAGTGTAAAAGATAAAAATTTCATATATATAAAACATACAGTGTAATAAATTTCAATCATGTTATAAATAAAGTGCATATAAATACAATGTACTCTTCCCAATAGTGCTTACACATCATAAAATGTCCATATGGACTTAATTAATATATTGTGCACATGTGAAAATAAGTAAAAATCATCATACTCAGGCGAAATGACTTACTGCACCATTATCATGGCTCTAGACAGGAAACCGCTGTACTCTCAGCGTGTAGTTTCCCCTACTGCTCATGCCCATTTATCTATTTCCTCTTTCTGATTACATGTGACTACTAAGAGTCTTCGCGCATGCGCAGAAGCGCACCGGGACTCTCAATATGTAGTTTTTACACTAACTTAGTCCGAATTCTCGCGCATGCGCAGTATAGCTGCGAGAATCACGGACTCCATCTTGGAACGCTATTAAATATATGGAGATGAAGTTATTCTCTATCCAGGAAGGAACTATAAATCATATTAGATTATATTAAATATATGAATCTCCGTTTTGGTCACACAGTGCCCAGCTAAAGTCAAACTTATAATCAAGAGCCACTGTTATCCATCTATTGATCAAATGACAATTAATATATCACATCCCACTGTATGTTAGTACATGCGGAATCGATTCCTTCATTATTATGCAGCTCACATATATTAAATCATATCTTTAGCTGATAGGCGTTCTTATAAGACATATAGTCACCGTCCAGAGGACTAAACACAGTTAAGTGCCTCTACTTATATAAGCACAAATGACACGAACACTAACAGGTGTTCTCACACCATATAATGTCGGCCATCCCGTTTAGGTGACAATATCTTAACCTAGGTGACCTTCCTGAGATATTAATCAATTTTTAATGAAACGCAAAGTCACCGTCCGGAGGACTATTTACAGTTAAGCGCTTTAGTTCAACATAAGCACAAATGACACTATCACTCATTAGTGTATACACATCTAATAGTGTTGGTCATTCTGTTTAAGTGACAATATACATCCCTTCAGTTTCACAGAAAAACTAATAATATATTTCTTCAAATTTTCTTTGTTATAGTTAAATTTATAATATGACTATAGGCTCTCTGTTTGAGAACATGATATATTTTGATCCCTTGATGTTCCGTGTTGTTTCCTTTAAGCTAAATATGCCATTTTTTCTACATCAAAGTACACTTTGGGATCACTTCTGGTTCTACCTTAACCTTGTGCAATTTGGAAGTATTTCTTTGCAACACTAAATTATTCTATAGACTTAAATGATGACATTTCTAACTGTTGTTTTACCTACATTTTAACAACACATTATTATACACGATTAACTAGTTACTTTACCAAATATTGTATCTTATCTTATCTGCCATTTAATAAAGTTGTTTTCTCAATAGGGAAATCATTCATTTCTACGTACTCTTTTTATCTTTTCTTCCTTGCGATAGTTGAAATGTTTTTCTTGGAATTCGTTGCTGTTCTCAATAGCTTCAGGGATGTATTCTTTTGGAGCCGGAACGACTTCGTTTGAAGACTGCCGCGAATCAAGGTGAATCAAGGAGGCTACCTCTCACCTCTGTTCAATGAGACTACACATGATGCTGTTTTCCACCAGACTTGCCTGTGAACTTAGCCCTCCATATAATCCTGCAACTTTGACCTGAAACTCTAATCCTGGTCTTTACCAGAAAGTTTACTTTTACATGTTTATGAAGGTCTATACTCTTTCCTGCTTTACTTTCACCTAAGAAAAAATAATAATTGTTATCTCCTTTTCTGCATTATTGCTAGCATATTGTGGGAGTTTATAGTTGTATCAATATCAGATTGTAATAACACGCATTATGTTACACAATAGACTTGACCACCATGTGATTGTTTGCTCTACTCAAGTTTTAATTTATTGTTAATTGATATTATCCTATTTTTAACAGAGTCACACTATTGGTTTAGCACCTAATATAATCACCTGTGTGCTGTTTGTTCACTCTCTTATTATTAGAGACGTGCTAACTAGTGATGAGCGAGTATGCTCTGCGCTGCTCGGTACTCGCACGAGTATCACTGTACTCAGGCTACTCGGCGAGCACCGAGTAATCTCGCGATACTCGTGCTGTGCTCGTGGTCCTCATCCCTGCATGCTGGCGCTCTTTTGAGAGCCAGCCCACATGCAGGGATTGGCTGGCAGACCACTGCAATGCCACAGCCCTGTTAGTTGTGGCATTGCAGTGATTGGCCGGTCTGCACAGCGTGACCGAGCCTTTATAAGACCCGGCCGCGCTGTGCTCTGCACACAGGCATCCAGACAGTGAGTGTAGGGACAGTGTCTGCTGCTGCTTAGGGACAGATTTGCGGCCCTCATAGGTAGATCCGGAGCAGGGCTGCAAACTGCTGCTGACCACAACAGTCCTTCTCAGGACTAATCTAGGAGGATATAGGCAGGGTGATACAGATCAGAATCCAAGCTTTTCTGTGACCATAACAGTCACCAGACTGTTGTACTTACTACCTTGATACAGGTTAGGGACTAAAATCCTAATCTCCTGTGACCATTACAGTCACCAGACTGGTGTACTTACTACCTTAATACAGGTTAGGGACTAAAATCCTAAACTCCTGTGACCATTACAGTCACCAGACTGGTGTACTTACTACCTTAATACAGGTTAGGGACTAAAATCCTTCTCTCCTGTGACCAATACAGTCACCAGACTGTTGTACTTACTACCTTAATACAGGTTAGGGACTAAAATCCTAATCTACTGTGACCATTACAGTCACCAGACTGTTGTACTTACTACCTTGATACAGGTTAGGGACTAAAATCCTAATCTCCTGTGACCATTACAGTCACCAGACTGGTGTACTTACTACCTTAATACAGGTTAGGGACTAAAAATCCTTCTCTCCTGTGACCAATACAGTCACCAGACTGTTGTACTTACTACCTTAATACAGGTTAGGGACTAAAATCCTAAACTCCTGTGACCATTACAGTCACCAGACTGGTGTACTTACTACCTTAATACAGGTTAGGGACTAAAATCCTTCTCTCCTGTGACCAATACAGTCACCAGACTGTTGTACTTACTACCTTAATACAGGTTAGGGACTAAAATCCTAATCTACTGTGACCATTACAGTCACCAGACTGTTGTACTTACTACCTTGATACAGGTTAGGGACTAAAATCCTAATCTCCTGTGATCTTAACAGTCACCAGACTATTGTCGCTGTATACAGGCAAAATGCGCAAGGGCGTTGGCAAGGGCGTTGGCAAGGAACAAGGAAGTGGATGTGATGGTGGTGCAGGCAGAGGCCGAGGTCGTGTGCAAGCACTAATTTCGCAACAACAAAGTGGCACATCTACTCGCTCGCACATCCTGTCCCAAAATCTTGGGGCCCGCAGACAGTGAGTGTAGGGACAGTGTCTGCTGCTGCTTAGGGACAGATTTGCGGCCCTCATAGGTAGATCCGGAGCAGGGCTGCAAACTGCTGCTGACCACAACAGTCCTTCTCAGGACTAATCTAGGAGGATATAGGCAGGGTGATACAGATCGGAATCCAAGCTTTTCTGTGACCATAACAGTCACCAGACTGTTGTACTTACTACCTTGATACAGGTTAGGGACTAAAATCCTAATCTCCTGTGACCATTACAGTCACCAGACTGGTGTACTTACTACCTTAATACAGGTTAGGGACTAAAATCCTAAACTCCTGTGACCATTACAGTCACCAGACTGGTGTACTTACTACCTTAATACAGGTTAGGGACTAAAATCCTTCTCTCCTGTGACCAATACAGTCACCAGACTGTTGTACTTACTACCTTAATACAGGTTAGGGACTAAAATCCTAATCTACTGTGACCATTACAGTCACCAGACTGTTGTACTTACTACCTTGATACAGGTTAGGGACTAAAATCCTAATCTCCTGTGATCTTAACAGTCACCAGACTATTGTCGCTGTATACAGGCAAAATGCGCAAGGGCGTTGGCAAGGAACAAGGAAGTGGATGTGATGGTGGTGCAGGCAGAGGCCGAGGTCGTGTGCAAGCACTAATTTCGCAACAACAAAGTGGCACATCTACTCGCTCGCACATCCTGTCCCAAAATCTTGGGGCCCGCAGCAGTACACCGCTCTTGAACCAAGAGCAGTGTCAACAGGTTGTTACTTGGATAGCGGATAATGCTTCAAGTCAGATGGGCACCTCCACAAACACCCTGTCTTCCACATGATCAAGTGTCGGTAGCCGTGATACTGCAACGCACATTTCCCAACCTGATCCTCCTTCCTACCACCAGGCCGAGTACACGTCCACGGACATTACTGATCCCACACTAGGACACTCGGAAGAGCTGTTCACGTATCCATTCGCAGAATCTGGCCTCTCGCCAGCTCCTGTTGAAGTGGGTGATAAGGAGATGGTATGTACAGATGCCCAAATATTTGAGCAGCCACTTTCTCACGAACGGAACGTTGACAACGTGTCTCAACAAGGGGTGGACGATGATGAGACAATTTCCAAGAAGTCAGAAGGAGGATCAGGGTGTGGACGAGGAAGACGACGTGGTGGATGATCCAGTAGCTGACCCAACATGGCAGGAGGATATGAAGAGCGAGGCCAGCAGTGCACAGGGGGAGGGAGGCATAGCATCCCAACAGGCAGTACGAAGCAGGGTTGTGTCCGCAGGCAGAAGGCAGGCAACCGTTCCCCGGAACAACAACATGACTCAAGGTGCCTGTGCAAATGTTAGGTCTTCCCGAGTCTGGGAGTTTTTTAAGTTGGCTCCAGATGACTCTAAAAAAGCCTTTGCAACATCTGCCATGCCAGTATCAGCAGGGGTACGAAAACAAGCAGCCTGACCACCACCAGCATGATGAGGCACATGTCAGCCAAGCACCCGACTTTTTGGGAAGTACAACAGAGTCGAGGAGCGGTACTTGCTGATGTCACTGCTACGTCTTCACGTGTTGTGCGTTGCGAGCCAATCCCCTGTCCATGCTGGCCGCGAACAAGCCTCCGGCCCTGCACCTGAAGTTGCCCGCGCACAAATAACACCACCATTTTTAGGGTTTCTACATGCTGCCGGCAGTCATTTCATAAAAATACTCGGGTCTCCCATAGGATAACATTGGGCTCGGTACTCGGGCAGAGTACACGAGTATCTCGGGATGCTCGGCCCGAGCTTCGAGCACCCAAGCATTTTAGTACTCGCTCATCACTAGTGCTAACCTTTTGCAGTTCGGGTTTTGTTTGGCTCGCCAAATCAGAATATGTTTGGAGAAGAGATCAGCGAACAGTTCACCGAACTTCCGAACCCCATTGAAATCAGTTTGAGGCAAACTCAAGGGAATAGAAAAAAACTTAAAAGGGGCCCAAAAGCTGTCAAACAGCTCATATTAGGGACAAATACCAAGAAATATGCTGCTTGTTCAGTTTCTTATTATTAGAGAGGAGCTAACCTTTTATAGCTCGGGCTTGGTTTGCCTTGCCAAATCAGCATATATTCGGCTAATAGACTGGAGAACAGTTTATCGAACTTCCGAAACCAATTGAAACGAATGGGAAGAAAACTCAAGGAAGCAGAAAAGACCCTCAAAACTGTCAAAACAGCTCAAATTAGAGGCAAATACCAAGAAAGGTGCCATCTATTCCCCAGAGTTAAAATTTTTATCATGGTGCATTATAAATGCATGGGACAAGGCATGGCCCCGTATTTTAAGCTACAACATTGATCAGGAATAAGGAGATTAGGGAAAGCTGTAGGCATGATGCTCAGAGAGCCCTGATAAATACTCTAAGAAGAGTCTCCACATTTAAAAAAAAAATAGGGCCAGACACCATTAAGGTCGCATCAATTGACTCAGACTAAAAATTTTATAATAGTGCAGCCTGAAAAACCAGGGACCAGGGAAGCTGAGCGTGCGGAGACCAGGACCGGGGGAGCTGAGCATGGGGAGACCAGGACCAGGGGAGCTGAGCGTGCGGAGTGTGTGGAGACCTGGGGAGCAGAGCATGTGGAGACCGGGACCAGAGCTCCTATAAGCTCCTATAAGATAGGAGCTGAAATAATTATCTCCCTGGCTCTGATGCTATCTGAGGTTCTGACTCTACACTTGATATATTGTGCCAGAAAACTTACTTAAAGACCTTAATGACATCACAGCTCATATGCATTAAGGAGCCAATCACTGACTGTAAGCTTTCATTTGGGAGAAGCCTCACAGGTCCTCACCATTCCACACCTAGCATTGCAATTCTGCACACTCTGAGCTGTCCTCTCACGTCTCGTCCTCCTTTTTGACCGCCTGCAATCTGGCTTCCGACCCCTCTACTCCACTGAAACAGCCCTGACCAAAGTCACTAACGACCTACTGACTGCCAAAAGCAAGCGCCACTACTCTGTTCTCCTCCTCCTCGACCTGTCCGCCGCCTTCGACACTGTTGACCACTCCCTTCTACTTCAGATCCTTATATCTCTTGGCATCACGGGTCTTGCCCTCTCTTGGATCTCCTCATACTTAACGGACTGGACATTCTGCGTCACCCACTCCCACACATCCTCCTCGCCCTACACCCTATCTGTCGGGGTCCCCCAGGGCTCGGTTCTTGGACCGTTACTGTTCTCAATCTACACTCTCGGCCTAGGGCAACTCATTGAGTCCCATGTCCTCCAGTACCACCTCTACGCTGACGACATCCAAATCTACCTGTCTGGTCCTGACATCACCTCCCTTCTATCCAAAATTCCACACTGCCTGTCCGCTATCTCATCCTTCTTCTCTGCTCGCTTCCTTAAGCTGAACATAGACAAAACTGAGTTCATAGTCTTCCCCCCAAGACGCACCCCTCACTTCCTGACCTATCCATTGTCGTCAATGACTGCTCTCTCTCCCAAGTCCTCCACGCCAAGTGCCTCGGGCAGGGGCGTAACTAGAACTGGCAGGGCCCCATAGCAAACTTTTGAACGGGGCCCCCTCCAAGACACGCCCCAATAACACGCCCCTCCAAGACACGCCCCTAAATGACACGCCCCCTTCAAGACACACCCTCTTACAGGCCCCAGCAGTATATACAGCAGCCCCAGTGGTATACAGCAGCCTCCCCAGTGGTATATACAGGCCCCAGCAGTATTACAGCAGCCTCCCCAGTGGTATATACAGGCCCCAGTGGTATATACAACCGCCCCAGTGGTATACAGCAGCCTCCCCAGTTGTATATACAGGCCTCAGCAGTATTACAGCAGCCTCCCCAGTGGTATACACAGGCCCCAGTGGTGGTATACACAGGCCCCAGTGGTGGTATACACAGGCCCCAGTGGTGGTATACACAGGCCCCAGTGGTGGTATACAGGGCCCCCCCTTGCTGCGGCTGCACACCTGTAAAGGAATACATCATTATACTTACTTATCCCTGCCGCTGTCGCCGCTCTGACACCGTGCTCCTCCGAGTCTTCATGCTTCCTCCTCCGGCGCACAGAGTCCCAGCACAGGGTATACAGCTCCCAGCACAGGGTATACAGCTCACAGCACAGGGTATACAGCTCACAGCACAGGGTATACAGCTCACAGAGTCCCGGCACAGGGTATGCAGCTCCCAGCACAGGGTATACAGCTCACAGAGTCCCAGCACAGGGTATACAGCTCCCAGCACAGGGTATACTGCTCCCAGAGTCCCGGCACAGGGAATACAGCTCCCAGAGTCCCGGCACAGGGAATACAGCTCCCAGAGTCCCGGCACAGGGAATACAGCTCCCAGAGTCCCGGCACAGGGAATACAGCTCCCAGAGTCCCGGCACAGGGAATACAGCTCCCAGAGTCCCGGCACAGGGAATACAGCTCCCAGAATCCCGGCACAGGGAATACAGCTCCCAGAGTCCCGGCACAGGGAATACAGCTCCCAGAGTCCCGGCACAGGGAATACAGCTCCCAGAGTCCCCCAGCAGCACACAGGGTATACTGCTCCCAGAGTCCCCCAGCAGCACACAGGGTATACTGCTCCCAGAGTCCCCCAGCAGCACACAGGGTATACAGCGCCCACTCCCAGAGTCCCCCAGCAGCACACAGGGTATACAGCGCCCACTCCCAGAGTCCCCCAGCAGCACACAGGGTATACAGCGCCCACTCCCAGAGTCCCCCAGCAGCACACAGGGTATACAGCGCCCACTCCCAGAGTCCCCCAGCAGCACACAGGGTATACAGCGCCCACTTCCAGAGTCCCCCAGCAGCACACACCAGGTATACAGGCCCCCCCCTCACAGTAAGGGCTGCCGCTGCTCACTGTCAATAAATAGTGTTATTAGTGGCGCCTCAGGCTCTCACCCTCGCTCCGGGCTCAGTGCAGCAGCAGCTCCTTCCCTTCCTGCTTGTCTGCTGTGATGTGACCGGTCAGTAGTAAGGACTCACTCGGAGGTCACAGGCCAGCCAGGGGGCAGAGACCAACTCTGCAGACTGTGCAGAGAGAGAACACACAGGGTCAGGCAGGCGGCGGCAGCCTCCTTGATCCCTGTGTGCGGCGCCTGCGGCCGCTTTGAATAGGAGCGGCTGACGCATCCATCTCGCCGGGGGGGGGGCCCCGTCGGGCGCGGGCGCCCCCCGCCGGGCCCCCACCCCCACACCTGACGGCCACACAAGTTCACAACAACAGGTATCGCAGGCGTAGCTGCCGGTATAGCAGCGTAGCGGCGCTGGGTCCGGGCCCCCCACAAGCGCCGGGCCCCAAAGCGACCGCTACGGCTGCTATGCCGTTAGTTACGCCACTGGCCTCGGGGTTATTCTTGATTCTTTTCTCTCCTTCAAGCCCCACATCTAGGCCTTCGCCTATCCACACTTTCCTTAACCACGACACTGCTAAAACCCTTATTCACGCTCTCATCATCTCCCGCCTCGACGACTGCAACCTCCTGCTCACTGGCCTCCCCAATACCTCCCTTGCACCTCTCCAATCTTTCCTGAACTCCGCTGCCTGCCTAATCCATCTGTCCCCCTGCTACTCCCCTGTCTCCCCCCTCTGCCAAGCCCTTCACCGGCTCCCTACTTCCCAGAGATCCTGGTTTAAAATATTAACCATGACATACAAAGCCATTCACAACCTGTCCCCTCCATAAATCTCTGACATGGTCTCCTGATACCTACCCTCACACAATCTGTGATCCTCCCAAGAGCTCCTCATGTCCCCCCGCACAACCGCATACAGGATTTCCATACTCTGGAACTCGCTGCCCCAACACATCAGACATTCTCCTACCCTGGGAACCTTCAAAAGAAGCCTGAAGACCCACCTGTTCCGCCAAGCCTACCATCTGCAATAAGACCCGGTCCACCACACCGCCTCACAACTGGAACTTCCCCCTCCCACTGTATCCCCACCCGCCCCTCGTAGACTGTGAGCGCTCGTGGACAGGATTTCTCCCCTCTTCTATCTGTACGACCGAATTGTCCACATTTATTGTTACTTGTATTGTTACTATGTTACTTGTCCTAGTCTGCCCCTTTTAGCATGTAAAGCGCCATGGAATATAATGGCGCTATATAAATAAATAAATAATAATAATAATTATAATTCCTGATCTCTTCCCAGTACCCAGTCACCAGCAGTTGGAGGTCGCCGGCTCTTTGTGCAGGATCATTCTGGAAAGATGCATCACTACTGTGTTCCCTGACACTTTACTGATTCCTCTCTCAGTGCTGTAATCTGGCAGCAGATGTGTGTTAATACCTCTTGATATCACTGCCGGTTTATGACAGGAAGCAGTGAAGGAAGAATCAGTAAAGTGTCAGGTGGACACCACCTGATGAAGACTGTTTGTATGCAGTTGAAACGCGTAGTGGAGCTGTGAGGGGAGCTAAGAAGTTAATAAAAGGTTTGCCAATTATGAAAACATCTTACATGTCTGCTTGTTCCTTAGAGCGCTCCTAATCAGACCGCCATTACTATTTTTTGCATGAAAACTACTCCCTTTTTGAGGGACTGGCGGCTGGAGCAGCTCAGGAACAGCCCAAACGATCTGCCTTGAACAGGAGAGAGGAGAGCGGAGAGGCAGTGCACATACTGCCAGCGGCGGAGGCTGATAAACCGGGTTGTGCAGGACTTGCACAACCCGATAAGGTGAGCGGCCACCTATCCACGCCACTTAGACGTTTTTAATAAGGGGATCCTACACATTTGCGCCCCTTTTCCTTTTTGTTTTACAGGTGCGCTCCAGTAGACTCGGACACCGGTGTCCGGTGTGCTGTTTGGGTGAACCTAACAGCACATTTGCTGAATCAACCCGAAGCGAACATGGCTACAACTGGTAGAGCCGCCAACCCACCGGGCGCAGTAGCTCCGATCATGCCTATCTTGCTACTGTATATCCTGGGTTCTAAGTGGTTACCCCAGTATGATGGCCGCCATAATACTTTGTTCACCTTCAAAAGAAAAATCTGTATTGGACATGTATGCAATGACTGTTCAGAAGCGCGCAGCTGTTGTAATGGGAAAGTTAACCAGTGCAGCAGAAAGAGAGGCTGAATCCTGGTTCACCACTGAATGGGGATCAATAGCTATAATCTTTGATAAATTAAAAGTTGCTTTCGAGGACTGTAATGAGGCTGACATAAGAATGCGCTTCTATCTTTGTTATCAAAATTCGGGGAATGATATCCGGACCTACACCTGGCGCCTACAGGAGGTTTGGCGCCCCGGCAAGCAGGCATCACAGAGGGGTACTGCACTCGTAAAAGAGATACTCCAGCTACAGGTGGATCCTAGGAGGGTGGGTGGTACCCTGTTTGCAATAAATAGTTAATAACCTATAGAACTCTTATAGAAGTCATTCAGAAATCTTCCAGTGTATTAACAGCATGTTATGTTTATATAAACCTTTGCTCCCATTCTTCCTCCCCTTCTCTGGAAATTCTTCTGTCTCAAGATTATGTAGCAGTGCTGAAGCAGTTCTTATCAAAATGTTCCCGTACCGACTGTACTAATCCAAGGCTGAATTGGAATACTAACCCACAGAATATGATTGAATGTTTTTTCAGAATAAAATGTAGATTCAGCATAATATGATGCAATCACCTAGTAACATCCCTAAGTAATAAAACTGCTAACCCCTCCCAAAATAAAGGTCTTTGTCATTAAGCTCTACTTTGACTTGTTGTCAGCGTGGTTCTTACGGTGGCGTGCACCCACTCAGACAAAGCATCCAATTTGGCGGCAGACAATTAAGACGATATCAGCAAAACGGAAGATTCGGCACCACAAGCTTCTCCATGTATTTAAATTTTTTTTTTTTCTTCATAAGCTTACATATGAATATGGGTACGCAGACCTTCCGCCTGACGCGTTTCGAAAACTTCACACAAAAAAAAAAACATCAGATTTTCCCTTCTGTTCTGGTAGTTCCAATCTTAGTAATTACAAGAAGGGAAAATCTGATGTTCTTTTTATCTTGTGTGAAGTTTTCCAGAAAAGACTGGTTTCTCTAATTGAATAATTGATTACAACTGCATGTAATTTGTTAATTTGTAGTTTTCTTTATAAGGTTTGTTTTTTATTTTTTTATTGTCTATGAATAAGAGCGCAGTGACACTCGAAACGTGTCAGGCGGAGGGTCTGCGTGCACATATTCATATGTAAGCTTATGAAGAAAAAAAATAAATTTAAATGCATGGAGAAGCCTGTGGTGCCAGATCTTCCTTTTTGCTGATTTCGTTCAGGTGGTGCCGGCTGCCTGGTCCAGGCACACACTCTAAAAGCAACACGCTGGATGGAAGCACTATTCCCTTCCCTGCTTTTTTACTGACAATTAAGATGATAGCCCACCCAAAAGGTAGGGAGGGCATCCATTACACCCAAAACCAGCACTCCCACACTAGCTTACATGGTGGGAGGTTACCCGGGAGGGAATATAAACATCTCTAGGGGGAACAAGAAGGTCTTTTGCCTCTAAGTTATGGCTGCTAGGTCACTCGGCTGAGGGACCAGGAGGGAAAAATGGAAGAGGGGAAAGGAGAAAGGAGTTTTTCCAGAGGAGCAGATAGCCTAAAGGGAGTGAGGAACTCGAGGGAGTTCGTGCCAGACAGCTTACCAGCCACCAGAGCCTGCATCTGTGAGATACTTTAGGACCACAGAGATTCCGGAGTCCCGTGGAATCTTTAATTCTCCCGGGCACCAGAACAGACCAAAAGAGGATACCAGGCACCGCCAAAGGAACGAGCGGCCAGCCAGTAGAGGGTTACCCGACGGCTGTGAAGGTGAGAGAAGAACGGAGGTCAGGTTGATTCCAAGTCACCAGGCTTCACACCACGAACTGGAAAGCAGGAAGGAACAGACAGGGTTAGAGAAGGAAGGCACACCAAGGTTTCCACCATACCACCTGGGATCCACCTGCAGCCACCCGATAAGCTACCTGTGCTCAAAACATCAGGAGTTCTGAACTGCAACTTTGTATGCATGCAAGTGAACAGTAAAGTACCCGGACGAAAAGTGACTTTTGACTCTGCTTGTATTCCTTCCAATAAACTTATTACCATACAGGAACGCTGCCCTGGAGGTCCAGCTCTACCTGTAGAGGACCTTACCATGCTAGCCACACTACCATCTACCTCTGTGGCGGCGCTGGTGACACATCACCAGAGACTACAGGTGGCATCACGACAAACTGTATATAATCCCCTGTAAATATTCCCCCCTTTTTGAAGATACGCCCA
The DNA here is from genome assembly GCA_033576535.1 of Allobates femoralis. Lineage (NCBI taxonomy): Eukaryota > Metazoa > Chordata > Amphibia > Anura > Aromobatidae > Allobates > Allobates femoralis. The sequence continues at coordinate 74,318,344 of JARQOC010000001.1, read as the reverse complement.
GGACACGAAATCAGGTGCGGCCGCCACTCCCTGTGACACAGTTAACCCCTTGGAGCCTGATACCCGAGTACCCCAAAGCCTGGGCTCGACAGAGGTGCTGCGAGCCCTAAAGCAAGTCAGCTCTGCTAGTGTTCCCGATGAGAATAAACTATTGACTGAGCAGTTTACCCAGGGGCTATTATCACCAGAGGACAACAAAACCTTACTCTGGTGGTCCCTAAGCCACCCGGACGTTGATTTCAATAATTTAAAGGACATGGCCATAAAGGGGTTACAGCCAGTGGAGACTCCTGAAGCTGCCATCCAGCGGTGGTGCAGTGGCAAGGCTCCGGCTACAATAACACCAGTACCCGCGCCTGCAGCTGAAAGTCGTGTTCAGTCTACTAACTCCGACAGAATTGACTCTTTGTGCTTGGAGGTGCACCAGCTGGGCAAGAGCCTTGCCACAGTCATGGAAGCCCAGAAGCTGCATCCGGGGCCAAAGCCACAGCCTAAAGCTCAACCTCTAATCCAGTTTGCTGACAGCCCGGAGGATGTCTGTTGTGAATTCTGCTTGTGGTTGTGGCTGGTAATGCAGTGGATCCTGTTTTGCAGTCTTGGTCAGGTGAATTAGATAATTAGAATTTAGATTGGGGTACTTAGGTTTGCAGGTTTCCTTCAGTCCTTGCCAGTTGGCAATTTTTCCTGTAGGTGTTTCACCTCTGCCTGGTCTCTTCTTGCCCTGCTGCAAAACTTCCAAGCTAAGTGAATGGTTTTGTTTTCTTGTGGCACTCATGCTGTGTGCTTGTTTGGAATTGTCTATTTCTGCTCAGAGTTGCGGGTTGATATTTAGTCTGCATGTCTGTCTTAACTTGCATGTCTGTCTTAACTTGCTCTCTGTTTGGAAGTTTTCTTCCTAGGGTTTATGTGCTATTCATTTGTTGTTTGCTTGCACAGCTTTTGATTGTGTCAGCATATATTTAGCATAGTTGGATTCACTGGAGTTCCGCAGATTTAGAGGGTGCCGAGTCTTGAGTAGATTCAGGTTTTTTTTTTTTTATTATCTGCTGTGTATATCTTTGAAAGGATTTTTATACTGACTGCAATAGTATTCTGTCCTGTCTTTACCTATCTAGCTAGAGTGGCCTTATTTGCTAGATTTTGTTTTCTGCATGAGTGTGTCTTGTCCTCTCTTACTCACAGCCAATATTTGTGGGGGGCTTTCTATCCTTTAGGGGTTCTGCTCTGAGGCAAGATATAATTCCTGTTTCTATCTTTAGGGGTAGCTAGTTCTCCGGCCATGTTGAGGTGTCTAGGGTATGGTTAGTCACATCCCACAGCTACTTCTAGTTGCGGGGTTAGGTCAGGAACTGCGGTAAATATAGGTACCACTTACTCCTGTGAAACATATTCATGCGGCTCCAAAGTCACAAGATCATAACAGTACAACTGTCCAACAATGAGTTAAATGCATCTCAGAAGAAGGGAAGAAGGGTGTTTAGGCATTTTTTTCCTGCAGTCTGCTATATCTTATCTTCCCTCTTTTTCTGTGGGTGGCTGAGGAGTCTTGTGCTAGCATGGATGTTCAGGAATTAGCTTCTCGTGTAGAGCAGCTTGCTGCTAGGGTGCAGGGAATTTCAGATTATATTGTTCAGACTCCAGTTTTGGAGCCGAAAATTCCCACTCCTGATTTTTTTTTTGGTGACAGGTCCAAACTTTTGAGTTTTAAAAACAACTGTAAACTGTTTTTTGCTCTGGGACCTCGTTCCTCTGGTGATTCTATTCAGCATGTTAAAATTGTCATCTCCCTGCTGCGTGGTGATCTGCGGGATTGGGCGTTTTCTCTTGAATCTCGGAATCCGGTGTTGCTTATGACTCACCATGGCCGGGGACTCCGGTTTAGACAGGCAATGCTTCCTTCCTCCTTGTCACGGGTGGACCGCGCCTGCCGGTAGTGGGGCCCGGTGTAGTGCAGATCAAAAGGGTTTGAAGACGTCTTGGTGGAACAGATTTAAGGGGTTTTAATTTATTCGTGACGCCACCTATGAGTAGTTTCGGTAAGGACTACCGACGCTGCGGAACCTCCGGGGGATGGATAGCAGCAAGATGGAACGCTCCCCACAGGCTGAGCGGTGATCCCCGGAGGCTGGAGCTGCTTAAGATGTTGTGCGGCAGCTGCGGTTACCTTGTAGTGCGGACGGACAGTTCATATGGAAGCACGGACACAGAAAGTCTCTGCAACGGGTCTTTACTGTAACCAGCAGGCAGTACATGGTATACAGTTCACGAGTAGTGGACCGGGTGGACTCAGCAGTGATGGTGTCCCTTAGAAATCCGCAGTGTTCCTCCATTCTAACTAAGTGGTTGCCAGTGTCGCCCAGGAATACCAGGTCGGGTACGGGGAGGCTGCTTCAATGCCCTATCCAAGATGTACGTTGTGGATGTTTTGGGGAGCCTTGGATCCCTCGGTGGGTACACCGCTGGTTAGACGACTGGAAGTTGGCTGGTGGTGGGGTGCTCCTGTAAAGCTGCTCCTCCACGCTTCTGGTTCGCATAGCAGAGGTGAACTGCTGCCAGCTTCGGTACCAGTGAACCGGCTGTGAAGTTGTGGGCACGGGAGTCTTTTGGAACCCATGTGAACGATGCCCATTCCTGGTTGGTAAGGCCTCAGGTGCTGACACCCGACCGGTGACGGCCCGGGGGCTGCAAGGGGTGCGGAGCCCCCGCTCCTACTCCAAGTTCAAGTTCTCTGTTCTAGACTCTGTTCTAGACTCCTACTGTGTAGACTAAGTGTCTGTTCTACTACACACTACCCTAGCACTCCGCCCACCAGGACCTAGGATTGGCCCTCTGTTCTAGGTGATGCATGCAGGGTTGGATTTCTAAGTTAACCAGGTCACTGCTGTGTCAGAGAATATTGCGGCTGCATTTATGGCTGCAATACCCTCTTGTGACGCACTCGTTGCGGGGCACCACACTTAATGTTGACTCCTTTTTTCAGGCTTTAGGACTATTATATGATGAACCTAATTCTGTGGATCAAGCTGAAAAGACATTGTTGGCCCTTTTTCAGGGTCAAGAAGCGGCGGAAGTATATTGTCAAAAATACAGAAAATGGCGGCAATTTTCAGAAAGGGTCTTTCTGAATCGGTTAAGGATGTAATGGTGGGATTTCCCACACCTTCTGGTCTGAGTGATTCTATGTCTCTGGCCATTCACATTGATTGGCGTTTGTAGGAGCACAGAACTGTGTGCTCTGTGCCGTTGTCCTCAGAGCAGAATGCTGAGCCAATGCAGTGTGATAGGATTCTACCCAGAACTGAACGCCAAGGATTTAGACATCAGAATAGGTTATGTTATCATTGTGGCGACACTTCTCATGTAATTTCTGTCTGCCCTAAGCCGACAAAGAGGGTCACTAGTTCATTTACCATCAGTACTGTATAACCTAAACATTTATTATCTGTGTCCTTGATTTGTTCATTGTCATCATTTTCTGTTATGGCGTTTGTGGATACAGGTGGCGCCTTGAACTTAATGGATTGTGAGTTCGCCAGGCGTTGTGGCTTTCATTAGCATAACCCTACTCCTCTAAGGGGCATCGATGCTACACCCTTGGCTAAAAATAAGCCCCAGTTTAAGACTCAGGTGACCATGCGCATGGCCCAGCTCATCAGGAAGATTGTCGATTTCAGATTTTGCATAATTTGCATGATGCGATTGTGCTGGGTTTTCCTTGGTTGCAGGTACATAATCCTGTTTTAAATTGGAAGTCTATGTCTGTGACTAGTTGAGGTTGTCAGGGGGTACATGATGATGTTCCTTTGATGTCAATCTCCTCTTCCGGAGTTTTTGTCTGATTTTCAGAATGTATTCGATGAGCTCAAGTCCAGTTTTCTTCCACCACACAGGGAGTGCGATTGTACTATTGACTTGATTCCGGGCTGTAAGTTTCCTAAGGATTGACATTTCAACTTGTCTCTGCCTGAACATGCTGCCATGTGGAGTTATATTAAGGAGTCTTTGGAGACAGCGCATATTCAGCCGTCTTCTTCACCGTTGGGAGCCGTTTTTTTTTTTTTGTTGCTAAGAAAGATGGCTCCTTGAGACCCTGTATTGATTATTGCCTTTTGAATAAGATCACGGTCAAGTTTCAATACCCTTTACCTTTGATTTGCGACTTGTTTTCTAGGATTAAGGGGGCAAGTTGGTTTACTAGGATTGATCTTCGGGGGGCATATAATCTTGTGCGTATTAAGCAGGGTCACGAATGGAAGACGGCTTTCAACACGACCGAAGACCATTTTAAATACCTTGAGATGCTGTTTGGGTTCACTAATGCTCCATCCTTTTTTCAGTCCTTTATGCATGATATCTTTAGGAATTATATTGATAAATTCTTGATTGTTTATTTGGATGATATCTTGATTTTTTCCGATGATTGGGATTCTCATGTGGAACAGGTCAGGACGGTATTTCAGATCGTTTGTGACAATGCTTTGTATGTTAAGGGGTCTAAGTGTCTCTTTGGGGTTCAAAAGGTTTCTTTTTTGGGCTTCATTTTTTTCTCCATCGTATATGGAGATGGATCCGGTCAAGGTTCAGGCCATTCATGATTGGGTTCGGCCCACATCTGTGAAGAGCCTTCCGAAATTTTTGGTTTTTGCTAATTTTTATCGCCAATTCATTGCCAATTTTTCCAGCATTGTTAAACCATTAACCGATTTGACAAAGAAAGGTGCTGATGTGGATAACTGGTCCCCTGCGGCTGTTTCTGCCTTTTAGGATCTTAAACGATGGTTTACTTCTGCTCCTGTGTTGCGCCAACTGGATGTCTCTCTTCCGTTTCAGGTTGAGATTGATGCTTCTGAGATTGGGGCAGTGGCCATTTTGTCTCAGTGGGATCCTGTCAGTTCCTCCATGAAACCTTGTGCCTTCTTTTCCCGTAAATTTTTGCCTGCTGAACGCAATTATGAAGTCGGCAATCGGGAGGTATTGGCTATGAAGTGGGCATTTGAGGAGTGGCGACATTGGCTTGAGGGGGCTACGCATCGTATTGTGGTCTTGACCGATCACAAGAATCTGGTTTACCTCGAGTCTGACAAGAGACTCAATCCTAGACAGGCTAGATGGTCCTTGTTTTTTACCCATTTTGACTTTGTGGTCTCGTACCTTCAAGGTTCTAAGAATGTTAAGGCTGATGGTCTCTCTAGGAGTTTTTTGACTGATTCTCCTGAGGTCTCGGAACCGGTCGGCATTTTAAAGGAAGGGGTTGTTCTTTCTGCCATTTCACCTGATTTACGACGGGCTCTTCAGGAATTTCAGGCTGACAGGCCTGAGCGATGTCCACTGGGGAAGTTGTTTGCTCCTGACAGATGGACAAGTAGAGTGATTTTTGAGGTTCACTGTTCTGTGTTGGCCAGTCACCTGGCACTTTTTGAGCCAGGGACTTGGTCAGTAGATCTTTTTGGTGGCCTTCCTTGTCCCGTGATGTGCGTTCTTTTGTGCAGTCTTGGCAACTTGGGCGTGGGCCAAGCCATGTTGTTCACATTCTAGTGGGTTGTTTTTGCCCTTGCCAGTACCTGAGAGGCCTTGGACGCATATTTCTATGGATTTTATTTTGAATCTTCCGGTCTCCCAGAGGATGTTGGTTATCTGGGTTGTTTGTGACAGGTTCTCTAAGATGGTTAATTTGGTGCCTTTGCCTAAATTGCCTTCTTCTTCGGAATTGGTTCCGTTGTTTTTTCAACGTTATTTGTTTGCATGGTATTTCGGAGAATATTGTATCTGATCGAGGTTCCCAATTTGTTTCTAGGTTTTGGCGGGTCTTTTGTACTAAGCTGGGTATTGATTTGTCCTTTGCGTCTGCGTTACATCCACAGTCCAATGGTCAGACCGAGAGGACTAATCAAACTTTGGAGACTTATTTGAGATGCTTTGTGTCTGCTAATCAGGATGATTGGGTGGCTTTCTTGCCCTTGGCCGAGTTTGCACTTACCAATAGGGCTAGTTCTGCTACCTTGGTTTCGCCCTTCTTTTGTAATTTTGGTTTTCATCCTCGTTTTTCTTCAGGGCAAGTTGTGCCTTCTGCCTGTCTAGGTGTGGATTTGGTGGTGGAGTGACTGCAGCATATTTGGGCTCATGTAGTGGACAATTTGGTGTTGTCTCAGGAGACTGTTCAAGGTTTTGCTAACCGTCATCGGTGTGTTGGTTTTCGGCTTCGGGTTGGCGATTTGGTCTGGTTGTCTTCCAGACATGTTCCTAAGAAAGTTTCCTCTCCTAAATTCAAGCCTCGGTTTATTGATCCTTTTTAGACTCGGTACTCGCACGAATATCTCGGTATTCTGGGTACTCAGTGAGTACCGAGTAATCTCGCGATACTCTTGCTATGCTCGGGGTCCACCTTCCTGCATGTTGGCGCTCTTTTCAGAGCCAGCCCGCATGCAGGGATTGGCTGACAGACACTGTAATGCCACAGCCATGTTGGTGGTGGCATTACAGTGATTGGCTGGCCGCACAGCGTCATCAGGTCTTTATAAGACCTGACTGCGCTGTGCTCGTCACTCTGCTCCACAGACAGTCAGTGTAGGGAGAGGTGCTGCTAATTGAGGGACAGATTTGTGGCCTTTCAGCTAGTGTAGGCACAGGGCTGCCAGTCTAATTACCACAACAGTCCTTCTGAGGACTAATAGAGCTGTATACAGGCAGGCAGGGAGGCAGGGTATATAACAAACTTTGTTGTGCCAGTATACCAGCCTGCTTATATCGTTTATGACCAGCACTCAGTGGTGGAAGGTTGATGGTGCTATGTAGGAAAGGATCTGGTGATCTCTATCATAGTTGTAATAGAATCCAAGCACTCATCTGGTTCACTTTCAAGTGAGTTATTGTGAAGCACACATGGATGGTGAGGTGACAGTAGCAATAACGTTTCGGCCCCCAATTAGGCCTTTCTCAACACGTCACTAGGATCAGACAAGGAAATATAGTGAAAATATGTACAGTGGAACAGACATAGTATATACAGGCATACATATATACAGTATTTGCAGGATCAATTCATTAAGGCTCATGTTTTTTAGACATATAGTTGAGCAGAGGTAATGATAGTAGATGATGTTGGTAAAACAAGAAACAAATAAAACCAGGACTCTGGAAGGGTTATACTCTAGAAAATGGGTAGGTAGAGTGGACTGGAGTGGCAAAATACCTGCTAATGATGTTAGGGGAGTAAACATCAGGTATGGAGCACTGTATGGTAAGATGAGAGCCCCCTGCACCATGGAACAGTACATCTAGGAAAGAGTAATCATGTGAGGAGACTTATCACTGGGTATATGTGTCTTTATGAGATCACTAGATTTACCTGTTGCAGGCCTATTAGGCAGAGTATCTGTGCAGGCTTTGTGCTGTACCCATAGGTATGTGGAATGTTCCAGAATGCTGGAGTATCGTCTATGAGGGTATAACGGGTTTCAGGTTAGCACAGTGTTATAGGTCGTTCCCCCTGGGTAGATATGGTTATATATGTATATAATGTTCCAAGGTGTCAGTACCTTAGTATGTTTCTGATAGCCCCTGATGTGGTAGCTCCCAGTGTGTGACCCCTGGTCTGGGGAAGTACCGTTAGTCTGGGGAAATAGAGGAATAAGAATGAGGCCACAGAGTGGTGTACTTAGCTCAGAAGTCCGTTATGTCCACTGCTCACATCGTAGTCTTGGGAGAACCAGCACCGTCCGTGCCTGGGCTGAGAGTAAGCTCCTGTCCCCACTGCACGTGCTTATCATAGCACGGCCTGTCATGTGACCGGAAGTGGGAGTGGCCTGTTCCCGAAAACCGGAAGTACCTATGTTTACAACGTTAAGATGTTGTCATGGTGATCTGTCGTCGTTCTATTGCATAGGGTTCATCAAAAACATGGCGAATTGCTGTGTCATGCCTAAAGTGTGGACCTGGGCTAAGTAGTTAGTGTTGGATGAGGTATATTGTATAAGTGAGATATCGCTGTGGCAAGAACATGTCACAGTGGATCAGTGCATGGTTATAGGGGAGGGAGATGTGTGTACTGCTGTGTATCATGTTGTTTATGTGTATTGTTCTTGGTTGTAGCATATGATATGATGTATGGTGTGTAGTGGATGTTCTAGTTACTCATATATATGGAGTGAGTGGATTGCCAATATACATATATCAATCATGAGTCATAAATAGTATCCTGAGTCAAAGGCTCAAACCAACCAACATGGGGTGGTGTACATATGTAACACATAATAGCCCCAGTCAGTGGCGTAACGATCACTGTCCCTTATGGGTCCGGGCCCCGTCGCACCCGCGACCCCTGCGACCGCCGATCCCCCGCTTCACATGGATGTGCATCTCCAAGGACGCTTATCCATGTGACGTCATGGCCAGTGTGTCAGAGAGGGCAAGGGAGGCAGGGGTGCCGGCCTGCGTTCAAACAGGCTGGTGTCGGCAGTGTGTGTGAACACTGTGCGTCCCGGGCTCTGGCAATCTGGCTCACTCTAAGGCAGCGGCGACTGCTTGTTCTGTCACACTGGGAGCCCGAGCATGGCCATGTCCGCCCCTCCTCCTGTAATGCTGAGCCCGGCGGAATCTCTGCTGCTGGGCGCATACAGCCCGGCTCCCGGGGGCAGCTGTGAGTGCCGGATGGTGGAGATGCACAGGAAGGGTGCGGGTCGTGTCCTTTATGCTGGATGGGCAGGAGCTCATCTGTCTGCGGGTGCTGCGGGGGCTGGGGGCCATTCACCCGGGGATCAACCACAGCAAGCTGATCACCAGGAGAGACTTAGACTCTGTACCAGGACTGCACCAATGCCAGGTCAGAGACCGTATTGTGTACCCCAGATACTGTGTGCCCTCTCCATATACTGTGTGTGCCCACCCCATATACTGTACCCCCTATATTGTGCCCCCTTCCCATACTGTGCCTCCCCATCTACTATGCCCTCCCATATACTGTGCCAACCTATATACTGTGCCCCCTTCTTATACTGTGTACCCCATATACTGTGCCCACCTACCCATACTGTGTGTGCACGCCCACCCCTTATACTGTGCCCACTACACATACTGTGCATGTGTGCGCCCACCCCCTTATACTGTGTGCCCCCCATACTGTGCCCTCTCCAATACCGTGCGTGCCTCCCACCCTTATACTGATTCCTCCCCCATACTGTGCCGCCCACCTCTATACTGTGTGCCCCATAACAAGACTTCACCAACGCCAGGTCAGACTCAAATGTTCTGCGTGTGTCCCCCTCCCCACTGTGTGCTCCCATACTGTGTCCTATACTGTGCCTCATACTGTCTCCATAATAGGACTTCACCAACACCAGGTTATCATCAAAATGTTATGCATTAGTGCCCTGTGCTTTATGGAGCCCAACACTGTGCCCCATAACAAGACTGCACCAACACCAGCTCACACCTGAAATGTTTTGTAATTCTGCCCCCTACTGTGCCCCATAGTGTGTCATGTGCTTCATATAGTATAAAAGTGGCACCTAAACCCCATAATAGGACTGCACCAATGCCAGGTCAGAGAACCAAGCACTGTACCCCATAATAGTCCATGTGTGCTGCACTATATAGAACCAGGCTGTTCCCTATAATGTGCCCTGTGCCTCATTGTACATTACTGATGGAATGTGCCTGATACCTGTGCCTCATATCAGATGCTGTATATAAGTCTGAGCGCCTCATACACTGATGCATTATAAGGTGGCGGGAGAAGGAAAACCATGATGAGGGATATATACCACAATAAGGGCTACATTCCAGGAGGAGGACCATATATTGCAGGATGAGGGACAGTAATACATAAAGAAGGGGACGAGGGGTCAATCTGTGAATCTGCAAAGTATGTGGAAAATTACACACGGCCCATACATCAGACCAACGTGTGTGTGTGGGGGGCAGGCCCGGACTGACCATTGGGAGAGGCGGGAATTTTTCCCTATGGGTCAGTAGTTGTCGAGTGGGTGGGGCCACAGCACCTGCTCCGTGGGCCGCAGATCCGCAGGTCGGCTTTAAATTACTTTGCAGCCACCACCTGCCGGCATAGCAGGAACTGGGGAGCACCAGCGGCTGGGCCGCCAAGCTGATAACAAGACATCAGAGGAGAGCAGCAGGGGCCGGCAGAGCATGACTGCTCTGCTCTGACAGCTGTGAGGGCCCGAGGAGATTGACAGGAGAATGGGCGGGAGGAGAGGTGAGAGGGTGGGCCCCAATTTCCTCCAGGCCATGCCCCCTCATCGCTTCTGTGAGCCCTATCTCCAGTCAATCTCAGCTCATGTCTACTGCAGGCCCCGGAAGTTGTTCAACAGAGCGAGAGCCAGCAAAATGTGCAAAATGAGCTGCAGCAGCTGCTGGTGGTGAGTAGTGTGTGTGTGTCTCTCTCTCTTCTCTCTTACTGTGTGTGTGGCTGTCTATGTGTCTGTATGTGGCTGTGGCTGGCTGTGTGTGTCTGGGGCTGCATGGCTATGGCTGGCTGTGTGTGACAGACTGTGTCTGTGTGGCTGACTGTGTCTCTGTGTGGCTGTGTCTAGCTGTGTGGCTGCTGACTATTTCTGTGTGTGGCTGGGGCTGTATGGCTGTAGCTGACTGTGTGGCAGGGCTGTGTGGCTGTGGCTGGCTGTGTGGCTGACTATGTGTCTGTGTATGGCTGAGGCTGCGTGGCTTACTGTGTCTGTGTGTGGCTGGGGCTGTGTGGCTGTAGCTGCGTGGCTGTAGCTGGCTGTGTGTGGCTGGGGCTGGCTGTGTGGCTGACTGTGTGTCTGACTATGTATCTGTGTGTGGCTGAGGCTGTATGACTGTGGCTGACTGTGTGTGCCTGGCAGTGTGGCTGACTGTGTGTGGCTGGGGCTGTGTGGCTGAATGTGGCTGTGTATGGCTGGGGCTGCGTGGCTGTGCTGTGTGACTGACTATATTTCTGTGTGGCTGAGGCTGTGTGACAGGCTGTGTGTGGCAAACTGTCTCTGTGGCTGACTGTGTGTGGCTGTGGCTGTCTGTGTGTGGTGGTCTGTGTGTCTGTGTATGGCTGGGGCTGCATGGCTATGTGGCTGGCTGTGTGTGCGCCTGACTGTGTGTCTGTGTGGCTGACTGTGTCTGTGTGTGGCTGGGGCTGCATGTCTGTGGCTGGCTGTGTGTGGCTGGTTTACGTGGCTGGCTGGGGTTGGCTGTGGCTGATGTTGAATAGCTGTGTGGCTGGCTGTGTGTAGCTGGGGCTGTGAGGCTGACTGTGTGTGGCTGGTGCCACATGGCTGGCTTGGGTTGGCTGTGGCTGGAGCTGCATGGCTGTGGATGGCTGTGTGTGTCTGGCTGTGTGTGGCTGATGTTGCATGGCTGTGTGGCTGGCTGTGTGTGTCTGGGGCTGCTTGGCTGTGTGTGGCTGACTGTGTGGTTGACTGTATGGCTGTGTGTGTGTGGCTATGTGTGTGTGGCTGGTTGGATGTGTGGCTGGCTGTAGCTGGCTGCACCTGTGTGTGGCTGTTTGTGTGACTGGTGGCTGTCTATGTGGCTGTTTGTGGTGTCTGTGTGTGGCTGTCTGTGTGTGGCTGTCTGTGTGTGGCTGTCTGTGTGTGGCTGTCTGTGTGTGGCTGTCTGTGTGGCTGTCTGTGTGGCTGTCTGTGTGGCTGTCTGTGTGGCTGTCTGTGGCTGTCTGTGGCTGGCTGTTTGAGTGTGGCTGTGTATGCGTTTGGCTGGCTGCATCTGTGTGTGGCTAGCTGGTGGCTGTCTATGTGACTGGCTATTTGTGTGTGGCTGTATATGTGTGGCTGGCTGTGTCTGTGTGTGGCTGTCTGTGTGGCTGGTGGCCGTCTATGTGGCTAGCTGTGTGTGTGGCTGGCTGTGTCTGTGTGGCTGGCTGTTTGTCTGTGTGTCTAACCACTGGGACCCCACAATCCTGAAAAACGGAGCTTTGAAGAGCAACCATATAAATGGAGCTGTGGTTGATAATTCCCTCTGCTGCACCATTCACATGTGGCTCTCCAAATAACGTCTTTAAGAAAGTGGTGAGGGCCACAACAGGGTAAAAGCAAAATTTACGTATTGGGGCTGATGGGTGATATAGTGTGTGGGCTGGTGGGGCTTGTTTTCCAGGGCTGCTTTTTGGTCCCAGTCCGGCCCTGGTGGGGGGGCCCAGGTCTAAATTTTGCACCGGGGCCCACCAGACTCTAGTCTGGTCCCTGTTATATGCATAAGTAATACAGTAAGTAAAACAGTACATACAGCAAGATTACGTGGATCTGGCTGTGTGGTACACTTTTCCGCAGGCTATTATGGGGTCCAGGATAAATATACTATATAATCACAGTTGGAAGGATAAAAAGAAAAAAGAAGGGTGGCCAAAGGAAACTTGTTAAATTCAGGGTTTATCTATACGGTATCTTACCCATCCGTCTCTTTTAGGGGATGTAGCCTATGAGCTGTTAAGTGTTGGTCTAGGAAAAAAGATGCAGGTAGTTATTTTATCCAGTCTATCTCCCTGTTAAGTCCCCTAGGGGTTAAGGTGTCCAGCGTGTGTATCCAGTAACTTTCTCTCTGTTTAAGTAGTCTAACATGGTTCCCCCCACGTCTGGGCCTGGGTACCTGTTCTCTCACTTGAAACCTCAACTGTGCCACATTGTGTTTTGCTTCTACAAAATGGTGTGGAACTGGTAACCACGTTTTCTCTGTTCTGATGGTGGATTTGTGGCTAGAAACCGCTGACCCTGTAGGATTTGCCTGTGCGTGGATGTATGATTTCACTCCCTTTGATGACGTTAGAACAACCATTGACTAGGACACTAACCGGGGCACGTAGGGTGGGGACCTTTCCTTGCCTGGGATGCTTCAGTTGTTCTAACGTCATCAAAGGGAGTGAAATCCTACATCCACGCACAGGCAAATCCTACAGGTTCAGGGGTTTCTACACTTGCGACACCAATTTTGTGGTTTACCTCATTAAATGCCCCTGTGGACTCCTCTACGTAGGGGAGACCACACAGTCCATCAGAGAGAGGATCAAAAGCCACAAATCCACCATCACAACAAAGAAAACGTGGTTACCAGTTCCACACCACTTTGTAGAAGCAAATCACAATGTGGCACAGTTGAGGTTTCAAGTGATAGAACAGGTACCCAGACCCAGACGTGGGGGGAACCATGTTAGACTACTTAAACAGAGAGAAAGTTACTGGATACACACACTGGACACCTTAACCCCTAGGGGACTTAACAGGGAGATAGACTGGATAAAATAACTACCTGCATCTTTTTTCCTAGACCAACACTTAACAGCTCATGACCTACGTCCCCTACAAGAGACTTATGGGTAAGATACCGTATAGATAAACCCTGAGTTTAACAATTTTCCTTTGCCCACCCTTCTTTTTTCTTTTTTTTCCTTCCAACTGTGATTATATAGTATATTTATCCTGGACCCCGTAACAACCTGTGGAAAAGTGTACCACACAGCCAGATCCACGTAATCTTGCTGTATGTACTGTTTTAATTACTGTATTACTTATGCATATAACAGGGACTATTATGTGTTACATATGTACACCACCCCATGTTGGTTGGTTTGAGCCTTTGACTCAGGATACTATTTATGACTCATGATTGATATATGTATATTGGCAATCCACTCACTCCATATATATGAGTAACTAGAACATCCACTACACACCATACATCATATCATATGCTACAACCAAGAACAATACACATAAACATCATCCCTGTATCTTGGCTACTCTGATACACAGCAGTACACACATCTCCCTCCCCTATAACCATGCACTGATCCACTGTGACTAGGGATGGGCGAATCTACTCGCTAGGACTCGTTACTCTGCGAGTAGTAAGGGACTCGCAGGACTCTGTACTCTGCGAGTTTCCCAGCGTTTACTTGCACAGTAACGAGTCCAATGCAAATCAATGGCAATCCTAGTTTTGTCAGAGATTCTGCAAAACTAGGATTGCCATTGACTTGCATTGGACTCGCTACTGTGCCAGTGATAGCAGGGAAACTCGCAAAGTAAGAGCTGTCTGCTCTGTGCAGCTCCAGGGTCCTAGAGCCCGCCTGCTGCCTGATGTAGCAGAGCTGAGATTGTGCTCAGTCTGCTCATTCCCTGTGCATAGACATCTATACCTATGCACAGGGGATGTAGCAGAGAGGACATCGCGTTTTGGACTACGTCGGACGGAAGAGGATTTTTTTAATTAAAGATGGAGTCCCTAATGGCTTTTTTTTTTTATTTCTAATAAAAAATTTTCTCTGTGTGGTGTTTTTTTTAACCCTTTATTAAAGATTCTTAGTGGCTGGGTCAAACCTGGCCTGACATTAAGAATCTCGGGCTTAATACCAGCTTGTTTAACAAAGCTGGTATTAACCCCTTTACTACCCAGCGTGCCACCGCCACCAGGGCCGCTGGAAGAGCAGGGTTCAGCGCCAGAGGATGGCGCTTCAATGAACGCGCCATCTTCTGGGGCGGCTGCGGGCTGCAATTTGCAGCGGGGGGTGCCCAGAAAGCTTGGGCCTCCCTGCGCTGCGGATTCCAGCCCCCAGCTGCTTTGCTGTACCTGGCTAGACATAGAAATTGTGCGGAGCCCCACGCATTTTTTTTTTTATTATTTCATGAAATTCATGAAATAATAAAAAAAGAGGGTTCGCCTATATTCTTGTGTCCGGCCAGGTACAAATAGGCACCTGGGGGTTGGGGGCAGCCCGTCGCTGCCTGCTGGATCTGGCTGGTTCCAGAAATACGGCGAAGCCTACGTCATTTTTTTTCTGAAAAATCAATAAACCAATCCTAAAAAAGGGACTGCCTCTTTATTAACCCCTCGCCCATGGTCCAGGGGTTAATAAAGAAGCAGTCCCTTTTATTTACATTGTTTTATGGATTTGTCAGAAAAAAATTTGACGTGGGCTTCGCCGTATTTCTGGAACCAGCCGGATCCAGCAGGCAGCGACGGGTTGCCCCCAACCCCCAGGTGCCTATTTGTACCTGGCCGGACACAAGAATATAGGCGAGCTCTCTTTTTTTATTATTTCATGAATTTCATGAAATAATAAAAAAAAAATGCATGGGGCTCCGCGCAATTTCTATGTCTAGCCAGGTACAGCTAAGCAGCTGGTGGCTGGAATCCGCAGCGCAGGGAGGCCCAAACTTTCTGGGCACCCCCCGCTGCAAATTGCAGCCCGTAGCCACCCTAGAAGATGGCGCGTTCATTGAAGCGCCATCCTCTGGCGCTGAACCCCGCTCTTCCAGCGGCCCTGGTGGCGGTGGCACGCTGGGTAATAAAGGGGTTAATACCAGCTTTCCTATACAAGCTGGTATTAAGCCCGAGATTCTTAATGTCAGGCCAGGTTTGACCCAGCCACTAAGAACCTCCAATAAAGGGTTAAAAAAAACACCACACAGAGAAAAATTTTTATTAGAAATAAAAAAAAAAGCCATTAGGGACTCCATCTTTAATTAGAAAAATCCTCTTCCGTCCGACGTAGTCCAAAACGCGATGTCCTCTCTGCTACATCCCCTGTGCATAGATATTGATGTCTGTGCACAGGGAATGAGCAGACTGAGAACAATCTCAGCTCTGCTACATCAGGCAGCAGGCGGGCTCTAGGACCCTGGAGCTGCATAGAGCAGACAGCTCTTACTCTGCAAGTTTCCCTGCTATCACTGGCACAGTAGGGAATCCAATGCAAGTTGATTTGCATTGGGCTGGTTACTGTGGAGTAAACACTGGGAAACTCCCAGAGCAGCAGATAGAGCCTGAAGCTTCCGAGACACATCTGCAATTTGTAAATCGCACATTTCTCGCTATTACTCGCTTCCCCATTCATTAACATTGGACTCGCTAGACTCGCAATGAGTAGCGAGTCCCGGGCTCGGACTCGCTAGAGTCAAGCGATTCCGAGTAATTTAGGACTCGCCCATCACTAACTGTGACATGTTCTTGCCACAGCGATATCTCACTTATACTATATACCTCATCCAACACTAACTACTTAGCCCAGGTCCACACTTTAGGCATGACACAGCAATTCGACATGTTTTTGATTATCCCTATGCAATAGAACGATCACAGATCACCATGACATCTTAACATTGTAAACATAGCTACTTCCGGTTTTCATGAACCGGCCACTCCCACTTCTGATCACTTGACCCGCCGTGCTATGATAAGCACGTGCAGTGGGGACAGGAGCTCACTCTCAGCCCAGGCACGGACGGTGCTGGTTCTCCCAAGACTACGATGTGAGCAGTGGACATAACGGACTTCTGAGCTAAGTACACCACTCTGTGGCCTCATTCTTATTCCTCTATTTCCCCAGACTAACGTACTTCCCCAGACCAGGGTCACACACTGGGAGCTACCACATCAGGGGCTATCAGAAACATACTAAGGTACTGACACCTTGAAACATTATATACATATACAACCATATCTACCCAGGGGGAACTACCTATAACACTGTGCTAACCTGAAACCCATTATACCCTCATAGACGATACTCCAGCATTCTGGAACATTCCACATACCTATAGGTACAGCACAAAGCCTGCACAGATACACTGCCTAATAGGCCTGCAACAGGTAAATGTAGTGATCTCATAAAGACACATATACCCAGTGATAAGTATCCTCACATGATTACTCTTTCCTAGATGTACTGTTCCATGGTGCAGGGGGCTCTTGTCTTACCATACAGTGCTCCATGCCTGATGTTTACTCCCCTAACATCATTAGCAGGGATTTTGCTACTCCAGTCCACTCTACCTACCCATTTTCTAGAGTATAACCCTTCCAGAGTCCTGGTTTTATTTGTTTCTTGTTTTACCAACATCATCTACTATCGTTACCTCTGCTCAACTATATGTCTAAAAAACATGAGCCTTAATGAATTGATCCTGCAAATACTGTATATATGTATGCCTGCATATACTATGTCTGTTCCACTGTACATATTTTCACTATATTTCCTTGTCTGATCCTAGTGACGCGTTGAGAAAGGCCTAATTGGGGGCCGAAACGTTATTGCTGCTGTCACCTCACCATACATGTGTGCTTCACAATAAATCATTTGAAACTGAACCAGATGAGTGCTTGGATTCTATTATAACTAGTATACCAGCCTGCATCACATCTGGGGCTGGTGTACAGGCTGCAAATCTCATCCATCCATCCCAAAACATTGCTTTTAGGGATTAATTTAGCTCACTATAGGCAGGAGTAGGTTTTAGCTCAAATTAGGATACGCCGAAAGACTCGCTATTGTAGTCAGCGTTTGTGTCTGACTAGTCCACCTGCAGGGCCTTAATCTCCAATCTCAGGGTCGTGCTAAAAACTAACTTTTGTCTGCATCTGCACTCATTTAGCTGTATACAGTCAGCACAATATTGAAAATGTGCAAGGCCGGTGGCAAGGGACAAGGAACTGGACTTGATGGTGGTGCAGGCAGAGGCCGAGCACGTGTGCAAGCTCGAATTGCGCCACGACAAAGGCCCACATCATCTCGCTCGACTTTCTTGTCACAATTTCTAGGTGAACGCAGCAGTACTCCACTATTAAACCAAGAACAGTGTCAACAGGTTGTTAGTTGGATAGCAGATAATGCTTGCAGTCAGTTTGGCACCACCACTAATACCCTGTCTTCCACATGGTCAAGTGTCAGTAGCCGTGATACTGGACAGCACATTCCACACCTGATCCTCCTTCCTCCCACCATGCCGAGTGCCCGGCCCCGGACATATCTGATCCCACACTTGGACACTCTGAAGATCTGTTCACTTATCCATTCGTAGATTCTGGCCTCTTGCCAGCTCCAGTTGAAGTGGGTTAAAAGGAGATCGTATGTACTGATGCCCAAATATTTGAGCAGCCACGGTCTCACGAAGGCAATGGTGGGAACGTGTCACAACAAGAGGTGGACGATGATGAGACAATAGCCAGAAAGTCAGGAGGAGGACCAGGGTGCGGAAGTTGAAGACGACGTGGTGGATGATCCAGTAACTGACCCAACCTGGCAGGAGGACATGCAGAGCAAGGACAGCAGTGCGCAGGGGGAGTTAGGTGTATCATCACAACAGGCCGGAAGAAGCAGGGTGGTGTCCTCAGGCAGAAGGCAGGCAACTGTTCCCCGGCACAACAACACGAGTGATGTTGCCAGTACAACTGTTAGGTCTTCCCGAGTCTGGTGTTTTTTAAGGTGTCTGCAGATAATTCGAAAAAGGCCATGTGCAACACATGCCATGCCAGCATCAGCAGGGGTAGCAAAACTAGCAGCCTGACCAACACCAGCATGATCAGGCACATGGCAGCAAAGCACCCAGCTTTGTGGGATGTACAGCAGAGTACAGGAGCATTGTCTGCAGGTGGCACCATTGCGTCTTCCACTGTTGGGCGTGCAAGCCAATCCCCTGTCCATACTGCATGCGAAGATGCCTCCTGTCCTTCACCTGTACTTGCACAAGCAGAAATAGCATCATCAACCACATCCTTGTCCCAGCGCAGCGTTCAGTTATCCATACACCAATCTTTGGAACGCAGGTGCAAATACGCTGCCAATGCCCCACATGCCACAGTTCTAAATGCACACATTTCGCAACTGCTTGTGCTGGAAATGTTGACTTTTAGGCTGGTGGAGACGGAAGCATTCCGCAACCTGATGGCGGCGGCTGTCCCACGTTACTCGGTCCCCAGCCGCCACTATTTTTCCAGGTATGCCGTTCCCGCATTACATAAGCACGTGTCACAAAACATAATACGTGCCCTTAACAACGCAGTTTCAGGCAAAGTCCACCTAACCACGGACATGTGGACAAGTGCTTGTGGGCAGGGCCGGTACATCTTGCTGATGGCACACAGGGTTAATATTCTGGAAGCTGGGACCCAGTCTGAGCTTGGGACGGAACACATCCTTCCGACACCAAGGATTGCAGTCCCTAACTCACTCAGAGTTTCACCCACAGTGTACAGCTCTGGCACATAATGCTCCTCAGCCTCTTCCTCCACTTCACCCTCCACACCAGTCTCAAGCTGGAAGCACTGCAGCACTGCCTCGGCTAAGCGGCAACATGCTGTGCTGAAGCTAATATGCGTAGGTGACAAACCCCACAATGCTGACGAGTTGTGGACAGCTCTGAAACAGCAGGCAGATCACTGGCTCACACTGCTGAACCTACAGCCAGGCATGGTCGTGTGTGGCAATGGCCGGAACCTTGTGGCGGCTCTGAGACGAGATGAGCCGACTCATATTCCATGCGCGGCCCATGGGCTCAGCCTCGTGGTTCAGCGGTTTATTAAATCCTACCTGGAGCTGTCTGATCTGCTCATGAAAGTACGCCGCCTGTGTGCCCATTTTAGAAAGTCACCTACTGCTTCTGCCGGCCTTGCCAGCTTTCAGCAGCGTTTGCATCTTCTGGCTCACAGACTGGTGTGTGATGTTCCCACGCATTGGAATTCCACACTGAACATGTTGGTCAGGATTTGTGAGCAGAAGAGGGCAGTTGTTGAGTACCAGCATCAACTAGGCCGTCGGTATACAGTTCAAACTCCACACAAGACCTCAGGAGTGGACATGGATGTCCGACATATGTACCGTCCTCCAAAACTTTGAGGACTCCACCAAGATGGTGAGCCGTGATAACGGCATCATTAGCGTCACCATCCCGCTTCTCTGTCTGCTAAAACTCTCTCTGCTCAAAATCAAAGACAATGCATTGCAGGCGGAGCACGATGAGTTGCAGCAAGAAACCGTACTGGGTGATTACACACAGCCCAGCCTCATCTCATCCCAATGTGCATTGGAGGACTATGATGAGGAGGAGAAGGATGAAGAAATAGAGCTACTTTCATGCGGAATTGACGGTAATACATGCACAACCGTCAGACCGTCGGTTGAGCGTGGATGGCCAGAGGACAGGGGAGAGGAGGAGGAGGAGGAGGTCAGCATGGCCAGTCATGCTGTTGTTGAATGAAAGAAAAAGGGGGGAGGGGAACAAGAGGCGCAATAGTGCCTTATCACTTAGACACTTTATAGTACGGTGGTATAAAGGAACCACTCACCTATTTCAGTTGTGCGACCCACAACTGGTATACAGACATGTAGTGTTTTATCCGGATGGCTGCTGCTGGACTCCCACCGACCACTTGCACGTGGAATCACACAGTAAAAAATGGGAAAGGAAACGGTGTTCACCAGTCCGCGCTGCCAGGATCCACTTATTCCAGGGAAGAAACTCACGATCAGATGTGATATGATCAAAACCTTTTATTGCATCCAACGCGTTTCAACGCCTTTCCTGGCGTCTTCCTCAGGGATCCCTGAGGCAGACGCCAGGAAAGGCGTTGAAATGCGTTGGATGCAATAAAAGGTTTTGATCATATCACATCTGATCGTGAGTTTCTTCCCTGGAATAAGTGGATCCTGGCAGCGCGGACTGGTGAACACCGTTTCCTTTCCCATTTTTTATGCTGTTGTTGAGGACCCTGAAGTCTTGCCTGTTAACAGTCTGGCGCACATGGCTGACTATGTTACGCTGCCTGTGTCGTGACCCTCGTGTTATGAAAATCTTGGCGGACACTCATTACTGGATGGTGACACTTTTAGAATCACGCTACAAAGAGAACTTTATTTCTCTTATTCCGAGGCGGAGAGGTCTACAAAAATGCTGCAGTACCAGAAGGCCATAGTCGCAGAATTATTTAAAAAATTCCCTTCTGAAAACGCTAGCGGCAGAGGTCACAATTCAGTGGACAACCAAGGCTTCTGGCCGAGAGAGGCACAAGTCCAATCCAGCAGAGGTAGAGGAACACTCTCAAAGATTTGGGACACTTTTCTCAGCACCTCCCGTACCACAGGCCCTGAGGTGCGGGGTTGTGTCACAAGAAATGCAAAGTTTGCAAAGATGCTGAGGGAGTACCTTGCCGATCGTACTAAAGTGCTCCTAGACTCCTCTGTGCCTTATAATTATTGGGTATCCAAGCTGTACACGTGGCAGGAATTGTCTCTCTAAGCCTTGGAAGTCCTGGCCTGCCCTGCCGCTAGCGTTTTGTCAAAGCGTGTTTTTAGTGCCGCAGGTGGAATCATTACAGATAAACGCACTCGCCTGTCAACTGAAAATGCTGACAGGCTGACTTTGATCAAGATCAACAAGGGTTGGATTCCGCCTGACTTCACCACACCACAACCAAATGATAGCGGAATTTAAATTTTGTGCCTGTAGATTCCCATGCACCTCCGCACACCCACATATCGGTACACACTTCATGTGTTTGGCTACTTGCTGTACTGCTCCTCTTTCTCATCATCCGACACCATCATATGATCTGTGTGACCGTGGTTCATGATGCCACAAAAGCATAATTTTTGGACATCATATTTATGATGATGATGACTAACTGTTCAAAAGTTAGGCATTAGTTTCATGTATACCCCCTAGGGGTAAATGTTTTAGTCCATGCTTGCAAAATGGGCATTACAAGTACAGGAGACCCGCTCCTTTGTAATGGGAACAATTTCTAGAGGCTCTCCTTCAAGTTTCTTCGCAGGGGCATCGCAATTTCTCCCAATTTTTGGCAGCCCTTCCTAGGGCAATCCTACAAAACACCCACCTGCTTAAAATCGGCACATTATTTAAAAAGGTTCTCATGCACGTTTCTATCCAGGGGCATTCAAGTGCCACACAATTTTTGGCTTCCCTGCCTAGGGCAATACTGCAAAAAACCCACTTGCTTAAAATGGGCACATCATTTAAGGAGGCCCTCATGCACGCCTCTATCCAGGGGCATCTTGGTGCCTCCCAACCTTTGGCTTCCCTGCCTAAGGCAATACTACAAAAGACCCACTTGCTTAAAATGGGCATATCATTTAAAGTGGCCCTCATGCATGCCTCTATCCAGGGGCATGGAAGTGCCACACAATTTTTGGCTTCCCTGCCTAAGGCAATACTACAAAAGTCCCACTTGCTTAAAATGGGCACATCATTTAAAGAGGCCCTCATGCACGCTTCTATCCAGGGGCATTGAAGTGCCACACAATTTTTGGCTTCCCTGCCTAGGGCAATCCTACAAAAGACCCACTTGCTTAAAATGGGCAAATTCTTTAAAGAGTCCTTCATGTACGTCTCTTCCCAGGGGCATTGAAGTGCCTCCCAACCTTTGGCTTTTTTGCCTAGGGCAATTCTACAAAAGACCCACCTGCTTAAAATGGGCACATTATTAAAAAAGGCTGTCATGCACGCCTCTATTCAGGGGCATTGAAGTTCCTCCCAACTTTGGGCAGCCCTGCCTAGGGCAATCCTACAAAAGACCCACCTGCTTAAAATGGGCACATTATTTAAAAAGGCTCTCATGCACGTCTCTATCCAGGGACATTCAAGTGCCACACAATTTTTGGCTTCCCTGCCTAGGGCAATACTACAAAAGACCCACGTGCTTAAAATGGGCACATCATTTAAAGAGACACTCATGCACGCCACTATCCAGGGGCATTGAAGTGCCACACAATTTTTGGCTTCCCTGTCTAGGGCAATCCTACAAAAGACCCACCTGCTTAAAATTGGCACATTATTAAAAAAGGCTCTCATGCACGCCTCTATCCAGGGGCATCTTGGTGCCTCCCAACCTTTGGCTTCCCTGCCTAGGGCAATGCTACAAAAGACCCACTTCCTTATAATGGGCACATTATTTAAAGAGGCTTTCATTTACGTCTCTTCCCAGGGGCATGGAAGTGCCACACAATTTAGAGAAAAATCTTTCATGTAATCCAAAAAACTAACATACACCAACTCTCTCTCACAAGTGGGTATGACCCCTTAATAGTTTTTCCATGAAAATATTGTTTTGGTTTCATTTTGTAACGTTTTCTTGACAGTCCGTAAAAGTGGCGTAATAGTCTGATAACATTGTTGACATCAGTGACCTTGGGGTCTGAAATGCTTCCAGGGGTCTTCCCCATGCTGTTCCCATATAATTTCAGCACTGTTCTGATACTTTTGTGACATTTTTAGGGTTTTTCCATGCTGCAGGGGGTCATGTCAGAAAAATACCAGGGTCTCCCATAGGATAACATTGGGCTCGGTGCTCGGGCCGAGTACACGAGTATCTTGGGATGCTCAGCCCGAGCTTCGAGCACCCGAGCATTTTAGTACTCGCTCATCTCTACTGGTGTCTGTCCCTAACATGAGCTGTTTTGGCAGCTTTCGGGCCGTTTTCTAGTTACTTGATTTTACCTCCCATTGATTTCAATATGGTTCGGATGTTCGGCGAACATTACCCATTCGGTGAACCTAAGTTGTACCTCCAAAGGTTCGCTCATCTCTGTTCCTGACACTTCAGTTCCCTTAATTATTAGGTGTCAAAGTTGCACACTTACAGTTAGGGCCAGAAATATTTGGACAGTGACACAAGTTTTGTTATTTTAGCTGTTTACAAAAACATGTTCAGATATACAATTATATATATAACTAGCTGGGTGCCCGATGCACATGCATCGGGATTCTAGAAGAGCGAGTCTCTGACTCGCAATGGCCGCTTCGCGGCCAATGCTTCGCACTGCTAAGGCGACTCGCCATGCCCGCTGCGCGGGCATAGCGAGTCGCCTTAGAACTGCTCGCAATGGCCGCTGCGCGGCCAATGCTTCGGGCGTATCCACATGACGACACTGACTCGCAGCGTGTGCGGACTCAAAAGGGGCAAAAAACCCATTCGTGATTATATAATAGATATGGGCTGAAAGTGTACACTCCCAGCTGCAATATGAGAGTTTCTACATCCAAATCGGAGAAAGGGTTTAGGAATAATAGCTCTGTAATGCATAGCCTCCTCTTTTTCAAGGGACCAAAAGTAATTGGACAATGGACTCTAAGGGCTGCAATTAACTTTGAAGGCGTCTCCCTCGTTAACCTGTAATCAATGAAGTAGTTAAAAGGTCAGGGGTGGATTCCAGGTGTGTGGTTTTGCATTTGGAAGCTGTTGCTGTGACCAGACAACATGCGGTCAAAGGAACTCTCAATTGAGGTGAAGCAGAACATCCTGAGGCTGAAAAAAAAGAAAAAATCCATCAGAGAGATAGCAGACATGCTTGGAGTAGCAAAATCAACAGTTGGGTACATTCTGAGAAAAAAGGAATTGACTGGTGAGCTTAGGAACTCTAAAAGGCCTGGACGTCCACGGATGACAACAGTGGTGGATGATCGCCGCATACTTTATTTGGTGAAGAAGAACCCATTCACAACATCAACTGAAGTCCAGAACACTCTCAGTGAAGTAGGTGTATCTGTCTCTGAGTCAACAGTAAAGAGAAGACTCCATGACAGTAAATACAAAGGGTTCACATCTAGATGCAAACCATTCATCAATTCCAAAAATAGACAGGCCAGAGTTAAATTTGCTGAAAAACACCTCAAGAAGCCAGCTCAGTTCTGGAAAAGTATTCTATGGACAGATGAGACAAAGATCAACCTGTACCAGAATGATGGGAAGAAAAAAGTTTGGAAAAGAAAGGGAACGGCACATGATCCAAGGCACACCACATCCTCTGTAAAACATGGTGGAGGCAACGTGATGGCATGGGCATGCATGGCTTTCAATGGCACTGGGTCACTTGTGTTTATTGATGACATAACAGCAGACAAGAGTAGCCGGATGAATTCTGAAGTGTACCGGGATATACTTTCAGCCCAGATTCAGCCAAATGCTGCAAAGTTGATTGGACGGCGCTTCATAGTACAGATGGACAATGACCCCAAGCATACAGCCAAAGCTACCCAGGAGTTCATGAGTGCAAAAAAGTGGAACATTCTGCAATGGCCAAGTCAATCACCAGATCTTAACCCAATTGAGCATGCATTTCACTTGCTGAAATCCAGACTTAAGACGGAAAGACCCACAAACAAGCAAGACCTGAAGGCTGCGGCTGTAAAGGCCTGGCAAAGCATTAAGAAGGAGGAAACCCAGCGTTTGGTGATGTCCATGGGTTCCAGACTTAAGGCAGTGATTGCCTCCAAAGGATTCGCAACAAAATATTGAAAATAAAAATATTTTGTTTGGGTTATGTTTATTTGTCCAATTACTTTTGACCTCCTAAAACGTGGAGTGTTTGTAAAGAAATGTGTACAATTCCTACATTTTCTATCAGATATTTTTGTTCAACCCTTCAAATTAAACGTTACAATCTGCACTTGAATTCTGTTGTAGAGGTTTCATTACAAATCCAATGTGGTGGCATGCAGAGCCCAACTCGCGAAAATTGTGTCACTGTCCAAATATTTCTGGCCCTAACTGTATATTTATCAGACACCTATAATAATATAACAATAAATCCAGAGTCATACGAGTAAATAGGAGGACAAAGGATTATAATGCATAATATATAAAGAAAAGTATTATTATTTATAAAGACACACACGTATACATACAATCGATAAAAAGAAATGATGACGTACAAAGATTCAGCATAGCAAAATTACATGAATTACTGTTGATAGTACAATAATAGTGATGATGTTCCTAAAATGCAGCACTATTAATATGAATACTCGATATTTAAAAGGTAACAAGTCAACCTTACACACAATAAAACATGAAGGTAATCTGGGTTTTGAGGTGCACAGAAGATAACGTGATAAATTTAGCAATTACATAATCACAATAGCAGCACAATTTGTATAACACAGATGATCAAATTCATAAATCACAAAAGCACAATAAATAATGCTGGAAACATACAAAAAGACCAATACATAACCATAAAGATTAAATTAGAAAGCATGGTACTGGTGTTAAGGCACATTCGACTGAGGGCAGATTGCCTCCACATGGACCCCAACATACGTTTCGCATCCATATTGGTTTAATTTCTTAGAGAGTGGAAAGCAGGTTTCACCCAGTGGTTTATGGAGATGAAATAGTTGCGGAACTGGTTACCTGACTTATAACAACTTCCTTGAGTGGTCGCCGTAGTCCGCTCATTCCCACAGTGACCGCTCACACAGAACCTGGACTGTCTGTATAGGCACATAGAAGCCGTGTTGAGTCAACTAGACTCCTGGGCATGTACAGAGGCCCGTAGGATGCCATTTAACAAATTGCATAAGCTTGCACCAACCCAAGAAACATTAAATGACCTTGGGTGCGGCTGGGAGGGCGTCCTCATGATGTCTTGAAGCTACCACATTGCATTGTAAAGACAGCAAACCAGGAGGGACTACTACAGTCTACAGTACAGCAGAAGCAGAAAATGCAGTAACACATTTTTGGTGAATCTGGATAGAGATAGAAGTCATAGATCAGCTACAGAGATTAAATGCAAAAGCCATGAAAAATTGCACAGATAATGAGTGACAGCACAGAAGTGAATAAGACAAGAGTGTAAGGAAGATAAAATAATACAGATTTAATTGAAAGGGTGAAAGGTAGGTGAGTCACTGTCTATGAGGAAGGATCAAGGAGGGAATCATTGTCGACAGCTGCTGATTGATTGATCAGTGTGTTTATAGTAGTGCTGCACTTCATCATTTTTTAATTATTTATGCAAAGACAATCTGCCAATATTACCAAATGAAAAAAGCACACAAACATTTAACTCTGTGACTGCCTTACAAAGTGTGCCGGCCACAATGGTTTTTTTTGCACACCTGTTTTATTAATCTAGGGTCTCAAATTCTCAAATTCAGGTCTCGAGGGCTGCACACAGTGCAGATTTTTAGGATTTCCTTAGCATTTGACAGTTGGTAATCAATTGGCCAACTGATAGTGTTGATGAGGAGCATTGACTGTAAGTAGAGAACTAAAGAGAAAAAAAAGGGAAAACTAGGGAGATATGTTTACTATGACAGGATATAGCAAATGGTGGATAGCGTGCAGTAACGGAAGAATTTGCGAAAGGAGGGAGTCAAGAAGTGAGTGCTAGAAGAAAAAGGGAAAAAGAAGAGGACCGGTGTTCATTCTTCTTACTGTCATAATAAATATCAGAGATCAGAATTATTGGGTATTTGAGAGAAAGGAGAAGAAACAATAAACACATGTATCAGTAGTTAACGTTCATTGTTCAAGACTTCAACAAAGAGGGTATGGATCTAAAAAGACTTTCAACTTATACGATTAAAACATTGACATTCTCTGAAACTGTTTTTTTGGTCATTGTCACCTGAATGGCTAATCAGGATGAGGAGGCCCCTCTGTCAGCCTACTGTCACCCAAGTAAACTGACTCAGAGGATTTTGATACATTGTCATTGCATTGCAGAGTCTAACAATTATACAAATTCCCCAACCTGTGAGATGCTGTCCTTATCCATTATCTGATGTTTGGACGTGATCTGAGATAGACTCTTTGGATGTGACGTGCGCCCCACTCTTGGGGAATGTTGACCCTATTTTTCCATGAGGTGCTCTAAGCCAATCTTTACATGGTTGAGGCTGAGTTAACAAGTCCTGTAAGCACCCATTAGAAAAAAACGGGTAGAGATTTGTAGGAAAAAAAATTGTGCAGGATGTGGGGTTATTTTTAACATTGGAGCCTATGGAGAAGGGGTCGGTTAACAGATTGCCATTTATATTCCATTTGTAATGGCTCCTGTAAGCAAAAAAAGCATCCATTACAACGGCAAAGAAAAACAAATGGTGAAAATATCAGTTAGGCCGTCTTCACATTTGCAATCGAGACGCAGCGTCTCTGAATGCAGCCAAACACATGAGCACTGCTTTCCTATGTCTAACATGGGAACGCATTGTGTCTGTGTTTGGCCACATTAGTACGAGTTTGCGTTCAGATGCGTTTATTGTAAGCGTCCTCTGAGCGCAACATGTTGCATTTTTTGTGCATCTGAGGGCGCTCGCTTCCCATGCAAGCATCTTCTATCACACAAAAAATGAATGGGACTCAATGGATTCACAGTGTCCTCTGCATGACAGTGCAGGAGAAGGCTGCGGATCACATTGAAATCTCCATAGAGTCCCTCCCTCTCTCTCTCTCATCTCCCGGCAGAGACCGTTGATTGGGTGGCCGGGCACATTTACTATAACATACTATGTGAATGCATGCAGAGAATCACCGCTGCGTTCACATTAGTATGGCAGTGTTAGGCACTAGGCACTGCATTAGTGTCTGCATGTCAGAAGCATTCAGACCAAACACTAGTGTGAAGCTAGCCTTAATGGATCTGTTCTCCATAGACTACAAATGTTAAAAAACGGATTCTGCAAAATGCATTATTTACCAACGGCCAAAAACAGTTGTTTTGGCACAACTTTTTTGCCACTGGATCTCTGCAGGATCCATTCTAACGGCTAACTGGACATGTGAACTTAATTTATCCACTCACAATAGACAGTGTCCAAATCCTAGGTGATAATATAAAACATAACAACTAGTTCTGCCCTAATAAGCAACATTTCAACCTATATAGGTTGTTGCTCATTGGAGCAGAATAGATTAAGTTTTATATGATCACCTGGGACTTGGATGCTGTCTATTGTGAATGAAATGGATCTTTTCCAAGCAGGTTCCTTGGAGAACGGACTTTGTACCCTTTTGCCGAGTGCAGCCTTCTCCTTTTTTTTTTTAATTAAATACCATATCTAATAGAGTGCTTGTTAACAATGTGCTAACAGACACAATACACTACCTTAAATGAGAGGCAAGGGTCACAAGATTTAGTTTTTAGCTAAAATAGACATAAAACAAATATAGTAGAACTGAGATGTTTCCAATTCAGAATCAATATCTTATGTTATAGTCCCTTTGGGAAGTAAGGCAGTGGTTACTGTGGATAATTATACTGTTTTTAAGGCCTAGAGCATTTCATAAATACTTTGGGATACTTTGATATAATCCAGCCTAGTGGTATGTTGCTTTACTGTTCAGTATTGCTTCATAGGTGGAAGGACAGTACTGTTGGTAGAGATGCTCCACCAGTGTGTTAGTCCTAGGGACCATGGTGATTTTGTCATCATTCATGTAGTTCCAAAGGTGAAGTGCATACGAGCTTGTAAAAGTTGGAAATGTGGTCGAGACTTCAAAATATGTTTTCCAGGATCGATAGAAAATGGGATAGAATCGCACAGGATGAAAGTAAGCCACATTCGCACACCGGATATGATTAATAGTTGTAAACTGGGGAACACCACAATGCTTGTTCACAACCCGTGTGAAAACTCCTGGACCTTGATGTCCCCATTTGCTTCCTCTATAATTCTGTACAAAGTTTTCCATAAATTCCCATGTCAGTTCATGATATGGAGAAAGACCAAAAACACTACTGCTGGTAACTGTAAAGGATTCCGCAGCTAGGAAATAGTCTTCAGGAATGGGCCGAATGGAAATGACATCAGTATCCATGTAAATGCCTCCATACTTCCACATCATTGCAAATCTGCAGGCGTCTGACTTAACATGAGTCCAGTAGACTTCTCGTGCTGGGTTCACCTTAAAAAAATGAAAAATAATATATGTAAAGTATTGAAAAATTATTTAACTATTAAAACATTTCTACAATGATGATAATGATTGTGCTCCATTTTTACTAATATGGAGCATGGTTCCCCAGGTAAGTATGATCATGATAACACATTAACTTTTAAAGTTTTTTAAATTATTTTAATTACTTAATATTTTAATCTTTATAAAAACAAATGTGGTTCTTGCCTCCTTTTTCTTTCCATTAGAGGGGTGTTCATGCTTTTTTTCACTCGTCTACCTGTGGCTTTTATACATACCATTTTGGGGTTCACACAATACTTGTCTAGCACTTTTTGGGGGAGATGTGACAACCAGAAAAATGGCGATGCTATCGTTTTGATTTTTTTTCTATATTGCATTTAACATATGAGTTAATGTTAGATTTTGATGGAATTAACTTTAAGGTACATAATGTCAAAATATACTGTATTTCTTTAATGTTTATATTTTTTAGTTGGTAATAGGGTGGCTCACACATTTTATTACATATATTTTTTAAAGCATTTGTACTATCATTTTCATTTTATGTCTTCAAACAAGAAAGGTGGTTAAATTTTTACAGTACAATATAACAAGCATACATGCCACAAAAATAATGTTGGCTGTTACTTTATATGTATGTATCCCCCAAACTTCTGTAGAAGTCTGGGTAAGGCCTGAGACACACTGAGTGAGATGCATGTGAGGTACTCGCAGGAGTCTCACATGACTCACCTGGAACAGACTCCGATTCTCTGGACAAGATTGTGCCAGCTGCACAAAAAAAAGAAAATTTGTAGTGTAAATCCGAAGGTTGATTACAAGAGCATATAAAGGCATACAAGTAGTAGCCAAGTAAACATAATGGACCTTTAGCCTTTTTACGTCATCACTCTGGCCCATACAGTGCCTTGTGAAAGTATTTGGTCCCCTTGAACTTTTCAACCTTTTGCCACATTTCAGCCTTCAAACAAAGATATAAATTCTAATTTTTTTGTGAAGAATCAAGAACAAGTGGGACACAATTATGAAGTGGAATGAAATTTATTGGATATTCTAAACTTTAATAAAAAACTGAAAAGAAGGGCATGTGATGTTATTCGGTCCCTTTACTATCAGTGCAGCAAACTCACTCCAGAAGTTCAATACAATCTCTGAATGATCCAATGTTGTCCTAAATGACTGATAATGATAAATAGAATCCACCTGTGTGTAATCAAGTCTCCATATAAATGCACCTGCTCTGATAGTCTCAGGGTTCTGTTTCAAGTGCAGAGAGCATCAGGAAGACCAAGGAACACACCAGGCAGGTCTGAGATACTGTTGTGGCGAAGTTTAAAGCCAGATTTGGATACAAAAAGATTTCCCAAGTTTTAAACATCTCAAGGAGCACTGTGCAAGCGATCATATTGGAATTGCAGGAGTATGAGACCACTGCAAATCTACCAAGACCCGGCTGACCCTCTAAAATTGAATCTCAAACAAGGAGAAGACTGCTCAGGGATGCAGCCAAATGGCCCATGATTATTCTGGATGAACTGCAGAGATCTATAGCTGTGGTGGGAGAGTCTGTCTATAGGACAACAATCAATCGTACACTGCACAAATCTTGTCTTTATGGAAAAGTGGCAAGAAGAAAGCCATTTCTCAAAGATATCCATAAAAGGTCTCGTTTGAAGTTTGCCACAAGCCACCTGGGAGACACCAAACATGTGGAATAAGGTGCCCTGGTCAGATGAAACCAAAATCAAAAACTTTTTAGCCACAATGCAAAACGATATGTTTGGCGTAAAAGCAACACAGCTCATCACCCTCAAAACACCATCCCCACAGTCAAACATGGTGGTGGCAGCATCATGGTTTGGGCCTGCTTTTCTTCAGCAGGGACAGGGAAGATGGTCAAAATTGATGGGAAGATTAAGAGAGCCAAATACAGGACCATTCTGGAAGAAAACCTGCAAAAGACCTGAGACTGGGAGGGAGATTTATCTTACAACAAGACAATGATCCCAAACATAAAGCAAAGTCTACAATGGAATGGTTCAAAAATAAACGTATCCAGGTGTTAGAATGGCCAAGTCACAGTCCAGACCTGAATCCAATCAAGAATCTGTGGAAAGAGCTGAAAATTGCTGTTCACAAACGTTCTCCATCCAACCTCACTGCGCTCCAGCTGTTTTCCAAGGAAGAATGGGCAAGAATTTCAGTCTCTCAATGTGGAAAACTGATAGAGACATACCCCAAGC
The DNA here is from genome assembly GCA_033576535.1 of Allobates femoralis. Classification (NCBI taxonomy): domain Eukaryota; kingdom Metazoa; phylum Chordata; class Amphibia; order Anura; family Aromobatidae; genus Allobates; species Allobates femoralis. The sequence goes on along the minus strand of JARQOC010000001.1, from coordinate 74,286,665 downwards.
GACTTGCAGCTGTAATCGCAGCAAAAGGTGGCGCTACAAAGTATTAACTCAAGGGAGCTGAATAATATTGCACTCCCCACTTTTCAGTTTTTTATTTGGTAAAAAAGTATACAATATCCAATAAATTTCGTTCCACTTCACGATTGTGTCCCACTTGTTGACTCTTCCCAATAAAATTTGAAGTTATATATTTATGTTCGCTAAGCTAGTCACATACAGGCAGTGAACAACATGCAGAGAAATAAAGGCATGCAGTAGGAACTAGTAATTACAATGTTCTAGCATACCACAAAAACTACATAAACATAGGTGTATACAGAAGCAATCATTATGTCAACTGCCAGTGGAAACTTGAAACTGCCCAATATACATTTCACTTACATGTAAGTTTCTTTAGGGGAAGATGATGTCTTCTAGTACAACAGTTTTAAAAAATGGCCCTTTAAATATTGGGTTTTGCCCAGTCACATGCCTCCTATGATTCCATGCACTTGAAGAAAAACTTGCACACCTCCTCTCCAAATCGCCCCTCAACACTTGTGCATCGGACCCCATCCCATCCCACTTCCTCCCCAATCTCACCACCATGCTTATCCCAGCCCTAACCCACCTCTTCAATCTATCACTAACCTCCAGTACCTTTCCTTCCACTTTCAAACATGCAGCAATTACTCCTGTCTTGAAGAAGCCATCTCTCGACCCGACCTCTACATCCAGCCACTGCCCCATATCACTGCTCCCGTTCACCTCCAAACTTCTTTAAAAGCATGTCCACACTGCACTCTCATTCCACCTCTCATCAAACTCTCTTTGGCAACCTGGCTTCCGCCCTTACCACTCCACCGAAACCACTTTAACCAAAATTACTAATGACCTACTTACTGCCAAAGCTAACGGACACTTGTCCATCCTCCTCCTTCTTGACCTGTTCTCTGCATTCGACACAGTCGAACACTGCCTCCTATTACAGATTCTCTCGTCCATTAGTATAACTGACCTTGCCCTGTCCTGGATCTCCTTGTACCTTTCCATCTGTACATTTAGTATCTCCCTCTCCAACACTACCTACTCACTCCATTCCCTCTCTGTTGGGGTCCCTCAAGGCTCTGTCCTGGGACCCCTTCTTTTTTCCATCTATACCCTTGGCCTAGGACAACTCAAAGTCCCATGGATTTCAGTACCACCTGTACACTGATGAAACTCTGATTTACCTCTCTGGCCCAGACGTCACCTCTCTGCTGTCCAGAATCCCAGAGTGTATCAGCCATATCCTACTTCTCCTCTCGCTTCCTTAAACTAAATGTAGACAAAACTAAACATTTATTATCACAATAAATGATATCACACTTTGCCCTGTACCTGAAGTCTGCTGCCTCGGAGAGATCTTTGACTCTGCCTTATCATTCAGACCACATATTCAAGCTCTCACCACTTCCTGCCACCTCCAACTCAAACATATTTCCACAATCCATCCCTTCCTCAATCCACTAAACTACTAGTACATGCTCTCATCATCTCCCGTCTTGACTACTGCAATCTCCTCCTCTGTGGCCTCCCTGCTAACATTTTTGCACCTCTTCAATCTGCCCTTACCTCTGCTGCCTGACTAACCCACCTCTCTCCTCGCTGCTCCTCCGCTTCTCCCTCTGCAAATCCCAAAACTGGCTCCCAATTCCACAGCGTATACAATTTAAACTACTAAAATTGACTTACAAAGCAGTCCACAATCTGTCCCCCAATATATCTCTTAAAGAGTACCTGTCACCAAACCAGGAAGGGTGATCTAATTACAGCACTAAATGCAGCATGTTTGCTGCATCCAGGCAAGGGGTCCCCAGCCCTTGAGCACCCCTGTACCCCGAGATAATACACTTAGAAAACTTACATTGAGGAACCAAATAGGAGGTGGCTTGTGGCTGGAGCCAAAAGGCAGATTCACACCCCCTGCCTGTGTAATCTGCCCACTGCTGCCTCCCTGATGTCAATCATTGTCTCCCTTGTTTGCAGCATAATACAGAGCTTATTTTAGTAATGGCCACTTAGCCCGCCCCCTGCGGTGACGTCACCGCTTATACCAGCCCTGCTCTATGGTTAACATAGAGCAGGACGGGGAAAGGTGGTGATGTCAGAGCAGGAGGCCGGCCGCCCCGCCTCCTGCAGTGACATCACCGCTTATACCCACCCTGCTCTATGTTAACCATAGATCAGGGCGGGTATAAGAGGTAATGTCACTGCAGGGGGCGGGGCTAAGTGGCCATTACTAAAATAAGCTCTGTGTTATGCTGCAGACGAGGGAGACAATGTCTTGCATCGCAATCATGTTTTTTCTTAAAATGATGGGGAATTGTTTTTAATGTGGCAATGTTGGTCACTCTCCTGGCTGCACCAATGTCCCTCACATGCTCTCACACTCGGACTCTCATTTATCTAGATGTTAATGTGGCGCCCTGCTCCCACAGGTAACCACAAGCTTCCCGAGTGCACGGCTGGATTTCCACAGAGAGTACCACCTACAAACAATACCTTCCACCCCAGCACAATAGGGGGAGCCCAACTTGCTGACTTTAGGAAAGATCCCCTATAAATACTGGTGCTGGGGGAGGAGTTAGACAGTGTGCAGATGCTAGGAGAGCTGCGAAGACGTCCTGGTGTGCAGTGCCGTGCTAGGCCCAAACCAGTGACCTGGAGTAGCCCTTCTGCCGACCAGCCAGGCCCAGGAGTGGTATCGGAAAGCGAGGAGTACAGAAAACAGTGGGAGTAGAGAAGCCAGTGGCGGTTCGCCCAATTAAAGATCGGGCTTTGGGGTCCGCACCTGCAGTAATGCTTCAAGCCAGCAGAAAACCCTGATACACCGTGGAGACTTCAGTCACCTGGTCCCCCTGCGTGCTCAACATTAAGGGAGCCAGACACCGTAGTGAGGAGAGGGCAACGGTGATCATCGAGGGTAACCCACCGACCGCGCAGGAGGAGAAAGAAGTGAGGAGGCCAGCCAGGTTATACACGGGCAGGGCTTCAACAACAGGAGAGAGAAATTAAGGAGGCCTTATACCCACTGTCTGTGGAAGTTAAACTGTGCATCTGGTGACCCGACAGTGCTCTGGACGTATTACCTGCTGTGTCACCAGTAAAAGGTAAAGAGACATTCAGCGGTGTGTGTGTGCACGTTATTCCTCCCTGTTCCCGTGCTCCGTAGAGAGTGTTTCTCTACCCATTACCTTGGCCCAAGCCCCTACTCCGAACTGCCCACTCGACGCTGCCCCAGAGGACCAGCTTCACCTGTAGGAAGCTTTACCACCCTTGCCACAATACCAACGCCCCCCGGAGGACTGCAGCGGCACTGGTGATCTCTCACCAGGTACTACAGGTGGCGTCACAAAGCATTCTAACAAAAACTATTTAAGAAGTCACAGACACCCAGAGCCACAGACTCGGGTGTAGCCACCAGCGATAACGTTCCCCTGACATCGTGCCCGAGCTCTGAGTGCCCCGGCCTGGGCGGGTCATTAACCCCACCTATATGAGGTGACACCAGCATGTAGCAAAGTAAAAAATGTAGAAAATAAGAAAATGTAGGTGTATAAATGCTTTTTTTCACCTTTAACATTACACTATGAGCTCAGACAGGGATGATTAGAAAAGTATTATGAACCTGCAGGTACAGACTGTGATAGCTGGGGGGGGGAGGCATAAACAACCTGAGGTTCCCTTTAAAGCCTTTGTTATTGTTTAATTAAGTAGACAATAAATAAACTGTTGATCACACAAAGATATATATTTTGAATCTCTTTTTTGAATATCCATTACGTCTTCACTTGTAATGTCTTAAGCAGGGGACACGTCAGGCCCTTCAGGAGTAGCGGCGTAGTGTGTTACTGATGGTGGCCTGTGTAACACTAGTCCCAGCTCTTTGCAGGTTATTCACTTTGTCCCCCCGTGTGGTTCTGGGATTTTTGCTCCCCGTTCCAGAGATCATTTTGACCCCACAGGGTGAGATCTTGCGTGGAGCCCCAGATTCAGGGAGATTATCAGTGGTCTTGTATGTCTTCCATTTTCTAATTATCCCTCTCACAGTTCATCTCTTGACACTAAGCTGCTTGCCTATTGCAGATTCAGTCTTCCCAGCCTGGTGCAGGGCTACAATTTTGTTTCTGGTGTCCTTCGAGAGCTCTTTGGTGTTCACCATAGCGGAGTTTGGACTGTGACTGTTTGAGGTTTGGGACAGGTGTCTTTTATACTGATGACAAGTTCAAACAGGTGGCAGTACTACAGGTAATGAGTGGAGGACAGAGGAGCCTCTTAAAGAAGACATTACAGGTCTGTGAGAGCCAGAAATCTTGTTTGTTTGTAGGTGACCAAATACTGATTTTCCACCAAAATGTGAAAAAAAAATTCTTTACAAATCAGACAATGTGTTCTTCAGGATTTGTTTTCTCATTTTGTCTCTCATAGTTCAGGTCACCTATGATGTCAATTACAAGATGACCTCATCTTTTTAAGTGGGAGAACTTGCAATTGGTGGCTGAGTAAACACTCTTTTTCCTCACTGTATATATGGGGCTATGGTGCAATAATATGTACATTGGGGCCATCATACTGTGAAGGCATCATGTATTTTCTAAGTTCACTTTCCTAAATGCATGATGCCTCCAGTGACAGCAGTGACAGTATGCTTTTGTGCTGCATGAATGTTCCATGTGTTGGGAGCTCCATTCCATTGATGGTATCAAATTCACAGATGTACAGCTTTATATTGAAAGAGAGACCCTGGAAAAAACACACATGATATCTATAGACTATAAAAATATAATTTTATTGAAAGAACGTAAAAAAATACATATGGTAACTCAACAACAGAAGTGGTAGAGGGCAGAACATACATAAATAATTCAAATATACAATGTGATCATCAAAGAAAAAATGAATTGTAAACTAAAAATCATAAGAGGAAATATATGATGGTTAATAGTGCATACTAATGATAGAATATATAGTCTACCTACTGTATTCTAAGTGTACCTACATATCACCACAAGATGGCACTGTAGCACCAATAGCACTTAGAAGAAACCTTAAGCGACAAATGCTCATAACGTAACCAGCAACTGCATAATAAATGAGGTAGGTAATATGTATGAAATAAGCAGTAAGCTGATGTCTGTACAAAAGAAAAGAGTATAAAACACAATGTGGCACAGCAATGAAACTAGCACATAGTAAAAATATGCTTTGGAGGTAGATGGCCACAATGTAATAAGTAAATAAGATATGCAGTAAGATACAGTTGTGGCCAAAAGTATTGACACCCCTGCAATTCTGTCAGATAATACTCAGTTTCTTCCTGAAAATGATTGCAATCACAAATTCTTTGGTATTATTATCTTCATTTAATTTGTCTTCAATGAAAAAAAATAAAAAGAATTGTCCTAAAGCCAAATTGGATATAATTCCACACCAAACATAAAAAACTTGGTGGACAAAAGTATTGGCACTGTTAGAAAAATCATGTGATGCTTCTCTGATTTGTGTAATTAACAGCACCTGTAACTTACCTGTGGCACCTAACAGGTGTTGGCAATAACTAAATCACACTTGCAGCCAGTTGACATGGATTAAAGTTGACTCAACCTCTGTCCTGTGTCCTTGTGTGTACCACATTGAGCATGGAGAAAAGAAAGAAGACCAAAGAACTGTCTGAGGACTTGAGAAACCAAATCGTGAGGAAGCAAGAGCAATCTCAAGGCTGCAAGTCCATCTCCAAAGACCTGAATGTTCCTGTGTCTACCATGCGCAGTGTCATCAAGAAGTTTAAAGCCCATGGCACTGTGGCTAACCTCTCTAGATGTGGACGGAAAAGAAAAATTGACGAGAGATTTCAATGCAAGATTATGCGTATGGTGGATAAAGAACCTTGACTAACATCCAAACAAGTTCAAGCTGCCCTGCAGTCCGAGGGTACAACAGTGTCAACCCGTACTATCCGTCAGCGTCTGAATGAAAAGGGACTGTATGGTAGGATACCCAGGAAGACCCCACTTCTTACCCCGAGACATAAAAAAGCCAGGCTGGAAATTGCCAAAACTTACCTGAGAAAGCCTACAACGTTTTGGAAGAATGTTCTCTGGTCAGATGAGACAAAAGTAGAGCTTTTTGGGCAAAGGCATCAACATAGAGTTTACAGGAGAAAAAAAAAAAAAGAACATGGTCCCTACAGTCAAACAGGGTGGAGGTTCCCTAATGTTTTGGGGTTCCTTTGCTGCCTCTGGCACTGGACTGCTTGACCGTGTGCATGACATTATGAAGTCTAAGGACTACCAACAAATTTTGCAGCATAATGTAGGGCCCAGTATGAGAAAGCTGGGTCTCCCTCAGAGGTCATGGGTCTTCCAGCAGGACAATGACCCAAAACACACTTCAAAAAGCACTAGAAAATGGTTTGAGAGAAAGCACTGGAGACTTCTAAGGTGGCCAGCAATGAGTCCAGACCTGAATCCCATAGAACACCTGTGGAGAGGTTTGGAGAAGGCACCCTTCAATTATCCGGGACCTGGAGCAGTTTGCCAAAGAAGAATGGTCTAAAAATCCAGCAGAGCATAGTAAGAAACTCATTGATGGTTACCGGAAGTGGTTGATCACAGTTATTTTGGCTAAAGGTTGTGCAACCAAGTATTAGGCTGAGGGTGCCAATACTTTTGTCTGGCCCATTTTTGGAGTTGTGTGAAATGATCAATGTTTTGCTTTTTGCTTCGTTCTCTTTTGTGTTTTTTCATTGAAGACAAATTAAATGAAGATAATAATACCAAAGAATTTGTGATTGTAATCATTTTCAGGAAGAAACTGAGTATTATCTGACAGAATTGCAGGGGTGTCAATACTTTTGGCCACAACTGTAAGAACTGTACAGAAGAACAAAGCAGCAAATAACATACAAAAACACAAATTGTAAAGGTGCAGTCATGACCACAAATTGCCTTACAGCTAATGAAAACCCAAAGGACATTATCTCGGAAAATTAAAGTAGGGAGGATGAAGGGTCTGAGAGCTAAAATATTACCTACATAGGTAACAGAGGCGTCACCTTCTGTGTTTGTGAGAGTCACAACCACTATAAAAGCAGATCACAGCTGCTACAGTCCCCAGCGTGGTGCATATAGAGTAGGGTAGATGAAGGGTTAAAACCCACGCTGCCGTATTCCACGAGACATCAAAGGGCGAATATAATATTGATTGATTATTTAATGCTCTCTGGCCCCTTCCTCAGGACAAATCCATATCATATTGCCATATTTAAGGGCATGTTAAGGAGCCCTGAGACACGTTGACTAATAAAGCAATATTATATTCACCCTTTGATGTGTCGTCGAATACGGCAGAGCGGTTTTTATCCCTTCATCCTCCCTACATTAATTTTATAAGAAATGACCTTTGGGTTTTCATTGGCTGTAAGCCATAATCATTAACATTAACAGAAATAAACACTTGAAATAAATCACTCTGTGTGTAATGACTATAATATATGAGATTCACTTTCTGTGTTGAATTACCGAAATAATTGTACTTTTTGTTGATATTCTAATTCATTGAGATGACCCTGTATGTTATTATTATTCCTTTAGTGTCCCATTTCATATGTTTTATTAATGAGCAGACTATCATACATGCTTTTCGCCTTCACTTATCTTACTATAATAATAATGATCTCATTGCATGTTTTTTGATTAGTTCAGTAATGCTACTCCTCTATAGCTTGTAGTAAGCTTCCAGCTGAGTGTCTCCTTACCTTATCTATGGCGTCGTGCTCTGTATAATCTCCTTATACATTTTAGCCTGTCAGTACCCTTACCGGTTAACCGCATGGGCGTGCTGCACTTAGCCGGTCCTCGGCACGCTGTCTACATAACTCATCGCAAACTCCTTTGCCACATCATAAAGCTAATCAAAGAAACAGGTCCAAAGAAACGGCACCACTGGCACAAGCACCATAAGGCAAGGTAACCACATATCATGGGCAGATTCTTCACAGAGGACGATATATACAGACGACCAAGACCACGAGTGGTGCTCACTTACAATCCCAGGGAAAGGAGGTAATCCATGTAGCAAGATAACGAAGATAGCGGGCACTCGTCCAGCTCAAAGTAAATGATCCTTTATTGTAGCTTGATTAAAAGCAAACACGGTAACAAGGTGTTCAGGGGAGAGGGCATGCCAGGAAGAGATGGGACTACAGCTGTTTCACACTAATTGCGCTTCTAATGGTTCTTTGCCACATCACGTGTCATGTTGGGCTATCATTAGTGATGGGCGAATCCTAAATTACTCGGAATCGCTTGACTCTAGCGAGTCCGAGCACAGGACTCGCTACTCGTTGCGAGTCTAGCGAGTCCAATGTTAATGAATGGGGAAGCGAGTAATAGCGAGTAGTGTGAGATTTACAAATCGCAGATGTGTCTCGGAAGCTTCAGCCTGAAGCAATCCTAGTTTTGTCATTTATTTGCATTGCTCGTTTACTTTGTAAGTAATCGCTGGGAAACTCGCACAGATAAGAGTCCTGTCTGCTCAGTGTGCTGGCTGCCAGCTCCAGGGTCCTAGAGCCCACCTGCTGCCTGATGTAGCAGAGCTGAGATTGTTCTCAGTCTGCTCATTCCCTGTGTACAGACATGAATGTCTGTGCACAGAGATGATGTAGCAGAGCTGAGATTGTTCTCAGTCTGCTCATTCCCTGTGCATAGACATCTATATCTATGCACAGGGGATGTAGCAGAGAGGACATCGCGTTTTGGACTGCGTCGGACGGAAGAGGATTTTTTTAATTAAAGATGGAGTCCCTAATGGCTTTTTTTTTATTTCTAATAAAAAATTTTCTTTGTGTTGTGTTTTTTTTAAAACAATTTAATAGAAATTCATGGTGGTCATGTCTAATATTGGCGTGACCGCCATAAATTTCGGGCTTAGGGCCAGCTGATAATACAAAGCTGGCCCTAACCTCTTTATTACCCAGCGTGCAACCGCTACCAGGGCCGCTGGAAGAGCGGGGTTCAGCGCCAGAGGATGGCGCTTCAATGAACGCACCATCTTCTGGGGCGGCTGCGAGCTGCAATTTGCAGCGGGGGGTGCCCAGAAAGCTTGGGCATCCCTGCGCTGCGGATTCCAGCCCCCAGCTGCTTAGCTGTACCTGGCTAGACATAAAAATTGCGCGGAGCCCCACGCATTTTTTTAAAATTATTTCATGAAATTCTGAGACTCTGACTCTGAAATTCATGAAATAATTAAAAAAAATGCGTGGGGCTCCGCGCAATTTCTATGTCTAGCCAGGTACAGCTAAGCAGCTGGGGGCTGGAATCCGCAGCGCAGGGAGACCCAAGCTTTCTGGGCACCCACCGCTGCAAATTGCAGCCCGCAGCCGCCCCAGAAGATGGCGCGTTCATTGAAGCGCCATCCTCTGGCGCTGAACCCCGCTCTTCCAGCGGCCCTGGTGGCGGTAGCACGCTGGGTAATAAAGGGGTTAATACCAGCTTTGTTATACAAGCTGGTATTAAGCCCGAGATTCTTAATGTCAGGCCACGTTTGACCCAGCCACTAAGAATCTCCAATAAAGGGTTAAAAAAACACAACACAGAGAAAATTTTTTATTTGAAATAAAAAAAAAGCCATTAGGGACTCCATCTTTAATTAAAAAAATCCTCTTCCGTCCGATGTAGTCCAAAACGCGATGTCCTCTCTGCTACATCCCCTGTGCATAGATATAGATGTTTATGCACAGGGAATGAGCAGACTGAGAACAATCTCAGCACTGCTACATCATCTCTGTGAGCAGGCGGGCTCTAGGACCCTGGAGCTGCACAGAGAAGACAGCTGGACTCGGCTCCCAATGTAACAGCAGTTACTTTGCGAGTTTCCCTGCTATCACTGGCACAGTAGCCGAGTCTAATGCAAACAATGGCAATCCTAGTTTTGTCAGCGTTTCTGACAAAACTAGGATTGATATTGATTTGCATTGGACTCGTGCGAGTAATCACTGGGAAACTCGCAGAGTACCGAGTCCTGCGAGTCCCTTACTACTCGCCGAGTAACGAGTCCTAGCGAGTAGATTCGCCCATCATTTTAAGTGTCTGCCGTCAGTGCAGTTGTGTGCATGCTCCAGTTAAGGACAATGCTGACACTCAGTCAAAGTAGAACTTATGACAAACTTCAACTAGGGAAGTGATACAAGCATTTATAGCTGTCTCTTGGGGACTTTTTCTTGTGGGTTTTCCCAGGGGTGCATTACATCATGATAGGTTAAAGCAGCAGTTGATTCCTTAAATGAGCCTAATCATCCACATCTGCGCAATAGCATCATCAGGTGTCACTGAACTAATCTTGTCTCAAACATTGTTAATAGGAAACTGTCACCAGGTTTTTACCATCCCATCTGACAGCAGCGTAATGTAGAGATAAAGAACTGATTCCAGTGATGTGTCACTTACTGAGCTGCTTGCTATCAATTTGATAAAATTACTGTTTTCTCTGCTTCATATTTAGCAGTAAATGAATTTGCTGAACTACTTGAGTAGTCCTTAATGTTAATCTCCAGCTGATTAAACAGTAATTTTATGAAAACTATATTGAGCAGCTCAGTAAGTGATATATCGCTGGAATGAAGGTCTCTGTCTCTACATTATGCTGCTGTCAGATGAGTTGGCAAAAACCTGGTGACAGAGTCCCTTTAAAAGGAACCAACCACCCCAAATGACCCCCCCGGACTGTTAATATGTGTCCCTACACCCTGCAGACACATATGGGGCAATAGTTTTTGCTAAAAAAAACGGATTTGTAAAAGCTAAGATATAGCTTTATAAACTTTTAAAAATCTTGCAGACTGGGCGTTATCTAGCTGCCGGGGGGGTGGAGCGCTGCGCAATATGTACAACCTGGTCCGGTGCCGTCCCTGCACTCCTGTCCAGTGCTGTCTCCCCGCTGCTCTCTCCAGTGCTGTGCCCGCTGGTGTCCTCCTGTCATGGTCTCCATGCTGTGCCCCAGGCCGGTAACATGATTATCGGTGCGGGCTCCGGGCAATAGGGAAGCTTCCTGCTTCCTCCTGCCCATCCCCGCCCAGGTCAGCCCTGCACCAATGAGAACGCAGGGCCAGTGATGTCAAGTAACCGCCCCTGCACTGTGATTGGCTCACAGCGGCGATCACATGACACAATGGCCCTGCGTTCTCATTGGTGCAGGGCTGACCTGGGCGGGGATGGGCAGGAGGAAGCAGGAAGCTTCCCCATTGCCCGGAGCCCGCACCGATAATCATGTTACCGGCCTGGGGCACAGCATGGAGACCATGACAGGAGGACACCAGCGGACACAGCACCGGAGAGAGCAGCGGGGAGACAGCACTGGACAGGAGTGCAGGGACGGCACCAGAGCAGGTTGTACATATTGCGCAGCGCTCCACCCCCCCGGCAGCTAGATAACGCCCAGTCGGCAAGATTTTTAAAAGATTATAAAGCTATATCTTAGCTTTTACAAATCCGTTTTTTTAGCAAAAACGATTGCCCCAAATGTGTCTGCAGGGTGTAGGGACACATATTAACAGTCCGGGGGGGTTCATTTGGGGTGGTTGGTTCCCTTTAAGTCCCTAAAGAGGAGAGTAAATAGAAACATCAGGACACGTTGTTAAGTTCTTATTTTGTTTAAATAGGGAGCAGGCGTATGGTCGCCTTTTTTGAATCATTAAATTTTCGTTCTGATGTCCTTGTCAATGTGACGTGGATGTCAGCGGCCCCCTGGTTCATGCTGCCTATGAATCACTAGGTTCAAATTGGCTGAAATTCCCCTTTTAAACCTCCCCCTTCAATGGCAATACTGCACCCCTAACGAAGGCTCACACACATTGGGGGTCAAACAATGCACACCACAGACATAACTTTACTCTTAACCTGTGCATATACCCTGACTAGGTTGTTCTTTAAATCTCTATGTATGTTCACCATAAAATAAGTTTATCAACTGAATGTAAATTATACACTATTAAACATAGATTTTATTTGTATGTTTGTGCAATGTCACATCTTAAAGTGGATGTCTGAGATTATTATAGATAGATAGATAGATAGATAGATAGATAGATAGATAGATAGATAGATAGATAGATAGAAAAAAAATCTCTGCAGCACTCAGCTACTACCAATGTGCAAACATGCTAACAAGCGGTGTATATTTGAGGAAAAAATTTAAAAATGTACGTTTTTTTCAAAAAAACTCAAAAATCTTTTTTTTTTTTTTTTTTGATTTTTTTTTGGGGGTCGCCTTGTCGCGGCTGATGAGCAAACGGACATTGGCCAACGTGCGTACCAAGAACCCCAGGAAAATAAAAAAATAAGATTTTTGAGTTTTTTGAAAAAAACGTACATTTTTAAATTTTAATTCCTGGTATTTCAAAATTGGCCTACATCGTCCTCAGGCAACCACCAGATTACATTACAACACAGACAAGACATATACAAGACACTTTTCAAAAACTCTGATCTGGAGTGTCACATTAAAAAAAAAACCTGTACATTAAAACATATGTTTGGCTTAACTGTAGAGATATAAAAAGATTTATACACATGTATGCACAGTGACATGTTTATTAACTTATAATGAAGCATAATAAAAACAATACAAATAAAACAAGCAGTTAGTAAAACGTTTGTTCCTAAATTGTGCCACTTAGGCTGCCTTCAGATTTGCAGATGCCTCCGCAGCATTTTGCGGAGGCATCTGCAAGCATCTGCATGCAGACGGCAGCCCCTATGTTTATAATGGAGTGCACTGCGGTCTGCAGATGCTTGCAGACTGCCGTGCGCACCCATTCACTCTAACATGTGATCTGTGCGCAGGCGGATGCCTGCGCACAAATCACACACTCTCGTCCGCACCAGGGACGCAACATGTCGCGTCCCTGGTGCGGACGAGAGTGTGTGATCTGTACGCAGGCATCCGCCTGCGCACAGATCACATATAGGAGTGAATGGGTGCGCACGGCAGTCTGCAAGCATCTGCAGACCGCCGTGCGCTCCATTATAAACATAGGGGCTGCCGTCTTCATGCAGATGCTTGCAGATGCCTCCGCAAAACGCTGCGGAGGCATCTGCAAATGTGAAAGCAGCCTTACTGCACTTGCTGATGCGCAGTAACGCTCAGGATGTAATGGCCACCATATCAGTACAGCAAAACATTGTCAATATCACTCAGCTTTCCAGATTTGATATCACACAACTAGTACCATTTTGATACTGGTTTTAATCAATACCAGCATTCATCTTTAATTATTAATAAATGTAAATGTATAATAGTTACATTTCCTCTAAACATTTTTACATTATTGTCATTATCAGTTGATGTTCATTACTACACCATAAATAGCATTAATTTAATCAATTCCAGCATTCACTATATTTTACATACATATACCTACTTTGTTGATTGCATTTTAGAAAATTCAGCTGCTATTGCAGTTTTACACACACTTTTTTTTGCATTTAGTAACCTATAACATTAATAATATAGTTGAGCTAATGTATAATCTCCCACGTTCTAGAATCTCCTGATGGGGTAGAATCGGGCCCTCTTCTAGTGTGTATACAGTGTATGTTAACTAGTACAAGAAAAAAGAAAACACAGAAAAAGAATAATTGCCTAGAAATTAAATCAAGGAAATTGTAGATAAAAGTAAAGTGCAAATAGGGTCATATCCTGGTGATAAAGAAAGGAATAAATGATTGGTTTGCTCACCTAGCCAGGTCGTGTGACACACAACCAGTTGAAATCACAATAGGACAGCTGCGGCAGAGATCCACGTGCCAGGCGTACCATGAGGCAATCAAACAGACAATTCGATATAAAAGGTGGATGAAAGCTCTTCTCTGCCCAGGGGCGGGATTCAAATTTTTAACAGGTTCCATGTTTGGGTGTAGGGAAGCCACACCCACATCAAGCCACACCCCTGCCTCAAGCATATATGAATAACGCTTCTTACTGTGTATCACCCCCCCCCGATGCATCGCTGTGCTCTACTCCTTACTGCGCATCAGCCCTGCTTGGCAGAGATGTTAGTGTTGTCAGCCGATGTTAACTGTTTACAGGGACGCTGTGACAAAGACAGTGAGAGACTAACAGTCTCCAGTAGCATGATATCACAGACATGGCCCTATAGTTGATGCAGCTGACAGCTTCTCTGTGCAGTCCCAGTCAACACCGTGCTCTGCTCCAGTTTGTATGGAGTGAAGAGAGCAGAGAATGCACATGGACCGTAGTGCTGGCTACAAAATTGGGTCGCAGATCTAAATCTTCCCAGTTCTGAGAGCCAGCTAAGATGAAAGACCGGAGAGATTTATGAATCAAAGGTGGTATTATTCGAATGTGTTTCGAAGTACAATCCTCACTTCTTCACCAGGAAACCAATCAAGTCTTAAGCCCCCATCACACCAGGCGATGGGGCTGGGAATTTCGGTGGCGGCTGGCGGTTGCGCGCATGTTTTTGGCGCCCTGCCAGCTTCGCCGTTCCCCGTTTACACGGGACAACATCTCCAGCCCCGCGCCGGCGAGCTGTCAGGCGGCATCAACGCCGGGGTGTCTGGAAACCCCAGCCTATGGCTCCCATCGCCTAACAGGTCGCTGGCGCCTGGTTACATGGGGCGATGTGTGCACATCGCCCCATGATGGTCGCCTGGTTTCAGAGCACTGCTCTGAAACCAGGAGACCGCCCAGCACCGCCGACATCGCCCCTTTACATGAGGCAACGTAGGGGCGATGACGCTGGCGATAGGCCATGCCCCCACATCACCTCTGTAATGTTCAGCGATGTCGCCCCGTGTGACGGGGGCTTTAGGGAGCTTTCACATTGGCGGTTTTTCCCAGATCCGGGGGATTCAGGCAAAAAACTGCATCGGCCGCAAGTGCAGCCTAACGGAAATAAAAAGAAGGAGTGCATTTGTGGTGATTGAAAATAGAAATATTGATGGGAGAGTGGGAAATTGGAAACAAAAGATTCCCATATGTGTGACCTAAAGACATATCAGGCGGTGTGGAACAATTAACATTATCATGCTCTGTCTATCACTCAAAAAATTACTTTAAGATTTTTAAATTTTTATTTTGAAAGACAAGTGGGTGTATTAAAATATGGACATACAAATATATAAAAGTAAGCAAATGAAAGGGAAAATAGAACTTATGGTCATGATCTTTATTTTTTTTAAACAGATGTATAACATGTGAGTATAAGAAAGTTGACGTATAAAATATATTCAAGTTGTCATATAAAGTTATCTATAGCATAAAGGAACACTATACAATTGACCATTAATTTATAGATACTGATATTGAGGGAGCATGAAATATGAAGGAATAAAATAAAATCATTTATATTTTTTTGAAAGTTCATGGAATCCCAGAGATGAAATAAACTAAATTCATCGAAAAAATGGTGATAGTCATGATTAGGATGAAGTACCAAAGGCAAATAAAATAGCATTAAATATTTTAACATATAATATGAGCATTATAAAAGTTTAACATAAAAACACCTACATGACCTTGTTCAGGTTATTGGGTTTCATGGTGCTCAATTGAAAAACCCAATAAGTCTCTTTCCGGCTGTGAACATTAAAGTGTAACCACTGTTTAAATTTTTAGTTAATAAGAATGTAGAGCAAGTGATTCAAATATACTTCATCAGAAAATTCTGGTTGAAAACCATTCATAAACCTTCCACAAAGTGTCCCTACTAGACTGTGTCTGAAGCAAACATATGTTCATTCTCAGTCAGATCCTTCTTCAAGCTTCTCACACTGAATAAGGGGCACGTAACCATAGAAGGATAAAAGGAGGCAGGGCCTACACTGTGTGTGAGCTCCTGACTGCAGCTGGTGAGGTGACAATATATCAGATTAGCTCAGGTTACAGCACAGTCCTGAGCAATGTCAGAATGTCAGGATCACTGCAAACTCGCTTTCCTTGGCACAAGCTTCTGATCTGTCATCTGGCTCCACACAGCTCAGTAACAATCTCTTAACGCCTTCTCTGCAGGCACATCACACTGCTCCCCATCAGCTGCTGCCCACACCCACACAGCCATGAAATGCGGCTTTTTAAAAGAGCACAGAAAAATATGAGAAAAGTCATATGGCACAAAAAAAAATATCTTAGCTGCTTGTGACCCATCATTAATAACAAGTGCAGAATTGTTTTTTTTTTTCAATGACACTTTAAGGCGACGTGCACATAGAGAATTTGGCTGCAGAAATTTCTGCACCAAACCTGCATTTCTTGGTATGAAAAATGCACTAACAAAGCAACCAGTTTTTATTTCAGGCTTTTTTCCATGCTTTTGTCATTTATTATAAGTTATGACAAAATTAACTCATGTTTGTCCTTATTTTCATCTGTTCCTAGACTACAATTCCAGACCCCTCCATTTCTGCGTCTTAAGCAGCCCCCAAATCTAAAAAGCATGATGGTCAGAAGCTCACTGTCCTCGCCAACAACAAAAGTAACCTATCCCTGCAAGCAGAAGAGGTGCAAAACCTGTCCATTTATAATGACAACAAATAATATAAAGATTCCCAGCACAGATCAGGACTACAAGATCCCAGATAACTTCAGCTGCACCACAACTAAACTGGAGCTCTTAATTATATGTACAAAATGTGTAAGTGAGAATCTGTAGGTAGGGGCGACAAGGCAACAACTCAGAACTAGGATGAACTCATCACCACACAATTAAAGAAAACTGACAGATCTACCTGTGCCTAAACATTTCTGTGGCCCTAATCACACCATAATTGATATGAAAATATTAGATTTGAAAGGTACCGTAACTACAAATCCCAAAGAGACAGTAGAATCCGTGAATAAAAACTGATGATGGCCTTTGACACATCCAGAGCAGGAATGGATATTCACATGTATGTCTGTCTTTTTACATCATCATTTGAGAAATCTTCAAATCTAGGACCAGAACAGACTACCAAAGGATAATAAACTATCATGTCTTATCTTTCAACTCTGATTTTACTTTTCCAGTGGCTCCTTTCCCACACTAACCATTATTTTCTGCTTAACGTCACCTGCCTTATGTACTGCATTATCCAACTCTCCATCTGTGTTTACATATGTTTGTGTTCGGAATTTGTGTCATTATTAAAGGGAACCTAACCCCACAAACTGACCCCCCCCATATCTTTAGACCTGTCCCTGCACCCCCTCCTATCATTTCTAGCCATCCCTTTTGCAGAAAAAAATCGATTTTGTGAAGTAGAGAAAAAGTTATATTTACTTCATCCTGTGTGAGTTCTCTCTTTCTGAAGAAGCCGCAAATAGGCGTGCCTGTCTGCTGCTGCCTTGTAATTATGCACGCCCCTCTCTGCTTCTAAGAGCCTGGCCCGTAATGAAAGGGGCGTGGCTAATATCGCGTCATACCGGAGCCCCGCCCCCTTTCATGACGCGGCCAGGCTTTTACCAAGGCATCAAGCAGAGAGTGGCGTGCATAATCACAAGGCAGCAGCAGACTGGCATGCCTATTTGCGGCTTCTTCAGAAACCGAGAACTCACACAGGACGGAGGTGATTATAACCTTTTCTCTTACTTTACAAAATCGATTTTTTTCTGCAAAAGGGATGGCTAGAAATGATAAGAGGGGGTGCAGGGACAGGTCTAAAGATGCGGGGGGTCAGTTTGTGGGTTGAGATCACTTTAACCTGAAGAAGAGGCCTTACAGTCTTGAAAGCTTGTTATTTGTTACCATTTTTACAGTTGGCCATTAAAAGCTATCAACCACTGAGGACTCCACATTTTAATATTTTTCTATCTATAACACGATACAACTATTTTTTATGTTATGTAAATATGATAAGGAATGAGTAGGTTATCTAGTCATTTTTGCATTGTTTCTTTGGTTTTGCTAGAATGGGTATGGGGCCTGAAAGGTAGTGTCCATATAAATTGTCATTAATTTTTTGCACAAAAAAAAAAAAAAAAAAAAAATTACAAAATGTTTTTCTGACTGCTAGACAGCACGTGATCATGATTATTGTTGTACATCGCGTGACATATCTTAAAATCGCCCACATTCACTACACTCACATTGATGCTTGTATTTCACCATCGCCTCAAATGCACATTTTTTTTTTTTTTTTTTTTTTTTATCATTCATTCACCAAAATGTCCTAGTCATGCAAACATACATCTCCTTTTTTAACATTGCAGCATAAAATGTGACAACATCAGCAAAACTACAATGGATGTAATACTCTGGTTTCAGTTAGTAGATTACATAATTCAGTTCAAATATGAACTTATTTTTATGTCTTCCCAATACATCACCCAGACACATACTTCATATTCTTTAAATGTTCCACAGACCACATTCCAGCCTATTTAATTTTCAAATATATATACATATACACACCTCTGATAATTGTATGTCCACCCATTTCCTTCATAAATTGTAGGCTCTAAAAAGTTCAAGAGAGGCACAGTGTAGGCTAGGGTCCCATCAGATTAGGGTCACCTTGATGTGGTGGATGGACAAACATCTATTGGCCAAGATATGAACCAAGAACCTTTCTTGATAAGTAAAAAAAAAAAATTTCCCTTCTGAGTTTTTTTTTTTTTTTTTTAGAGAACATGTTTTTTTATTTTTCTCTCAAACATTAAGGGTATTGTTACACGTGGCAATATTGCATGCAATTTCACTGGCAATTTGCTGGTTGCAGTGAAATCATGGACACATTGTTCTATTTTGTTGCTGTGTGCAAATGGAACAAAGTGTCCATGATTTTACTGCAACCAGCAAATTGCCAGAGAAATTTGCATACAATATTGCGTTGTATAACGGTATCCTAAGTGTTCTGCTTAAATCAATTTGTTTATCCACCCATATGTTTTGGCAGTAACAGTGTGCTGCTATGAATTCTCTTATGTAAACATATATATGTATATTTTCCAGTACTGTGGTTCTGGATCTGTTCACATTTTATCTGTTACAGGAGGTGCTGGTCAGGTTTTTCTTGTTTGTAAATTAATCGGTGTAGGTTACTGACTTTATTGCTTGACTTTGCACTCCCCCTCCCATCAGCCTCAGGGCACCTCTGATGTCTGTGTATATCCTACATTCCGTATAATATTCTAGGCTTTAAAGAAGCCCAAGAGAAGCTCAGTGTAGATTAGGGTCCCATCAGACAAAGGTCACCTTGCTGAGGTTGACAGGCAAAACAACTATTGGCCGATATATGCACCAAGTACCTTTCTTTATTAGATGGATATAAAAAATCACCACCTAAGCTTTTTTTTGTAAAAACATGTTTTAATTTTTTCCCGAACACCAGTGATCCATTTGATTATACATACATATGTTTCGGCAGTAACAGTGTGCTGCTATTAATTTGTCCTTCTATATACAGTACACTGGAAATCAAAATTAGAAAACAGTTTCCTTAATGTTAAAGTCATTGTGCTATCCTTTGTGAAAATATCCTAACATGAGTAAAATATCAGTAATTTTAGCTTATTTCATACATTGAATATTTTCTGGTCATCATAATGGGAGACCCAGACAATGGGGTTAAGGGCACTGCCCTCCGGAGGCCACACTAGGTACTACAAGTTTGTAGACACCGCCCCCTCCGCTTATAAACCCCTACCGCAGGGAATATCCTCAGTTTTTAACTTAGTGTGCTCGGAGGTATCACACGCTTTGCTTGCACTTCACTGCATTCTCACTACTTACGTGATGGCGTCTGAAGACAAGGTAATATGGTCCCGGTCGGGGACCTTCGGCAGTCTCCCTGCTCACCCTTGGGAACACGCAGGTCGAGGTACCGGAGGGCCTAGAGCCTGGACACTTTGTGTCTCCCGGTACGCTGTCGCACTCCTTCCCATCCCTGTTTGGGGGCTCTGGAAAGTGGGAGACTGGAGCCTTGCACAGCTCCGCTCCGTCCGAGGCCTCCCTAAATGGTGCTTACAGACCGGACTGGTGCTGCACCCCCGTCCGAGGCCTCCCTAAAGGTGCTTACAGACCGGACCGGCACTGAGGCACCTTGTGTGTCTCCTGTGTGCCTGGGGGTAGTGTCGGCACTATATGTGTTGGGACACTCAGACCGCGCGCAACCCTCGGGTCCGCGGTTCTGGCGGTGGACCCCGTGCTGGGGCCACTCTGGCTGACCGCCCTGTGTCTCACAGGGGCTGCGGCTGTCGGCTCCAGACTTTGTCTGCAGCCTTGGTATTGTGTTTTGTGTGTGTCACGATACTTTCCCGCGCTGCGGGCCTCGGCGCCTTCATTACTGGGGCTGCCTGAGGAGATGGAAGCAGCCCCGGCGGTGACGTCACTAAGGGGCGTGCGTATGGCTTCCCGCGTGTCTTCGGCTCCGCCCACAATTGATTTGTCGGCGGCCATCTTCCCCTCACTTCCCGGCTGGGATCTGCTTGACGTGCACGGCTGCACTCATTACAGGGGAGACCGGAAGACTCGCGGAGGCCACACACGCACACACCGCTTCCTCCGCCGCATTACTGCGGTCGGTAAGCCGCCGGTTGTACCGGTTTGTCTCTTTAAAGATTGGCTTATCCCCCTGCTGTGGGAATGTCCTCAGCTGGGAAGAACGCTGCTAAGGCGGCATGTAACACCACTACCTGTGCTACATGCAAAGGGACACTGGTGGAGGGGTCCTGCAATAACTGCGGACGCCCAGAGGCCCGGGCTGATACTGCTGAGACAACAGCCTCGGTGCTGTACCCTGTGGTCCATGTGGGCCCAGGGCCATGGGAGACACAGAACAAGATAAATGAATCTATGTTATCCCAGCTGTCCTCCATGTCGCAATCCCTGGAGGTACTGACCAGGAGACTGGACAATCCAGCGGCTCCTTCACATTACTCCAGAGTGTCCCCTGCCTCAACTATGAGACCCCTTAAGCGGACTTGACGTGAGGATTCACCCGAGCTCCAGACACTCTCTGAAGAGGAGGGTCTCTCTGAGGGGGATGAGGATGATGGGGGTTCATTACTCGGGTCCGTGTCAGAACCACCAGAGGGGGTGGAGGATCTGGTGTTCTCCATCAACGAGACTCTGCGTCTCGTGACACCCCCAGAGGAGGTGAACGTTCACCCGAAGGAGGTCTACCAATGGCTGCGGCCGGAGGCTAGACCAAGTGGTTCCTTTATGGACCACACTAACTTTGGAAGGGTGGTTAGAGCGCCCAGGATTCATCCTGGACGGCGTTATGTCCGTAAATCCAAGGACAATCGCTTCCCCTTTCCTGAGGAGGTGCTTCAGGAGTGGTCGCAGTCCCCTAAGGTGGACGCTTCCATGACCAGGATTGCTGCACGCTCTCTGTTCTCTGCCTCTGATAGCTCCTCATTAAAGGATGCGACAGATAGACAGGTCGAGCAACTCGCCAAGTCTTCTTATGAGGCTGTGGGGTCTTCATTTGCCCCTAATTTTGCCGCGGTCTGGACTCTGCAGGCGATCACCTCCTGCTTGGATGGTATCGCGGACCTGGCAGGGTCCAGTTCAGAAGTCCTGGCGCTTACTGATAGAGCAAGGGCCTATGCGGATTACGCCAGGACGGCAGTACTGGAAACTGCAAATCGCTCTGCTGTGGCTTCAGCCAACGCTATAGCGATCCGCAGGTTATTGTGGCTGCGTCTTTGGGACTCAGATGCCACGTCTAAGAAGATTTTACAGAATCTTCCGTTCTCTGGCGACAGGCTTTTTGGTACCGAACTGGACAAGCTGATTAAGGATTCTGCTGAGTCAAAGATTCCACAGAATAAACCTAAGCCACGGTATACCGTGAAAAGGAACCCAAAACAGTGGTCCTTTCGATCCAGTTCACAGCCATCAGCATCGTCTGCCCGTGCGGACAGAGGGAACAAGTCCTCTACTCAGTGGCGTCCCAAGGGTCGCCAGAAGAAGCCGGCGGGGGCAGCGGCTGCCACTCCCAAACCCACTTCCGCATGACTCGCGCTCTCCTCCTGCCTCCCCACAGGTGGGGGGCCGCCTGTCTCTTTTTCGGGACAGATGGCTACTCCAGGTCCAAGATCAGTGGGTACGAGATATAGTCTCCAGAGGCTACAGGATAGAGCTGACGTCTCAGCCGACACACCGATTCCATCGATCGGTCCCGTCTCCAGAAAAAGCTCAGGCTTTTCATCTGGTGTTGGAGGGTCTCCGCAGAGACGGAGTAGTGGTCCCAGTGCCTTCCGGGGAGAGGTTCCGGGGTTTTTACTCCAACCTCTTTATCGTCCCAAAGAAGGACGGCTCTTTTCGCCCGGTTCTGGACCTCAAGTTGTTCAACCGTCACGTGTTGGTTCGGAAGTTCCGCATGGAATCCCTGCGCTCCGTGATCGCGGCTGTGTCACAGGGGGACTTCCTAGCGTCCATAGATATCCGGGACGCTTACCTTCACGTGCCCATTGCACCAGCTCATCAACGCTGGTTAAGATTCGCAGTGGGGGACGAACACTACCAGTTCGTGGCTCTCCCTTTCGGTCTGGCCTCGGCTCCGCGGGTGTTCACAAAAGTGATGGCCTCTATGATGGCTCTCCTGCATGTGCAGGGACATGCCGTCATCCCATATCTAGACGACCTTCTGGTCAGGGCGCCATCGGAACACCTGTGTCGGGTGAGCCTGGAGGCGACCATGAAGTGTCTGGAACATTTTGGGTGGCTTCTCAATGTTCAGAAGTCGACCCTGGTTCCGACCCAGTCACTGACATATCTGGGCATGGACTTCCACACAGACTCAGCTCTGGTGTCTCTGCCACGAGCCAAACAGTTGGCCATCCATTCCGGAGTACAGCAGGTCCTCCTGGCACCACAGTCACCCATACGGGTGTTGATGAAGTTGGTGGGACGTATGGTGGCATCAATAGAGGCGGTGCCTTTTGCACAATTTCGCCTCCGTCCTCTCCAGCTGGAGATTCTCCGCAGATGGGACAAGAGGACGATTTCTCTGAATCGGCTGGTGACTCTTTCTCAACCGACCAGGGATTCCCTGCAGTGGTGGCTACTGCCACATCACTTGTCTCGGGGCCGGTCTTTCATCAAACCATTTTGGGTAGTGGTGACCACCGACGCCAGTCTGACGGGCTGGGGGGCGGTGTTCTTACACCACAGGGCCCAAGGCCTCTGGACTCAGTCGGAGTCGGCGTTGCAGATCAACGTGCTGGAGATTAGGGCGATCTATCTGGCGCTCCTGGCGTTTCAGAAATTCCTCTCAGGACAACCCATTCGGGTTTAGTCCGACAATGCCACGGCCGTCGCATATATAAATCATCAGGGAGGAACCAGGAGTGCACAGGCTCTGGCCGAAGTCCACCGCATCCTATCCTGGACGGAGGACAACAACTGCCTGATTTCCGCAGTTCACATCCCAGGAGTCGAAAACTGGGAGGCCGACTATCTGAGCCGGCAGGGGATGGACGCCGGAGAGTGGTGTCTTCATCCGGACGTCTTCCGAGACGTCTGCAGCAGATGGGGCACTCCGGATGTGGACCTGATGGCCTCACGGCTGAATCATCAGGTGCCGCGATACATGGCGAGGTCGTGGGATCCTCAGTCTCTGGGAGCGGACACTCTGATCCTGAGTTGGTCCAGATTTCTTCTGCCATATGTGTTCCCGCCTCTAGCTCTGATTCCCAAGGTTTTGTGGAAGATCAGGACGGAGTGCAAGGTGGCCATTCTAGTGGCTCCGGATTGGCCCAGGAGGTCCTGGTATCCAGACCTGTGGCAGCTGTCAGGCGGACACAGGTGGGCTCTTCCAGAACGCGCAGATCTTCTCGCGCAAGGCCCATTTTTCCACCTGAATTCCAGGGCCCTCAGGTTGACTGCATGGCTCTTGAGGCCTGGCTGCTGACATCCAGGGGTTTCTCCTCTACAGTGGTTGATACTATGAATCGGGCTAGGAAACCTGTTTCGCGGAAGATATACCACAGGACGTGGAAAATCTTTTTCGCCTGGTGTGCTTCTGGTAGACGGTCACCTTGGCCCTTGTCGGTTCCGACGCTGTTGGCTTTCCTTCAGTCGGGTTTGGAGCTGGGCTTATCCCTTAGCTCCCTGAAGGGTCAGGTGTCGGCGCTGTCTGTGCTGTTTGACAGACGTTTGGCGCTTCTACCGAAGGTCCGTCAATTCCTACAGGGGGTGTCTCGGGTGGTTCCGCCATATAGACGGCCACTGGACCCTTGGGACCTCAACATAGTCCTGGCGGCACTTCAGAAGCCGCCGTTTGAACCGCTGAGAGAAGTTCCTCTCTCTCGTCTATCCCAGAAAGTGGTCTTTTTGGTGGCGATTACGTCTCTGAGAAGGGTCTCAGAATTGGCTGCACTGTCGTGCAAGTCACCCTTCCTGGTGGTTCACCAAGACAAGGTGGTCTTACGCCCACGGCCAGAATTCTTGCCTAAGGTGGTGTCCACTTTTCACCTGAACCAAGAGATTGTGCTTCCATCATTTTGTCCCGCTCCCGTTCACCAGGTTGAGCGCGACCTTCACACTCTGGATCTCGTGAGGGCTGTGCGCATTTATGTGTCCAGAACTGCCTCCTTCCGGAGTTCTGACTCTTTGTTTATCCTTACGGCGGGTCGCTGTAAGGGGTCCACGGCATCAAAATCTACCTTGGCCAGATGGATCAAGGTGCCCATTCAGGAGGCCTACCGTTCTTCCGGTCTGCCTCTCCGGTGGGATTGAAGGCGCACTCGACTAGAGCTGTCGGTGCCTCCTGGGCTTTGCGACATCGAGCTTCTGCTCTACATGTGTGTCAGGCTGCCACATGGTCAAGCCTGCATACTTTTTCTAAGCACTATATGGTGCATGCCCATGCCTCTGCGGATGCAAGTCTGGGCAGGCGGGTCCTCCAGGCGGCGGTTGCCCACCTTTGAAGAGGGGGACCATGTGTTATCCGTCTTTTGAGGAACTCTTCCCGCCCTGGGGTATTGCTTTAGGACATCCCCATTGTCTGGGTCTCCCATTATGATGACCAGAAAAAAGAGAATTTTGTTTACTTACAGTAAATTCTTTTTTCTTTAATCATCAATGGGAGACCCAGCACCCACCCAGTGTTCCGTTGGTTGTTGTCACATTTGACTTGTTCCCAGTTGGAACAGTTTATTCCGGGTTGTTGGACCGTTTGTTCACGTTTTTTTCTCCCAAGGTTTCGGGTGTGGTTATTTTGTGTCTCCTCGCAGCTTATGGACCAAACTGAGGATATTCCCTGCGGTAGGGGTTTATAAGCGGAGGGGGCGGTGTCTACAAACTTGTAGTACCTAGTGTGGCCTCCGGAGGGCAGTGCCCTTAACCCCATTGTCTGGGTCTCCCATTGATGATTAAAGAAAAAAGAATTTACGGTAAGTAAACAAAATTCTCTTTATTCAAAGGCTCAGAATAAAAATGTAAATGAAAAAAAATGAAAAAAGATACTGATCAAAATTAGAGAATACCTTCAGATACCTGCAAGTTATTGGTGTTAATCTGGCACCAGGTGCTTATTTGCTTAATTATTTGACAAACCCTATTTAACTGGCAGCCTAACTTTCCAGTTTGCACTCACTTTGCAAAAATGGTGTGCTGCTCCAAAGTGATTGAAACCCTCCGGCAGCAGGTTGTGCAGATGAAACCAAAGGGGTCATCCTATCAGCCCAACAGAAGTTAGTCGTTCCAAGTCAGTGATTTCTAGGATATCCATCTTTACACCATCACAAACTCTTTCAAGTCCTCCAAAAAAAGGCTGGTCACCCTTAAAAGATAAATGCAAGAGGACAGGATAATGCAGAGAATCTCCATGGGCAATCATTTCAGTACTGCAGCTGGAATAGCTCACCAGTTCAACACTGAACAGGGAAAGGATGTGTCTCATTATACGATGTTTAAGAGCATTTGGACTGAAAGCCTACTCTGCAGTAATAAAACCACTAATTACCAGAAAGAATCAGAAGTCTAGACTCACCTTTGGTGAGGAGCAGGTTGTGTAGACAAAGGTGAAGTGGGCCACAGTTCATTTTAGTGATGAATGCAAGTTTAATTCATTTGGGTTTGACAGGAAACATTATGTTTGAAAACAAAACGATCATACATAATGGTTTGTGCACACACACAAAAATTATTTTTAATCAATCTTTAATTATACAAAAACTGGTGCAAAACAAACAATTAAAACCACTTAAAAACAATGTAGGTGCCATGACCCCAGGTGCAAAATCATAAGAATTGTCAAAATAAATTACTCAGGTGAAAACAGCTGCTTGCAGCGGAACACTTGGGGCCCCCAGACCATCAGGTTGCAGCCAAGGAACTGGTAATACAGTGTGAATGGAGTGTGCAGTGTGATTCTTTTTACCCCTTATCCTCCCCTTAGATATTGAGGTGGCCAGATTTTCATTGGTACACAATGGAAATACAACATTGTAATTAGGACTGGTCTGGCCTATGTTTCACTACCGGGGAAATTACTTTAATTTGGATTATACACTCTGCCTTAGCTGTTTTCACCTGAGTGATTTATTTTGGCAATCCTTATGATTTTGCAACTGAGGTCATGGGACCTACATTGTTTTTAAGTGGTTTTAACTGTTTGTATTGCACCAGTTTTTGTATAATTAAAGGGAACCTGACCCCTAAAAATTAGCTACAAGCCTCTTCTGTGATGAGCTGCCATGAACACACCTCGCACATGCCCAATGCGCATCGCGAGGTCTTGGTGTACTGAGGTCAGTATAGCCGGATATGGCGTGTTTAGCGTCATAGCGGCTATACCGCCCATGTAATGTGATGTGGCGCAGCAGCTCTCTGCTGATTAGCACGCCCATCAGGGTGTGAATAATTAGGCTGCAAGCGGCGGGGAGAAGCACCAGGCAACGCCTTTTGCGACTTCTCAGAATCTGAGAAGCCGCAGTACTGAAGGTAATAAAGTCACTTTTATGAACTTTCTAAATACACATTTTTAGCACAAAGGGATGGCTACAAATGTATAAGGATGGTGCAAGGACATGTCTTAAGAGACAGGGGGCTAATTTTTAGGGGTCAGATTCCCTTTAAAGATTGATTAAAAATAATAGTTTGTGCACACCCCAAAAATCTTTTTCTTTTCAAGCCCTTCCTCTCATACATATTGTAGCACCCCTTCGTATTATTATTTCTTGTACATTGGCTGTGCAGCACCTTTAATCATTAAAAGGAAACATTATGTTTGTCGACAAACTGGGGAAAGACTGAACCCAAAGTTTGTAAAGACGTTCGTGAAAGGTGGTGGAGGAAGTGTCATGGTTTGGGAAATATATTCTGCTGCAGAGGTTGGATCTCCTGTACAGCTACATTTCAGAGTGAATGCAAGTGTGTATCAGAACCTTCTTCAGTAAAAAGTGGTTCCTTAGTTCCTTAGGAGCTGGGGCAGATGCAACTCTGACTCCAGCCTGACGGCTCCGCTGAAAACTTAGAAGTTTTCAGCAGAAGCGGCCAGTGTTAATGGGAAGCCCTGGCTGCCAACGCTGCCCCATAGTAACCCTCAGTGTCCCTTGACAGTGGCCACACACAGAGCTGCAGGAGGTCCGCTTTTCAGCAGCGCACACAAAATGATGTCAGCATCTACAATCACAAAACACACTCCATCTGACTAAATGTTTGGGGGGTGGGAGGGCAGGTTTGGGGGTGCGGGTGCAGGGATGTTTTTGGGGGGTGGGTTTAGAGGGGGGCAGGTAAGGGGGGCATGTTTGGAAGAAGTAGTTTCAGGGCAGATTTGAAAGGGGGGGGAGCGTGGGTAGATGGTGCGGGTTGGAAGGAGGTGTGGGGGGGCAGATTGATACATATAGTAGACATACATACACACACACAGACACACACTCAGTTTATAACTAAGAACAGTTAGTTACTATGTCCGGCCCGGGCTCTACAGTTAGTTATACATAAAAAAATAATTATGGTATACATATACATATATCATACATACTATGCGATATGTATACTCGCCGTCTTGTGACGATTAAATGTGTTATTATCTCAATAGAAGTACATTGAGAGTTGATAGTCTAATTGGCACATGAATGCAAGTGTGCATATTGCACCCAAAAACAATACGAATTTAAAGGGAACCTGACCCATCATAATCACCCCCAAGCCTCTGAATACCTGTCCCTGCACCCTCACAAATCATTCCAACATTCCTCTTGTGTTGGAAATGCTCCCTATAAAAGATGAAATCTAGCCTTTTATACTTACTGAAAATGCAACTTCTGTTCCCTGAATAAGTCTCACAGGGCATTCCCTGTGCGCTCCTAAGCCTGCCTGAGCCGCTCATTATCACGTCACGATGGGCGTGATAAGAAATCCAAGTCCTCCTCGCCCTGCTGTATGGGTGTAATAGCCGGTGTGACGCTATTTGCGTCACATCTGGTCATGGTGACGTCGTACGCATTGCGCATGCACGGCTTTTGTTTTATGGCGCTCTGGGCCATAAAGCAAAACCTGCGCATGCGCAATGCACATGGTGAGGTTGGCGGTACACCTAAAGGGTGTACCGACGTCATCCTGCCCGGATATGACGCTATTTGTGTCATACCGGCTATTACGCCCATACAGCAGGGCGAGGAGGACTTGGATTTCTCATCACGTCCATCGGTCGTGATAATGAACGGCTCAGGCAGGCTTAGGAGCGCACAGAGAACGCCCTGTGAGACTTATTCAGGGAGCAGAAGTTTCACTTTCAGTAATTATAAAAGGCTAGATTTCATCTTTTATAGGGAGCATTTCCAACACAAGAGGAATGTTGGAAATGATTTGTGAGGGTGCAGGGACAGGTATTCAGAGGCTTGGGGGTGATTATGAGGGGTCAGGTTCCCTTTAAGTTTGGAGTTGGGAACAGCAAGGTGTGGGGCTCTTTTTCAGCAATATGGCAAACTTCGTATAATTAAATAATTATGAATGAATGATGAATGTAATGAGACATTCTTGATAAAATCTGTTGCCATCTACCAGGATGATGAAGATGAAAATGAGGATGGACATTTCAGCAAAATAGTGATCCCAAACAAACAGCCAAGGAAACTCTCAATTGGTTTCAGAGCAAGAAAACAAAGCTGTTAAAATGACTGAGCCAATCATCTCATCTGAATCTAGTAGAAAATAAAATGGATAGAACTAAGGCTCAGAGTTCATAGAAGGAGCCCAAGGGAACTACAGGATTTGAAGAGTGTTTGTGTTTAACAATGAGCCAAACTCACAAATGAGCAAAGCATACACCTATTTTCTCAATACAGGAGGTGCTTTAACCTACAAAGGCTTTTGTACAAAGTATTAAATATCAATTAGTGTGCTCAATATTTTTTCTGTATGTCATTTTTCTTATTACATATCACTAAATTTATGGACATCTGTGGTTTTATATCCTTGCATGTGTGGATTGGATGAGTTGTTATTAACATCTGATGAGAAAATCCTGCTGCCAAAAGCCCCTTTAGGAACATTTACCTTGAGTTTTTTTTTGTTTTTTAATGACCTTCAGCTCGATATAGAGGAAGATCGATCTTGTGCAGCCTAAAGACGTCCCAGGGTCTTCTCCAATATTTTATTCATTGTATCAAGCCATTAGGTTTCTGGTTTTCCTCTTTGCCTTTTTCCTTCTAATCGTCCAATCAATATGTTGTTTTCCAGTGATTGCTCTTTCCGTATGATGGGTGCAAAGCACACAAGTCGTAGCTTGGTGATCTTTGCTTCGAGTGACATGTCTGGCTTGATTTGTTACAAAATTCATTTGTGGTAATCTTGTTGCCATCCATGGTATTGATAACATCATTCTCCAGCACCACATTTTTAAAGTATTTATTCTTCTTCTGTCTTGTTCATTTATCATCCTGGTTTTGCATCCATATGTTACTACAGAAAAGACCAGACTATGTTCGAGCCGTGCCTGTCACCAGTGAAATGTTCCTCAATTTGAAGACCTCATCCAGTGACTTCATTGTTGATTTTCCAATAGCATTTCACCTATTGACTTCCTGTGTCATCGTTGCATCTTGAGCAATCATTGATCCAAGTAGGTTTAAGACCTTTACAACTTCCAGTTCATTGCCGTCCATCTCAAATGTGTCCCGGTCATATCTGGCAGTAGTCAGAATCTTTGTCTTCTGTGTATGGAGTAGGAGTTCCATGTTCGAGCTTTCCATCTTGACACTCTGTAATAAGTCCTTCATTCCATCTACGCTAGTGATGGGCGAATCCTAAATTACTCGGAATCACTTGACTCTAGCGAGTCCGAGCCCAGGACTCGCTACTCGTTGCGAGTCTAGCGAGTCCAATGTTAATGAATGGGGAAGCGAGTAATAGCGAGTAGTGTGAGATTTACAACTCGCAGATGTGTCTCGGAAGCTTCAGCCTGAAGCAATCCTAGTTTTGTCATTTATTTGCATTGGACTCGTTTACTTTGCAACTGTAATCGCTGGGAAACTCGCACAGATAAGAGTCCTGTCTTCTCAGTGTGCTGGCTGCCAGCTCCAGGGTCCTAGAGCCCGCCTGCTGCCTGATGTAGCAGTGCTGAGATTGTTCTCAGTCTGCTCATTCCCTGTGTACAGACATGAATGTCTGTGCACAGAGATGATGTAGCAGAGCTGAGATTGTTCTCAGTCTGCTCATTCCCTGTGCAAAGACATCTATATCTATGCACAGGGGATGTAGCAGAGAGGACATCGCGTTTTGGACTGCGTCGGACGGAAGAGGATTTTTTTAATTAAAGATGGAGTCCCTAATGGCTTTTTTTTTTTTATTTCTAATAAAAAATTTTCTTTGTGTTGTGTTTTTTTTAAAACAATTTAATAGAAATTCATGGCGGTCATGTCTAATATTGGCGTGACCGCCATAAATTTCGGGCTTAGGGCCAGCTGATAATACAAAGCTGGCCCTAACCTCTTTATTACCCAGCGTGCCATCGCTACCAGGGCCGCTGGAAGAGCGGGGTTCAGCGCCAGAGGATGGCGCTTCAATGAACGCGCCATCTTCTGGGGCGGCTGTGGGCTGCAATTTGCAGCGGGGGGTGCCCAGAAAGCTTGGGCATCCCTGCGCTGCGGATTCCAGCCCCCAGCTGCTTAGCTGTACCTGGCTAGACATAGAAATTGCGCGGAGCCCCACACATTTTTTTTTAATTATTTCATGAAATTCTGAGATTCTGACTCTGACTCTGAGACTCTGACTCTGAGACTCTGAAATTCATGAAATAATAAAAAAAAAATGCGTGGGGCTCCGCGCAATTTCTATGTCTGCTGGAATCCGCAGCGCAGGGATGCCCAAGCTTTCTGGGCACCCCCCGCTGCAAATTTCAGCCCGCAGCCGCCCCAGAAGATGGCGCGTTCATTGAAGCGCCATCCTCTGGTGCTGAACCCCGCTCTTCCAGCGGCCCTGGTGGCGGTAGCACGCTGGGTAATAAAGGGGTTAATACCAGCTTTGTTATACAAGCTGGTATTAAGCCCGAGATTCTTAATGTCAGGCCACGTTTGACCCAGCCACTAAGAATCTCCAATAAAGGGTTAAAAAAACACAACACAGAGAAAAATTTTTATTTGAAATAAAAAAAAAGCCATTAGGGACTCCATCTTTAATTAAAAAAATCCTCTTCCGTCCGACGTAGTCCAAAACGCGATGTCCTCTCTGCTACATCCCCTGTGCATAGATAGATGTCTATGCACAGGGAATGAGCAGACTGAGAACAATCTCAGCACTGCTACATCATGTCTGTGAGCAGGCGGGCTCTAGGACCCTGGAGCTGGCAGCCTGCACACAGAGAAGACAGCTGGACTCGGCTCGCAATGTAACAGCAGTTACTTTGCGAGTTTCCCTGCTATCACTGGCACAGTAGCCGAGTCTAATGCAAACAATGGCAATCCTAGTTTTGTCAGCGTTTCTGACAAAACTAGGATTGATATTGATTTGCATTGGACTCGTGCGAGTAATCACTGGGAAACTCGCAGAGTACCGAGTCCTGCGAGTCCCTTACTACTCGCCGAGTAACGAGTCCTAGCGAGTAGATTCGCCCATCCCTAATCTACGCTTGTTCCTATCAATGTTTTATCATCTGTATTCTTAAGATTGTTGAAAATTCATTCAGAAATTTTGATTCCTTCTTTTTCAGCAAGTCAACCCTTTCTGAAAATAGCTTCCAGAAAAACAGAAATTGTGACAGGATGAAGCCTTGTGTAATACTTCGCTGTACTTTAAAACATGCCATGTCAGCATGTTCTGTTCAGACTGTTGCTTCTTAGACCATGTAAAGGTTAGAGATGAGCGATGTTGGAATCGAAATATTCGCCTATCTCAAATTCGAGCTGTTTTGGGTGGTGTTCGAGTCATTCGCCAAATGTGAACAATCTGCTTAAAATTCGACAGTTTGAGGTCATGTTCGCTTCGATCACCAAGAGCTTAACCCTAACCCTTATGCTATTAATGAATGTTAATATCAAGTTTCAGTGCATAGTGCGCGGGGGAGGGGCCAGGCTTAGATCAGTGCTTCAGAAATAATGCGCTCTCCATTTTTTTTCTCCTAACTGCATATACAGTGGGGCGGTGCAGGCTGTCAGCCAATCACACACACACAGCAAAGTGCATTTTTTGCACACAAGCAAGGGCATGTGTCATTGGCTGTGTATGTCACATGTCCTTGCCCTGTAAGACCCAGCCATTTTCCCCGTCGCCGCCATTTCCTCAGTGCTGCAGTTGTGTGTCAGTCAGGCACCGCTACTGCTGCTGTGTGTGCTATAAAGTCTTAGTTAGATAGGTTTAGGGAGTAGGGATTAGTTGTAAATATCAGCCCTTTTGAAGGCTAGGTTAGAGCAGTTCTTGCCAGGCAGGTGTGTGCCAGTGTTGTGCAAGTGTTTTTCACAGTATCTGGCCAAATCTAGCTCAAGCAATCCTTTAGGGCAGGTAGTGAAGCACTGCTGTGAAGAAAGCTACACTACCTGTCTTTAGTAGCCAATTTTTTACTGCAGCTAGTCCAGGCAATTTTTGGGGGCTAGTAGCAGTGTCTGGTAGTCAGCAGTGTAGCCCAGCTGTAAAGTAAGCTACACTGCCTGTCTATCCAGTAGCCAATTTTTTTACTGGAGCTAATCCAGGCAATTTTTTTGGCCTAGTAGCAGTGTCTGGTAGACAGTGGTGTAGCCCCCTTGTGAACCAAGCTACATCGCCTGTCTAGTTCAGACTAATTTTTAACTGCACCTAGCCCAGGTAATAGTTTGGGCCTAGTACCACTGTTTGGCCACTTAACTGCCTGATTTCCATCCTAATTTTTTTTTCCTAACAACTGCAGAGTTGGCAATTTGTTCACATACAAAATGAGTGGCAAAAGGCCTGCTGCTGGTGGAAAGGAGAATCGGCATTGTGGAAAGGGAAAAAAGTTTGGCTGTGGGGTAGGTGGTAAAGAAACAGTAACATCTGCTGAAGAAAACCCATCTTGCAGGCAAAGTAAGATGTCTACTTATTTACGTATATGCAAATAGAGTCTGTGGAGCCTCGGTTAGGAGTCTCAAACACAGGACTAGCCATATATCCCTCCAGGGAAGGACCCAGCCAAGGGGTGGCTCCTTGCGGAGAACACCATAACCACCAAATGAAGTGGCCCTTTAAGTCCTGTCCTAGTCCTGTGTTTGAGACTCCTAATCGAGGCTCCACAGACTCTATTTGCATATTCATATTTCCCAGGGGGCAATGTGCCTAGGAATTCACTGTGTTTGAGCGCTTTAGCCAGCTGCCCGCAGTGTTTTCTTGGACTGGTCTCCCTGAGATCAGTGAATACTTTACTTATTTCCGTGGACAATCTGATATGATCCCTGTCTTACGGACACTACCATCGATACCTATTGAAGATGAGGCACAAAACAGCAGATGCTTGAATGGATCTCAAGTGCTCCATCAAGTGGCCTCTCCTCCACCTCAACTTCAACATCCCAAACCCTCCAGTCCTCTGAGGTGTCACCCCAAATCGCACTTGCTTCCTCCCAGCTCCCAAGTCTCCAGCCGCCCTACTGAGTATGGGGTAAAAGATGGTTGAATCTGCAGAGCTGTTCAGCCACACTATAGCCTGGGAATCAGAGGTGTTCTCCAAAGCTGCAGCGAGTTCAGATGAGGAAATTATCTACACTGATGCCCAGAAGCTTTGCGAGTTGGATCCAGGACCAGATGA
This sequence comes from Allobates femoralis, assembly GCA_033576535.1. Lineage (NCBI taxonomy): Eukaryota > Metazoa > Chordata > Amphibia > Anura > Aromobatidae > Allobates > Allobates femoralis. The sequence goes on along the minus strand of JARQOC010000001.1, from coordinate 74,252,499 downwards.
TGAAGGTTCTGAGCATAATGTAGACCCTCATTCCCAAACTAACTCCTCTTGGTGGAGACAATGAGGAAGATGCTGAAGAGACTCAGATACCTGATTGGACCAACAACTTAACTTTTCGGTCAGGGCAGGAAGAGGTTGTCTCTGAGGACGAGGGGTGTGATAACACACAGGGTGGTGATGAGGTTGGAGATCCCACTTACTGTCAACCCAGTCAGCCAGTAGATGAGACCAGCAGGGGAGGTGGAGGAGGATGCTAGTGACTATGAGGTTAGGTTGTGCCTTCCTGGACAAAGACGGAGTACTGGAAGCACGTCAACAACAGCATCCGCAGCCACAACTCTGCCTCTGAGCAGATGTTGTGGTTGCTCTGCAGGTCGCATGGGCTCTAAGCCTTGCCTAGCCTGGGCCTTTTTTGACATCGCCAAGGATCACCAAACTCATGTGATCTGTAATATATGTCACCAATTTCTGAGTAGAGGCCAAAAACGCACTAGTTTGAGTACTTTATGCATGAACCGTCACATGTATATGAAGCACAAGTAGCAGTGGGAAGCTCACTGTGCTACAATGCTGGCTAGCGGGGCGAGACATCCACTGTCTGCCCCATCGAGTGCATCCGCATGCTCTTCATCCTCTGTGGGGACAGCTGTCACTCATGCTTTTGGAAGCAGACCTTTCACCTCTTTACCTGCAATAAGCAGTGTGATTACCAGGTCGTCACTTGGTTTTGAAGTGGAAATGCTGCTGGTGTTGAGCTCTCTCAGACATCAAGAGCACCATCTTTGAATGAAGGCAACATTGTATCTGCACCTGCACCTCCCTCACAGACCAGCAGTTTGCCGGGGACACCCTACTCAACCCCGTCTCAGCACAGCACCAGTCCTCCGTCCCTCAGATGTGGACAAGTAAAAAACCATTTCCTCCTAGCCATGAGAAAGCTAAGCAGTTGAATTTCACCATCTGCAAGCTGTTGGCTACAGAAATGCTGCCCTTCCGCCTGGTGGACACAGGATTTTAGAGACCTTATGTCCGTTGCAGTGCCCCAGTGCCAGATGCCTAGTCACCCCTACTTCTCCAAGAAGGGCGTGCCTGCCCTACACCAGCATGTCGCAGACATCATCACCGCTTCTTTGAGAAACTGTGTGTGACAGGGTGCATTTCACCACAGACACTTGGACCAGTAAGCATGGACAGGGGCTTTACATGTCTGTGACTGGGCACTGGGTAACTATGGTGAGAGCTGGAGAAGGGTCTGCTGTACAAGACTTGCCGTCCCCATGAGTTGTGCGTCAATCCTTGGTACGTAGCAGCTCCTCCACTGCTTCTGCCTCCTCAACCTTGTCTCGGTCCTCCACCTGCACCCAAAGCCTGCCTGGTAATGTCACCCGTGTTGTAACTGTGCACAAAGAATTCAGCACACCTCCGTACTATGCTGGCAGCAGGGCTCAATGCCATCAAGCGGTGTTTACCTTGAAATGTCTGGGAAAAGGGAGTCACACAGCTGAGGAGTTGTGGTCAGCTCTGGAGACAGAGTTTCAGCAATGGTTGTCTCCACTCAACCTGCAGCCAGGGAAGGCCGTGTGCGACAATGCTGCAAACCTGGGTGCGGCCCTTCACCAGGGAAAGGTGACACACGTGCCTTGTATGGCTCACGTGTTAAAAATTGCTGGACGAGCAGGTGCATCATACAATCCCAGCCTAGATGGGCTTCTGCAGAGGGCACGGTCGCTGTGTGCTCACTTCCGGCGATTGCATCCCGCAGCTCATTGACTTACATCACTCCAGAAGACTTTCAGCCTGCCGGTTCACCGTCTGAAATGCAATGTGCCGACACGCTGGAATTCCACTCTGCACATGTTGCAGCGACTGTGGCAGCACCGCCGAGCCCTGGTGCAATACGTTATGATGTAAAGCCTGGGCCAACGAAATCCAGAGGTGGGGCAGATCACGCTGCTGGAGTAGTCTCAGATCAAGGACCTATGTACCCTTCTGCACAGTTTCGAAATGGCGACGAAGACGTTTAGCGCTGACGATGCCATTATCAGCATGACTATTCCAGTCATCTACATGTTGGAGCACACTTTAAACAGTATTTGGAGTCAGGTGGTGGGACAAAAGGAGGTGGAGGAAGTACAGGAGGAGTCCTATGTGGAAGGGATAACAAGATCACCAAGGTCTTCACAGTCAGCAGCACCAAGACAGCAGGCATGGGAGGGTGGGGGAGACGGATTAACTAGGGTGCATAGTAGCAGCTAAACTGTTGAGGAAGGTGCAGGAGCCCAGGAAGAAAGGTAGGACGAACTGGCGATGGGCATGTAAGACTCAGCAGATGAGGGAGACCTTGATGACATTTCTGTTGTGCGAGGTTGGGGGGAAAGGGCAGAGGAAGGAAGCATGATTCTCACCTCGCCGCCACCAACACAACAAGGACTTGGCCCTCCTGGATGCGCAAGACACATGAGCACCTTCTTGCTGCACTACCTGCAACATGACCCTCGGATTGTCCGAATTAGAAGTAATGCCGACTACTGGGTTGCCACACTCTTAGATCCCAGGTACAAGACAAAATTTGGTGAAATAATTCATGCCATAGAAAGGGACGCACGCATGCAGGAGTATCAACAGAAGCTGTTACACAATCTTAGATCGGCTTTTCCACAAAACACCAGTGGTACAGAGTGAATCTCACAGTTCTAACTTGCCAACCGTGGGACTGCCGAGTCATCATCACTTACACCGTACCAGTAACACTGTATTTGGTGGTAACACCAATTTTGTGGTATCGTTTCACACATTTTTTAGACCATCGTCTGCAAGGCCGGAAGACACAAGAAGTCTGACACATAGTCAACGCCTGGAGAGGTTGGTACAGGAGTATCTCCAAGTGAACATTGATGCTGTGACTGTGGAACTGGACCCTTGCTCATTTTGGGCTTGCAATCTGGAAAAATGGCCTGAGCTTGCCACTCACGCCTTAGAGATCCTGTCGTGCCAAGCAGCCAGCGTTCTCTCTGAACGTGTCTTCAGCGCTGCTGGTGGTGTGCTGACAGATAAGTGCACACGTCTGTCCACCCAGAATGTGCATAGACCAACGTTCATCAAGATGAACAAGTCATGAATCCGCAAGGACTTTTCTACCCCTGTGTCATCCTGGGAACACTAAAGGCTTGTGGATTTTTGAATGTGCTGCATGACAGTCACCAACAATTTTAAGCTTGCAACTCTGGGGCAATTGTTGCCACTTAAGTGGTGTCTGTGCCCCAATTATTGGAAAAAATGGAGACTCTTGTTGGAGTCCCCTTGCTATGTTTTACATGATTTTAGAATTGCATGACATGCCTATATCTGTGTCCTTTTACTCGTCCAGCTGTTTTCTTTTCACATTTTTATATGTACTTGTCACTTTTCCATGTATTTGTTGTGTCTTGAGTAGTTTGTCACCTTTTGGACACCTTAGAAGGTGTTTTCTAAGTGTTTTCTGTGTGTTTGTATGTGTTTGTGTTTGCTTGCCATCATTTTCAATGGTGTTCGACGAACATTTGACGAACACTTCCCCCCCGATTCGACAAATCTAATCGAATTCAAACACTAGGGTGGTGGCTCATCTCTAGTAAAGGTTCCTATTGAGACTGATCATATGGTTTGATAAACCCATATCCTTCATGGTGTTACAAAATTTCTGGTGAAAAACAGTTGAAGGCTTTGCTGTAGTTGATGAAAATTACATCTCTGTTGTATCCTTTGGCCTTTTCCATTAGCCATCCAATATTATGAATTAAATCTCTTGTTCCCCTGCCTCAAAGTCTCTTTAAATTGAAGACTGATTAAAAGTTATCTGTCACCAGTTTTTTTGCTACACAAATTAAGAACACCATGATGTAGTAAAAGAACATTATTACAGTTGATTTGTCACTTACTGGGCTGTGGTTTGCTGTTTCAATACAGTTCTTTATATGCAAGAGATTATCAATACAGGACAAGTGACATTGTGCCTGGAAATTGATCCACCCCAGGCAATGATTATCAGTTTACTGTCACTATAGATTGAACAAACAAATCTTCTAACCTGTGTTGTGGGCTGGGTAATATATGGCTCAACATTTGAGTTCAGCTAAATCTTTATCCAGAAAAAAACAAAAACAGAATCAATCTTAACTGCTGCACCAAGTAAACCCAATTATATATTGCAGGAATCAGGGTCTCTGTCACTACATCATGTTTCTGTCAAATGTCTTAGCAAAAAACTGCAGACAGAATCTCTTTAACCCCTTCAAAACATTTGAAATAAGTTTATGTCATGGTTGGGGGGGGGGGGTTCCACAAAATAAACTTGCATCATGGCTTCCGTGGGAGCATGTGTCTTGTGATGCACTTGAAGAAAAAAAAAATGTTAAAAAATTGCAAGACTAAACTCTGGCAGGGTGAAGCCAGCGTTTGACGTCTGCCATAGGATTTCATTGACAGCATTAAGGCAGTCTTACCTTTCCATTAACACTGTGTTAATGCTGCCAAATTCTAAGTTTTAGATTGAGCTCCCTGAATGCAGGGAGTAACGCTAATCTGATCCTAGCCTTAGGCAGCAGCACATCAGTATGACTTGTCAATGAGTCCCAGACCAGATGCTAAAATGGCAGTCAAGCGCTGCATCATGTGTTGTCTCCTCCGCCACCTCAACATCACACATTGTTCAGTCCTCAGAGTTGGCATCCCAATTACCCTTGTTTACCCAAATGTCACAATTCTCCAACCTCCAAACTGACTGTGGGGCACCATAAATGGCCGAATCTGCAGAGGTGTTCACACATTCTTTTCCATGGGCATCAGAGGTCTGCTCCAAAAGATTCATTGACTCAAGAGGAGGAAAGCATCTACATTGATGCCCAAAATCTTTTTGAGTTGGATCTGAGGCTGGGTGAAGTAGGGTCCGAGCAGAATACAGACCCTCATCACCAGATAATAAACCCTGGGGGTGGAGGTGATGACGAATCTCAGATACCTGAGGTGCACTCGCAATGTACTGTGTTGTCAGGGCAGGAAGAGGAGCAGGGCGTCTCTCAGGGAGAGGAGTGGGACAACAAAGAGGATGACAGCGAGTTGGAGATCCCGCTTGGTGTCAACCCAGAGCCATGCAACTGGTTAGCTCAGTAGAGAAGGAAGATGAGAAGGTTCCATTGAAGCTCCTTGCACAGACGGAGTGCTGCAACCATAACAAGCACTGCATCTTCAGCCACAACTCTGGCTGTGATTAGCAGCAGTCATGGCCTGTAGTTTGCATGGGCAGCAAGGTTTGCATAGCCTGGCCCTTTTCCGATACTATACAGGATGCCCAACTCACAATTTCTGCAAAATATGTAATAAAAATACTCAGAGGTAAGTGGCCAATAAATTGACTACTCCATGCATGAACAGTCACATGGACATGCAACATAACTTACTGTGGGCATTTCACTAGGCTTAAATGCAGCCTAGTGGGCCTGACCAATCACTGTCTGCCCCATCAACCACATCAGGAGCTTATTCCTACTATATCACTGTGGCAATTGTTCTTTACACTGGTCTTTGGCACAAATCTCCACCTCTTTACAGTCTACAGTCGGGGTGAGTGATAATCCGTCAGCTGTTATAGAAGTGGACATGATTTCAGACACTGAGCACACCGCATCTTTGTCACTCCACCAGAACATCTCTGCCTGCACCTTCCTCGCAATCCAGCAGTTTGTCGTGTGCAGTCTACTCTACCCTCTCTTAGCACAGCAGCCAGCCCTTGGTCACACAGCGGTGGTTACATAAAAGATAATTTCCTCCTAATTATCCCAAATCCAAGAGCTTGAACTTAATTCTGTCCAATCTGTTGGCCATTGAGATGCTGCCTTTCCACCTAATGGATACAGATGGCTTCCAAAAGCTGATGGCAGTCGTAGTCCTCCAGTATCAGTTACCCAGTCACCATTACTTCTCTAAAAAAGCAGTGTCTGCACTGCAGCAGCATGTCACAGACATTACCCGTTCTTTAAGAAACTCTGTGTATTACAGTGTGCATTTCACCACTGACACCTGACCAAGCATGACCAGGTGTATTGCATCTGACTGACTGGGCACTAGCTGATTGTTGGCTGTGGGGGCAGGCAGAGAAGGGGCTGCTCCACAAGTCTTGAAAACCTCAGTATCCACTGCTTCCAGCACTGCTTCTGCCTCCTACACCTCTTCTAGGACCTTCAACTTTACCCTTTACCTCTCCCTTAATTTTTCAACAGTGCAGAGAGAATCCCTCCACCTCCGTACTGCCCTGCCAGGGCTCACTGTCATTAGGCAGTATTGAAATTAAAATTCCTTGGAGATGTCAGCAACACAGCTGAAGAGTTGTTGATAGCTAGGCAGGGCCGGTTTGAGAAATGTCTGTCTCCACTGAACCTGGAGCAAGGTATGGCCATGTGTGATAACGGTGTAAACTTGGTGGCAACCCTATGCTGGGGCAACCTCACACATGTCTTGCATGGCTCAGGTCCTGAGCTTGGTTGCACAGAAATTTCTATGACATTCTTCTGGCCTGGATGTGCTGCTAATGCAGGCACTGGCACTGTGTGCTCACTTCTGCCTTTGGCCCCCTGCGGTCCACCAACTTGCTTCGCTACAGAGGATTTTGAATGACCAGTTAACCGGTTGATATGCGATGTGCTGACACAGTGGAATTCCACCCTGCACATTATGCAGTGACTGTGGCAGTATCCAAGAGCTATAGTGCAGTATGTCCTACTACAATACAAATGAGATCTGGAGGTGGGGGAATTCACAGCTGGTGAGAGGGCACAGATCAAGGACACCTACACACTTCTAGAAAAATATTGGAATCTAAGAGTCCTCAGTGGTTGATACCTTTTAATGGCTAACTGAAAAGATGGTAAACATAGCAAGCTTTCGGGACACTATGGCCCCTTCATCAGGTGTCATTATCAGCCTGACGAAGGGGCTATAGTGTCCCGAAAGCTTTCTATGTTTACCATCTTTTCAGTTAGCCATTAAAAGGTATCAACCACTGAGGACTCTTATGGTAACTTTACACGCCGCCACAACAGGATGGATACAACCCGCTACAGGCTACAAATGTAGCTTGTCGCGCCAATATCGCCCGTAGTAGCGGCGTCTGAAGACGGGACGACACAGCCGGCTACAGATACCTCTGTATCCGTGCACTGCCCATAAACAGATGGCTACATCGCTGATTGTAGCGAGCTGTATCGGTGTGTAAAGACGTTACGGAAGGGAACTCTGGACACCCTGCGATGTAGCTGCAATGTAGCTAAGGCGTGACCCTGGCTCCGTGTTACCGCGCCCATGTGCGATCATTGGTGGAAGCTGCTGCATGACGATTGGTAGTCGCTGCATAGGGAGGCATATTTAAGGAGCTGACGATTCACACTACACAATCGCTCGAGCGTGCTGTATTACTCAGCCTCCTGCGTTGCCTGCCCAATCAGGATGTTATTGCTTCGTCCTATCAGCGTACGGACGGCTCGTAATCCACAATTGTGGCACGCCTATGTGCTGTCCCTGCTGCACCAGGTACGCCCATAGTAGCTGGTTATAGCGGTGTGTAATTGAGCTACAGATGGCTACTTGCGACACCCGGCGATGTAGCTAGCTGTAGATGTAGCATAGCGTAGCGCACCTTGTGGCGGCGTGTAAAGAGGGTGCGGTTCCCGTTGGTAACCGTTCGGCCGTGCTCGTGCACGTGAAGTTGCCGTTGGTATCCATCCTGTTGTGGCGGCGTGTAAAGGTACCATTAGATTCCAATATTTTTCCATCCACTGGCTAACACGGTACAAACAAATTTTACACACGTCCACACAGTTTTGAAATGGTTACCAAAATGGTTAGCGCTGATGATGCCATCATCACCATCACTATTCCGGTCATCTACATTATGGAGCACACTTTGAGGTCCATACGATCATCATTGTGTGGCTCCCCTGCGACCAGGGTAGCCACAGGTAAGAACTGCAGCCAGGAAGGTGGAGACAGTTTTCTACAAACACTTTCATAAAGACACCCACAGACACAAGACCCAACCCGGAGCCCGGGACTCTAGGCGGGCAAGGGGTGGTAGGGCCAGTCACAAGTGGATGGGACAGGGCCGGCTCCAGGTTTCTGTGGGCCCCGGGCGAAAAAGTCTCAGTGGGCCCCCTTTAGTACATATCATGGACTATAATATATATATTGCCGCACACTTACTGCAAGCCCCATAGACAATGCATGGGGCTTGCCGCAAATGCACAGCAAGTGCAGCCGCTAGGCGGAAAATGCGGCAGATGCGGATTTTTTTACCGCTACTGCCACATTTAAAAAAAATGCCTATCTGAAGGCAGCCTTACAGGAATAGTGACTGCTGAAACCAGCAAGAGCTGTTTCTGACAGTGAGTATATTACACGTTGCTAGGAGCGGGCTAAAATGCGTTTGCATTCCCTTGCGCATTTTAAAAATACCCTTCAAATGCAAAATGTTGCATTTTTGTGCGTCTGAGGATGCTTGGTATATACACAAGCATCCTCAAGCACACAAATAATGCAAGCAGCTCAATGGAGCCACACTGCCATATGGGTGGCACCGCAGCCAAGCGGAGTGTCTGGCCATCCGGATCTCTCTTTCTCCTCACCTTTCTTCTCGCTGCTCCGGTCTCCTCCGGTCACTCTGCACATATCAGCACAGTCATGACAACATCGTGCCCCTCCATGCGGAGCTGCAGAATGCAGACAGCAGCAGAAGAGACTATGGAGAAGAATGCTGCTGGCAAAGGTGGCTGAGACTATAGGAGCGGAATCCGCAGGGGGCTACCACTGGGGCTACACCTCGCACCCACGCGGCTCCGCTCTGTACACCTCGCACCCACGCGGCTCCGCTCCGTACACCTCGCACACACGCGGCTCCCGCTCCGTACACCTCGTACACACGCGGCTCCGCTCCGTACACCTCGTACCCACTCGGCTCCGCTCCGTACACCTAGTACACACTCGGCTCTGCTACATTCACACTGTAAATCCCTCCTGACCCCACACATAAACTTCACCTAATTGGTATGCTGGCCATCATGATGCTCAGAGTCCTGCATACACTGAGGAGCTGGTCATGTGACCCCTGACTCCACCCTCCATTGAGATCATCACAGGTCCTGTCAGCCCAGAGTGTGCAGCTCTGTCGGCTCCCACGGAGAGAGATCTCCGGAGCTGCAGGAGGCTGAGTGCGCCCTCCCTGCAAATGACCCCCCAGCTGCCCCCTGGATATGGCCCTGGCTGTGGGGGCAGTGTGCTCAGGGGCTCCTGAGGCTAGGGTCACACTTGCATTGTGACCCTAGCCTGATGCAACCATTGGTTGTCAATGTAAACATCGGGTTTCTATGGGCTCCGTTGCTGCCAGTGCATAGCATTAAACGCTCTGCGCTGCAGCAGACAATACTTGCGTCAGGCTAGGGTCACATTGCAAGTGTGACCCTAGCCCTCAGGGGCTCGGTGGGCCCCCTCCAAGCAGTCGGGCCCCGGCACTTGCCCGGGTGCACCGGGTGCTGACACCGGGCCTGGGATGGGACATAGGCAAGGTGACGGATCGGGTACATAAGGGGAAAACCAGGAAGTAGTAGTTAGTAGGCGAGAGAGTGCCGAGCAGTAAAGACAAGGAGTAGGCCAATGGGTTCTTAACAGTAAAGAGCAGTAAAGAGAGAACAGCAGAGTGAACAGGAAGAGGCTTCCCTGAAGGTTTCGGGCTCCCTGGAGGCGCAGAATCCTGCGAGGCATAAGCCCTTGGAGAGAAAGCCCGCTCCACAGCCTCTAAGCGAAGGGAAGGGGAAAGACTGGGATCGGACCAGTACAGCTGGGTCCGAGGAAAATGGCAACGGTGCCAGAGGACGACCAGAGGAAGGATCCCCTTTGTACGCCGTAGTCACATGGGTAGGAAAGAGCCTGGTGATCCCTTGAAATATAGGGACACTAGAAGGCTAGGCTGGGACCAGAGAATCAGCTCTGATGTGACCGTAGCTACAAGCCGGATCACAGACATACCGACGGGGAGCTCAGATTCCAAGTCTGATCTCCTAACACACGTGCAGGAGGTACAGTGACATATAGGGCTCAGAGCTTGCTACCCACACATAGGGAGAAGCTAAACAAGAACCCGAGTCACCTACCACACAGCATACTGGGGAAGAGAAGTAGAGAAGAGCCTGAGAGGAACTCAGAAGGAGAAGGGTCTAAGACAGAAACCTGGCTGCAGTAGGGTTAATTGAAAGTGTGGAGTTTAACCTGTGAAAGACTGTACAACTGTGTGAACTGTACTGTAAAGAACTTAAGTAAACCCAGTGAACCCTGCCAGTGTCTCCAGTGTGTGATTCCTTGCATGTTCTATTATCTTCCACCCTGTCAAGAGCAGCCCAAGCCACGACAGGCTCATCCATCCGGCTGCAGCACCATCCATCCTTCTGGCAGAAGTAAGCAGCAGCGGTGGTCCCATCACTGACCACAACCCATGGGTGGCGTCACGACAATCCCTGTAAATGACCCCTTTTACTTGTGGGCTTGGGACACGGTCCAGACCAAGACGCCGTGATAACGCCCCGTGGTACCCTGGTCCGGAAGCGATGTGTGGAAACAAACTTACGATTCCTTATCTATCATAGTCACTTTACACGTGGCAACATTTCTAGCTTATCCACAGGTAACTTACTGGCTGCAGTGAAATCATGGAGACATGGTTCTATCTTGTTGCTGTGTACAAATGGAATAATATCTCCATGATTTCACTGCAGCCAGTAAGTTACCTGTGGATAAGCTAGAAATGTAGCCGCGTGTAAAGTGGCCATCATGGTTAGAATGTGTTTGAAGTGAACCAGACAAGTGAATAGGTTGTAAATGACTCGCTGCTAATCAATAGAGAGAATGAGGGTAGCTTTGTGACGTGCATTGGTAGGGTAGCGCGTCACAAAGCCATCCATATTCTCACTGTTGATCAGCAGCCAGTCATTCTTGACATCGCTTCCACCACTGTGCTTTAATGCAGTCACACGCAACCCAAAGTCTTTTATGGTGGGTTTACACGTCCCGATATCGGGCCGATATCGGAGCCAACGGCGCGGGAGCGTGCTTTTTGAGCGCGCTTTTCCCGCTATCGCATCGCCGGTTTAGACAGCCCGATATCGGGATACAATGTCCCGACGATGTGTACACCCCCCAACCCAGGAACGACCAGTTAACATGGGAGTGAATGGGTGACGTGGGCGTACACATCGTAGTTGGGCTGTCACACGGGACGATGCGGCTATAACGGCCATCCGATATCGGGCAGTTGAATAGCACGCTCATTCAACCCCGATATCGTTTTGGCATCATTCCAGCATCGCATTGTACGTTCAAACCGTACAACGCGCGAACGATATCGGGTCCAACTCCCGAACCACGTGACTTTTGGTCGGAGTTAGGTCGGAGTTGGACGCCGATATCGCGACGTGTAAACCCACCATTACTGTCTCAATATAATCACCACAAAATAATAATGTTATACTTTATTTCTTGAGACATAATTCTTTTACTTCAATTCTCTTTTATCCCCCCACCCCCTGTTTTTCCTCTACTTCTTCTCACTTCTTTCCTTCTGCTCTTTCCCTTTTTACTTTTGTTTCCTTTTTCTTATGCCTTGAATCAGAAGAACGGTCTTTTTTCACATTAAATCAACAATATAGTGATAAAGAAACGTAATTATAACAATAATAAGAAATGCTCTGCAAATACCATTACTGAAATTAATGAGAGGACAAGCAGAATCTCTTGTAGCTTGGAAGGGAAAACACGATTCTCCACCAGGTGTTATTCAATCATTCCATTCTGTTTTGAGTAAGGGCCACTTTACACACACCAACTTATCTGTCCAACTTCTGAACAACTTACTGGTTGCAGTGAGCCATTGTCCTGCATTGCCACTGGGGTTTTCAGACACCCCGGCAGCGATGCCGCCTGACAGCTTGCCGGCGCGGGGCTGGAGATGTCGCCCCATGTAAATGGGGGACGGTGACGCTGGTGGGGCGCCAAAAACATGCGTGCACCCGCCAGTCGCTGCTGACATCCCCAGTCCCGTCGCCCCGTGTGAAGGTACCTTTAGGGTGCGTTCACACACTGCGTATTTGCTGCGTATTTTTACGCAAGTGCTCTTGAAGTTTTTGTAACCAAAACCAGGAGTGGCTGATTAAATACAGAAATGGAGCACTTGTTTCTATTACACTTTTCCTCTGATTGTTCCACTCCTGGTTTTGGCTACAAAAACTGCAACATCACTCGCATGAAAATACGCAGCAAATATGCAGTGTGTGAACGCACCCTTAGGCCCAAAGTGAGTAAGACAAAACAGGAACAGATATGCATATTAATCGAAGCTTTTAAGCTGCAGACAATCAGATGATGATAATTTAATGTATTGAAAGCTTGGTGGACCTCTAGAAATGTCTTATTTGAGGACAGCCCTCATCTTGTTATCCAATTCAATTTGGTAGTTTAGGTGACCCCAAGGGTGTGAGGTCAAGGTTTTGTAAAATTATACCCATTAATTATTTTTTATTAAAGTGGATGATGTGGCCATGTTTACCCATTCCCCTTAGTATGTCTATTTTAAAGGGCTCCCTATGACTATATAGTATAGTATAGTGAGAATAGGGTTCCTCTTATACAGGGGCCTGGACCTGACATTTTCAGTAATTCCATGTGACAAAACCTTAGAAGTCCTCTAGAGATTGGTGCGCTTCAAGGACCAATCCCATCTGATTATCTGATTCACTTTGGTAGTTCGGGTGACAGAGTTGCGAAGGTCTATGACCAAGTGAAGATATATTTTTATTTGTATGATGAGGTAAAGCTGCCTATATAAAAGTCTAAGCTCCTGTGCTGGGTTAAATGATTAAAGATCCCGTCACACCTGGCGACGGGGCTGGGGATGTCGGCAGCGACATGCGGGTGCCCGCATGTTTTTGGCGCCCTGCCAGCGTCGCCGTCCCCCGTTAACACTGAGCGACATCTCCAGCCCGCGCTGGCGAGCTGTCAGGCGGCATCACCACTGGGGTGTCTGGAAACCCCAGCGGCGATGCTGGACAAAGGAAGCCTATGGCTCCCATCGCCTGACAGGTCGCCGGTGGCCGGTTACATGGAGCAATGTGTGCACATCGCCCCATGATGGTCGCCTGGTTTCAGAGCACTGCTCTGAAACCAGGCGACCGCCCGGCACCGCCAACATCGCCCCTTTACATGAGGCGACGTAGGGGCGATGTCGCCGCCGATAGGCCATGCCCCCACGTCACCTATGTAATAGGCGGCGATGTCGCCCTGTGTAACGGGGGCTTAGAGTAATGCTGTACAAGGATGAGGTGCAAGGCAAAGTAGTTGTTAGCCTTCATAAACTGCAGAGATTTTCAATAAAGGGACAAGACTTTTACACAATTGGATACATCCCACTATCTTTCTGAGGCACTGGCTGATTTGATGAGGCAAATCTGAAATGAGAAAATGGAGCTGTATGTTGAACACCTAGAAATGTCTCATTAGTACAGAGGCAATAGTTATACTAGTATACAGGAATTATGATAGACTGTATAGTTAGCTACATATCTGATATCTGCAGACACAAATTTATAAGTAAAATGACCCTGTAATGTTAAGAGTTAGTATTTCATAGGTTACCATGTATGGATACTAATGCCACATATGCATATACAGTGAAGGAAATAATTATTTGATCCCTTGCTGATTTTGTAAGTTCGCCCACTGAAAAAGACAAACAGTGTATAATTTTAATGGTAGGTTCATTTTAACAGTGAGAGATAGAAAATAAATTTCACATTGTCTAAATTATATAAATGTATTTACATTTTGAGGAGAGAAATAAGTATTTGATCCCTACTAATCATTAGGAGTTGTGGCTCCTACAGACCAGTTAGACCCTAATCAACTCATTACCGGAATCAAATTATTTCCTTCACTGTATAAGGTTAGTTATCACACTGCCTTCTTTCTTCAAAGTCTTCCCCTTTTTGTATATGGAAATAGTGATCTCTACTATTTTAAGCAGTAATGATACCCTACTCGAGTCACAAACAATCTCAATATCCAAGGGAAGTTGGTTTTCAAGCATGTCTTTTTAATGGACAATCGGTGTTCTATAAAATTCTTGGCCGGTGACTAACTGCATCTGAAAGATTCCATTTGCTAATGAGGTTCACTAATCTTGGGCATTTTTAAAATTGACAAAAAGCTCCATCTTCTATTAAAAAAGTTTATGTTTTGCTCAGCAGCTCACACAAGAATGCCAGACAAATACTCATTGTTCAAAAAAAACTGTTTCCCAATAAAAGATTTGAGATGGTTTGTCTGCCATTGAGCCCAATTTTGACCAGTCTTAAAGGGACTCTTTCTGGTCATTTTTCAATATGATACTAATATTACCCTTGAATAATGCCTGGAAAGACCTTTTAAAATATGTAAAGTGATTATTGTACCATTTGTAGTTTCCTTCTTATAAGAATTTTCAGACCCTGCAGGGAGCTGGTGCATTAGTCATCTCCATTACTTTTACAGAGGAATAATCCAGCTGCTGTATAAGTGTTATTTAAATATCCACGCCGAACCTAGCTAGTGTTCTATCCCTCCCCTCCGTGCTGGGAGGGGGCAGGTGTTTTGTCCTGCACTGTCTGTAAGAGATTTCTATCATATGAACATTGGTTTTCCTAAAGACATGTAATAAGTGTATTTGCTGAGCAAATGATCAAATGTTCTCATAATCACACAGAAATATCACAGACTGCCCACACTACACACATTCCTCAGATACACACAATGATATGAAGAGCTGCAGCTAAGAGCAAGAGCACACAACTCCTCCCCCTCCTTTCTGAACTATCTCACTCAGAGCATAAAACCCAGAAGAGGACAGGGCTGTGTAGTGATGCATAAATATTCATTCATTGGGGAGTGGGCAGCAGAGAGATCACTGCAATTGACAGATGGAATCTTTTATTTTGAAGTTTACATAGGATAGGAGGGAAGCATAAATAATAGAAATACATGAATAGAGAGCTTGGAGAAAGGAATTAGAAAATTATATCAGTTACATATGGATTTTGACCTGACAGATTCACTTTAATAGCAGAATGTATCGATTCAATGCATGATAAGGCATAAGAAGCAAGTGGTGGGAAAATGAAGCTTCAAAGAAAATCTGTCAACAGGTTTTTGCAGTAATCTGAGGAAAGCTTAAAGTGATCCTAAACCCACAAACTGACCCCCCCGCATCGTTAGACCTGTCCCTGCACCCCCTCTTATCATTTCTAGCCATCCCTTTTGCAGAAAAAAATCGATTTTGTAAAGTAGAGAAAAGTTTATATTTACCTCGTCCTGTGTGAGTTGTCCGTTTCTGGGGAAGCCGCAATAGGCGTGCCTGTCTGCTGCTCCCTTGTAATTATGCATGCCCCTCTCTGCTTGCTGCCTTGCATAGAGCCTGGCCGAGTCATGAAAGGGGCGGGGATAAAATTGCATCATACCGGAGCCCCGCCCCCTTTCGTGACGAGGCCAGGCTCTTAGCAGGCAAGGAGGGGCGTGGGAGCCGCAGACAGGCGTGTCTATTGCGGCTTCCTCAAAAACAGAACTCACGCAGGACGAGGTAAATATAACTTTTTCTCTACTTTACAAAATCAATTTTTTCTGCAAAAGGGATGGCTAGAAATGATAAGAGAGGGTGCAGGGACAGGTCTAAAGATGCGGGGGGGGGGTCAGTTTGTGGGTTTAGGATCACTTTAAGTCTGGTTTAAAACAAAGAATTCAAGGTTTCACATTCCACCTCTTGTGCGGTTGTTTACTTCAACTGAGTGCTTACTCACTAGGACGACGTTATCATTGCTATGACTTACTGTCTTGACAGCAAAGCAGGAGACAAATGAGACATCTGAGAAGCTTGTACCAAAGGAAGTGCAGAGGAGCTTGAGCGGACAACCTGACAGAGCTCAGCACTGTGCCGTATCCTGAAATAAAGTGCAGATACACTGACACCACATCAGCCAGGAGTTGTATGATGTGTAGGCTCCACCTCCACCCTTATAAGGCCTTATTCAGTGTGTGAAGCTGAATATGGATATCCCTGACAACGAGCATACTCTATGTCTGCTTCAGAAACAGCCTAGTGGGGACTTCTAGGTTTTTGAAAGGTTTTCTTATGGATTTAATTTATAAAGTATATTTGAAAGCTTATTAAAATTGATTGAGCTAGATTATTACTAGATAAAAATGTAAACAATTGTTCTTTAATTTAAAGGATATTTGGCATGGTTACCCGTTATATTAGAAAGGCTGTCCACTACTTAAACAACTACTTCTCATTTCACGTCAGAATTAGGCTTTACAGAAGATGATTTTCATGCCCTATAATCATCCCTCTAATTCATGGAAATAAATGCTCACCCAATAGAAATATATCAGAAAAAAAGAGGTGATTTGTGCAATAAAAATACAATTTTATTGAATATGTTTAAAAATAGTACATACAAAAAAATATTACTATAAAGGTTTAAATAGGAGTACAAAAAAAGGAGTACAAAAAAATACCAAAGAAAAATAATAGTAGCAAAAATAAATATACATGAAAATATAAAAGTATAAAGGATCTGTAGAAAACACCGTACAAACTAAAAAGTGATCTTCCCAGATAATCCTATAAACAAGTATCAAAGCCTAATCAATAGAAGTGTCAAAACATCAGATAGGTAACTATTGCAAGTTTATCTGATGTTTTGACACTTCTATTGATTAGGCTTTAATACTTGTTTATAGGATTATCTGGGAAGATCACTTTTTAGTTTGTACGGTGTTTTCTACAGATCCTTTATACTTTTATATTTTCATGTATATTTATTTTTGCTACTATTATTATTTTTCTTTGGTATTTTTTTATACTCCTTTTTTTGTACTCCTATTTAAACCTTTATAGTAATATTTTTTTGTATGTACTATTTTTAAACATATTCAATAAAATTGTATTTTTATTGCACAAATCACCTCTTTTTTTCTGATATATATTCTCATTTCACGTGTCTACCAATTTATACCACCTGGAGGTGGGTATAAACTCTTACTATAATTAAGGGAAATGTGAAATGAGAAGAAGTTGTCCAAGTAGTGGAGTAGACAACTCTTTATACTGTACTGCCATATAAACTATCACTTCTCACAACTTACCTTCTGGTACCAAGGCAGTAATGGTGTGTTAGCAAATAATTTATCCAATCGCAAAGGTAAAAAGTGGATATTCCTGTAGGATGAGAGGGTTGGGTAGTGTTCCCGAGCTTTCTTCTCATCATCCTCAGTGACTATGTCTTCTAGTCCTTTCATGAAGAAGATCACAGGTCTGTCCGGATACACACGAGCAGCTGATTCAATCGAGCACAAAACCAAGGATGGTTCATCCATCCTGTCTGTGGTTTCCACGAATAAGATGCCGTTTCCTTTCTGCATAGCAGCACTTAGGATTCTATTTTCTGTGCTGTTATAATCATCCAAAGTTATGGAATCTTTGTATTGACTATTAATTTCGTCCTCATTTAATGACCTGAAGATTAGAGTCTTATCAATCAGAAAATCTATTGCAGAGATGCTGTTCTGCTTAATTGAAGCTCTGGTTAGAAAACATATAGTGGCAATTATTAGCACCAACATAAAAATTTGTAGTTTTTTCAACATCTTGCAGCTGCAGAGTCCAGTGAAACTAAAAACAAAAAACATAAATGAATATTAGCATAAAATAATATTATGCATTGTTTATATTGCTCCATTATATTCGACAGCCCTTTACAGACGTCTTCACTGTCCTGGCTCACAATATAACTTCCTTATCAGTAAAGGCCGCTTTACACACACAGATATCTGTGTCCAACTTCTGAACAGATCTCTGGTTGCAGTGAAATCATGGACACATTGCTCCATTTTGTGGCTGTGTACAAATGTAACAATGTGTCCATGATTTCACTGCAACCAGAGATCTGTTCAGACGTTGGACACAGATATCTGTGTGTGTAACGTGGCCTTAAGTCTTTGGAGTGTGGGAGGAAACTAAGGCTTCTTTTTTGTGGGACAATGTGTCCTTTTAAATTAGATCACTAAATTTACCATAAAGAGTATGGAAATATTGGAAAAAACATTCCAAGTGCGGTGAAATGGTGAAAGAAATACAATTTCCATCATAGTTTTTTGCATTTTATTTTTAAGGTGTTTATTGTGCATTAAAAAAAAAAAAGCACCCAAAAATCTGATTCTCTAGGTCAATATGAAGACGCCGATATGAAACATGTCGTTTTTTTTTTACTTTTGTAATAATTTAAAATAATTCTGAACTTTGCTTAATCCATTTCTGCCTTGTGCTGTCTTTTCTCTGGACTCAAAACTTTATTTTATATTTTTATCATTTGAGGTATGATGGGGCTTTTTCGTGTCACGATCTGGTGCATTTAATGACCTCATTTGAGGATATATATGACAAAGAAACTATATCCCATAGAAAATTTGAATCCATGATCATTTGTATTATAGAAATAATTCACCAGTATTGCTGTATATGATAAAATATATGGTCTTCTCAGGGGCGGACCTACCGCGGTGCAGCTGGTTCAGCTGCACCAGGGCCCCGACCGGGTAGGGGGCCCCTCCACCTCCCTGCAGAGGGGCCTGGAGGCAGTGTGTCAGAGGTGAGGTGCTGCCGCGGGAAGCTCCCTGTCTCCTGCGGCTGATCCCGCCCCTCCTCTCCTCTCTATTCCCTGGACGCGGGTGACAGCCCACACTCACCAGCACCTCCCTTCCCCCCGCTCCTCACTTGTTACTGCAGCATGGCACACCACCCCTGCTCCTCACTAGCACGAAAGCCCCGCCCCCCCTCCCACTCCCACTCCTCACCTATGAAAGATCCAGCTGCATCGGGGCCCACACGGCACCAGATCCGCCACTGGGTCTTCTCTAATATCTGGTTGGGCATCTCAATATAATTTATATGAAAGGCACTTGTGTATTCGCATTCCTCTGACGCTATGGCAACAATCACATCACAGGGGGGCCAATGGGCACCTAAAAAATGGCCGATCATATCAGTGACTGACAACACATTTCTAGAAAGGAACGAATTGCAAACCAAGATCTTATCTGATTAATAAACCTTTAGAATCAATCTGGAAAGGCTCACCTTTAGTGGTTGTAAGAAGTCACAACCACTGTTTAAGCATATAAAAACAGCTGCATGGACCCAAGTGGGGCAAACAGAAGTAGATCAAAGGTTGAAAGGGTAAAATCCCATGCTGCCGTCAATGAAGGATCAATCACAGTGGTAAATATGGATAATAAACAATATATTTGTCAATGCGTTATGATTTGTCCAGAGGAAGAAGCATGTGGTGGCTTTGAAATGCGTTCACAAATTGTTTATGATCCATAGTGACTGGCAACAGCTAACATTATGTGATAGTCTGTTGGAGCCAGTGCAGTAACCTAGAAAAACAACCCATACATTCTAACATTTATGGTAGATGTTTAATGTATAGGCTGTTTCCAAGTTACTGCCCTGCCTCCATCAACCATTCATAGACGTCCACTTTCTGTGACAGCAACTGTGATTGGCTAATGAGCGGCCCTGGAAGTACAAGCGTGTGGACCCTGTAAGTATGAGCGGTTGTTTAATCAATGATTTGTATCTTTTTACAGACCGCAACCACCATTTCATAACGTTAAAGTCTGGGTTCAGGGTTCGGACTCTAGTTCGGATAAAGTCTGATCCCGAACCCAGACTTTCTAAAAAGTCCTTCCGGGCCCATTGAACCCAAGCATCGGTGGGTTCACCCATCACTAAGGCTAGGGTCATACATAAGCCCTGGGTTTGTTACTGGCATCAGTTTTTTAACTTTGAAGGCAGACTTTAAGTCCATCTTCTTCAACCCATTGCCTTCCTCTGGATCAACATGTTAGGCTAACACTAAGCTCCACATTGGGGAAAAAAAATCCTTCCCGACTCCACATACGGCAATAAGACTAGTTCCCTGGATCAATACCCCATCACAGAATCTAGTATATATACCCTGTAATATTATATTTTTCAAAAAAGGCATTCAGGCCCTTCTTAAATTTTAGTTGTGAATCACCCAACATCATGTGGCAGAGAGTTCCACAGTCTCACTGCTCTTACAGTAAAGAATCCGCATCTGTGATTATGATTACACCTGCTTTCCTCCAAACGTAGAGGATGCCCCCTTGTCCCCTTCTCAGGCCTAGATGTAAAAAGAACAAGGAGATATCCGCTGCAATACTGACACTAAATATGCACATTTGATGAGTGCAATGAGCGGCCGAGCTGTACAGCTAATACAAGTATAATGATAAAATGTATTATAGCAATCACTGCCTTAGAATATAATGCAAATAGGAAGACTTAGCTTCAGCAGTGGCCACTGCGTAGTGCCCGGTGACCGACGCCAAGGTGCTTCCATCTCACCGGGCCCTAACACTATGACGAACAGAGTTGTGCAATGTGAATGGGTTTATTTTTAATTGAAACAGGAAAAGTATGTACTGGACTCCAACAAGATGGAGACCTCAGCTGCCTTCTGGGTGGGGAAGGGGGAAGAGGGAAGAGGGAGCTCAGTCAAAAAGAATACATAATTGTTAGTCATAGTGTTAGGACCCGGTGAGATGGAAGCACCTTGGCGTCGGTGACCGGGCACTTTGCAGTAGCCACTGCTGATGTTAAGTCTTCCCATTTGCATTATTTCTAAGGCAGTGATTGCTATAATGCATTTTATCATTATACTTGTATTAGCTGTACAGCTCGGCCGCTCATTGCACCCATCAATTGTGCATATTCAGTGTCAGTGTTGCAGCCGATATCTCCTTTTTCTAATTAGTGTGTTTTTTCTGCTTGCACCTGCACTTTGAGGTTAGATGCCAGTCATTCATGCTATTAATATATGTAAAAAGAGCATTAGAAAGGTCTCTGTACTGTCCCCTTATATATTCGTACATTGCTATAAGATCACCCCTAAGCATTAATTTTCACAAACTAAAAAACCCCAAGTTTAATAACCTGTCTTGGTATTGTAGACCCCTTAGTCCTCTAATGACTTTTGTCGCTCTTCTCTGGACCCGCTCTAGTTCAGCTATGTCTTTCTTATACACTGGAGACCAGAATTGTACACAGTATTCTAAGTGTAGTTGCTCTAGTGACTTGTATAGAGGTAAAATTATGTTCTCCTCATGAGCATCTATGCCTCTTTTAATGCACCCCATTATTTTATTTGCCTTTACAGCAGCTGCCTGACACTGGACACTAAATGCGAGTTTGTCGTCCACCCATACACCCAGGTGTTTTTAGTGGCAGATTTGCCCAGTGTTTTACAATTAAGCACATAATTATACATTTTATTTCCTCTCCACAAGTGCATGACCTTACATTTATCCCCATTAACCCCTTAGTGACGCAGCCAATTTCCCCCTAAATGACCAGACCGTTTTTTGTAATTCTGACCAGTGTCCCTTTATGAGGTAATATCTCTGGAACACTTCATTGGATCCGAGCGATTCTGAGATTGTTTTTTCGTGACATATTGGGCTTCATGTTAGTGGTAAATTTAGGTCGATAATTTTTGCGTTTATTTGTGAAAATATTAAAAAATTGGCAAAAATTTTGAAAATTTCACAATTTTCAAATTTTGAATTTTTATTCTGTTAAACTGGAGCGTTATGTGACACAAAATAGTTAATAAATAACATTTCCCACATGTCTACTTTACATCAGCGCAATTTTGGGCAAAAAAATTTTTGTGGTTAGGACGTTATAAGGGTTCAAAGTTCATCAGCAATTTCTAATTTTTCCAGCAAAATTTACAAAACCATTTTTTTAGTGACCACATCACATTTGAAGTCCCTTTGAGGGGCATAGATGACAGAAAACACCCAAAAGTGACACCATTCCGAAAACTGCACCCCTCAAGCTACTCAAAACTATATTCAAGAAGATTATTAACCCTTCAGTTGCTTTACAGGAACTAAAGCAAAGTGGAAACAAAAAATGGACATTTTAATTTTTCCAACAAAAATATTCTTTTAGCCTCAATTCTTTAATTTTCACATGGGCAACAGGATAAAATGCATCCTAAAATTTGTTGGGCAATTTCTCCTGAGTACACCGATACCTCATATGTGGTCATAAACCACTGTTTGGGCGCACGGCAGGGCTCAGAAGGGAGGGAGCGCAATTTGATTATTGGAGCTAATTTTCCATTCAAAAAATCAAATGGCGCTCCTTCCCTTTCGAGTCCTGCCGTGCGCCCAAACAGTGGTTTATGACCACATATGAGGTATCGGTGTACTCAGGAGAAATTGCCCAACAAATTTTAGGATGCATTTTATCCTGTTGCTCATGTGAAAATGAAAAAATTGAGGACAAAAGAAAGTTTTTGTGAAAAAAAAAGTACTTTTTCATTTGTACGGATCAATTTGTCAAGCACCAGAGGGTTCAAAATGCTCACTATGCATCTAGATAAGTTCCTTGGGGGGCCTAGTTTCCAAAATGGGGTCACTTGTGGGGAAGCTCCAATGTTTAGGCACACAGGGGCTCTCCATACGCGACATGGTGTCCGCTAACAATTTGAATGGAAAATTAGCTCCAATTGTTAGCGGAGACCATGTTGCGTATGGAGAGCCCCTGTATGCCTAAACATTGGAGCTCCCTCACAAGTGACCCCATTTTGGAAACTAGACCACCCAAGGAACTTATCTAGATGGGTGATGAGCACTTTGAACCCCAGGTGCTTCACAAATGAAACCATAAAAACGAAAATAGAAAATTTTTGTGGAAAAGAAAGTACATTTTCTTTTTTACGGATCAATTTGTGAAGCACCTGGGGGTTCAAAGAGCTCACTATGCATCTAAATAAATTCCTTGGGGTGTCTAGTTTCCAAAATGGGGTCACTTGTGGGGGAGCTCCAATGTTTAGGCACACAGGGGCTCTCCATACGTGACATGGTGTCCGCTAACAATTTGAATGGAAAATTAGCTCCAATTGTTAGCGGAGACCATGTTGTGTATGGAGAGCCCCTGTGTGCATAAACATTGGAGCTCCCTCACAAGTGACCCCATTTTGGAAATTAGACCACCCAAGGAACTTATCTAGATGGGTGATGAGCACTTTGAACCCCCAGGTGCTTCACAAATGAAACCATAAAAATGAAAATAGAAAATTGTTGTGGAAAAGAAAGTACATTTTCATTTTTACGGATCAATTTGTGAAGCACCTGGGGGTTCAAAGAGCTCACTATGCATCGAAATAAATTCCTTGGGGTGTCTAGTTTCCAAAATGGGGTCACTTGTGGGGGAGCTCCAATGTTTAGACACACAGCGGCTCTCCATACGCGACATGGTGTCCGCTAACTATTGGAGCTAATTTTCCATTCAGATTGTTAGCGGACACCATGTCGCATATGGGGAGCCCCTGTGTGCCTAAACATTGGAGCTCCCCCACAAGTGACCCCATTTTAGAAACTAGACCCCCCAAGGAACTTATCTAGATGCATAGTGAGCACTTTCATACCCCAGGTGCTTCACAAATTAGTCCGTAAAAGGAAAAAAGAGAAGATTTTTGTGATAAAAAGTACTTTTTCATTTTTATGGATCAATTTGTGAAGCACCTGGGGGTTCAAAGTGCTCCCTATGCATCTAAATAAATTCCTTGGGGTGTCTAGTTTCCAAAATGGGGTCACTTGTGGGGGAGCTCCAATGTTTAGGCACACAAGGGATCGCCATACACAACAAAGTATCAACTTACAATTCCAATTGTTAGTGGACACCATGTCACGTATGGAGAGCCCCTATGTGTCTAAACATTGGGGCTCCCCCACAAGTGACCCCATTTTGTAAACTATACGCCCCAAGGAGCTTATCTAGATGCATAGTGAGCACTTTGAACCCCCAGGTGCTTCACAAATTGATCCATAAAAATGAAAAAGTACTTTCTGTCCACAAAAATGTTCTTTTTTCATTTTTATGGATTCATTTGTGAAGCACCTAACAATTTGAATGGAAAATTAGCTCCAATAGTTAGCGGACACCATGTTGTGTATGGAGGGCTCCTGTGTGCCTAAACATTGGAGCTCCCGCACAAGTGACCCCATTTTGGAAACTAGACGCCTCAAGGATTATATCTAGGGGTATAGTGAGCATTTAGTATACTGAACATTTTCTTTTTTTCACATAATTTCTCACTTTTAGAGCATGTGCACAAGATTCGGAGACACCGTGTCCTGGGCGTCTCCTCTCCTGCATTTTTTTTAGTATTTCTTTATTAAATTTTTTTTAAAAAATGACGTGGGGCTTCGCCATACTTTTGGTCCAGCCAGGTACAGCAGGCAGCTACGGGCTGCCACCAACCCCTTCTGCCTAGTTTTACCTGGCTGGAAACCAAAGATATAGGGAAGACCTTTTTTTTTTAATTATTTCATGAAATAATTAAAAAAAAAATGGCGTGGGCTTCGCCATATTTTTGGGCCAACCAGGTACAACTAGGCAGCTGGGGGCTGGAATCCACAGCGTAGGGAGGCCCAAGCTTTCTGGGCCCCCCCCGCTGCGAATTGCAGTCCGCAGCCGCCCCAGAAAATGGCGCATTCATAGAAGCGCCATTTTCTGGCGCTGTATCCAGCTCTTCCAGCTGCCGTGTAGCGGTGGCAGACTGGGTAATAAGGGGTTAATGCCAGCTTTTTTTGCAGCTGGCACTAAGCCCGAGATTCTTAATGTCTGGCCAATATTAGACCGGGCCATTAAGAATCCCTAGTAAATTGTAAAGAAGACACCAGACAGAAAAAAATATTTTTATTAGAAAAAAAACACAGACACTATTTAGACCCCATCTTTATTATTCTTTGGCATCCGACGTAGTCCAGTAGGAAGGTCCGACGTAGTCCAGCAGGAAGGTCCGACGTAGTCCAGTGGGAGGTCCCTTGATGATTTCCAGTCTTTTACAGCATATGGGGGCGTCCCCCATATGCTATAAAAGCTGGCATTTCTTCCAGGAGAATGACAGGTCATGACCTCAGTAGGGTGATGTGAGGTCAGGATCCTTGGTTCACAAAGCGTCAATTGTGATCCCATCATGGGATCACAATTGACCCTTTGTAAACCAAGGATCCTGACCTGACATGACCTCACTGCGATCATTAGCTGTCAGTCTAATTGCAGGCAGAACAGTCTCTGCACAGACTGACAGCTCATGATTGCAGTGAGGTCATGTCAGGTCAGGATCCTTGGTTCACAAAGGGTTAATTGTGGTCCCATCATGGGATCACAATTGACCCTTTGTGAACCAAGGATCCTGACCTGACATGACCTCACTGCGATCATTAGCTGTCAGTCTAATTGCAGGCAGAACAGTCTCTGCACAGACTGACAGCTCATGATTGCAGTGAGGTCATGTCAGGTCAGGATCCTTGGTTCACAAAGGGTTAATTGTGGTACCATCATGGGATCACAATTGACCCTTTGTGAACCAAGGATCCTGACCTGCCATGACCTCACTGAGGTCATGAGCTGTCAGTCTAATTGCAGGCAGAACAGTCTCTGCACAGACTGACAGCTCATGATTGCAGTGAGGTCATGGCAGGTCAGGATCCTTGGTTCACAAAGGGTTAATTGTGGTCCCATCATGGGATCACAATTGACCCTTTGTGAACCAAGGATCCTGACCTGCCATGACCTCACTGAGGTCATGAGCTGTCAGTTTCCCCTGGCAGACAGAGCAGTTTCTGCTCTGTCTGCGCATGCTCCTGACAGAACAGGAAGTCGGCGCAGGGGGCAGGATGAAAGAAGATCCCGGCCGGTAAGTATGCACCGGTGACCGGGGGGGTGACGCTGGTGACTGGGGGGGTGACAGTGGGGTGACAGGGGGGTGACCGAGGGAGCGATCATCTCCCTCCCATCTGACAGCTCAGATGGGAGGGAGATGATGGCGGCGGCGGGTGCAGAAGCGGCGGCTGAGGACCGGAGCTGGGGAGGGGGGGCACCTGAAGACCGGACCTGGAAGGGGGGGGACTAAGGGGACCCGGAGGCAGGGGGCTTATTCCTCTCTGATGTGACATGTGTGACATGTCACATCAGTGAGGAATCCACAGCATGGGGCTGCAGGCGGCCGGCAGCGCTGCTTGTGAAGCGCTGCGGCTGCATTTTAGGAGGAAAGGAGGGGGTGGGGGCCGGGTACCGGTACCGGGGGCTGTGTACCGGTACCAGAAGACAGGGAAAGACATTTCTCTGTCATGCCACAGGTTTGATCCTGTGGCATGACAGAGAAATCATTTATTTACCGGCGATTCACTGTATATTCATGTGATCACGGTTATACTCCGGTAAACGGTGTATAACCGTGATCACATGGCGGGTACCGGTAAAAACCGGCCCGATTCATAATCTGCAGGGTCTCAGCTACCCCCGGTAGCTGAAACCCCGGAGATTTTTGACCACTGGGGGGCGCTAGAGCACTTTCCCTGGCTGACGTCTACAGACGTCAGCCAGGCATAAGTACCCATTTTTTCCGACGTCTCTGGGCGTTAGGCCGTCGTTATGGGGTTAAAGCTCATTTGTATTTATCAGCCCAAGCTTCTAGTTTACATAAATCCTCCTGTAATATAAAATTGTCCTCCTCTGCATTGATTACCCTGCAGAGTTTAGTGTCCGAGTCATTCGCCAAATTAGAACAATTTGCTTGAAATCCGGCAGTTCTAGTATGTTTTCGATAACGCTTCGATCGACAAAAGCTTAATCTTCCTAACCCTAAACCTAGCCCCAATACTGCAAATGAATGTTAATATCCAGTTTGTGTGTATATTGTGCAGGGGCGGTTTGTATCAGAGCTGCAGCAATAAGGTCGCGCTCTTTTTTCTTTTTTTTTTTTTTATTCCTAAAGCATGTACAGTGGGCGGTTCAGGCTGCTAGCCAATCACAGTGCCACACCACAAAGTGCATTTTTTCACTAATGTCATCATTGGCTGTGTCTGTCACATATCCTAGCCCTATAAAATCCGTCCATCTTAAAGATTGCCACCATTTTGCTGATAGGTGCTGCAGGTGTTAGACGGCGCCCCTGGCTGCTGCTGTGTGCGACCGCTAAACAGTGCAAACTAAATTGTGTTACCTCAGTCAGCTAGTGAGCGAATACAAAGTTAGATAGATAGGTTTAGGGAGTAGGGACTAGTAATATCTGCTCTTTTTAGGGCTGCTCCATACAAGTAGCAATTAGGGATAGGGACTAGGGACTAGTAGTCTATCAGCCCTTTTTAGGGCTACTTCATAGAAGCAGGGACTAGTTTTAATTGCAGCCCAGGGCTAGGTTAGCGCAATCTCTTAGTTTTTGCTAGGGAGGTGTGTGTCAGGTGTGTGCCAGTGCAGGGCAAGTCTTTCTCACAGCATCTGGCCACAGTAATGTAGCTCTTTGAATCCTTTAGGGCAGGTAGTGTAGCAATGCTGTGAAGAAAGCTACACCACCTGTCTTAATTAGGCATTTTTTTTTTTGCTACAGCTAGTCCAGGCACTTTGTCCGGGCTAGTAGCAGACTAGCAGTGTCCCACAGTGGAGTAGCCCACTTGTGAGAGAAGCTACGCCTTCAGTATAGTTGATTCTAATAATTTTTTACTGCAACAAGCAAACCTGTCAGTTTTTGCCTAAAAGCAGTGTTCACTAAACCTTTACTGTAGGCCACGTTTAATACAACTAAATACACCTTGAGTGCAGTTCATTCTACTAATTTTGTACTGGAACAAGCAAACATAATTTTTTGTGCCTAGTAGCACTGTCTGGCCAATCAGCTCTGCTCGATTTCCATCAGAACATTTTTTGCCAACAACTGCAGATTTGCCAATTTGTTCACATACAAAATGAGTGGCAAAAGGCCTGCTGCTGGTGGAAGTGGGAATAGGCGTGGTGGAAAGGGAAAAACAGTTTGTGCCCGTGGGGTACGTGGGAAAGCAAGAGTAATATCTGCTGGAGAAAGAGCAGCCAAAGTAAGATGTCTACTTCTTTCCTTGGAGATTCTGAAATGATGCCTTTCATACGGACATGACTCAGACAATGATCAATACCAATTCTAGATGAGGCACAAAAGAGCAGGTGCTTGAATGGATAACAAGTGCTTCAGCAAGTGGGCTTTCCTCCACCTCAACTTCTACATCACAAATACACCAGTCCTCAGAGGTGTCACCCCAATCCCACTTGCTTCCGCACAGCTCCCAAGTCTCCAGCCACCCATCTGAGTATGGGGTAAGACAGATGGTTGACTATGCATCGCTCTTCACTCATACTATAGCCTGGGAATCAGAGATCTGCTCAAAAGCTTTTGTGAGTCAAGACGAGGTAATGATCTGCACTGATGCCCAGACGCTTTTGGAGTCGGATCCAGGCCCAGATAAAGAAGGTTCTGAGCAAGCATAATGTAGACCCTCATTCATAAAGTGTCAACTGCACCTTGGAGATCTTGTGAGGCCTTCCACATACGACTCCTCCTATACTTCCTCCCCCTCCTCTAGTGCCACCACCTGACTCCAAACACTGTTTAAAGTGTGTTCCAGCATGTAAATGACAGGAATAGTCATGCTGATAATGGCATAATCATCACTAAACATCTTCGTCGACATTTCAATACTGTACAGAATGGTGCATAGGTCCTTCATTTCAAACCACTCCAGCAGTGTGATTTGCCCCACCTCTGGATCTCATAGGCCCAGGTTATACATCATGACGTATTGCACCAGGGTTCGTCGGTGCTGCCACAGTTGCTGCAACATGTACAGAGTTGAATTCCATCATGTCGGCACATCACATTTTAGCCGGTGAACTGGCAGGCAAAATGACTTCTGTAGAGATGCAAGGCGTTGAGCTACAGGACGCAAACAGCGGAAGTGAGCACACAGTGACCGTGCCCACTGTCTGAAGACCATCTAGGGACAGATAATGTGCAAAAATTGGCTGGACAACCAGGTTTAAGATGTGAGCCATGCAAGGCACGTGGGTCACATTGCCCCAGCTGAGGGTTGCACCCAGCATTGAAGCATTGTCGCACATGGCCATCCCTGCAGGTTCAGTGGACAAAAGCATTGATGAAACTCAGTCTCCACAGAAGACCACAACTCCTCAGCTGTGTGACTCACATTTCCCATACATTTCAAGGTAAAGACCACCTGATGCTGTTAAGCCCTGCTGCCATCATAGTAAGGAGGTGTGCAGGATTCCTTGTGCGCAGTGAGAAAGCGGGTGGCATTACCAGACAGGCATTGGGTGCAGGTGGAGGACAGACGAGGTTGAGGAGGCAGAAGCAGTGGAGGAACATCTACATGCAGAGGAATGATGCACAACTCGTGGGGATGGCAAGACTTGAACAGCAGCCCCTACTCTTGCTGTCTTCATAGACACCCAGATTTTGGCTGCTACTTACATTTTGGTGATAAATCTTACAGATAACATGGGGAGACTAAAGGCTTGTGGATTTTGGAATGTGCTGCATGAAAGTCACCTCAACAACAATTTTCAGCTTGCAACTGCGGGGCAATTGATGCCACTGAAGTGGTGTCTGGGCCCACATTTTGGGAAAAATGGAGACTCTTGTTGTAGTCCCCTAAATGTGACAATGTTCAGCGTGTGCACGAGGCCTTCCAGATACTGAGGTAAAATGCACAAAATAATCATCATCTGCACATGGCCTTACAGATACTGAAGTAAAACTCAACAACTACTCATCGTGTGCATGATGCCTTACAACTACTGTAGTAAAAACTGATTATGGAAGGGCATGGCATGCCAATATCTGTCTCCTCCCACTTTTACTCATCTCTCTTTCTTTTCGCATTTATACAGTATGTAGTTTTCACTTTTCCATTTGTTTTCTTGTATCTTCTGAGTGCTTTGTCACCTTTTGGAGACTTTAGAAGGTGTTTTCTATGTGTTTGTATGCGTTTGTGTGTGGCTGCCATTGTTTTCACTGGGAAAAAAAACATTTAATATCAAAAATATTTCAAAACAAAAAATACTAAGTTCTCAACTACCTCCAATTTTCATAATCTACCCATTACTAAACATTATAATGAGGAAAAGACCACAATGGTAATGCACTTAGATGCTACTCTAATACTGTACTATTCACTATATTCACTTGCTGCATATTAAGCAGAAGAAACCAGATAAGGCTATGAGCCAATGTTGGTTTTTAGAATTTTTGTGCTTAACTGCACCTTATGGTTAAAAAACGCACCACAAAACATACACATTTTTGGTGCAGTTTGTGATCATGAGTTGTTACACTATTGTCAATAGCAGAGAGAGCTGAAAAATGCTGCTAAAATGCTCCACTAATTGACATTCTTATTCTTTTGTCTTGACCACAAACTTCACCTAAATTGCAAGGAAAAAAAGCATTATTGGCCAGCACTTCAGTACTCTCGTAGATTTTCCTGTGGGAAAAAACAAACAGTTTTGTACAATGAAATACAGCAATGAACGCTGCAAAAAAGCAGCAAAAAAACGCACAAGGCTTAGTGAAACAAGGCGCAGTGTGCCTGAGAAGCCACAAAGGTCAGATCAACTCTCCAAAAGGTCTGATGTAATATTGTAAAATCAGCTTTCAAAGAACATATAAAGAAGGAAAATAACTGGGAGGAAAGAGACGTTATGGATAATTTGGAGAGGAGTGAGAAGCAAATCTGATTGAGTTGTGCCTGTCAGATCAAATGCATCTGCTGGAGGGTTAATTTTCAGATATGAGTGTTAATCTGCAGGTTAATAGCATTTCAAACCTTCCCTGTGCTTGCACATTGAACTCAGCTTCCAAAAGAAAAAAAACCTCTAAATCATCCAGGCAGCATTTACATTTCAGTCATGTGGATGGTGACGGCGCGGGTTCACTGACCGCTTTGCATGTATGGAGAGCGGAAACTGTATCTGCTCCCCTTGCATTGACTGACAACCGCTCAGCATTAGAGGACACTGTCAGTCAATGCAAGGGGCACGTTTTTAGCCTCTGCTCTCCATACACTGAGCGGTAACTGAACCCATGCCGTTACCCCCCATGACTGAAACCTGAACTGTGCCAGGAGGATTAGCATCTTTTTTCATCAAAGCAGTGAGGTTCAATGTGCAGGCATTGTTAAAGGGAATCTTTCAGCAGGTTTTCGATAGGTAATAAAATACAGCAAGCTCATAAGTGTTAAAACATAATATACAGGGATGCCTCTCGTTTTCTTAAAATGATTGTTTAAGCAGTAGGACTATACATTACTTGGACTATACATGGTCTCACGCACTGCAGTCTGACAAGTCTACTTCTTTGATTGGCACCTCACTGTCCATATACAGTATCTATAGAGAGCCTGGTGTGGGCGGGGGCAGGTCTCCCAGCTCTGCGGTATAGCTAGATCCAAAACTTTTGATTGTGTCTCAACTGCTACACTCAGTAAGGGCCCTTTCACATCAGCATATTTCACTGATGTGCGGTTAATCCGGCAAGTGGCGCCGTATCTGCCGGATCGACCGCCTAACGGCCGACTTGCGACCTGGATCCGGCAAGCCCCATGCATTGTCTATGGGCCTTGCGGCAAGTGTGATTCTGCTGGATGCAGCAGATCAAGCACTTGCGGCCGCGAAAAGAAAACATTGCTTGCAGCTTTTTTCCGCATCCAATAGTGCCGGATCTGAATGATCCGGCATAACCGCACTTGCTGCACCCAGCTGAAAGCCCCATAAACAATGCATGAGGCTTGCCGGATCTGGGCCACAAGTTGGCCGTTAGGCGGCCAATCCGGTAGATGTGGCACCACCTGCCGCATCAGCCGCACATTAGCAAAAAACGCTCATGTGAAAGGGGCCTCATCTAAGTGATACATCGTTGGATTCAGTATTTAGTCTGGTTTCAACTTAGAAATGAAAAAAAAAAAACAGATTGGATATCAAAAAGAGAGAAAACCTCAATGTAAAGCAGACAGCTGTGGGCAGGTAACATCCTGGGAAAGCGCATAATTATTTGGCCCTTCCTAGCCTATTTACACCAGCCTGCAGGAACCCCAGAATTGGCGCATCCATTTGTTGGCGCATAACCTTCCAGATTGCCCTCGTGTGGTAGAAGTGGAGGTAACATAGGTGCATCCAGTGGCGTAACATTCACGATCGCAGGGGTCGCCGCTGCGACGGGGCCCAGACCTATAAGGGGCCCGCATCGCCAGCCGCACTGTCAAGCAGCCGAAAATCTGCCCTCTGCCCCTGGGAAGCCGTCACCCACCTCCTCCTCAGTCTCCCGCCCGGCGGCCGTGCATCAGGTCCTGGCCGCTCATTATCCATGAAGTGAGGACATGCCCCCCAGCTGCTGCCGAACAGAGAGGGGAAGAAGAGAGCGGAGAACAAGACACAGGTGAGAGGAGGAAAGCGGGGGAGAGCAGGGGACATGGGAAGAGGATGAGAGCGGGGCACAGAGGAGGAGGAGAGCAGGGGACACAGGAAGAGGATGAGAGCAGGGGATAGAGGAGGAGGGGGAGAGCAGGGGACATGGGAAGAGAATGAGAGCTGGTGGTGGACAGAAGAGGAGGATGAGAGCGGGGGACAGTGGAGGAGGATGAAAGTGAGGGACACAGGATGAGAGCGGGGTACAGAGGAGGAGGATGAAAGCTGGGGACAGAGGAGGAGGATGAGAGCGGGGGACACAGGAGGAGGATGAGAGCGGGGGACACAGGAGGAGGATGAGAGCGGGGGACACAGGAGGAGGATGAGAGCGGGGGACAGAGGAAAAGGACAGCAGGGGACACAGGAACAGGAGCGGGTGGACAGAGGAGGAGGTTGAGAGCAGGGCACAGAGAAGGAAGATGAGAGCGGGGGAGAGAGGAGTAGGGGACACAGGAAGAGGATGAGAGCGGGGAACAGAGGAAGAGGATGAGAGCGGGGGACAGAGGAGGATGAGATTGAGGGACACAGGAAGAGGATGAGAGCAGGGGACAGAAGAGTAGGGGAGCAAGGGGCACAGGAGAAAGTGGAGAGTGGGGGACAGAGGAGGAGGAGGAGAGCAAGGTGAACAGAAGAGCGGGGCATAGAGGATGATATGAGGCTGCATATATAAGGCTGCACTATATGGAGAGCTATGAGGCTGCATGTATAAGGCTGCACCATATAGAGAGGCTAT
Organism: Allobates femoralis; assembly: GCA_033576535.1. NCBI lineage: Eukaryota > Metazoa > Chordata > Amphibia > Anura > Aromobatidae > Allobates > Allobates femoralis. The sequence continues at coordinate 74,219,272 of JARQOC010000001.1, read as the reverse complement.
GAGGCTGCATATTTGAGGCTGCACCAAATAGAGAGAGGCTATGAGGCTGCATATATGAGGCTGCAACATATAGAGAGGCTATTAGGCTGCATATATAATACACTATATAGAGAGATATATGCACTACATGGAGAGATATGAGGCTGCATATATAATGCTCCACTATATGAGGCTGTACTATATGGAGAGCTATGAGGCTGCATATATAAGGCTGTATTATAGAGGCTGCCCTACGTGGACAACTGAGCCTGCATTATACTGTATAGAGGGCTGTGAGTCTGCGTTATACTATATGGAGGGCTGTGAGGCTGTATTATACTATATGGAGGGGCAATGAGGCTATATTATACTATATGGAGGGCTGTGAGGCTGTATTAGACTATACAGAGGACTATGATGCTACTATATGTAGGATAGTAGGGGTGCATTATAATAATTGGATGACTATTGGGGCTACCTTATGAATGGGGGACTATAGGATGCATTATAATATATGGAGGAATATGGGGATACATTATAATAATTAGAGGACTATCGTGGCGGGAGGAGAAAGACCATATATACCAGGATGGGGGACATATATACCACGATAAGCTCCATATTCCAGTAGGATGACCATATATAGCAGGATGAGGGACATTAATACATAGAGGGGTCAATTTGTGAGTCTTTATAGAACTTAGAACGTTACACGGGGCCCATACATCCGACCAACGTGTGCGTGGAGGGGGGGAAGGGTCAAGTCTGAATTTCCCACCGGGGCCCACCAGACTCTAGTTACGCCACTGGGTGCATCTCAATGAATTAGAATATCATCAAAAAGTTAATTTATTTCAGTAATTCTATACATTAAGTGAAACATATATTATATAGAGCCATTACAAGTAGAGTGATCTATTTCAAGTGTTTATTTCTGTAAATGTTGACGATTATGGCTTCCAGCCAATGACAACCCAATGGTCATTATTAGGGATTAGCGAGTAGTGAAATATTCAGACTCTCTGTACTCGTAAAGAGTAGGTCCTAATACTCGGGGTACTTGTTACGTGTAGTGAGTGCAATGTAAGTCAATGGAAAATGAGAGTACTTTAGCAGTGTATCTATATACAGCCGGTCATCTCCAGGCTGCTCACAGCGGTGGTGCCCTTCACGGCATTCAAACCGCGCGCCAAGCCGCAGTAGTCTTCCGATTGGTCGACGCTGAATGGCATTTCAGTAAAAAAAAAAAAAAAAACACACAACAAAACCCAATACTGTACTGGTTGTTAATGAGGGGTCATATAGCAGCAAAGATTATGTTTTTTTGTGCCACATGACTTCTTGTCTAACATTTTTCTGTGCTCTTTTAAAAACTGAATTTTATGTCTGTAAGGGCATGGCCAGCAGTTGATAGGGAGCAGTGCAATGTGACAGCAGAGAAGGTGTTAACAAAGATCATGACTGAGTTGTGTGGAGCCAGATGACAGAACAGAGAGGTTTTTGCCAAGGAAAGAGAAGTTTGAACTTTTTCCTGACATTGCTCAGCAACCGTGCTTTACCCTGAGATAATCTGACATATTGTCACCTCATCAGCTGCAGTCAGCAGTGTGGACGTTCTGTAGGCCACATCCCTACCTTTATATGATTACATGCCCTGTGTTCAATGTGAACACGGATCTGACTGAGAATGAACACATTTCTGATTCAGACACAGTCTAGTGGGGACACCTTGTAGAAGGTTTATGAATGATTTTCCACCAGATTTCACTTATAAAGTATATTTGAAAGTTTATTAAAATCTCTAGCTCTACATTATTATTAAATAAAAATATGAACAGCGGTTATGCTTTAATATAGTGGGGTGTTTTAATATTTATAAAAGTGAAGTTTTCCCTTTATAGGTTTGTGAAAGATTGTTGTGGTTCTTTTAACTACTGGTAATTGTTTTGCACAGTTATATCATATTACCAACAATGATATTCATTTCTCAACCAAAACATTAGACAGGCATCGCGCATGGTAAGGCGATTAAAAAAACCCTATCACGGGTAAGAATGGGGTTGCCACTAGCAGCAGCTATAACACCATCCTTAGTGAGTGGAAATACTACAGTCAGGACAGTTACTGCAAGCAAAAGTCATATTTAAACTTCTTCTCAAAGCCTGGCAAGTAGGGGAGAAAATGAAAGAAGCAATGGTGTATATGTATACACAAAGACCATCAGTTGGAGTCATTGTACTGCTGAGTGTACCTCCTCACCGCCAGAACAGTTAAACATTGTAAGTAGCAGAATTTCCATCAATGTTGTTTTTATTCTGCTTTTTATTCTGCTTCAAAGTCTTCTAACCCGCAACATCCTAAGGGCTAAGGAATATACAACAGCAGGGTATTTCTTCTATGTTCAGAAATTCACAAAAACCACAGAGAAAAGTCACTCATTGTGTCTATGATTGTCATTTATACAAACATTGTCCTTTTACAGTGCTATACAATATATTTTGACAGTATATAGCCTTATAAGTGGACAAATCGCAAGAGTCAAGAAGAGAAAAAAAAGACGATAAAGCGTTTTCCAGTTCAATTATATCAAAAGTGGAAAAAAACTTATTAGTATCTCATGTGTGGTTCAAGATAAAAAGTGGGCACTGCCACAAAAAATGCAAGCACACACTGGTACAGACTTCTAAGCAAGTTTGGAGGGAAGTGTATTTTTCTCTTATACTGGGGATATGGCCCAACCTTGATTTGTAGTGGTAGCAGGTGTCACGATCCAGTAGTGATTTATCTAACATAATGACATATCTGACATATTGAGTGTTGAAGCCAATCTGTAAAAAAAGGAAATACCAGTGCAAATAGGGCCTTAACTTTTTTCATACATGGCACTGCGGCCACGTCATTCACTGCTCATCTGACATGGTTGTGGCACCCACAACCAATATAAACGCTTTGTACAGCTGCTGCTGGACCCACACTTCCACGTGTACAGTGGTATCGCTGAATTATCAAACGGACGTTGTGCTGTGGCCCACGCTTCCGAGTAAGAATACTGTAGAGACCACACAGGATCTACAAACGATGGTGCTGTTTACTTTAACGTGTTTCGGACATAGCCGTGCTCCTTCATCAGGATGTATTGAGTGTAGGGATGGGCGAATCTACTCGCTAGGACTCGTTACTCGGCGAGTAGTAAGGGACTCGCAGGACTCGGTACTCTGCGAGTCTCCCAGTGATTACTCGCACGAGTCCAATGCAAATCAATATCAATCCTAGTTTTGTCAGAAACGCTGACAAAACTAGGATTGCCATTGTTTGCATTAGACTCGTGCGAGTAATCACTGCTACTGTGCCAGTGATAGCAGGGAGACTCGCAGATAACTGCTGTTTCTTTGCGAGCCGAGTCCAGCTGTCTTCTCTGTGCAGCTCCAGGGTCCTAGAGCCCGCCTGCTCACAGACATTATGTAGCAGTGCTGAGATTGTTCTCAGTCTGCTCATTCCCTGTGTACAGACATGAATGTCTGTGCACAGAGATGATGTAGCAGAGCTGAGATTGTTCTCAGTCAGCTTATTCCCTGTGCATAGACATCTATATTTATGCACAGGGGATGTAGCAGAGAGGACATCGCGTTTTGGACTGCGTCGGACGGAAGAGGATTTTTTTAATTAAAGATGGAGTCCCTAATGGCTTTTTTTTTTATTTCTAATAAAAAATTTTCCTTGTGTTGTGTTTTTTTTAAAACAATTTAATAGAAATTCATGGCGGTCATGTCTAATATTGGCGTGACCGCCATAAATTTCGGGCTTAGGGCCAGCTGATAATATAAAGCTGGCCCTAACCTCTTTATTACCCAGCGTGCCACCGCTACCAGGGCCGCTGGAAGAGCTGAGTTCAGCGCCAGAGGATGGCGCTTCAATGAACGCGCCATCTTCTGGGGCGGCTGCGGGCTGCAATTTGCAGCGGGGGGTGCCCAGAAAGCTTGGGCATCCCTGCGCTGCGGATTCCAGCCCCCAGCTGCTTAGCTGTACCTGGCTAGACATAGAAATTGCGCGGAGCCCCACGCATTTTTTTTTTATTATTTCATGAATTTCAGAGTCAGAGTCTCAGAGTAAGAGTCAGAGTCAGAATCTCAGAATTTCATGAAATAATTAAAAAAAAAATGCGTGGGGCTCCGCGCAATTTCTATGTCTAGCCAGGTACAGCTAAGCAGCTGGGGGCTGGAATCCGCAGCGCAGGGATGCCCAAGCTTTCTGGGCACCCCCCGCTGCAAATTGCAGCCCGCAGCCGCCCCAGAAGATGGCGCGTTCATTGAAGCGCCATCCTCTGGCGCTGAACCGCGCTCTTCCAGCGGCCCTGGTAGCGATGGCACGCTGGGTAATAAAGAGGTTAGGGCCAGCTTTGTATTATCAGCTGGCCCTAAGCCCGAAATTTATGGCGGTCACGCCAATATTAGACATGACCGCCATGAATTTCTATTAAATTGTTTAAAAAAAAACACAACACAAGGAAAATTTTTTATTAGAAATAAAAAAAAAAGCCATTAGGGACTCCATCTTTAATTAAAAAAATCCTCTTCCGTCCGCGCAGTCCAAAACGCGATGTCCTCTCTGCTACATCCCCTGTGCATAAATATAGATGTCTATGCACAGGGAATAAGCAGACTGAGAACAATCTCAGCTCTGCTACATCATCTCTGTGCACAGACATTCATGTCTGTACACAGGGAATGAGCAGACTGAGAACAATCTCAGCTCTGCTACATCATCTCTGTGCACAGACATTCATGTCTGTACACAGGGAATGAGCAGACTGAGAACAATCTCAGCTCTGCTACATCATCTCTGTGCACAGACATTCATGTCTGTACACAGGGAATGAGCAGACTGAGAACAATCTCAGCACTGCTACATCAGGCAGCAGGCGGGCTCTAGGACCCTGGAGCTGGCAGCCTGTACAGAGGAGACAGGATCTTATCTGTGCGAGTCAGCGATTACTTACAAAGTAAACGAGCAATGCAAATAAATGACAAAACTAGGATTGCTTCAGGCTGAAGCTTCCGAGACACATCTGCGATTTGTAAATCTCACACTACTCGCTATTACTCGCTTCCCCATTCATTAACATTGGACGCTAGACTCGCAACGAGTAGCGAGTCCTGTGCTCGGACTCGCTAGAGTCAAGCGATTCCGAGTAATTTAGGATTCGCCCATCACTAATTGAGTGTTGTTACTTTCAGTTTCCCTGGCTGTTACCACAGTTTAAGCCCTGGTAGTTCATACCTCATAGGTTAAACTAGGATATACTTTCTAAGCACAACTGAAGGGTGCTGTATCACCTCATCTTTGGTTAAAACTACTTGTTTGCATCTTATACACTGTGTGCAGAATTATTAGGCAAATGAGTATTTTGCTAATATATTACAGCTTGGAGTAGGACAACATGTATAAAAAGTATAGGCTTGAGAGCCAACTCCAATTAAGTAAATCAGGTGATGTGCATCTCTGTAATGAGGAGGGGTGTGGTATAATGACATCAACAATAAGGTGTGCTTAATTATTAGGCAAATGCCTTTCCTTAGGCAAAATGGGTCAGAAGAGAGATTTGACAGGCTCTGAAAAGTCCAAAATTGTGAGATGTTTTGCAGAGAGATGCAGCAGTCTTGAAATTGCGAAACGTTTGAAGCTTGACCATCGAACAATCAAGCATTTCATGGCAAATAGCCAACAGGGTCGCAAGAAGCATGTTGTTCTAAAAAGGCGCAAAATAACTGCCCATCAATTGAGGGAAATCAAGTGTGAAGCTGCCAAGATGCCATTTGCCACCAGTTTTGCCATATTTCAGAGCTGCAACGTTACTGGAGTATCAAAAAGCACAAGGTGTGCTATACTCCGGTACGTGGCCAAGGTAAGGAAGGCTGAAAAACGACCACCTTTAAACAAGAAACATAAGATAAAAAGTCAAGACTGGGCCAAGAAATATCTGAAGACTGATTTTTCAAAGGTTTTATAGACTGAGGAAATGAGAATGACTCTTGATGGGCCAGATGGATGGGTCAGAGGCTGGATCACTAAAGGGCAGAGAGCTCCACTCCGACTCAGACGCCAGCAAGGTGGAGGTGGAGCACTGGTGTGGGCTGGTATCAAAGATGAACTTGTGGGACCTTTTCGGGTTGAGGATGGAGTGAAGCTCAACTTCCGGACCTACTACCAGTTTTGGGAAGACAACGTCTTCAAGCAGTGGTACAGGAAGAAGTCGGTATCGTTCAAGAATAACTTTGCATGCAGGACAATGCTCCATCAGATGCATCCAACTACTCCACAGCATGGCTGGCCAGTAATGGTCTAAAAGAAGAAAAAAGAATCACTTGGCCCCCTTGTTCACCTGATCTGAACCCCATAGAGAACCTGTGGTCCCTCATAAAATGTGAGCTCTACAGGGAGGGAAAACAGTACACCTTTCGGAACAGTGTCTGGGAGGCTGTGGTGGCTGCTGCACGCAATATTGGCTAGGGACCAAAAAAGATGGCCCTTTCCACCCTGAGAATACCAGACCCCAGCAGTCAGTTTTACGTTTTACGTTGGATGGAAATCCAAAATGGAGGAGACCCTATGCTTTTTTTTTTTGCTTTTTAAGTATATTATTTATAAATAAATAGTTTGAAAAAAATAGCTCGAGGTGACATCTTGATTGGATTACCAGTCAAGGTTAAACCGCCAGCTGTGATCTGCAGCCTGCAGCTGTCTGCTGTATCCTGGCTGGCAATGAAAAATAGGGGGTAACCTACATCATTTTATTGTTGTTGATTTATTTGTAGCTAAATACGACGCTAAAACACCCTTTAATGCAACATGAAAGGCACTAAAGTGTGCAAATGTACAATTTATAGGGGAAGGGATCATATTTAGCTGTTTAACTATCTCTAAATCTATTTTTCCCCTCTATCTATAAATCTATCACTACTTTCCATCTATTAATCTTCTATTCCATCCATTCATCTACTTGAACAGTTGAAGACTTGAATAATCTCAAAAATCTCCTATCTATCCATCCTATGTATCTACCCATCCACTTGAACAGCTGAAAACGTGAGTAATCATTAAAATCTTTAAAAAAAAAAAAAATTAACAGGCCACAGCTGGCCCAGGAGTGGTTGCTCCATTATATGCGCCATTCCTCACATTTTGCCCTGCTGCATTGGCAAACAGGATAATGGTATTTCGAGTTTATGTTAGATGGGTAATGTCAGCTGACATCAAGGCCAAAGGTTAGTAATGCCGAGGCATCAATCAATAAATTCCTCTTTCACCCTTTTTGTTAATTAAAATCCAATTTTTTTAAAAAGCTTCCCATTAACCCCCAACCCCCTCCCCCCCCCCAAAAAAAAAAACCCCCCTAAGAAAAAATACTCCTCCACAGGCTCTGGATGAATAGTCTACGTCCTCCATGATGCAGGCTCATCTTGAAAGTGTATCCATTAGTCATTCAAATGCCTACTCTCCACTGGTGAGGTCTATGTTTAGCACAGTGTACCCTACCTTGTACAGCAACCCAATACCCTGACCAGGTGATAGTGTCTTTCTTCTGCTAGAGCTGCCTCTTCCAGTTACTAGACTCAATCACTTACAGGGTATTAGTGTTTGATCATTCTTGTTGCCCAACTTCTTATTACCTCCATGGTTAGGCTGCAGAAGACACCTGACTTACATTACAAATCGCATTTCCCATGCAATAAGTAACACCTGAACTTGCGGTTGGATTAGTGATTATTGAGGCCTGGCATATTTGGAGGACAAATATGAAAAAGAAAACAGTTTATTCAGCTCATCTGGAATATTGAATAAGGCTAGCGAGTGTGTACAGATCTATAAGACTATGCATATGGAGCATATAATTGACATATGCTATTTGTATCTGAATTTCTAGCCGATGAGTGGCCTTGCATGCTGCTGTCACTTTGCAATATTAAACGCTTTCTCTGTAAAAAGATTAAAGAAAATAAATAAAAGTAAAAAATAAATATATAATGAGTTAAAAAAATAAAAAATTAAATGCTCTCTTAAAGGGATGTTTAAAGGAGATTTTAAGTTTCCTGGATTTCACAGCTGCTACCACATCTGACACTTCCAAATATTCACAGCCTGCAGGTGTCCCAACACCTGCAAACTCAGGGAAGTTTCAAAGATTTTTTTTTTAAAGCTCCATTAAATTCTACAGGTTAAAAGATACTGGTGGACTTAATGGCTTTGAACCACAACTAACCTTAAGTTAGGGGTGTTCTCAGCCACCGGGTCTTCCTGCAAGCCTTTTGATTACAAACCTTCAAGGAAAATTTTTGAGTCATTTTAAAATTTCAAACTTTTTTCGTGAACAAAGTTACGTTTGGTGATTTTTTAGTAAATTACTCTGCTTTTCAGATCATGAACTGAATTGTCAATGTTCGTGCAGATTTTAAATTGGTGAACATGTTCGGGGAAAGTTTGCTTATCTCTATTGAGGAAACATCTGTATGCTTCTAGTCACCCACTAGTTTGAAAACTAAATTTGCATCTAGTCAAGTTTCTGGTGGTCTATTTGATGATAGATTTTGCTGACTTGAGAAAATATAGCATGCATTCAGCCTTGATGGAAAATAAAGCACTATATGACACAGAAAAGGGTTCCTGCTCTGTGGTTGGATATACAGCACAAGGTTGGCTGCTCTCTAGACTTGTTTTTAAGTTTCAAGTGCACTGCACTACAGATTACTGAAGTTGCAACTATGGGCAGGGAAAATACATGAGTTTTACATGCTTACTGGGTTAATGTTTTCAGTGTCAGCAATGCACCATCACATCTGGGACAGGTGATAAGGCCTCCATGACTAAGAGCTACATCTGTTTCCATTGCCAGCTGGTGATTATCGGTCTCCTCTCCTACACCCTCTCCAGATTCTACTTAATTGATATGACCTCATCCTCAACAAGCACAGAAATTGTTGGTTTCATTCACTGCCTTCATATTTTCCACTCGAGTAAGGTAAACCACTGCCAAGCAGTTTTATAACTCGAAAGTCTAGGGGATGAAAGCCACATGGTGAAAGAGTTGTTGTGCATGAAGAGGCAATGTTCAGAACATTCTGGCTGACTAATGATCAGGTAAAATAACTTAATGTTCCATACTTTGCCCATGTCTTAAATTCAATAGAACAAAATTTCATGGTTTAATTGGAAATAAACACACCTTGGGTACAGCAAAAAAAAGTGTCAGCCCCTGCAATAGGTTTTAAGTGGCAAAGTGTGCCCTTCTGTTAGAAAAAAAAAAAAAAGCTAGCAGAGTACCACATGGTTTGCAACGTCTCAACCTGCTGGATTTCAATGCTATATACTGTATATTGCAGAATTTATACAAAGAGCGTAAAGCACGAGTTACTTTGACATCTGACATTTACAGCTAATAAATTATGCTTGTCGCCTACTGATGTCCTTTGAAGAGATAACAGAATTTGTCAGCAGGGATACATTTCAAATCAGCAATGTAATCCTGCTACTATTTCTCCTGGAATGGAAAGTAAATCCTATGCATGCCAGGAAGGATGGAGGAAGAACATAGAGTTGAATCTGTTCAGTGCCCAGTGTCTGTTGGGGACATTCAAAGTCCATGTCACATGCTGCAAGACCAAGAGGAGGAGCAAGTGGAAGAGAGGAACGACTTGGCCTTGGATGAGGCAGTCAGAGCAAAAATGATGATGACTTCGAAGCTGACCATAAAAAAACAAAATGTCATAGTGGGGTTACAACAATGAAACAAAAGGAGTCTGGAGGAAAATGTGGGGAAATTCAAAGAGATAAATAAATGTAACAATGAATATATGGATCATCAAAGCTTAAACGCAATGTTTCCAAATGTGCAATCATGCCAAAGTTATCAAATAATGAGGAGTAATAGGATCCCAAAAAATGCACACCACATATTTATTTACCATGAGGTTGAACAAAAGAGCAGTTGAGACACTCACCCATAAGTGCCTCCTCCATCTTGCATGGCACCAATCCTAATATGTTATAGGTATAGACACACTTAATGAATCAAGGGCATTTTATTGGCAGTATTTGGCTACTACTTCCCCTCTTAATTCCTATAGAAGCAGTATATTATTTTTTAGGTAGTCCTTCTGCGTTTTGGCCTGTGTTTTTGTAAAATAAATAATGTTATTGTGTAATTTTTCATGAGTTGTTCATCTGAGGTTGAATTTACCTCTATTTAAGATCTTCTAAGAACCAGAAGATATTTTGTTATGTCTTTATATGCCAAGCCATAGAATTCCTGAGGGTGTCCTTTCTCATGGAATAGTACAGATGTAAGAAGCCCTACTTAAATCTTAATTCTGGCCTTACTCACAATTGCACTTATCTTTTTTGCACTGTTTGGTCTTCAGATTTTATTTTATTGCAGCCAAGCTTATCAAATAACTGAAATGAATGGCCATTTGGTGCTTGCTGCATCTGTATATGGGGTTGTAATCTTTTAAGGTTAGATAACCTTAAAGGAATTAAAATTAATCCTTTCCAAACCTATTAACATATGAACTTAAGTCAAAATCTGCAACAAAATCAGCAGCAAAAGTAAAATAAACAAGGGATTTATCTGTATTTATTATTGTAGATTCTGGCTTCTAAGGTAATTTAATGAATATTGATAATACTATATATTTTTTTGCATTTTTTTTTAAACCAAAATCATAACTGGGTTCAAAAATAACGGCAAAATAAAGGAATTAGAGGTACGTGAATTAATTCTTAGGACCCTTGTCCATTAGCCATATCAGTAACCTATGACTGCTGAAGAAAATCCCTGCAAATCTTCTCCTACCTGATAGAACTGATGGTATTTTATAGGCCATAATGGTTTTATTTTTTACCTCAAAAACTGCAGCAGACGCTGCAATTAGGTTTACTCTATGAATGCTTTATATCCAGATATTGATGGGGAGTCAATATTAAAATAGCAAACACATTATATATACATATACACAGGGTCGGCCTTCTATATGGATACACCTACATAAAATGGGAATGGTTGGTGATATCAACTTCCTGTTTGTGGCACACTAGTTTATGGGAGGAGGAAAACTTTTCCAGATGGGTGGTGACTAGGGATAAGTGAGTAGAATCGTTACTATTCAGTACTCACCGAATAGTAATGATATTCGCTACTCCCCAAGTTTCTTGTGATTACTCAGGAGTAGCGAGTAGTTCTTTAACTTTCGCAGTGTATCTATATCTACACTGCGAAAGTGCACTAAAAGTGAATAAAAGTTGTAAAAAAAAGAAAATAAAAAAATCAAATCACTCACCTATCTGATGGCTGCATCGGGACTGGCAATGAAGACATCCAATCAACGCGAAGGACCTGTGAGTCTGATATCCCCCTGGCGTGCTCCTGTATGCAATTTGTGCTCCCATTGTTGTGCCAGTCGCAGCCGCTGGGCAGTTATTTCCTCATGTGTGCATTTGCGCACACATTATGTGTGAAGGGGGCTGCCTTTGTGAATGACACAGCCACAGTGGTGTAATTTCCGCAGCTGCGCAGACATCCGACCTGTGTTTGGCCCGCCCTTGTGGATGACGTGGGCAGAATTCCCCTGTGACGTTAGCCGGAGTCTGCATGGTGCACAGACACGGAAATGGCGGCCGCGTCATTCACAAAAATGGCCCCTTCACATGTAACCCAGAGGCCAGAAGACTACCCATTCAGTCTCCACACAGCAACGACAGGATGCTGGACACCAAGGTATCAAAGTCAATTTGCAAAACAAAAATATAGCACACTGTTAGCGCACACAAGGATGGTTAGAGATGTGTTTACAAGCTGCAGGGACAGGTAGCCATAGGTTTGAAGCCAAAATCCGCATGACAGGTTCCCTTTAATTTAATTTCAGGATGGAGCCGGGGAGGGGGGGCAGGATGGAGCTGGCAGGGGAGCAGGATGGAGTGCTCAGTAACCGGGAGCCGTAGCAGGTATTGTCCTGCTAGGATCTTGCATGATGTCAGAATGACATCGGCGCTATGATTGGCCCGCTCGCGGTCATGTGATACGTGACGCGCATATCACATGACCGCGAGCGGGCCAATCACAGTGCCAAATGTCGATGTCATTCTGACATCATGCAAGGTCCTAGCAGAACACTGCCTGCTACTGCCACCACCCGGCTCCATCCTGACCCCCCCCGCTCCATCCTGCCCCCCCACCTCTACACCATTGTGCCCCCTCCTGGCAGTCAGTGGCCATGTGACCAATCAGCTGATCGGTTTCCCTGGCAATGACAAGTCCTAAAGGCCTGTAGGACCTGGAAGACGGAGGTGGAGCGAGCCGGCGGACAGGCGAGTATTCTCACTGAAGATTCTTTTATTTTCACTTTTACTGTGGAGGAGGGGGGGGGGGGGGGGGCCGCAGGGAGCGGAGTATCACCATATACCATAGTCCTGCTATACATGTACTGTAATGTACTGTCATATACCATAGTGCTGCTGCTGTACATGTACTGTAATGAACCACCATATACCATAGCGCTGCTATATATATATGTAGTTCACTAACGTTGACTTAACAAGTTCTGTCAGTCACAGTATGTCAACTACATACATATTCTAGAATACCCGATGCTTTAGAATCGGGCCACTATCTAATTAAAATATATTTTAATCAAAAAATAATAATGATGATAATAAAAACAAATCATCCAAAAGCCTATGAGACAAATGCCTAAGGGTATATCCGTGTATATTAAAGCATAGTTCGATACATATAGAGTAATTATACATTGATACTGGAATAGTTCACTCACCATGCTCCTTAGAGGGAACTTCTCATTAAACTACGTGCAGCATGAACCTAAACCTGACAATTGAATCCAGGTCTATTTTTCTCTAGAGCAGAAGGCAAATCTTAATTCTTTATATTTTGTAAACACTCCAGAATTTGAGTGGCTGCAATTGTTTCAAGCTCAGATGCTTGCTGTCCATGGTTTTTGAAGTACAGGGTGGGCCATTTATTGGATGCACCTAAATAAAATGGGAACGGTTGGTGATATAAACTTCCTATTTGTGGTACATTAGTATATGGGAGGGGGAAAACTTTTCCAGATGGGAGGTGACCATGACACCATTTTGAAGTTGGCCATTTTGGATCCACCAAAAAAGTTTGCCTCATCCCTCATCTGAAGACAATTGTCTATGCTGTGAAGATACGAGATGTGCAGCATCTGATACAACGGATACTGGAAGTCTGTGCTAGCATTTCTTCTGCGGTGTTGCTATCAGTGTGAAAAGAGTGGGAGAAGAGGGTTGCATTGACAATCCAGCACAATGGGAAGCACTTTGAACACATTTTATAAGTGGTCATAAACTTGTAAATAACTCATGAAAGAATAAAGTTATGTTAAAACCAAGCACACTGTTTTTCTTATGAAATGCTCAATAGGTTTGATGTGTCAAATGACCCTCTTCCCATTGAAAAAATAAAGCTTGACCCAAAATGGGCGACTTCAAAATGGCCGCCATCCATCTGGAAAAGTTTTCCCCCTCCCATATACTAATATGCTGCAAACAGGAAGTTGCTATAACCAACCATTCCCATTTTATTTAGGTGCCTCCATATAAATAGCCTACCCTGTTTAAATCAGCTGACCACAGTCCTTTTAAGGGATTTTCTGTTACTTATTAAAAGTTACAAAAGGGCAGAGATCCTGGTAAAACAATAAGGCCTCTGTAACTTGTGTATAAAAATGCCGAGTACAATTCAATGTAGAAAAAAAAATATTGGTTTGCACTCCCAAAAGGCGACATTATAAAGCATCGCTGATCTGAAAGTTTTCCGTCAGCTATTTTCAGCTTGAGGGAAAAAAAATAAAATAAAATCCCAGCATGCTGCGTATATCGGATGGGTGCGGAGTAGAAGAATGTGGTTTTTTACGTCTACATTACTAGAATGTAGCATAGAACACGTAAATGCTCCTGCAAATGATTGCAGAATAATAGCTGCCGAGGAAAACATAAACACAATGTATAACATCGCATGACATATGGAATACCAACAGATGTCACTCATACTAATTTTCTAGGTGAAATTCGGAGCGACATTTTATATGCTGAGGTGAGCAAACCTTATAAGACGCTGTACTTACCCCTGAAATCCTCCTTCTGTAGCATAGACTGGACCTGGACAGCCATTATTTGGCAAATTATTAACTTGTGTTGCATTGTGAACAGGTTGTTGGCGAGCACAGTGTACAACTAATAAGACACACTTTTTTACAGCAAGTCCAAAAATTGGAGCAGCAACATTAAAAAGGATTCATTTAATTTTACATTTCCCTTTTTACAATTAGGATCTATATTGTAACAGTTCTGTAAACAGGAACATAATTTAGTAGATGACTTTTTGGATGTTGTACTGTCACAGTGATACATCTCTAAATTATATGAAATGCTAATGGAGATCCACTTATTAGGGTAGAGCCACACTGGTGAGTGAGTGCAATGGCAGATGAGCTCACACTGCCCTCCTCCTCATGTTAACCATCAGGCAGCTCAGACCGGTGCGTTATTCCTCAGCTCCAACAGGACTGAAAAAAATAATTGCAGCATGCTTTGGCTGTCAGCGAGTGTCAGATCACACACAGCCATCAATGGGTGCGAATGAAACATCTGATGGAAGTCCTGGATGTAGCATCCCCGGACCTGAGGGAATCCACAGGTAAACGAAGGGAGGACACAGCCACCCTGTGCCCATGATCTGTGTAGGGGGTAGGGCAGCTTCTCCCTTCATTCACCCGCTGGGTCTCACTCCCGTCTCTGCAGCAGTAAATTAATATGCTACGGAGATGCGGACGCGTGACAACTCTTCACCTCAGCTGAAATAATGCTGCGGAGAGGAGAAGCACAGTCAGCATGGAGTTTCTAGAAATCCCATCCATTGTGCTTATACTGTACAACACAGCGGTTTGGAAGCGGCTCCAGTACACTGCGTCCAAAACGTTGCTATTAGTGATTGTGTGCACACAGGCTTAGAAAAAAGTGGATCATTTCATTTTGGTAGACTTCCACGTCTGTGTGTAGTTCTACCAGAACTCCCGGCTTCTTCACTTCTGCCTGGAGGTCATGTCAAATGTTGCAGATTTACAACAGATTTTCTTAAAAAAATAGGTTAAATTAGTTCTCCTGCATTTGTTTGCTTAAGTCAAGCGCAAATTTTCTTTTTCTTTTTTTTTTTACATGCAAATTTATAAGGGTTTTGCAGTTTGATTTTTTTTTAGTATGTCATGTTTTAAAGGAAACTTATTGGCATTTGATACTTCTTGGAATTACTGTAACCCTTTACATTTTACTTTTGACAGGCCTATCAAACCGCGTTGCCAATTTAACTTTACTTTCCCTTTTCTACAAGTTTTTGTTTTATTACGGGGTGTCCCTTCTTTCTACGGTCTCCCCTTACTCTCCATTGTTGTCCATAGGCACATACTGGCTGGTAACAATTTGATGGACTCTCTATGAAAGGTCTCTGGACCACACAACACAAGCCTCTCGTACCTTTCATGTCACTCTTATCTCATCGTAACCATAAGCTCTTATGTGCCGTGTGCCTATACATACATATATACATACATGATTTAGTGAGGTAGCCAGGGGCGGACATACCGTGGTGCAGCTGGTTCAGTTGCACCAGGGCCCCGACCGGGTAGGGGGCCCCTCAAACACCTGTAGGGGGCCCCCCGTGACCCTGTGTCAGAGGAGAGGAGGTTAACTGAGGGAAGCTTCCTGCTTCCCTTGGCTGTTCCCGTCCCTCCACTCCTCTGCAGCCCCAGCTCCCAGACCTGTAATGCGCGGCTCGGCGCAGGTAGGAGCCGCACGCAAAGCCCCCCTGCTAGCACCCCCCCGCGCTCATTGCCCAAAGCTGTTAGCAACCCCCCCTCCGGCTCCTCACCTACAGCTGCACCAGGGCCCGCCGGGCTGAAGGTCCGCCACTGGAGGTAGCGCTCTCTAAGGGTTTTACAGGATACTCGCTTGACAGTGGAATTGACGCTCACAGCAATGGATTCTATACAAAAGTTCATCAGGTTTATTCCAGGCTTCTTAAACCATGCTCCATAACATAAACTTGAGGCTTTCCTTTACCTTCAACATAAATGTCCATATAATGCATAGTCCATCTACCTCTCACAATGGTTATATACCTGTTGTACAGGTTCAGGTACACCTCTCCCTAAGTGTCCCAGGGCAGTGTTCACACACGTCTCAGTGGACTTATTCATACACAGTCTTTTCACTGCTGGAATTGTCCATACAGATTCCACTGGCTTTTGCTCAGCCTTTACGCACGGTTTTCATGTCGTTACCTCTCTGGAGATTTTTGGGCAGCATTCACCACTCAGCCTCTCCCAGTATCCTCACAGATACTGTCCAGCATAGTATATCCTGCTCCCTTTGCAGGATATAGGAAGACTGCCTCACACAGCACTAGTCAGCTGATATCCCACCTGTTCCACATGAGCAGACCTGAGGGAGGATTTAGGCTTGTCAAACACTCCCCTGGCTTTTTTAATCACCTGCTGTGTAGCACATGTAAATGCATTACCTGAACTTGTGAAAACATAAGCCCCAGCATAGTGCATCACTGAAACATGATGAACTACAAGTCCCAGCACAGATATTTGTAATGGAGCGAGCTGCTGCATCACAATATATTTATATATATATATATATACATACATATATATACATACACACAGTACAATAGTGTATCTCAATGAATTGGAATGTCATCAAAGAGTTAATTTATCACAGTAATTCAATACAAACAGTGAACACACATATATTATATGGAGTTATTACATCGGAGTGATCTATTTTAAGGGTTTTCTTCTGTTAATGTTGATGATTATGGCTTACAGCCATAGGTCATTATCTCAGAAAATTAAAGTAAAGAGGATGAAGGGTTAGGAACCGTGCTGCCGTATTCCACAAGACGGCAAAAGGTGAATATAATATTGATTTATTAGTCAACGTGTTTCAGGACTCCCTGGCCCCTTCCTCAGGACAAAATCAATCATATTGCCATGTTTCAGGGCATTACAGGGGGTCCTGAAACAAGGTGACTAATAAATCAATAATATATTCACCCTCTGATGTCTCATGGAATATGGCAGCATAGTTTTTAATCCTTCATCCTCTCTACTCTATATGCACCATGCTGGGGACTGCAACAGCCGTGATCTGCTTTTATAGTGGTTGTGACTCACAACCACACAAAGTGAAGCCTCTGACACCTATTTAGGTCATATTTTATCTCTCAGACCTTTCATCCTCCTTACTTTAATTTTCTGAGATAACGACCATTGGGTTTTCATTGGTTGTAAGCTATAATCATCAACATTAGCAGAAATAACGACTTGAAATAGATCACTCTGTGTGACTCTATATAATATATGTGTTTTACTTTTTGTATTCAAAAACTGAAAAAAACATAACTTTTTGATGAAAATTCTAATTCATTGAGATGCACATGTAGATATCACTTTCTCTTTATGTTTGAAGTGTTGAACAATATGTTATTTTGTTAAGGGCCCGTTACACACTTCAATGTCCGATCGATCCGAACAATGATCCGACCTGCCTGAGTTCGTTGGAACATCGCTTATTGATTGCTGGTGAGGTGTCACACATACAGATATCAAACGACGCAGCAACGACTCTGCGACAAGCAAACGATATTAGCAGTCGTTTGGATGCCTATGTTCCTCTGTTCTGAATAGGCGAAGTAGTAAACGACATCGTTATCAAGGTGTCACACACACCGATGCTGCAGGTTGAACGGACGACCAACGACTAATTTATGGTCCGGTCCATAAACCTCCGATCAACGGTCAGCCGACTCATCGTTGGTTGATTCTATGTGTCACACGCAACGACGTTGCTGCACCGCCCCAAAAGCCGTGACGTTTCAACGATATCGTAGTGTGCACGGGCCCTTTACTCTTCTTTATTTACTCACAGAGTGCCATCATATTCCAAAGCACTTTACATACATCAATCAACAGCATCTTTCCTTATTGGGTCTTATAATCTAATTATAAACAAGAAAGCCGGGCACCAATTGCACAATAAGGGCCAATAGCTCTGTAGTCTCACTATAATCAAATGGCATATCAATCAAGTTGAAATCATAGCCCTGGGGTGTTACCTATAAAGATACATATAGCAAAAATTACATATATACATATAGCAAAAATTCAAGGAAAAAGGTGCACTCACCTGTGTCAAACTTTATGCACACAGACTTTTAATTAACGGTGGAAAGTTACATACAGCAGGGAGGAGGAGAAGGAACGGACGAGTCTTTGGAGTATGGGAGGAAACCCACAAAAACACGAGGAGTGCATATAAACTCCTTACAGAAGTCGTCCTTTGATAACCACTAAGGGTATGTGCATATCAGTAGTTTTCTGGGCTGTTTTTTGGCGTTTTCCGTCTGCGTTTTCCGCTCAGTTTTATGTTAATTTATGTTAATCCTAGCCTCCGGTTCGATTAACATGCTAGTCAATGGAGTTGAGAAAACGCTGTCTTCATTAGAACGTTTTTATTCTTGTCGTTTTCAGTTTCTTCAGCGTTTTTCCACCGGTTTTCAAAGATAGAACAAGTGACTTCTTTTGAGCGTTTTTCCACCGGTTTCCAAAGATAGAGCAAGGGACTTCTTTTGAGCGTTTTTCCAGCGGTTCCAGCTTACAAGTGCACAAAAAACTCAGTTTTAAAAACGCTCAGAAAAACAGCCGACAAAACGCTGTATAAACGCTATAAAAAACGAGCAAAAAACGAGGGACTCTGCTGAGCACAGAAAACTCAGTTTCTGCCAGTGTACACCGGTTCCCGGTCGGTCTGCAGAGATGCACAAACGTCTGATGTGCACATACCCTAAGGGTATGTGTACATCTGACGTTTGTGCATCTCTGCAGAACGTCCAAAAACCGGTGTAGATTAGCAGAAACTGAGTTTTCTGTGCTCAGCAGAGTCCCTCGTTTTTTGCTCGTTTTTTGCTCGTTTTTTATAGCGTTTATACAGCGTTTTGTCGGCGGTTTTTCTGAGCGTTTTTAAAACTGAGATTTTTGCTGCACTTGTAAGCTGGAACCGCTGGAAAAACGACCAAAAGAAGTCCCTTGCTCTATCTTTGGAAACCGGTGGAAAACCGGTGGAAAAACTGAAAACGACCAGAAAAAAAACGTTCTAATGAAGACAGCGTTTTCTAAACTCCATTGAGTATCATGTTAATCCAGGCGGTGGCTAGGATTAACATAAATTAACATAAAACTGAGCGGAAAACGCCGACGGAAAACGCCAAAAAACAGCCCAGAAAACTACTGATGTGCACATACCCTAAGGCTGGTTTCACGCTGCGGTCAGATCAGGCCAGGTCAGGTCAGGTTTTGTGTTTCAAAACCAGGAGTGACTCCAAAACCTAGAACAGGTGTCAAACTTTCAATTATACTTTTTCCTCTGCAAGTTCCTCTCCTGGTTTTGAAACACAAAACCTGACCTGACCTGACCTGACCTGACCTGACCTGATCTGATCTGACTGCAGCGTGAAACCAGCCTAAGCCACTGTGCTGCCCCATTATCTAAACTGTAAGGTGCTGCAGAATATGTAGGTGCTAGGTAAAGATATATACCTTTAGTATTATCATACTATTACCAAACATGCAAAAATAAAAGTATCCAAAATAAAAAATGTAACAATGTTTTGGGTAAAATAGAGTTCCTATGTCATATTTCATACAATATGCATTATTATGTAGTTCTTATCTGAAAAGGCTGATTATTATTAGAGACATTAAACACCACATGTCGGATCTGTTGCACTTGATTTGATGCTGTTTGATATTCCATTATTGGAACAGTAAACCAACATTAAAGCGTACAGGACTTTTCATTAGCGACATCAAAAGGATCATCGGTTTGAGTATTTACCTCATTTTTTGGCCAGATCGAGCGTCTCAGGCGACATGTCAGACTTTGTTTCTCCTTTACTTCGGCTCAGCTATATTCTGTTCTCTCATTATAGAAGGGCGTTCACCTAAGCCTGGAAGCACATAAGTACAGCAGTGAAAGTAACTTCCTTCCCTGTAGTTCTACCAATCCCCTGCAAACCATAGAGCAACAGGGACGGGCATTCAGGAGATCCCTCATAATGGTCCGTAAAGAGATCCATTAACAAATGTATTATTATAAATTATTACTATAAGCCACCATACATCACATATGGCCTCCTTCATCATGGTTCATGGATATGGCAGATGTGTCATATATCACCTGAGATAGATAGACAGACAGATAGATAGATAGATGATAGATACACAGACAAATATAGATAAACAGACAGACCGATGATAGATTGCTAGATAGACAGATCAGTAAACATCCACGTAATTTTCACTTGATTTTGGCGCGCTGCCTGGCTTTTTCCTTTCGTAGATACATAGATAGCCATACTCTCATTATTCATAGATAGCCATACTCTCATTATTCTCCTTTTGAGTCTGCGTATTGACAATAAACCTAACTTGCCTGACAGTGAGCATGTAAGCGGTGGGGGATGGGACATTCTTCTGTAATAGCTACTACTAATAATAGAAAAGTGCTAAGGAAGGGGTGGGCAGCTGGTTGTGTGCCAGGTCAGACATGTTGCTCTAAGGTCTGTATTACTGTAATCCAAATTGTGAAGCCTGGACACAGATGGAGGGGTCCGGTGTACGGTCTGATATGCTGCACGTTACGTTGCTGCATCACTGCGGCCTGACAACCCTGTTCCTTGCTAGGGTGAAGCACGAGACTCGGATAAGGCGGTACAGAGACTTACAAGACAACACTGGCTTACAGAGGTTGTGCGTATCTACCAGCGGATGGGAGTGTTTGTCTGTGCTCATGATGGATCCGTCCTTACTGTATCCCATCCCAGACAAACTGTGACAGGTTAGAGAGCGAGGGAATGGGACTTCTCAGGGGTAAGGCCACGTGCACACGCTGAGTATTTGATGAGTTTTTTACCTCAGGATTTGTAGCCAAAACCAGGAGTGGATGATTAAATACAGAAGTGGTGCAGGTGTGTCTATTAAGGTACCTTTACACGCGGCAACTTTTCTAGGAATTTTACTGGCAACTTACTGGTTGCAGTGAAATCACTGTTTGCATACAGCCTAAAAAGGAATCTGTCAGCAGCTTTTTGCTATGTAATCTGAAGACAGCATGCTGTAAGGGCCACTTTACACACACCAACTTATCTGTCCAACTTCTGAACAACTTACTGGTTGCAGTGAAATCATGGACACATTGTTCTATTTTGTTGCTGTGTACAAATGGAACAATGTGTCTATGATTTCACTGCAGCCAGTAAGTTGCCAGTGAAATTTGTAGAAAAGTTGCCGCGTGTAACGGTACCCTAGGGCACCGTTACACGTCGCAACATTGCATGCAATTTCACTGGCAATTTGCTGGTTACAGTGAAATCATAGACACATTGTTCCATTTGTACACAGCAACAAAATAGAACAATGTGTCCATCATTTCACTGCAACCAGCAAATTGCAAGTGAAATTGCATGCAATGTTGCGACATGTAACAGTGCCCTAAGGGGCCCGTCACACAGTGCCACCTCGCCGGAGATGTCGGCGGCGACTGGCGGGAGCGCGCACGCTTTTGGCATCCTGCTAGTGTGGCCGCCCTCCGTTTACATGGTGAGACACCTCCGGTGATGCACCAGCGAGCTGACAGGCGGCATCGCCGCCGGGGTGTCTTAAAACCCCAGCTGCGATGCAGTACAATGGGAGCCTATGGCTCCCATCGCCTGTCAGGTCGCCGGCAGCCGTTCACATGGGGCGATGTGGACACATCGCCCCAGATCGGCCACCTGATTTTAGAGCAGTGCTGTGAAACCAGGCGACCAGTAAAAGGCGTTGCTATCGCCTAATTACATTAGGCAATGCAAGGGCAATATAGGTGCTGATAGGCCACGCCCCTTCATCGTCTAATGGTGGGTTTACACACACCAATCATTGTATCCAATCTCTGAACCAATCTCTGGTTGCAGTGAAATCATGGACAGATTGCTCCATGTTGTACACAGCCACAAAATGGAACTATGTGTCCATGATTTCACTGCAACCAGAGATTGGTTCAGAGATTGGATACAATGATTGGTGTGTGTAAACCCACCATTACAAATCGGCGGTACCGTCACACGCGGCAATTTTGCTAGCAATTTCACAGGCAATTTGTTGGTTGCAGTGAAATCATGGACACATTGTTCCATTTGTACACAGCAACAAGATAGAACTGTGGCACCCCAAGGGTTAATGTGCCACAGAAACATTAACACAGGTTACTCCCCACACCACACTACACTAGAAAGTGGGAGGAGCTTAGGTGACATCTGCACTAGTGGGAGGAGCTAATATTTTACCACAGAGCAGAAGTGACAGTTAGGCCCCTTTCACATCAGCGTTTTTTGAAATTTGCGGCAGATGCGGTGAAAAAAACGCATCTGCCGCAATTACCGCATACCGGCTGCACTTGCGGCGCGGTTGCGGTAAACGCCATGCAAAGTATAGGCGTACTTCCGGCAGGTGCGGCAAGTGCGGTTTTGAACTTGCGGCAGGTGCGGCCGCGAAAAAAACCGCGGTCAGCCGCGTTTTTTTTCGTGGCCGCACCTGCCGCAAGTGCAAAACCGCACTTGCTGCACCTGCCGCAAATTTCAAAAAACGCTGATGTGAAAGGGCCCTTAGTTCAGTTTTAGTTTGAGTCTGGAGCAGGAGCAGAGTCAAGGAGAGGTGGAGGTCCTGAGAGGTCTGAGGAGAGGAGACAGAGGAACAGAGGAGCATACCCGGGATAAAGAGTTACCCTAAAAACTTAACCCCGGAGGGGCGCTTAAGACGGATACCGGATCCGAGGCTGTGCCTGAGACAGACAGGACAGTAAACACCGGCATAGTGAAGGTCCACCATCTTCACAGCACCATAGCAAAGCAACACGGAGGGGTCAGTGACACAGAGGACTCAAGTTGCCCAGCATATTGGTACCCGTGAGCAGAGACAGGGCCAGCAGTACAGCTACAAGCAGCAGCAGGGCCACACACAGCGCTTAAGTAGGAAGCCAAGGACTCGGTCAGGGTGAGAGCAACCTGGTACAGACTCCGTGGACAATATTGTGATATACCATCTGTAAGTAAAGACTTGGAAAACAACAGAAACCGTGAGTGTGTGTGATCCTTATACTGAAGCCCCACTTGCCCTCATATACTGCGATTACTACTACTCTCATCATCTCTACTGCTACCCCTACTCTCCTGCAGCATCAATAACTATCCTCACAGACTTTAACTACTACTACCACTGCTCCGGGGAACCCAGTTCTGCCCACAGGAACTATTCTATCCAAGCTGCTATCCCATCATCCCTGGAGGTTCTGCAGCAGCGGCGGCCCCATTACTGGCCGCATATAGTGGGTGGCGTCACGAGTGACAAATTCCCTGTAAATAACCCCCATTTTATTGTGCGGGCCCGGGACACGGTCCGGACCAGGACCGCCGTGACATCCCCCAGCAGTACCCCGGCCCGGCACCGAGTACCCCGTCCCAGTGGGCTCCACAGAACAATGTGTCCATGATTTCACTGCAGCCAGCAAATTGCCTGTGAAATTGCTTAGCAATATTGCCGCATGTGACGGTACCTTCAGACTTTTCCTCTGATTGATACACTCCTGGCTTTTGTCTACAAATCCTGAGGTCAAAAAACTCATCAAATACTGATCGTGTGAACGAGGCCTAATAGAGAAATTTCTGCACCAAATCTGGCTCTTGGCAAAAACAAATGCAAATGTGTTTTATGCATTCTGGGGTGGAAAAACGCTGAAAGAATTGACATGCTGCAGATTTATTTCTGCACTAAAGCAGCAAAGGAAAAATAAGCAACATGAGCACAACACTTCATTAATGGCACTAGAAACATGCTAAAAATGCACTGTTTGCATACAGCCTAAAAAGGAATCTGTCAGCAGCTTTTTGCTATGTAATCTGAAGACAGCATGCTGTAAGGGCCACTTTACACACACCAACTTATCTGTCCAACTTCTGAACAACTTACTGGTTGCAGTGAAATCATGGACACATTGCTCCATTTTGTGGCTGTGTACAAATGGAACAATGTGTCCATGATTTCACTGCAACCAGTAAGTTGTTCAGAAGTTGGACAGATAAGTTGGTGTGTGTAAAGTGGCCATAAGGGTATGTGCCCACAGGACGTTTTTTTTAGCAGTTCTGAACGCAGCAAAACCTGAACTGGTTTCAAGGTTCCTAGAGTCTTTGCCAGGAGATTTGCTGATTTCAGGTCCTGCGTTTTTTGTGCAATTTTCCTGCGTTTTTGCTGCCTTTTTGATGCCGCATTTTTCCTGCGTTTTTTCCATTGACTGCAGCAAAAACGCAGGAAAAATAGAGCATGTCAATTCTTTACCATCCGCACCAAAAACGCAGGTGCTTGACAGTTCTTGACACTTGCAAAACCAATGTGTGTGGCACAGCGTTTCTGTGAAACACATTGGTTTTGCTGGGAATCAAAACCGCAGGAACAAATTAGCACACATAAAACCAATGGTAAACCGCAGGCAGAAACCGCAGCAAAACCGCAGCAAAAACGCACTGTGTGCACATACCCTAATGGCCACTTTACACACACAACTAATCTGTCCAACTTCTGACAACTTGCTGGTTGCAGTGAAATCATGAACACATTGTTCCATTTGTACACAGCCACAAAATGGAACAATGTGTCCATGATTTCACTGTTGTTCAGAAGTTGGAAAGATAAGTTGGTGTGTGTAAAGTGGCCCTTAGCGTTAATAAAGAGTTCACCTGTGTCTCAAAGGCTGGGGTCACACACACAGATATCTGGGCAGATATTGTTCACAGATCTCTGGTTGCAGTGAAATCATGGACACATTGCTCCATTTGTACACAGCCACAAAATGGAACCATGTGTCCATGATTTCACTGCAACCAGAGATCTGTGAACAATATCTGCACAAATATCTGTGTGTGTGACGTGGCCCTTAGCGTTAATCAAGAGTTCACCTGTGTCTCTTATCACAATGTGTATTGTTTTTGCCTGCTATGTTTATTTTGGAACCAGCAGCTTATTGTTGCTTGGACACAGCAAAGCATAACCCAAGTCCAGCATGCCTCCTGCTGTGATTAGCTCATTTCTGTCTATTTGCCTACATCATGATGAGTTATGTCTGCTTTCACATAATGTTTTTTTCCTATCCGTGGGATCCTACTTTTTGTAGGACCCCATGGACAGGAAAGGACACCACAGGGGGTGACCTATTCTGTGTCTGGGTCCGTGATTATCACGGATCCGGACACAGCGGGGCACTTTTTTTCCGCAATGTATAATATACATTGTGGAAGTGAAATATAGTAAAAGAGTGAGGCTGGCTTCACACCCTGGCACAATCTGATCCGGGCTGTCGGATGTAAAGAACCGGGCATAAGAACACTAATGCCTATGCGCTGTCCAGGATGCCCACCTGCCAGGTCTGGGAAGGACCCAGAAGAGCTGGTGGAAATAGAGCTTTCCACCGCCACAGTGTCACCCACTGCTCCCATTGCGGGAGAGACTAGCGCTATGCCGTGCAAGAGGCCATGTTTAATCCGTTGCCCCACCATGGATGGGCAGAAACACAGGATAACGACCTGGCCGTCCATCTAGTAAAGGAGTTGCTGACAAAAGCTGACTTGCATCCTGGTCCAGATGCTCCACAGGAAACCCAGCAGTTGTGGAAGGAGAAGGGTAAATTTATGAGGGGAAGCTGTGTCAGAGAAGCGTCAATTCCCGAACCCATGAACTTGTTTGGCAAATAATGGTCCCGAAGAGGGATGTCTCAATGGTCTTAGAAGCGTACCACGATAGAGCAGGGCAGTTCGGGTGGAAGAAGCTGGAAGTCCTGCTACTTGAACATTCTACTGGGTTGGCATGAGATAAGCGATCAAGAGGTAGTGTTGTGAATTTGGTCCATGTAATCTGAGGCGGAAGACCGTGATAGCCAGACGGCTCCCCTCCAGCCCATAGTCGCAAAACAACTGCTTGAACTGGTAGCCTTGGACCACGTGAAGCTATCCCCAAGCGGGTCATGCTGTGTCTACGCCCTCACCATCGTTGACCATTATTCTCGTTTCCTGATAGTCGTGCCAGTTAAGGATCAAAGGGCTAAGACAGCAGCTAAAGAGTTTCAAGAATACTTTTGTCGACCGCACGATTACCCTGAACAAGTGTTCACCGACCAATGCCCAACCTTTGAAGCAGTAGTGTTTCAGGAGTTCTTAACTTGTATGGCTGCAAGAAAATCAGGCCAACGCCGAATCTTCCCCAGATCAACGGGTTATGCGAGAAGATGAACCAGGTGCTAATAGACCTGTTGATGACTCTGCTCCTTGAAGAGCGTAGCCAGAGAAGTTGCCGGATCTGTTAGGCTGTGTTCACACTAGGCGTTTTTGGGCTGTTTTTGCTCAACAGTTTTTGTAGCCAAAACCAGCAGTGGGTGATTAAATCCAGAAGTGGTGACGTGTTTCTATTAGACTTTTCCTCTGATTGCTCTACTCCTGGTTTGGCTACAAAAACTGATGAGCAAAAACAGCCCAAAAACGCCCAGTGTGAACACAGCCTTAGACTTATATAATCATATCCGGTGAACTCCACCAACTGTACCCCTGCCTGCCTGATGCGGGCCAGACCTGGCAAGTTGCCTATTGACTTGTACATGGGAGTCTTAACACTCAAGACAGTCCCACCAGATGCAGACTGTGATACTGAGCGGCAACAACAATACTGCAAGGTCCAAGAATGTGTGGAGAGAAGTCTATCCCATGTGTGGCACCCCTGCGGGGGATTGCCACAGGATCCACCGATGCAAAGAGGGAATTACACCTTGGTTTGCACAGCACACCACACCTTCCACCCCAGACCTGAAGGGGGAGCTCTACTGGCTGCTTTGAGTCAGTTCCCTTTAAAACATCCAGGCCTGAGGGGAGGAGTTAGTTAATCTCAGTAGTTAGTTCCTTTTAGTGTCTGAAAAGAGCTGGAGTGAGGAGCTGGTCGCTGGGAAGAAACCAGGCCCAGGACCAGGGACCACTAACCGCTGTGTCGCACCCTAGGGAAAAGGTCGGAGGCAAAAGGAGGAAACAGGAAATCAAGAAAGGGAACCAGTTAATACAGCCTTTTAATACACCCGGACACCGGAGTCCGATGCTGCTATTATTTACTGTTACAGCAAAAGCCCGGAAGACTCAGGAGAAGTTCACCCCTGAAGAGAACAAGTAAAAGTTGCTAAAACTGACCAAGTACAGGACCACGGGCCATAGGAGAAACAGGGACCCCGCAGAAGGACCTCGTAGTCAGTTTAGAGCAAAGCCCAGAGAGGGAGAAGGAGCGGTGAGTTCAGTCACAGGCAGGACTTACCCCAAACCACAGAGCACAGAGACAGAGGAGGCCTCACAATTTTCTAAGGTGGAAGTCCCAAGTTGCACCGGGGACTTGGTTATTTCTCTGGACTGTACCTGTTACCCTGTCACCAGTAAAAGGTACCGAAACAACCACCACTGTGTGTGTGTGCGTGCTTAACCGCCGCAATTCACCACCTTGTCTGCAGAGAAGCGACTACTACTCCACTCATCCATTCCCGCTGCCCTGAGATAAAGCTCCACCTGTGGGGAGCTGTACCATACTCTGCTGCGCCCAACCTCACCTCAGCTGCCGGCTGCAGCGCTGGTATGCCCGTTACCAGGTACCATAGGTGGCGTCACATTACCAATCCCTTTATTCCCCACCATTCCCCGCCATTGAGGGTCCAGGGTACGGGAGCGGGGACCGACCAGCCATGGTTCCCCATCAAAGCCGCCATCAGCCCCGGTACCCGAGTACCCCCTACCCTGTCGACCGCCTCACATGCAAGATGGAGGCAAGAAAGTCCTCAAAAGAAAAAGAATAACGCACAAACTGGACGACCAGTGGGAGACAGAGTCATACACCATCTTGCCTTCGAACTTTGACAACCACAAGGTATGCCTCATCAGTATAGATGGAGAAACCTCAGCGGCCGTCTCAAAAGACCACCTGAAGTTATGCCCTGACCAACTAAGAAGCAAAGAGGAAGACCAAGACAGCTCCCAGCACACAGAAAAAGTAGAAGGTAAGATCGGTATCATCATTGGAGAATTTCATCAGTCCTGGACGCAGGTGAATCAAGCAATTGTCGTACTTGTTCTGACATTTTCCCTGATTGCAGTACCTGAAGCAGTGGATACTCTTGAGCACCCCGAAGAGCCATCGGCTCCGGAAACAGATGCCACACCCGCAGTGGATCAGGAGAATCTTTCCCCTCCTAGTGGTGAATGTGTCATGCCCATGGTGAGTCAAAGGAGTCACAGAAAGCTGCCTAGCCTACCTGTGAGACATAGGCCTTTCTGTAGTAATCACTAGTGGGTCCACAACAGACACATTAGACCAGGATAGTCCAGTAGAAACACCTGTATTGCGAAGATCACGATGCACCACGCAGGGTCAGATATCCATACGCTACAGAGAATGTTAACCAGTTAAGTACACAGTTTAAAAATGGTGAAGTGTAAATACAGTATGTTTGTTCCCATGCAACCGTCAAGCATACCGTACCTACAGAGACTACTGTAAGAACTCTTAAGCAATCTTAAATGTATAAAGTTATTATTTGTTTATGGACAAATGGACCACAGGACTAGGTGTGGTCGGGACAATATTGTACAAAAGTTAATTGTTGGTCTCGAAAATAAGCCTCCAGCATGGCCGAAAACTAGGCCCATCTACAGAGTGCCCAGTAGCCATGCCCAGGGACAATACATGAAGTGGGTTAAGGCAGTTCCCACCAACCAAACTCCAGGTACCCGGAAAAAGACAATTCCTGCATAGCGGCATACGGACTAAGCACTGCAAAGACTGCTTTCCTATTTTTTGGTTTTTGTAATATGTAATAATTTTCAGACTTTGTAAATATTAATTTGTTATTGTTCTTTAAATGTTTCCTCAGTCTGGGAGTACTGAATTTTACTAGCGGGTAATGTTGCACCCCAGAAGACCGGTTGCCATAGTGGCATTGCCTCCCTCACAGGAGGTGATGTCATGCTTGGAAGCAAGATGGAGTCCTCACGCTAGGTAACACTAGCATCCAACACCTGTCCCACTCTAGGCCATAAGGGGGAGCTCAAAACCCGGTTTCAGGGAAGCTTCCCTATAAATTCTAGCCCAGAGTTGGGGTTAGATAGTCCAGTCAAGAGACAGAGAACAGTGGAGACATCCTGGGGACTGGAGCCACAGAGAGGCTTGTACCAGGGCAGTGGAGAGCTAGTTAAAGGGAAGAGGAGAGAGAAGTCAAGGAAAGCCGCCTGGGGAGTGGAACTTTGACTGAGTTCACCCCAGGGCGGAGCGTCAGAGATAGGACGCCGGAGTCCTTGGTTGTTCGGGTACTTAAGTCCCAGCAGCTGAATCTGGAGGGCAGGAGACTGCATGTCTCCTGACCACAACAGACACCCGGCACAGCAGCATACTAGAGCCCGGAGCAGCCATGAAGGAGCGACACCTATAAAAGGCTTGAGCCGTCTGTCATATCGGTGAGGAACTAACCAGTAGGAAGAGGGCTGCAGCATAGCCTTAGGAAGCAGTGACCTAAAAGAGGACAGCACAGAGGGAAGGCCTCTGAACTCACCTGGCGAGGTGGATTCTCAATTGCTTCCAGGCTGTTCGAACCTCCGTTATCACCTATTACCAGTGTCCCGGTCTGCACCATCGACTACCAAGTAAAAGTTAAAGGAAACTACAATCCCTGTGTCCTCTGGTCATTTGTCACGCCCTCAGTGCTGCACCCCAACGCCCACTATCCTCTTCATAAACTGTTTCAAATGCCCTGGGGCCTAGCTCCACCTGTGGTGAGCAGAACCATCCCAGCTGCATCACCATCTGCCCCAGTGGTCCCCTTAAACAGCGTCGGCCATCCATTGCCAAACATCACAGGTGGCATCACGACTAAATCTCATGTAAACTATCCCCATTTATGGCATGGCCAGAGCCAAGGAGTCGGGTCACAGCCCCGTGACCTCCCCAAAGAACTGGCCAGGGTCGTTGTGAGTACCCCATGGCCCTGTTGGGCGTGTTATTACCTAGTAGTCCACTCGCTGAGTTATGCCCCTCATAGCCTCCAAACTTCATTCTAACCCTCCGTTAGCCCCCAACACTATATGACAGCCCTCACTAGCCCTCCATACCTAGCAATGCGTTTTGATACATGATGGCCCAAAATAGTTCAACAAAAAACAAATGAAAAAAGAAAAATATTACTTTGTTAGAATAATATTAAATGCAGATGCATATACAATATACAGAACAGAGAAATGATAAAATAGATATCTATCAGCGAAAGGGACTGGGTCACAATACCCTAATATGTCTCTGCCTTGTCACCCTACAATTTGTGATATGGTTCCCCCACGTACCGTGGGCTTTCCCTTTAATTCCCTATACTGGACTAATAAAAGTGCAGCTATTCTATGTGTAGGTGATTTATTAATATGCAGCGTGGATATGCCAGTTATCAAGACAGTACACCCAGAGCCTAATACAGTCAACTACCAAAATTATCAATTACCAAACCAGAATGTCTTAGCAATCGCTCCGGTAAATCACTACAAGAGCTAAACTGCAGATACTGTATAACAGCTTATGAAGACAACACAATGGTAGAGCACATTGCATCAGACAAGCACTATCGGACTGCAGATCTATTAACTCCCAAAAGAATACACAATGTTAAAACAGATTGTTTCAGATATACATTGTCATATCTAGTGTGCACATAGTGTGTATACAGGTAATCTATAATGAAGTACAACTTGTCGCATCATAATGAAAAAATAGTGCTTAGCGTAACAGCCTCTGGGCCAAGTTGCACCTTGTTATAGATTTCCTGTATGCACACTCGCTATGCCAAGTTACAACAGGCATATTCATGCTGTATATTAATAAATCCCCTACACAACGAATAGCTGCACTTTTATTTGTCCAGCATAGGGATTTAAAGAGAAAGCTGTTGGTGAGTGGGCGTGCCATATTACAAATTGTAGGGTGCCAACCCTCTTAGTATTCTAGAACATTCATCCAGAGAATGGCAGCAACCACCGGGCAGATTTCAGCAGTGTTTCTTTATTGTCGGGTATGCGACCCATCGAAGCACGAGACCATGCGAAACGGCCCGTTGTTGCGACCCCCATCCTCCCTCCACTACCCCTGAAAAACCGCCTGTTTTCATGGAATAAACAATAAAGAAACAGTGCTGAAACCTGCCCGGTGAGTTGCTGCCATTCTGTGGATGAATGTTCTGTGTAACACTATCTCTAACCTGGAAGTGCACCCTGGGACAGGAAATCCAGCAGAGCTGTGAGGAGAAACACAGCATGCCCCTGAGAGAAGAGAGAGGAAAGCTCTGGGTCTACTTGCTGGTGCCCGACTGCCCTGCAGTAAGTGTCAAGTCCTCTTAGTATTCTAGCTGATTCATCCCAGCGGTAGCCCCTACACATTGCATAGTAGCTCCCACATTCTGTAAGATGGCCCCCATTAACTCTATCCACACTGTAAAACTGCCCTTAGTAGCCCTGCCCACACTAAACTATGGCCATCAGTAACCCCGGATCCCCCCCCCACCTCCACTGAATTGTGGCTCCCACACTGTATGATGATCCCCAGTAATTGGACCCCACAAATGCTATTGAAATGAAAAAAGAATCTTATGCTGACCTAAGCTTGGATCCTGACGAGCTCACCGACAGTTCGGTGGACCAACACAGTGATGTCATCTTGCAGGGTCATACAAAAATTGTTAGTCCGAGCGTGATGATGTCATCACGCTACAATGTTCCCACCTCATCCAGTTTGTCCCTTTGTTTTGTGGGCTAACTACCACAAAAACATGCTATCTACAGAAAGGGTAGCGGTGGTAACGGTTACAGAAGACTGTCTTTCTGCTCTGCCACAGTGTTTAAATGTATCAGCATGTGCCACACATCATAACTAGTGATGGGCGAATCCTAAACTACTCGGAATCGCTAGACTCCGACGAGTCTGAGTCCAGGACTCGCTACTCGTTGCGAGTCTAGCGATTCCAATGTTAATGAATGGGGAGGTGAGTATTGCAGCGATTCCTCTGCTGCCGGACCCTATAAGGGGTCTGGCAGCAGAGGAAAAACCTGCAAATCCCCATGTAAAAGCCGCTGGCTTTTAAGGAATAGTAAAAAAAAAAAATAAAGGATTGAACCGGGGGAGGGGTAGGGGGGGAGTGAGGGGGGTGGGGGGGAGGGTGGAGAGGGTGGGGGGTGCACCGGACCGGCCGGCTACTTACCGCTGCCTCCGCCGGCGCCGGCTGCAGCCTCGCTCACCGTCTCTCTGCTGCTCTTTCCGGAGATTCCCGAACACTGATAGAAGCAGTGAATAAATTAACTTCCGTCACTGCTCGGGAATCGCCAGAGCAGAGCGAGTCTGGCTGCCAGTAGAGTTCAGCTCAGGTCATAATGACCTGAGCTGAACCCTGACTGTTTAGTCAGTTCTCAGCTCTGCTACATCCCTGTCTGTCTAAGCACAGACAGGGATGTAGTAGAGCTGAGATTGCGTTTTGGACTACGTCGGACGGAAGAACGGAAGAGGATTTTTTTAATTAAAGATGGAGTCCCTAATGTTTTTTTTTTCATTTCTAATAAAAAAATTTTTCTCTGTGTTGTGTTTTTTTTAAAGCAATTTAATAGAAATTCATGGCGGTCATGTCTAATATTGGCGTGACTGCCATAAATTTCTGGCTTAAGGCCAGCTGATAATACAAAGCTGGCCCTAACCTCTTTATTACCCAGTGAGCCACCGCCACCAGGGCCACTGGAAGAGCGGGGTTTAGTGCCAGAGGATGGCGCTTCAATGAAGGCGCCATCTTCTGGGGCGGCTGCGGGCTGCAATTTGCAGCGGGGGGAGCCCAGAAAGCGTGGGCCTCCCTGCGCTGCGGATTCCAGCCCCAGCTGCTTAGCTGTACCTGGCTAGACATAGAAATTGCACGGAGCCCCAAACATTTTTTTTTTTATTATTTCATGAAATTCATGAAATAATAAAAAAAAAGGGCTCCCCTATATTCTTGTGTCTGGCCAGGTACAAATAGGCACCTGGGGGTTGGGGGCAGCCCGTCACTGCCTGCTGAATCCGGCTGGTTCCAGAAATACGGCGAAGCCCACGTCATTTTGTTTCTGAAAAATCAATAACACAATACTAAAAAAGGGACTGCATCTTTATTAACCCCTCGCCCATGGTCCAGGGGTTAATAAAGATGCAGTCCTTTTTATTCATATTGTTTTATGGATTTGTCAGAAACAAATTTGACGTGGGCTTTGCCGTATTTCTGGTACCAGCCGGATCCAGCAGGCAGCGACGGGCTGCCCCCAACCCCCAGGTGCCTATTTGTACCTGGCCAGACACAAGAATATATGGGAGCCCTTTTTTTTATTATTTCATGAATTTCATGAAATAATAAAAAAAAAAGCGTGTGGCTCTGCGCAATTTCTATGTCTAGCCAGGTACAGCTAAGCAGCTGGGGGCTGGAATCCGCAGCGCAGGGAAGCCCAAGCTTTCTGGGCACCCCCCGCTGCAAATTGCAGCCCGCAGCCGCCCCAGAAGATGGCGCGTTCATTGAAGTGCCATCCTCTGGCGCTGAACCCCGCTCTTCCAGTGGCCCTGGTGGCGGTGGCTCACTGGGTAATAAAGAGGTTAGGGCCAGCTTTGTATTATCAGCTGGCCCTAAGCCCGAAATTTATGGCGGTCACGCCAATATTAGACATGACCGCCATGAATTTCTATTAAACTGTTTTAAAAAAAACACAACACAGAGAAACTTTTTTATTAGAAATAAAAAAAAAAAAGCCATTAGGGACTCCATCTTTATTTAAAAAAATCCTCTTCCGTCCGACGTAGTCCAAAACGCGATGTCCTCTCTGCTACATCCCTGTGCATAGATATAGATGTCTATGCACAGGGAGTGAGCAGACTGAGAACAATCTCAGCTCTGCTAAATCATCTCTGTGCACAGACATTCATGTCTGTACACAGGGAGAGCAGGCGGGCTCTAGGACCCGAGCCCGGCACAGAGCAGACAGCCGGACTCGTTACTGTGCGAGTTTCCCTGCGATTATTCGCACAGTAACGAGTCTAATGCAAGTCAATGGCAATCCTGGTTTTGTCAGAGTCTCTGACAAAACTAGGATTGCCATTGATTTGCATTGGATTTGTTACTGTGTGAGTAATCGCTGGGAAACTCGCCGAGTACCGAGTCCTGCGAGTCCCTTACTACTCGCAGAGTAACGAGTCCTAGCGAGTAGACTCGCCCATCCCTAATCATAACAATACGTTAAGGGGGTTGATGGTCCCTGTTGGGCCTATGTGAATTCGGGGCCCAGTGCAACAACCCCCTTTGCCCTCCCACCATAATTCCTCTACAGGTTTTTTGCCATCAGTTCATCTATGACTCTGTTTTTCATTAAAAACGTTTGACCATTTTCATGACCATGTTCCCTGGAAGGAGGAAGTGACATTACCCTACAATCACCCGTAAACATCTTTATATAATGTGGTGTTTTACACCCTTTAAACTACTCTGCATGGATACCCTCTGTACAAGATTAATATTATCTACTAGCTGGGTGCCCGATGCACATGCATCGGGATTCTAGAAGAGCGAGTCTCTGACTCGCAATGGCCGCTTCGCGGCCAATGCTTCGCGCTGCTAAGGCGACTCGCCATGCCCGCTGCGCGGGCATAGCGAGTCGCCTTAGGACTGCTCACAATGGCCGCTGCGCGGCCAATGCTTGGG
This sequence comes from Allobates femoralis, assembly GCA_033576535.1. Lineage (NCBI taxonomy): Eukaryota > Metazoa > Chordata > Amphibia > Anura > Aromobatidae > Allobates > Allobates femoralis. The sequence continues at coordinate 74,184,307 of JARQOC010000001.1, read as the reverse complement.
CGTATCCACATGACCACACTGACTCGCAGTGCGAGTGGACTCAGAAGGGGCAAAAAACCCATTCGCAATTATATAATAGATTATTTTAGCACCATTTATTCCATGGCACTTAACATTTGAAAAGGAGCATACATAGACTAGTACAATAATTATGAGCAATACAAGGTACACATAGGTACAGGAGGAGAGAGGACTTTGTCTGCGATAACTCACAGTCTACAAGGCATGGGTGACGATATGGAGCGGTCATAAGGGCCGGGGTACTTGGTAGCCAGGCCGGCAGTCTTTTGGAGAATCACGGTGGTGGTCGCCCAACTCCGTGGCCCTGACAGAACCAGTTAAAGAGGAGCTGTCACCCACCTGCTGCATGGCAATCTAAATGCAGCACTGAATGTTGCATGTCTGCTGCATTCAGAGAAGGGGTCCCCCATGTGTCTGTGTGCTGTTTACCTCGAGATATAGGCTTTGTAAAACAGTTAGAAGCCATGGAGGTAGTAACTGTGGCATCACAGTTGCATCATATGCATCACTGTGACAGACGCCCTGTAGAGGAAAACAACCTTAACTGTAATGGATAAAAAGATGCAAGTTAACACTAAAAATAATTATGTAAGGTGTTAGTTGGGTATTTTGGCACCAGAATACCCAACTAACACTTTACATCATTATTTTTAGTGTTAACTTGCATCTTTTTATCCATTGCAGTTAAGGTTGTTTTGCTCTAGGGGGCATCTGTCACAGTGATGCGTATTTTCAGTGCTGAGCAGCCCGCCCGGTCTAAAAGGAGGAGTCACCAATAGGCTGCTCAGGCACTTTGTATCACCTGGATGTTAGTGGCAGAGGCCTAATGGTGTCCATGTGTCTGTATTCACCACCAGCCCCTCCTTGCTAACATGGCAGGTCGTCTGGTTGCCACAAACCGCCCCCATGTTTTAGGTTGCAGGGGACTGAACACGGTGTCTGGACGCATGTGTTACCTCCTGGGGAAATCTGCAGCCACCTGCTAGATGCAAGGGGTAAAGAAAAAAAGTGTCAAAACTTCGGTGAGTTTTTTTGTCAAAAAATGTTCCTATTGGATTATACAGTCACGTTAATAATCCCCTTATCCCCCACTGTACCCCGCTATTGAGGGTCCAGGGCACGGGACCAGGTATTGACCAGCCGTGATCCCCCATCAGAACCACCATCAGCCCTGGTACCCGAGTACACCATACTCTGTCGACCGTCTCACTGACAGAGCTGCCCAGGGGCTACAACTATCTCTGATCAGCCAAGCCTCCTTCATCTCCCGTAACATTCCCTTGACACATTGAAAATGATCAGGGGTACAGGTGGGTACCTCTCTTTAATGGGCGGATGGTCTCTGGTGGGGATATGATGTTGGACCCCTTTTACCTACTCAAAGTCTAGAGCAAACACGCTAAAGACCCGCTCATATTCTTGGACCACACGGTAAATCCCAAGCTTTTGGTGCAAAGGGGTGGAGTCAGTGCTTACATGTAGCTTCTGATCCCAATCCTCTAGCTGCCCCTCGGAGCCACTGTCCTCTGCCTGGTCGGACGGAATCAAGGGTTCCACTGCCTTTATTGCATTATTATTGACAGTGAACAGCTTAGCAATGGTGGCATACCAGGGTAAATTAACCTCTTTCTCCCCACAATTCAAGATGCATATGGGTACTCTCCCCTTGCGGACATTAACTACCCCTCTGACTGTCAGGATGGTGGGCCTACTATCAAAGTACACAGGTTCTACCCGGGTCTGGTAATCTTGACCCTGAGGCCTATTGCTGCCTGATAACAGATTAATATATCACTTCTGGGAGGTTCTACAATGGGGAATGGATCAATCACTCTGACACTCCTGACTTCTCCACCAGACAGCTCTACCTGTTGTCTCTGCATCAGGGCTTTGATCTCCTTCTGCAGGACTCGCTGCTGACTGGAACTGGCGGTGTCAGTTACCTGTTGTAACAAAACAATAATCTCTCCAGGACAATTTTCTATGACATTGGTGCCTAGAGTGATCATTTGGTTACATTCTCGCCGATCAATATCTACAATTATAAGACCTTGCGATTTCAACTCTACTCGCCCAACCTTAATGGTCACCTCTTTATACTCCACTTGTGACAAAGGCTGACTATTGCTACCGATTATTGTCAAATCATCATCTGGACCGCGTGTAATATCAGAGTCAGCCTAGTACTGTTTGTAAAATATATATGACATCATTGTCACCTGGGAACTGATGCCCAGTAAAGCGTTCATCGGGATGCCATCAATCACGACTGGGAGGACCGGTCGTCCCACTATGTACTTGTCCCACCAGCTATGTGGGCCTGGTCGTATTACTCCTGAGGGTTGGCCCCTTGCCCCAGGGTTGGTCCGTTTAAAGGACAGTATCTTGCAATGTGCCTTGTCACAGCAAGCAAATAGGTTGTCCAGTTACGTCATAGCAATCGCTGTCTATTCCCTTGGTTGGTGGGATCCTTCTCTGCCATTGCTACGGGACATCATCTGGGCTGGAGTCCAGCTGGATCTTTGCAGGCGGTGAGGCCACCTGTATTGACTGCTCAGTTTTTGTCAGTGTGGCCACGCTTTTGGTCAACTCCTGGACGTGTAGTCATAGATCTGCAGAGAGGTAATTCTCTAGGGACTGTGCATCTGCCCCCACAATTGCTTGTGGCGAGAGTGCCACCTCCTGGTGGATCCTGGTGGTATGTGATAGCTGGGAACCGGAGGGGTGCAGTGCCGCATGTCATTGATTCTCGCAGCACTTGGATGGCCTGGTCTTTAAAATGGGCAAAGTCCAGGTCGGGGTTTTGTAGGGCCATAATGCGTACCTGTGTCTGGTGAGCATCAGACAGGAGCCCTTCAATAAACTGCTCGCTCAGCAGAATGTCCTCATCTTGCACGCTGTCGCATAGTCAGCATTTTATTCTCCTCCTCCGCACACTGGCAGGGTCTACCTGCTTTAAGGCCCGCAGCGTCTCCTGGAGGCGTAAGGCATAGTCTCTTATACGGTCCTGTGACCTTTGTCTGCAATTGTAAAATTTCATTCTCAATTCAGCCTCGGTGCTGGTTTCAAAGGCAGTTTTTAGATTATCAAAGATTTTTGCTACGGATCTTGATTGGTATCTGACCAGGATTCAACCTCAAGTTCCGCTGCACCCGTTAACTGTCCTAGTAAAACAGACGCTCTTTGTTTACCAGTCATTGCATACATGTACAGTACATTACAGATCTTTTTCTTGAACCCAGCCAGGGTATCTGGTTTACCATCGTACTGCGGTAACCACGCCGCTCCCGGGACATACGGCAGGGAGATCGGCACGACTGACATATCCCCTGTAAATACACTCTTTATTTGCCAGGGCCCGGGACACGGTCCGGACCAGGACCACCCGTGACTTCCCCAATAGCAGACACGGTCCGATACCGAGTACCCTCGTCCCAGTGGGCTCGACACATACTGTACAGGACTACAGAACAATAAGGTAGCTTACTAGCCGTTAACTTAAAGGGGTATTCTCATCTCCAAGGTCCTATCCTAATATTTAGTAGGAGTAATAAAAATAATATTAGTAAATGCTTCCAATTATAAATGTAGTATAGTGACACTTAGCCTGCACATGAGGTATGCAACTTAGCTGAATCTGGTTAAATTACTACATTTCTAATTGAAGGCATTTACTTATACTATTATTATGACTAGAGATGAGCCACCACCCTAGTGTTTGTGTTCGATTCGATCGTCAAATCGGCGGGGTGTTTGACGAATGTTCGTCGAATGTTCATCGAACACCGTTGAACACCCCGGAACACTAAACAGCTATGTGGTGCTGTTTCACTTCCGCAATGTAAATAAAGTGTTAAAAAAAAAATTATGCCCATCTGTCCAGCGGTCCACCGATGGCTCCAGCAAGGTCCTGTTGCTGATAGGACCTGTGGTGACGTCACAAAACTGGTTATCGCGGGAACTCCAGTCATGTAACCGGTTTTGTGACCGGTTTTCTGACGTCACCACAGGTCCTATCAGCAACAGGACCTTGCCGGAGCCATCGCTGGACCGACGGACAGGTGAGCATACATTTTTTTTAACACTTTATTTTACTTAATAGCTGTTTATTTTGGCTGAAAATTTGCCGCATTTCCGAACCAAAATCGAACAGCTATTAGAACTGCCGAATTTGAACCAAATCGTTCGAATTCGTCGAATGACTCGAACACTGCCAAAAACAACTCGAATTTGAGATTGGCGACAATTCGAGTCAACACCGCTCATCTCTAATTATGACACCTACTACACATTGGAATAAGATTTTGGAGATGGGAATACCCCTTTAAATGAAAATTGTACTTTCAGCAAACGTTGCATAAATATATAAATGTATAAAACTGTGTACTAAATTATGCTTTTTTCTCCACTTATGAGCCACGTTATCCCCTTACTCCTGCATCCATTAATTCCGCATTCACTCTAAAACAAACAAAACTAAAATACAAACAGCTCAACTCTATCTTGCTGTAGACAAGACTGAGTGTCAGGAGTCAGCTTACACCTCATAAATGAAAGATGGACGAGGAGTGAAAAGTAGGGTGAGAGAACAGTCAGAGGAAGACACTGAAAGACTTCTAACAAGTCTTCTACTTCACCCCAGAGCAAAACTCTCATGCACACTGCTTGGTACTTATGTATGATGCTCTACATACTGCATCATAGTAGTTAGTATCCTCCCACCAGCTCAGTCACTTGAAAATAAAAGACAATGCCCACAGAAGTGAAATGAAAAGGCAAGGTAAAAAGTCAGATAATGGCCAGAAATCACTGTATTCCTCATGCACACAAAAGATTCCAACTTGTAAAAATTAATTTGAATTCACTGTTCAATATGCCCCAAATGAGTCAATACAGTTATGCAGGGCATTTAGCCCAAACTAGTCCTGCCTTGGATCTAGGTGGCATAGACATGCAGACAAGATATACAAGATTTCCGCATCAGAAAAAGCACAAAATTACCCATATATGTTGCACAAAACTGTGTTGTATTTCAGCATCATTTTTTTTCTGTCAGCCATAACAATTTAAACCTACCCTAAATAAGATAAAGAGAGTAGGAGGTGAGGGGTAATCGGAGATACCATGACAGGTGGTTACTTCGCTGAAGGGGGGGGGGATTCACGGCTGGTCGGTTTCTGTGCCCTGGACCCTCAGTGGCGGGGGTAGGGATGATGATGATGGGGGGAATGGTATCTGGTACCTGGTAATAGGGATACCAGCGCTGCGGCCTGCCACTGAGGTGATGGAAAGGCAGCTTTGGTAGTAGAGCTTCCCATAGGTGGAGCTTTACCTCAGGGCAGCGGGGCGGATGAGGAAAGTAGTGGTCCTCACCTCCGGTGATGATGCTGTAGCCCTCCGGGAACCGAATGAAAGGAGAACAGACAACACTTCAGCTCAAACAGTTCTTTACTTGCACCAGATGGAAAAAGGTACACGGTACATTCAGGGTTAACAGGTATTGTAACCGTGGGTCATGAAGGTTTCCTCAGAGTCTGACAGTGATGCCCTCCATATGGTGCTTGTGGTCTTGTTACTCTCTCTCGCTCCTCTTGAGCCAAGTCTCTAGTCCACGGGATCTGTTACCTAAAAGTCTTTCACTTGTCGGTGTCGTGAACCCAGCTGCGGGACTGATGTTGGGCTGCTTTAAGAGTGCTTCGGCTCCCTGCGTGTGTCGGGCCCTCAGCTTGTCCTTCTGTAGTTAGGGCTGAACCTTGCAACTAGCTACCTCGGCTCCAGGTTTGCCGGTGTCGACCCGGGTCCCCAGCTGGCTCAAACCAGTCCTGTGTAAACCCTTTCCAGATTCTGGGTCGCCGCTCTCCAAAGAGGCGCCCTCCTGATGCAGCCGCAGGGTCCCCTGTGTCTGCCTTCCTTGCTCTCCTCACACCAACTGTCTGACTGTGTTGTCACTCCCCTTCTCCCTCTCTCTAGGCTCCACCCCCTGAGACCTACTGAATATCAGTCCCCTGTATTAAAGTGGCATGTGTTGGCTGTTGGGATGCAGACTCTGAAGATTCCCTATGTCCACGGTTAAGGAGGCACCACACCTTTAATTGGGGTGCAGTACCTCCTTGTGGCGCCTTGCCATAGGAGCGCCACAAAATCAGTAACTAATAGAGATGGGTGAATGTTCTTGCAGCTGTTTTTAGCTGCTAAACTTGCAGGGATTGCCTACCAATCACTGTTATGCTGTAGCCTTAGCTGCTAGCATTTCAGGGATTGTCTGGCTGCAAAGCATCATCAGGTCTATATTAGACCTGATCGCCTGACGCTCGGCATGCTCTTCCCCAGAATCACTGTAAGGTTAGCTGCTAGATGAGGCATAGGTTTTGAAAAGAGGAATATATGTAGTAATTATAGCCTTGAAGTACTTGCTTCGGTGCCCTAAATCAAAAATCCTTTGTCTGGGCTACATCTCTCCTATTCCCTAATAATACCACTGTTAGCTGCATTTACTGTAGGGATAGCTGCTGGAAGATGCATAGCTTTGGATTAGAAGCCTTACAGTCCTTGCTGCTGCACCCTAAAATCAAAAGTCTCTTCTCAGTGCTACATCTATTATATTCCTTATTAATACCAGAAATTTTGCAGGCATTTGTCATCTACCTAATTTAATAGGTGCAAGGAATGCGATAAGAGACAGGAAAGTGGACGTGGTACTGATGGTGCATGAGGCCAAGACTGTGGGCCGGATGAAATTGCATACATAAGGTAGTCCCCATAGTCCTCCAAATATTATAATGCATCCCATGTTTCTCCATATGGTATAATGCACCACCATATGTTATAATTCAGCCTCAATAGTCCTCCCTGAATTGTAACGCACACCCCATAATCCTCCAGTTATTATAATGCACCCCAATTGTCCTCCATATATTATAATGCAGCCTCATATCCCTACGTATATTACAATGCAGCTCCCATATTGTTTAATGCACCTCCATGGTCTTTAGGTTGTCATGTACTCATGGATTAAAAACATAAATAAGTACCCACCTCTCCTCAGTTACTCTGCTGCTCCAGTCTACATATGGGTGTCTTGCAGCTCTGCACAGCTGAGTACTGTGGCATACACTAGTGACATCACAGTGCTAAGCAGCACTGAAACGTCAGTGTGCAGGCACAAAATGAGAATGATGGAGAAGGGAGCAGACTCTGAAGCACTCCCTCTTTCATCTTCGTTTTGTGCGAAGATAGAGATTGCACTCACTAGGCCCCTGTGACTCACAGGCCCAATAGCAGCTGTGTGTTCTGCCAATCAGTGAGCTGGATATGCTCTCTCAGGGATGCACATCCATCTGAAGCTGGGGTCAGTACCTATACCCGAGACCCCGTTGTGATTGTGATTGCAATCATTATGCCCCTGTGTTTTCCACATGCTGTTCCCATTCCATTTGAGCACTGTTTACATCCATTTAATTAATTTCCCTGCCCTGCTTGTAGGGTCTTCTGGACAAATGCTCAAGTTTACCATTAACTTCAATTATACTCATTACTCGATTTCAGTATTGAGCACTCAAACATTTTAGTGCTTCCTCATTAGTAGTAACTAAATGAGATTTAAATGCTGGACCTGTTTGGTACAGATATCAGTGTCTGTGCCTTCATTCTCTCTAGTGTAATCTACAATGGACAATGACCATAGTGTAAAAATGCTTAGATCAATAACAATGTGAAATGGAAAATAAATTCTTGATTTGTTCATCTATAATTAATTTACATTGCTCCAAAATTGTGAGTTAGCTGGACTCACAAATCAAAAGAAGTAGCATAAAGCCACCCACATGTCTTGGCGTGTCCTCAAATGATCTCCTTTCAATATCTACTTTTTTTAGTGATAACAAAGAAGAAAAGAACCTAACTAGTAGGTAAGGTAGATATTAATATATTCCATGCCAGAGTCTTGAGTTAATCATACAAGAAATAAAAGAACAATCGCCTTCTTGTTAGACTGAAAAATCAACCGATGGAACCAAAAGCTCCATTATTGTTTAGAAGACTGCATTTTTACTTAAAGGACTGTGTGGCTACTCACCTGAATGATTGCTATTTAGTACTAAATCTTAAATGTTCAAAGGTGTAAAAGCTTGGCATATTTATTCTTGAGACAAATCGTTTAACAATATTTTATTATTTTGTGACATTACTGATGAAATAAATCAGTACAATTAAGGGTACCATTACACGTCGCAACATTGCATGCAATTTCACTGGCAATTTGCTGGTTGCAATGAAATCATGGACACATTGCACGCAATATTGCGACATGTAACGATACCCGAAAGGCCACGTTACACACACAGATATCTGTGACCAACTTCTGAACAGATCTCTGGTTGCAGTGAATCAGGACACATTGCTCCATTTGTACACAGCCACAAAATGGAACAATGTGTCCATGATTTCACTGCAACCAGAGATCTGTTCAGAAGTTGGTCACAGATATCTTGTGTGTAACATGGCCTTAAGGCCGGCTTCACACTGCGTGTGTGATCCGATCCGTAGCTGTCCGCTTGAGGCAGACAGCCGCGGACCGGATCACCACACAGGGCTGGGGGCTAATATGCCCTCCAGTCATGTGTGCAGCGCACACAGTTCCCACTGCTGATAGGTGAGGACCGCGGGCGCCGGGCCCCCCAGCCCTGTGTGCTAATCCGGTCCGCGGCTGTCTGCCTCAAGCGGACAGCTACGGATCGGATCACACACGCAGTGTGAAGCCGGCCTTAAGGCCATGTTACACACACAGATATCTGTGACCAACTTCTGAACAGATCTCTGGTTGCAGTGAAATCATGGACACATTGTTCCATTTTGTGGCTGTGTACAAATGGAGCAATGTGTCCATGATTTCATTGCAACCAGCAAATTGCCAGTAAAATTGCATGCAATGTGAAGCCGGTCTAAGAGATTTCCAGTCAAAAGAAGACTTCATCAGAGGACAGGCAGAGGGTTAAAAATGCACACCATCCCCATCCCCATTGTTGGCTCCTCTTTCAGCACAGCTGTTCTGGTTGCCTCTGCTGGTCATCAGGTACCTGATCGATGCAGTCAATGATTGGTTGATCTGAAGCCTTTGTCAATTCAGAGAATGCAGCTGTCAGGAAATTACGGTAGCTGCCGATGAGTAAGGACGTTGTCCGAAACGCGTCCGGCGTTATTATGATTTTAATTTTTGAATAAAGTCAACCTCTTATTATGGACAAGTGTCTCCGGATCCTTTAAATTCATGATCTTCAGCAGTGGTGCCAGCCACTTAACCGAGAGCCTGGGAGCCTGGAGGAATATTATGTGAGGTGAGCGGCTTTCCCCTACCCCCTGCCCTCACTCAGCTGTCAGGAAACCCGTGGTCAATCATATCATTGCTTCAGCCCGGTATGGACTGCCATAGCAGCAGGGCTGTAGGTTGGAGCCAAGCAGGTGGGTGCGTATTCATTATTTTATTTTAATTCCCTTGGCTGAGCATATTTGGAAGGTAAATCATTTAATATCATTCAAAGGTTCAAATCAGGACTTCTTAAAAATGTCCTGTTCAAATCAGTAATTAAAAATTTTAGAAAAAATGTATAAATTAGCGACTCCAATCTCCCATCCCCTAAGCATCACTGTTCATGTGGTTTCATCTGAGACTTTAAATGATGGCATTATATCCATTTAATCACTTGATGACCTCCTCCACAGCAGAGTCAAGTGGCCAATGAACAGACTGTCATCCTATTTGAAATGATCATGTTCTGACACTCACTCAAGTACAGCAAATCAGTGACCCCTGCAATCAGGTGGATAAATGGACGGGGCATCATCACCTCTGTTCCCATGATAGACCACACGAGCAAGTATGGAATGTTATGTTACACAGTGAGTTTAAAAAGTTTTCCACTCAATGAGTTTTTCTAAATTTTTTCATGTTACACCACAAACTTAAAATGTATTTTATTAGGATTTTATGTGATACATCAAAACTACAATCAAAGGTACCTTTAAGGTACCTTTACACGCCGCAACTATCACCTGCGATCGGTATCAACCGAACGTGCACGTGCACATTTTTAATGGTTGATAACGGTCGCCGATGCCAAATGTACAGGCCGCAATTGCCCCTCAACCTAAGGGAACTTGGTTCCCCGGAAGTTGAGGCCGATCCTGCGGGAAACATCCAGTTGAATTCCGTCGTCGCTTTACACGCCGCAACCACCAAGGGAATGTGGGCGTACCTGTGCAGCGCCGCAAGAACATAGGCGTGACAGAGTTGTGTATTCTGACAATGCAATAGCGTCATGATTAGCCAGCCTGCGCAGGAAGGCTGGCTAATACATGACGCCATTGCAATTGTGTAGTGTGAATGGTCAGCTCTTCAAATATGGTGCCCTGTGAAGGGACAGCCAATGGAAACACAGTAACCCCCACCAATCATCGCTGATGAGGCGCGTTATCCAGCACGCTGTGGCACGCCTCTGGGACATCACTAGGCGACGCAGATTCCATCCAGATCCCCCGTTTACACGCCACAACCAGGGTAATTCACCTTCTGGGTTGACTCTGATTTTAGAACAAGGCTCTGAAACTGCAACCGGGCTCAACTTCGAAAATCACAAGCAAGTTGAACATTTACACGCAGCAATTTCGTCGAAACTTCATAGCAACCGTGATGAAAAACCTGATTGCGTAGCAGTTGATTCACTGCAGTTGCGGTGTGTAAAGGTACCTTTACATGTTGCAACATTGCATGCAATTTCACTTGCAACTTACTAGTTGCAGTGAAATCATGGACACATTGTTACATTTGTACATGGCAACAAAATAGAACAATGTGTCCATGATTTCACGGCAACCAGTAAGTTGCAAGTGAAATTGTATGCAATGTTGCGACGTGTAACGGTATACAAAAACTACTAGAAAAAGCAGCATCAAAAAACTTACCATCAATGCCATAGACAAAAACCAATACTGCACTTGCAGGACGCAGTCAGACCCCACTTGTGTAGCAAGCCCAGATGCAGGCTAATAAATCACCTCAACCAAGGTATGGGAGGCGACTTGCCATGCACACTAAGGGCCTGCATAGGGCACCATAAACACTGATACATATGGTGCAGAATGTCTGAAAGCTACCCAAAAGCTCTGCTGCCTGAGCCATGGGCTGCACAGTACAATGTTTCTGCACCACTAGATGAATGGCGCCCCCTAGGGGCCCAACTACACCCTGAAATGATTAAAAAAGTGCAGAAAAATTTTCTGTATGATGAACAAAAAACCTTTATAGATGGGATATTGGTTCATGTGTTGGCCAAGACACTTAAGCTGATGATCCACGACACGGATTCCCATGCTCATCAGTCCTATCAAAAATATACAAAAACTACTAGAAAAAGCAGCATCAAAAAACTTACCATCAATGCCATAGACAAAAACCAATACTGCACTTGCAGGACGCAGTCAGACCACACTTGTGTAGCAAGCCCAGAAAGTCTGAAAGCTACCCAAAAGCTCTGCTGCCTGAGCCATGGGCCGCACTGTACAATGTTTCTGCACCACTAGATGAATGGCGCCCCCTAGGGGCCCAACTACACCCTGAAATGAATAAAAAAGTGCATAAAAAAGCTTTTGGGTAGTTTTCAGACATTCTGCACCATATGCATCAGTGTGAATGGTACCCTATGCAGGCCCTTAGTGTGCATGGCAAGTCGCCTCCCATGCCTTGGTTGAGGTGATTTATTAGCCTGCATCTAGGCTTGCTACACAACTGTGGTCTGACTGCGTCCTGCAAGTGCAGTATTGTTTTTTGTTTATGGCATTGATGGGACGTGTAACGGTACCCTAAGTAGCAAATATTTGTAATGTATAAAGGAAATGGTATATGACTTTTTAAATATTTTAAAAATGTAAATCTGAAAATTGTTATGTCCATTTGTATTTAGCCCCTCTTAGTTAATACTTTGGAGGACCATTTTTTGCTGCAATTATTGCTGCAAGTTGTTTGGGGTTGGTCTCTACCAGCTTCACACCTCTTCTATGTCTGCACTATGTCTGGGTCATTCATACACATAATAAAGAAGAATTCAGGGCCACAGGTTCCTTTATTCACATCACTTTAAAAACGTCCCGCCGGACGCATTTCAGACACAGTCCTTAATCATCGGCATTAAAAATCACAATAAAATTCTGTTTTATAAAGGCATCCCATCCCCCCCATTATGCCTAATTGATTACACCTGTTCATGATAGGCTTACAACAAGATTTCCTAGACATATAGCATCAACATCTTGCACATTAAAGAATACTGGTGTTACATACATAGTTATAACTAGGGATGGGCGAATTCCTCGCTACTATTCGGGACTCGCCCGAATAGTAGCGGACTCGGGGGACTCGCTACTCGCCGAGTTTCCTTAGGAATTACTCGGGGGTAGCGAGTCCCTGTACTTTTGCAGTGTATCTATACAGATACACTACAAAATTACCCTAAAAGTTAATGTAAGGGGTTAAAAACAATAAACATTAATACTCACCTCCTGTACTCCTGGACCGGGACCGAAGACCTCCGACTGTTACAGGACCTCCGAGACCACCGGGAGAAGATGAGGAAAAGGACCTTGCAGTTCAGCCAATCAGCATTCGGCTGGCGGTCACATGGGTTTGTCATGTGACCGCAGTGCAGCCGCGTCACAACCCATGTGACCGCTAGCCGAATGCTGATTGGCTGAACTGCAAGGTCTTTTTCCCCATCTTCTCCCGGTGGTCTCGGAGGTCCTGTAACAGCCAGAGGTGTTCGGTACCGGTCCCGGTCCAGGAGTACAGGAGGTGAGTATTAATGTTTATTGTTTTTAACCCCTTACATTAACTTTTAGGGTACTTTTGTAGTGTATCTGTATAGATACACTGCAAAAGTACAGGTTACTACTCGGACTTGCTGGACTCGCAACGAGTACCGAGTCTCGGACCCGGACTCGTTAGAGTCCAGCTAGTCCGAGTATTTTAGGATACGCCCATCCCTAGTTATAACATAAAAACCCTGATAATATGCATGACGTTTCACAGACATATCCCTATTTATATCTCCTTCTGCATATTGCCTCTTCTCCCATCGTAAGGAAACAAAATTGTTTGAAACTAACATCTATATATTTATACATGCCTTCCTGCACTCTCGTATAGCCTTATTATGCCAGTATCTTATTGTTATGTACTGTATGACAGTTTACCAGCTTTTCCTTCCTCTCATTATTATTATTATTATTTATTTATTTATAGAGCACCATTCATTCCATGGTGCTGTACATGAGAAGGGGTTGCATACAGACAAGTTACAAATATAATGAACAAAGTGACAGACTGATACAGAGGGGAGAGAGGACCCTACCCTTGCGGGCTTACATTCTACAGGGCAATGGGGAGGGAGACAGTAGGTTGAGTCTGCTCAGGTGGTGCTGGATTGCCAGATCCGGTGGTGGTGGAGCGCCGGGTCCAGTGGTGTTGAGGCGGCACTGTGCTCATTACAGGTTGTAGGCTGTTCTGAAGAGATGGGTTTTCAGGTTCCGCTTGAAGGTTCTGAGTGTAGGGGACAGTCGGACGTATTGGGGTGCAGAGTTCCAGAGAATGGAGGATGCTCGGGCGAAGTCTTGCAGGCGGTTAGATGAGGAACGTACAAGTGTGGAGGAAAGAAGGAGGTCTTGGGAGGACCGAAGATTACAAGTTGGATGATATCGGGAGATTAGTTCAGAGATATATGGGGGGGACAGATTGTGGATGGCTTTGTAAGCCGATGTTAGTAGTTTGAATTGGATACGCTGGTGAATTGGGAGCCAGTGGAGGGATTTGCAGAGGGGAGACGTGGAGGAATAGCGAGGAGAGAGGTGGATTAGTCGGGCAGCAGAGTTAAGGACAGATTAAAGTGGTGCAAGAGAGTTAGCAGGAAGGCCACAGAGTAGGAGGTTGCAGTAGTCAAGGCGGGAGATGATGAGGGCATGCATGAGTAGTTTAGCAGAGTGGGAGTTGAGGAAGGGACGGATTCTGGACATATTTTTGAGTTGGAGACGGCAGGAGGTGGCAAGGGCTTGGATGTGCCATCCCACCCCCCATCTCATCCCCCCATCATGATAGATTCAGTCTCATGTTGATTTTATTATATATGTCACTTCTCCCTGCCTCCTTTCAAGCATCTGAATGTCCCATCTCCTCTCTTATATCTCTCATCGTTCAATCACAGATCCATATACCGCCTGAGGTCTCTTATTATATCCTGTAGTAATAATGACTGCATTCCCATGCGAAAAGAAGGGATAATAATTAGTACTTTTCTTGGAAATACATACATTCATTCATAAACTGCTCACACGTCCATACTATCTATCCAAACCAGTGTGAACACATACATTATCGTTATATTTCCCCTCAGTCAATACGGGATCAGCACATCATTACTACATCAGACTCTACCTGATTTCAATTGTGACCTATCTTATATCTTACTAAATTGTATATTTGCGAAATCAAACACCCCCTCCTATAGTTGTTCAATAACCTTATGTTTATTAAAATATATCCACAGTAGATGTTATATGCCTCCCTCTCTCTAAACCTAATTTAATTCTGTCCCGGAACTGCACAGTTAGGTCCTCTAAGTTTCAAACAATCTTTGTTTCCTTACGATGGGAGAAGTGGCAATATGCAGAAGGAGCTATAAATGGGGATATGTCTGTGAAATGTCACACAAATTATCAGGGTTTTTATGCTATAACTATGTATGAAACAGTATCCTTTAACCCCATAGCGACATCCTTACGTCTACAGACGTCGGAAAAAAAGGGTACTTATGCCTAGCCGAGTTCTGTAGACGTCAGCCAGGAATAAGCCCTGTAGCGCAGCTAGTAACCAAAAATCTCCAAGGTTTCAGCTGAGACCCTAGAGATTATGGATTGGATGCTTTTTTACCAGCACCAGTAATGTGATGACCAGTAAATGTTTACCGGTCACGCCATTACAAAAAATGGCATCAACGGTAATAAATGCTTTCACTTTCATCCATGAAAACACATGTCGGATGAAAGTGATCCAATAACCCCTAAGGCCCCCAAGACCCCGAATTTTGGGATGGTACCGGAGATCTGCCTCCCACCCCCACCCCCGGCCCATCCCAAAATGGCAACGGCGCGCTGCCTTCCCTGCATCTCCATGCGGCCTAACATGTCACACATGTCAGACGGCATGGAAATGACCTCCCCCGGTGCTCTGCAGTACCTTACAGGGTGCCACCAGTCTCCAGACACCCCCCCGCCCTCTCCCCCGATGCCCAGTCTCTAGATACACCCGTCCCCCGATGCCCTCTGAAACTCCATGCGATGTGACCAAACATCACATTGGATGGAGGTTGCAGGTCCCCCCTTCACCCAGTAAAGGCCCACCCCCACCTCCCCCTCGCCACTCTTACTTACCAATGATCATGATTCAGGTCCCGGGTCCTGCGATCCTGGGCCCTCTCCTCCCACCTGCTGTCTTCTGCGCGCACATCAGAGTGTGCACGCACCTCTTCTGTATGTGCATCCCATGGTGGTCTCCACATCAGATCATCATGAACACCAATGTTAACCCCAATGTGACCCCAGGATCTTAATGGGTCATGAACTCACAGAGTTCATGACCTATCAGGATCCTGAGGTCACACAGGGCTTAAGACTGATCTTCATAGTGATCTAATTTGGAGATCATCATTAAGACCAAAGTTGTGACCCAAGGATTGTGACCTGTCATGACCTAAGTTCATGACCTGTCATCCTCCTGGCAATGTACCTGCTCTTATAGCATATGGGGTATGCCCCAATATGCTATAAAACTGAGAATCATCGCGGGACACCCACTGGACTACGTCGGACCTTCCCACAGGACTAAGTCGGACATCAAAGAATAATAAAGATGGGGTCTAAGTAGTTTTTTCTCTGTC
Organism: Allobates femoralis; assembly: GCA_033576535.1. Classification (NCBI taxonomy): domain Eukaryota; kingdom Metazoa; phylum Chordata; class Amphibia; order Anura; family Aromobatidae; genus Allobates; species Allobates femoralis. Next base: position 74,168,312 of record JARQOC010000001.1, on the reverse strand, counting down.
TTGTGTCTTCTTTACAATTTACTAGAGATTCCCAATGGCCCGGTCTAATATTGGACAGACATGAAGAATCTCAGGCTTAGTGCCAGCTGCCAAAAAGCTGGCATTAACCCATTATTACCCAGTCTGCCACCCCTACACGGCTGATATAGAGCTGGATACAGCGCCAGAAAATGGTGCTTCAATGAGCGCCATTTTCTGGGGTGGCTGCGGGCTGCAATTCGCAGCAGGGGGGGATGCCAGAAAGCTCGGGCCACCCCATGCTGAGGATTCCAGCTGCCTAGTTGTACATGGCTGGACCAAAAATCTGGTGAAGCTCCACATCGTTTTTTTTATTATTATTTCATAAAAGAATTTAAAAAAAAAGGTGCTTCCCTATATTTTTGGTTTCCAACCACGTAAAACTAGGCAGAGGGGAATGGTGGCAGCCTGTAGCTGCCTGCTGTACCTGGCTGGACCAAAATTACGGTGAAGCCCCACGTCGTTTTTTTTAAAAAATTCAATAAAGAAATAATAAAAAAAATACAGGAGAAGAGACGTCCAGGACATAGTATCTCCGGATCTTATGTACAAACCCTAAAAGTGAGAAATTGTGTGAAAAAAAGAAAATGTTCAATATGACGACCTATTGTTATCAAATTCTGTGCAGTAGCTGTATGCATACTCACTATACCCCTAGATATAATCTTTGAGGGGTCTAGTTTCCAAAATGGGGTCACTTGTGGGGAAGCTCAAAAGTTCAGGCACACAGGGGCTTTCCATAAGTGACATGGTGTCCGCTAACAATTTGAATGGAAAATTCGCTCCAATTATTAGCGGACACCATGTCGCAGATGGAGAGCCCCTGTGTGCCTGAACATTGGAGCTCCCCCACAACTGACCCCATTTGGGAAACTAGATCCCTCAAGGATTATCTAGATGCATAGTGAGCACTTTGAACCCCCAGGTGCTTCACAAATTAATCTGTTAAAATGAAAATGCACGAATGTATGACAGAGGCTTAACACACCAAATACCCAACTTTATATCCCCTTTACTATGGGCCAGCTTCTCCAGATCACTCCTTCAGCCCTGTCTCTATTCCCAAGACCTAAACTTTTCCTTGTAGCTATGGATCATAGGACTGGCCCCCAATGATGGCTGACAGCACCCCACCCATATACACACGCAAGAAATTTAGAGATATTACTACTACTATGCATGCAAGTACAAATTACACATAAAATAATGACATCTTCAAGGGTTTGGTCACAGACTACACTCATTTCTACATATTTTTTTTTACTCCTGGTTTTGGCTACAAATACTGGGGTAAAAACTCACCAAATACTCAATGTCTGTGTGGCACCCCAAGGGTTAATGTGCCACAGTAATAACACTAATGGTACCTTTACACGCCGCTACAGGATGGTGGAAACAACTGGGTAGGTGAGACAAATGTATCTTGCACCGCCAAATCAACCCGCGGTCGCGGCGTGTAAAGACGGTTGTTGCCACCCGTCACTTGAGGCACCTGTTTCAGAGCAGAGCTCAAAACAGGTTGATTTCAAGGCGATTGTTACGGCCTGCATCGGCGTGTAAATAAGGAACAGGAGGGTTGTTTCAACACCTTGCTATCTACCTGGGGCGTGACACAGGCTTCGGGATACCGCGCCCCATCAGCGATCATTGGTGGAAGCTCCTGCGTTACGATTGGTAGACGCTGCATAGGGCGGCATATTTAAGGCGCTGACCAGTCACACTACACAATTGCTCGAGCGTCATGTATTAGTCAGCCACCTGCGCTGGCTGGCCAATCATTATGTTATTGCTTTGTCCTATCAGCGTACGGAATTCTCGTAATCCACAATTGTGGCACGCCTTTGTGTTGTCCCTGCTGCCTTTGTTCCGCCCATATTACCTTGTTATAGCGGCGTGTAAATGAGGTATGGTGAGCTACAGAAGGTAACTTGTGGCACCCGGCGGTGTATCCAGAGATAGATGTAACCTACTGTAGCGCACCTTGTTGCGGCGTGTAAAGGCGATGCGGGTACCGTTTTCAACCGTTTGTGCGTGCTCGTGCACGTGAAGCACCCGGTTGTTTCCACTATCCTGTAGCGGCGTGTAAAGGTACCATAAGGGTTAAATTCCCACACAACCCACTACACTACACTAGCTGCTCCCCTATATATTCTGGTGTGGAGAGGAAGTGAGCAGTTAGTTCAGTTCCTGGGAGAACTGAGGAAGAAGGACTGGGGTGTAAAGGAGCTGCCTTAGGCTCCCCCACGGTCCGCTGCTCAATTTCAGGCCTAGCCAGGGTCTGAGGGAAGGAGTTAAGAGAAACAGAGGAACACATCTGGAAGACTGAGTTACCCTATAACTCGCCCCGGAGGAGCGCAAAGACTGGATACCGGATCCGAAATTGTGCCTGACACAAGCAGCACAGTAAACACTGGACTAGTGGAGGTTATATATCTTCACAGTACCACAGTGAAGCAACACGGCGGGGTCAGAAGCACAAAGATAAGACTCAAGTTGCCTAGCAAGTGGGTACCCGTGAGAGGAGACAGGGCCGGCAGCCTAGCTAAAGCGGCAGCAGGGCCACACACACAGCACAGAAGCGGGAAGCCAAGGACCCGGTCAGGGTGGGAGCAACCCGGCCCCGGTACAGACTCCGTGGACAGTACTCTGCTGAATAACACCTACAGTAAAGACTTGGAAAACTACAAAACTGTAATTCTGTGTAATCCTTGCGCTCAAGCCCTACTTTCCCTCGCAAACTGCTACCATCTGTACCACTACCCCTACTCTGCATCATCCATAGACTATTATCACCACTACCCCGGGGAACCAGTTTCTGCCCGTGGAGAGCTGTTACATCTCAGGCTGCTATCCATCATCCTAGAGGTTCTGCAGCAGCAGTGGTCACCCTGACCACACACCACGGGTGGCGTCATGACGTTTTCCCCTGTAAATAACCCCCATTACTTGTGGGCTCGGGACATGGTCCGGACCAAGACTGCGTGATTCCCCGTGATACCCCGGTCCGATACCGAGTACCCCGTCCCAGTGGGCTCCTCATCTGCACCTGGCCTTACAAATCCTGAGGTAAAAAAAATCAACAAATATTCATCGTGTGCAAAATACTGAAGCAAAAACTAACCAAATACTCAGCATGTGCACGAGTCCTTATAAGTACTGAGGTTAAATTCCCAAATACTCAGTGTGTGCATGAGGCTTTACAGATACTGAGGAAAAAACCCTGAGGGCTCGGACACACTTCATTGAAACTCGTCCAAGTGTACTGTGCGGAAAAAACGCATTGCTCTCGGACCAATGTTAAAGTGATCCTAAACCCAGAAACTGACCCCCCCTTATCTTTAGACCTGTCCCTGCACCCCCTCTTACCATTTCTAGCCATCCCTTTTGCAGAAAAAATCGCTTTTGTAAAGTAAGAGAAAAGGTTATAATACTTTGACCTGTGTGAGCTCTCTCTTTCTGTGGAAGCCGAGATGGGACGGGCCTGTCTGCTGCTGCCTGGTAATTATGCACGCCCCTATCTGCTTACTGCCTTGCTAAGAGCCTGGTCGCATCATGAAAGGGGCGGGGCTAAATCGCGGCATGCCGGAGCCCCGCCCCCTTTCATGACGCGGCCACACACTCACAAAGGCAGCAAGCAGAGAAGGGCGTGAATAATTACCAGGCAGCAGCAGACAGGCCCGTCCCATCTTGGCTTCCACAGAAAGAGAGAACTCACACAGGTCAAAGTATTATAACCTTTTCTCTTACTTTACAAAAGCGATTTTTTCTGCAAAAGGGATGGCTAGAAATGGTAAGAGGGGGTGCAGGGACAGGTCTAAAGATGTGGGGGGGTCAGTTTCTGGGTTTAGGATCACTTTAACTAATGTCCGAGAGCACATTTACAAGTCTCATACCCTTTTTCCGTATCCGTTTCTCGGATTTCGAGTCAATCGCAACATGTTGCGATTCTATGAGAGTTACGGACGAGACTCGCCAATGCAAGTCTATGGGTCCAACAGAAAGCACCGATTGTTCTCGGACCGCACCATCCGAGTCTGATGTGAGTTTTAATTGATACATTCTCATTCTGTAGCTCAGACAATTGTACAAAATGTTCCTGTAAATGATTATACAGTAAATAGTCGCTGAGGAAAAAAACTGATTGCACTCGCAAGCCACACTGACCAAAAGTCAGATGACTCTCGTCCAACTTTCGGATCCATGAATCGGAGTGTTTTTTCACTCGTATCTGTGTCCGTACCCAATTATTCAGCATCTGCACATGGACTTAGTGTACCGTCACACGTCGTAACCTTGCATGCAATTTCACTTGCAATTTGCTGGTTGCAGTGAACTCCATAAGGGGGATCCTGTGTCGGCAACAAACACCCGTTAAACCAGACTGTACCGTGTATCGTTTAATATCTGCCGGTACCCAGTAAAGTGGAGATAGAGTTGAACTGGTCTGTGTCATCCTTCCCGCTGGTGCCCGGAGGGCTTCATCACCATCAGCAGCATCTCATCAGAGGGCTAAGAACAACAACAACTACTCCCCTCATCCCCCTCATTATCCTCTATCACCGCTGCCCTGAGGTAAAAGCTGCACCTGTGGGGAGCTGTACCACACTTAGGGTACCTTTACACACGGCTACATTTGTAGCTTGTCACCAGGTAACTTACTGGTTGCAGTGAAATCATGGATACATGGTTCTATCTTGTTGCTGTGTACAAATGGAATCATGTATCCATGATTTCACTGCAACCAGTAAGTTACCTGGTGACAAGCTACAAATGTAGCCGTGTGTAAAGGGGCCCTTAGTGTCGAGCCCACTGGGATGAGGGTACTCGGTACCGGACCGTGTCTGCTATTGGGGAAGTCACGGGTGGTCCTGGTCCGGACCGTGTCCCAGGCCCTGGCAAATAAAAGGGTGTACTTACAGGGAAGAATAGTCTATCGCGACACCACCCACTATGTGCGGCCAGTGATGTAGCCGCCGCTGCTGCAGAAGCTCCGGGGATGGTGTAATGGCAGCGCAGATGGAATAGTTCCAGTGGGTAGAACTGTGTTCCCCGGGGCAGTGATGGTATAGTCTATAATGGATATGGATAATGGAGACGGGGTTAAAAAACACACACTCACGTTTTGTAGTAAAAGGCGCAATTCTCCTTCTCTCCTGATGCTGCAGCTTTCTTCCAGCCTGTGTGCAGAGCTGACAGGCTTGTAGCTCTTCAGGTGGGACCTCTCTGCTGTTGGATGTAGGGCAAAGGTTGCAATCAATACACAGACTCACAGTTTTGCTGTTTTCCAAAGCTTTACTGCAGATGTTGTTGAAGATTATAGTCCACGGAGTCTGTACTGGGGCTAGGCTCTCCTCCCACCCTGTCCGGGTCATCAGCTTCCTCGTGCTGCGCTGTGTGTGTGTGTCCTGGCTGCTGCCTCTAGCTGAGCTGCTGGGACTGTCTCACTGTCTCTCTGTTCTGCTGGTACCTCTTGGCTAGGCAACTTGAGTCCTCTGTGCTGTGCTGACCCCTCCGTGTTGCTTCGCGCTGGTACTGTGGTCGTCTAAAGGCTCCACTACTGGATTCACTGTGCTGTGGGTGCCAGACACAGTGCCGGATCCGGTGTCCGTTCTGTGCGCTCTTCTGGGGCGAATAATGGTTGCTCTCAAGCTCCCAGACGTGTTCCTCTGTCTGTAGTTCTCCAGTTCCTCAGACCCTCACTAAGCCTGCACTGAGCTAACTCTGCTCTAACTGTGCTCTTCACAGTACTGTCCCGTACTGCACTGAGCTACTTCCTCATGAGCTGGAGTATTTAAGAGAGCAGGTTGTGCTCCCCCTCCTGGCCCAGAGGTGCTAGTGTTTGTCAGTGTGTTGTGGGGAGAGAACCCGTGTGATCTTACTGTGGCACATTAACCCATGGGGTGCCACATTAGCTGCACCCATCATCGCCTCAGCAGCCAACTTGCAGTGCCGGTATCCATATTACCAGGAACTACAGGTGGCGTCACGTACCCTTGTAAATATTCCCTCCCCATCATCTAACAAATGACATCCAGGGCACGGAACTGGGAACCCGACCACCTGTGACTTCCCCCAGTTTAAAACCATCAAACCCAGGCCCGGTATCCGAGTACCCCTTGCCCTGGCCACATCATTTTCTGGCGTCTACGAACAGGATATGAACCAGCCTGATAATACTGGTAAAGTGTGCCTAAAGACTTTATTGACTGTGTACTGTGGATTACAAAACAGAGCCGCCATTACATCACCTCACAATTTAAGCTGCTTCACTACAGCAGGAGAAAAGAGTGGGAAGATAAGCTCCGCCCCCACTCTGCTGAGGAGTGACGAGGTGTAGTGGCGGGCTCCGGAAAGGCCCAAAGGACTTGCCTATAGGATTCTCATGGTGGGGCGGGCCTAAAAATGTAAAAGAACTATGTGCTGGCCCAGGGACGTGCCTCGGCCCCTCAGCATACATGGGCCATCCAAGAGGCGCCAAAAAGTCTCCCCGCCCCCCTTGTTATCAAACAACCAAGGGGGCTGGTCGAGCTCCAGCCCACACCAGTTCGGGTTTATAAAAATTAAGCAGGGTGTGGCCGGAGCACAAAACGAGATACGTTGTCAGGCTCCGGACCCATTACCCGTGTGTGGCTTGGAAAAGATAGCAGACCTAACGATCTCAGACCTGGTTAGAGAAGTCGAGGATAGAGTGAGAGCCGAATGTGCTGCCCTGAGGATTCCAGACCTAGAAACTGAGGGTGGGAATGTTAAGTTTTAGGTAGCGGCGGTCCGAAAACTGCGTATGCGACTTCAAGAGACCGTGGATTGGACCGTCCGACAGAATGGGACAACGACGAGCCGGAGTCAAATCTGGGATTGGTGGCTGTGGTAGAACCAAAAACCGGGCCCCCGGTAACCAGTGAGAACTACGTATCCTCAGAATTGGGTTCCACCACCAGAGAGATCACCGGATCATCTGAGACCTGTGTTGCACCATCTGAACCAGAAAGCTGCGAGCCCCGTACTGATGATGCTGAGATCAAAGAAAAAGCAATCAGCGGTGAGGGGCCCCGCGAGCTTTGGTGGGCCGATCGCCTGGAACAACAAGACTGGGTCGGTAAGGAGATGAGGAGGTTTGAACACCGGAATCCAGCCTCGACCCTGCACTCCTGGCAACCCGTCGGGAGGCCACAGTTCCATGATGACCGGAAAGATGACATCATAACCTACGAACACCATGCAGGACCCCAGGGATGGTATACGATCCGGGTTAGCAGAGGCAAGGAGTGATGAACAGTCCTGGTATCATATATCAATGTAAATAGTTAAATGCCTTTTCTTTTGCAGCCCTATTATAGTGTATATTGTCTTATTGTGTGCTAGTATACGAAAAAGGTGTAAAGCAGGTAAAATCCAGTACACAATAGTACAGAGGGTGGAAAGGGTGTAAGGAGCTGTGCAGGGAGAGTAAAATCTTTGCTAATCCGGTGTCCCCAGGGCCGGGAGGCCTAAAGTACTTAGAGCCGAAAGAGACCCTTGCGGTACCAAAGACTCCTACACCGTAGCACCAATGGTTAATGTTTATGTGTATTGTGACTTTAACAGCCTACAGAGACTTTACCTGCTGGACTGTGCAATTTCTAAATGGGAACTTTTATACAAAACCCTGATTGAGCTTTAAATCAGAGACTTGAAACCCGGTCCCCGTTGGGCCGATGTGGACTAGAATGTCAATGTTATTTATGTTTATTACAACATTACAAGAGATGCGCCTCCCGGACGGGAAGAACCCAAGAATAATACCTGTTGTTATTAAATGTGTTTTAGGGTACCTTTACACGCCGCAACCGCGGCGATAAATATTGACGTCGATATGTTGTCCTGGAACCATCGCCACCAAATTACCTCCCAATTGCGGCATGTAATTTGGGAATTTGGCGGCGATGTGTCACCTCGCTCCGGTCGCCTGATTTCACTGCATGCATGTGGTTTGTCATGCATATGAAAAATGTCAACTCTCATCCGGTTTGGTTTTAACACCCGCGGACGGGTATATTTCACCAAGGGGGTGTGGCGCCCCTCTGGCTAGGCACCACAGAGAGGTATTGCACTCTGACAATAAATGTGGTATCTCTGTAAGTTGTCGGCTTAGGGTTTAACCTTGGAGTCTCAAGTTACACACACACACACAGGACTAGGCCACCTTAGTATATGGGGACTGGTTATTTAGTAGGTCCCAAAAGGGGGTGGAGCCTAGGTTAGTGTAGAAGTAGTTGAGTGAAGTTACCTCAGACAGTGCTGGGAAGGCAGCCAGATAGGACGTGCCTGGCAGGCTGCTGACAGGTGGGATCCCCATCTTTAAAGAGGGGGCCCAGGACAGAAAGAAACAGACCAGAACTGGTTGGAGCTGGTAACATTTGGGAAACACCGGCAGCATGGGAAGCCGAGGCGGTCAGCAGTTTATCTCTGGCCGCAAACCGACGAGTTGCAGGCCCATAATCACCGGGTTGCCGTTAGCACCACAAAAGGCACCTCACCCCTAAGGACCGAAACCGGTTCAGGACACTATAGATAACGGGCTTAATTCTGGCGGCAGGAGAAGAGATAGGGAAACACTCCTGTCTGTACTGGTAAGGAACAAACCTTACCTAGTAGCTTCAGACCGTGGGACTGGTGGGAGAGCTGTGCAAGGGTGGTAAATAGTGAGAAGAACAGTTTAGACCCCGAAAGACTTGAGAAGGAACATCTGGAGACTCCATAAGAGGGACCCTGAACCGGCAACAAACACCCGTTAAACCAGACTGTACCGTGTATCGTTTAACATCTGCCGGTACCCAGTAAAGGTACCCAGAGGGGTAAGAACAACAGCAACTACTCCCCTCATCCCCCTCATCATACTCTATCACCGCTGTCCTGAGGTAAAAGCTCCACCTGTGGGGAGCTGTACCACACTTAGCTGCACTCATCATCACCTCAGCGGTTGGTTTGCAGCGCCGGTATCCATATTGCCGGGAACTACAGGTGGAGTCACGTACCCTTGTAAATATTCCCTCCCCACCATCTAACAAATGATAGCCAGGGCACGGAACCGGGAACCCGACCACCTGTGACTTCCCCCAGTTTAAAACCATCAAACCCAGGCCCGGTATCCGAGTACCCCTTGCCCTGGCCACATCAATGGACACATTGTTACATTTGTACACAGCAACAAAATAGAACAATGTGTCCATGATTTCACTGCATCCAGTAAGTTGCAAGTGAAATTGCCTAGCAATATTGCAACGTGTAACGGTACCCTTACAAATACTGAGGTAAAAAACTCACCAAATTCTCAGCATGTGCACGTGGCCTTACTAATACTGAGGTAAATATCCCAAATACTCAGCATGTGCACGTGGCCTTACTAATACTGAGGTAAATATCCCAAATACTCAGCATGTGCATGAGGCCTTAGGGTACCGTTACACGTCGCAACATTGCATTTGCAATTTGCTAGTTACAGTGAAATCATGGAGACATTGTTACATTTGTACACAGCAACAAAATAGAACAATGTGTCCATGATTGCACTGCAACCAGCAAATTTCAAGTGAAATTGCATGCAATGTTGCGATGTGTAAGCCTGGTTTCACACTGCGGTCAGATCAGGTCAGGTCAGGTCAGGTTTTGTGTTTCAAAACCAGGAGAGGAACTTGCAGAGAAAAAGTATAATTGAAAGTTTGACACCTGTTCTAGGTTTTGGAGTCACTCCTGGTTTTGAAACACAAAACCTGACCTGACCTGACCTGACCTGACCTGACCTGACCTGACCTGATCTGACTGCAGTGTGAAACCAGCCTAATGGTGGGTTTACACACACCAATTTCTGAACAGATCTCTGCAGTGAAATCATGGACACATAGTTCCATTTTGTGGCTGTGTACAAAATGGAGCAATGTGTCCATGATTTCACTGCAACCAGAGATCTGTTCAGATATTGGACACAGAAATTGGTGTGTGTAAACCCACCATAACGGTACCCTGACAGATGCTGAGGTAAACACTCATCGTGTGCAAGAGGTCTTACAAATACTGAAGCAAAAATTCAAGCAAATACTCAATGTGGCCTTAAACGCAAACAATAATGCCATACCTGGAGCATTTTGCAGTTTTCCTAAAAAGCCACAGACATAAAAAACATTTAAAGTCATGTGTAGTGGCAGTCTATATTTTTCTATTGACTTCAAGACAAATTGTGTTAACATCTTTAATGACCAAAAATATACATAGAAATACAGCGAAACAAAAATACTGCATCAAAAAAAAAAATCATTAAAGAAAAAATACCAAGTGTTTAAAACGCCCTTCATTGTGTAACCAAACAGCAGCAAATTGAGCTTCAGCCTACACTGAACAGGATAGGTATGACAGTTACAAGTGGTAGATAATATAAGTTAATATATTTAAAAAAAAAGAAACAATTATGGAGAAACAATAATCTCAACATTTTTACATACCTTGTCTTCTTCACGGAACTGTGAAAATGAGGGAAGCGTGTTAGGGTACCTTTACATGTCGTAACATTGCATGCAATTTCACTTGCAACTTACTAGTTGCAGTGGAATCATGGACACATTGTTACATTTGTACACGGTCACAAAACAGAACAATGTGTCCATGATTTGACTGCAACCAGCAAATTGCCAGTGAAATTGCATGCAATGTTGCGATGTGTAACGGTACCTTTAAAGGTACCCTAACACAAGACATGAGATCATATTTTATGACTGATTGCATTTATCGGATTCAGGATCCATCCGCTTGGTTTTGTTGATCTTTAACACTGTTCATTTTGTAAATTCCATAATGAGAAAGCTGAGGTGAAAAAAACGAAAGTACTTCAGAGTAACAATACAATCATTGTGACTAATCCAGGGCAGGGTGATATGTTTCTTGGCTTTCAGTTTTTTTTAAACAAAATAGGTTTAAACAGAATTAGCAAACAAAGCTATAATTAAAGTCTTAATGTACCTTTACACGCCACTACAGAAGGTTAGAAACAACCGGGTGTCTCATGTGCACGAGCACGCACCAACGGTTGCAAACGGTACCCGATGCCGCCTTTAAACACCGCTACAAGGTGCTCTACAGAAGGTTTAATCTATCCCTGGATGCACCGCCGGGTGCCACAAGTTACCTTCTGTAGAGCACCGTCCCTCATTTACACGCCGCTACAGAAGGTAATATGGGGGGACCTGGTGCAGCAGGGACAACACATAGGCGTGCCAGAGTTGTGGATTACGAGATGCTCGTACGATGATTGGACAATGCAATAGTATCATGATTGGCCAGCCAGCGCAGGAAGGCTGACTAATACATGACGCTCGAGCAATTGTGTAGTGTGACTGGTCAGCTCCTTAAATATGCCGCCCTATGCAGTGACAACCAATCGCAACGCAGGAGCTTCCACCAATGATCGCTGAAGGGGAGCGTTTTCCCGGAGGCTGTGCCACGCCCCAGGGAGTTAACTAGGTGGCGAAAGAACCTTACCGTACCATATTTAGATGCCGATACCATCGGGTTGAAATCAACCTGTTTTAGAGCACTGCTCTGAAACAGGTGCCGAAAGTGACGGGTGGCAACAAGCTAGTTTACACGCCGCTACCTCGGGTTGATTTGACGGTGCAGATACATTTGTCTCCGAAACCCGGTTGTTTTCAACCTTCTGTAGTGGTGTGTCAAGGTACCATAAGAGGTTTTCTAAAGAATGAAGTTCATTTTAAAGTTAATTTTAATCAATAGAACTTGGAAGAATAATAGTTTCCATAATTTGATGTGTTAAAAAGAAGTTCTATTGCTGAGATGTTATATAGGTGTTCCTACAGGTACCTTTACATGCCGCAACTGCAGTGAATCAACTGCTACGCAATCAGGTTTTTCATCACGGTTGCTATGAAGTTGCGACGAAATTGCGGCGTGTAAATGTTCAACTTGCTCGTGATTTTCGAAGTTGAGCCCGGTTGCAGTTTCAGAGCATTGTTCTAAAATCAGAGTCAACCCAGAAGGTGAATTACCCTGGTTGTGGCGTGTAAACGTGGTATCTGGCTTGAATCAGCGTCCCCTAGTGATTTCCCAGAGGCGTGCCACAGCGTGCTGGATACCGCGCCCCATCAGCGATGATTGGTGGGGGCTACTGTGTAACCATTGGCTGTCCCTGCATAGGGCGCCATATTTAAAGAGCTGTCCATTCACACTACACAATTGCAATGGCGTCATGTATTAGCCAGCCTTCCTGCGCAGGCTGGCCAATCATGACGCTATTGCATTGTCTAATCAGCGTGTTTGGGGCGCGGAATACACAACTCTGTCATGCCTCTGTTCTCGCGGCACTGCATAGGTACGCCCACATTCCCTTGGTGGTTGCGGCGTGTATAGCGGCGACGGCATTCAACCGGATGTTTCCCGCAGGATCAATCTCAACTTCCGGGGAACCACGTTCCCTTAGGTTGAGGGCGCAATTGAGGCGTGTACATGCGCCATCGGCGACCGTTATCAACTGTTAAAAACGTGCACGTTCGGTTGATACCGATTGCAGGTGATAGTTGCGGCATGTAAAGGTACCTTACTATGTACTGTGTGTTGGATGTGTCTGACCGTACAGGGACATGGTCTGATCATACCACATATCCTGTGCTGAAATAATCTTATATATGGCCGGTTTCACACATCCATGTCACCAGGACGTGTGAAACAAGGACGTTTGGGGGCGGGGCATGCACACGTGTCACGAACGTGGGACACAATGTGTGCAGTCCGTGTGCTACTCGTGGGGCCGTGGATAGCACATGGACTGCCTGTCACCCGCATACTTACTTCCCTCCAGCGCCGCAGCTCCTCTCTCTTCTGGGTCGCTCTTGGGCTTAGTGAAGTGAATATTCATGAGCTTTAATGAGCGGCACCGGAAGAGAGAGGAGCAGACACCGCTGGAGTGAGGTGAGTGTAAAATTCTTTATTTTCAGCCTTTTTGTTTTTGTCCGTAGTTTATGCACACGGATGTCACACTGTGAACATCCGTGTGCAGGATGTTTAGGCAAAAAAGCGGTCCGTGCCTCCGCAGAAAAACGAACAAGTCGCCATGTGGAGCACACGGACATGCATGTGCTCCACATGGAGACATGGTCCATGCAGAAACATGGACGTGTGCATGGGTCCATAGGGGATCATGTGTCCCCATATGCCCGTTCACACATGGGTGAAACCGGCCTACGTGTGTGGCACCCCTACGGTTCGGCTGCCACAGGAACACCTGGAGCAGGGAGGGATTTCCACATCAGGTAAACTTACACTCAATATCTTCCACCCCAGACTTGAAGGGGGAGCTCTACTTGCCAACTTCAGGCAAGGTCCCCTATAAAGTCAGGCTCGGGGAAAGAGTTAGGCAGTGCAGTTCCAGGGAGGACTGTGAAGACATCCTGGTCAACGGAGCTGCGCTAGGCCCGTGCCAGTGAGGAAGCCAAGCCAGTGTAAGGGACCCAAGAGTGAGGGTCGGAGGCAAGGCGAGATGGAGAGGTGGCAGAGGAACCATACTGATTCACCCCAGAGAAACAGCAGAAGGAACCTGGACACTGGAGTCCGAGTCTGCAAGGGTCCAGTTAGCCCAGCAGAGAAGAATAGAAAGCCAGGGAGACTTCAGTCTCCTGGCAGAGGAACACTTGTAGCACAGCCATCAACAGAGCCAGGGACCACAGAGGAGTTAGCAGTGCCTAGCAGAAGGTTCTCATCGCCTGCTATACAAGTGAAGGACACAGGTGAGGTCAGAGTCAGGTTTCAGACAGCCCAGGACTAGAGCACACACAGAATAACAAGGAGGCCTCAAAACTAATTAGGTGTAGAAATCCTGAACTGCTACCCGACCACCTGGACTGTACCCTAGATGATACCTTGCAATACCATCAGTAAGGCCTTTCTCACACATCTGTGTCACCACGGACGTGTGAAACAAGGCCGTTTGGGGCGGGGCATGCACACGTGTCAGACGTGTGACACAATGTGTGCAGTCCGTGTGCTATCCGTGGATAGCACACGGACAGCCTGTCACCCGCATACTTACCTCCCTCCAGCGCCGCTGCTCCTCTCTCTTCTGGGCCGCTCTTTGGCTGTGAAGTGAATATTCATGAGCCCTAATGAGCGGCACCTGAAGTGAGAGGAGCAGACACCACTGGAGCGAGGTGAGTATAAAATTCTTTATTTTCAGGCTTTTTCCTTTCGTTCGTGGTCCGTGCACATGGATGTCACAGTGTGAACATCCGTTTGCAGGACGTTTTGACAAAAAAGCGGTCTGTGGCTCCGCAGAAAAATGGACAAGTTGCCGTGTGGAGCACACGGACACGCATGTGCTCCAAACTGAGACATGGTTCGTGTGAAAACACGGATGTGTGCATGGGTCCATAGGGGATCGTGTGTCCCCGTATGTCCGTGCCTCTGGCATGTGTCCGCACGGACCGCTCACGTGCCAGAGGCACAGATGTGTTAAACCGGCCTAAATGGTATGGAAACAAAGTCCCAATGTGTGAGTGTCTGTTATTGCAGCCGTTGATCCTGCCCTCATCATAAACTGTTTGCCAGCATCTCCACCTGATGAGCTGCCTTCTCCTGCTGCACAAGAGGCAAGGCTGTGTGGTGAGCTGCCTCCCTATGTAAATCCCTATTCATCCACAACTGCCCCGGGGATCCTAAGGGCAGTGTCACCAATTTGCTGCTCCAACATAACCCTGGAGGACTGTCCCGCAACGCCGGAAAAATTACCGGCACCGTAGGTTCCAAGTGTGGAAAGTATTATTAATACCAAGATCAATTGTTTAAAATTAACTTTTTGGGAAAACCCCTTTAAATCACTACTCCAGTTATTTTTCTTCAATTGCATCGCTGAAGTGTTGCTCTAAATCTAAATCCTCTGTTCCTTGTATTTTATGCACCGACTGGTGGCTTCGGCTTTTCACAGCATCGCTCTAGTCGGTTTCTGGCAATTTATGATCTGATGGCAGTTCCATTGTTTCATACAATGTGCCAGAGGTCACAACCCAATACATCTCTATAAGGCTATGTTCACACAGGGTGTTTTTGCTGAAGCAAAAAGCGCAACAAAACTTGTACAGGTTTCTATCATATTAGATTTCCTGGCAGGAGATTTGTTGCTGTTTTTGCTGCTTTTTTTCCTGCGTTTTTTTTCTTCATTTTTGCTGTGTTTTGGCTATTGACTGCAGCAAAAACACAGAAAAGAATTGCCATGCTCATTCTTTTTAAAATGCAGCAAAACCTGTACAGGTTTCAATTTCTGCAAAGAAACTAAGGCCTATTTCACATTTAAGCCAGGTCTGCGTTTTGCTACATTTGCGTTTCTATGAGTTTTTAGCGCTAAAAACGCATCCAACCGCATGCGTTTTTGCTAACGCAGCCAAAAATGGCGGGCAATGCGTCTAGGGCTGCGTTGGCAAGAACGCATACATTTGTGCGTTTTGAAACCACACATGCGTTTTTGCATGAGTTTTGAATGCGTTTCTATTAAAATCAATGGGGGCAAAATCGCATGTATTTGGATGTGTTTTTAGCAGTAAAAACGCATATGGCCACTTTACACGTCCTCATATCGGCGTCCAACTTCGATAAAATGTCACGTGGTTTGCGCGTTGGCCCCGATATCGTTCATGCGTTGTGTGGTGTAAATGTCCAATACGATGCAAGAACGATGCCAAAACGATATCGGGGAAGAATTGTGCAGGCTCTCCAACTGCCCGATATTGGATGGACGATGTGGCTGGATCGTTCTGTGTGACAGCCCAACAACGATGTGGAGTACAACTTCCACTATTCTCTCCCATGTTAAATGGTCGTTCCTGGGTCGACTGTACAAGGGGGCGTACACATCGCAGTTGTGCTGCCTGCCGATATTGCGCTGTGTAAAATCTCCTATGCGATCTTGGAATTCTGCCCAGAAAAAGCGCGCTCCTGCGTCGTTGTATCCAACATCGGCCCGATGTTGTGACGTGTAAAGTGGCCAAAAGAGATGCAAATGTAGCAAAACGCAGACCTGGCTTAGATGTGACAGGGGCTTAAATTAATGTGTGTCCACAGCTTTTCCCTGAATTGCATAGGTTTTGCTGGAAATAAAAATGCCGGTTTAGATTACCAGAAAACTATGGCAAAAACACAGCAGAAAAAAAAGTAAAAATGCACTGTGTGAACATAGCCTAAGAGCCTTGTCCTTCCTCTCCTAGAGATGCATTGGAAGCTTGTGATACAAATTCTTATTTCCTGGTGCCTGGGGGGATTGGAGTGGCATTGGAAAAAGGTGAAGCAGCCGGAAGGGGCGTATATGAAAGGGGGGGGGGGGGGGGGCTTACATTTAGAGTGCCGCTACAGTGCTAAAAAACCAAACAAATGCAGTTTTAGATTCAAGAGACTATCATTGCTGAACTAGGTCAGATAGTCCAGCACTCCACCTTCTGTGATTGGTAGCTCACTGTCCATAAACATTATATACACAGCCTGGTGAGGGCGAGGCCAACTTTCTCAGCACTGCTGCATGGCTAAATCTAAAAACTCTGAATACATCAGTACCACGGCATCCAGCAATCTAAGTGATACATTGTTGACTTCAGTGTCTCTTTTCCTACATTATGCTGCTCTCAGATGAGGTAGCAAAAACCAGCTTTAAGTAATTATGAAATTAGTGATTTTGTCTGCATAGAACAACACCAGTGAGATAAAGCTAAAGGAAATGTCTTTGTAGAAAATTGCATATTGGTTAAACCTTTTGCTGGTGGGACAAATTAAACATCAAACAGCCGCAGGGGCCTGGGGTACTCGACCAGCCAGGCGTAGTCAGGGGGATGTCACGGAGGCAGTCCCAGCGGTCGTGGCCCTGGACATGCAGGAATGGAGATGTTATTATTTACAGGGTATGATGTGTCTTTACATAATGCCACCTGTGGTACCTGGTCATGGTTTGCCCTTTCCTTCCTCTATCTCTTCTACCTCTGTGTGCCTTTGTGTACAAGCCCCCATGGCAGGTGGCTGTGAGCTTTTTTCAGATTCTGCTGTCCTGACTGCAGGTCTGAGCTCCAGGCCTAGCCACTGTGCCTGAAACTGTCCACGGTGTTTGGCCACTGCACATAAAGCCCAGTAGCCGCTGGTTTCCTGCTTCAACCTTACAGTGTTCGGAATTAAGATAAAATACACCACGATTTCATGCATCCGAAAGCTACCAATCCATCAACGGTTGAGATGAGAGCCATCTGTCTGGACTGGACCAAAGAAATGCAGTGGATGTGGTGTATATGGACTTTTAAAAGCTTTTGATACAGTGCCACACAAAAGGTTGATACATAAAATGAGGGCAATGGGGATAGGGGAAAATATGTGTAAGTGGGTTAAGAACTGGCTTAGTGATAGGAAACAAAGGGTGGTTATTAATGGAACACACTCAGAATGGGTCACAATTAACAGTGGGGTACCACAAGGGTCAGTGTTGGGCCCGCTTCTATTTAATATATTTATTAATGACCTTGTAGGGGGCATACAGAGTAGAATCTCAATATTTGCAGATGACACTAAACTCTGCAGGGTAATCAATACAGAGGAGGACAATTTTATATTACAGGAGGATTTACAGTTAGGGCCAGAAATATTTGGACAGTGACACAATTTTGGCGAGTTGGGCTCTGCATGCCACCACATTGGATTTGAAATGAAACCTCTACAACAGAATTCAAGTGCAGATTGTAACGTTTAATTTGAAGGGTTGAACAAAAATATCTGATAGAAAATGTAGGAATTGTACACATTTCTTTACAAACACTCGACATTTTAGGAGGTCAAAAGTAATTGGACAAATAAACATAACCCAAACAAAATATTTTTATTTTCAATATTTTGTTGCGAATCCTTTGGAGGCAATCACTGCCTTAAGTCTGGAACCCATGGACATCACCAAACGCTGGGTTTCCTCCTTCTTAATGCTTTGCCAGGCCTTTACAGCCGCAGCCTTCAGGTCTTGCCTGTTTGTGGGTCTTTCCGTCTTAAGTCTGGATTTCAGCAAGTGAAATGCATGCTCAGTTGGGTTAAGATCTGGTGATTGACTTGGCCATTGCAGAATGTTCCACTTTTTTGCACTCATGAACTCCTGGGTAGCTTTGGCTGTATGCTTGGGGTCATTGTCCATCTGTACTATGAAGCGCCGTCCAATCAACTTTGCAGCATTTGGCTGAATCTGGGCTGAAAGTATATCCCGGTACACTTCAGAATTCATCCGGCTACTCTTGTCTGCTGTTATGTCATCAATAAACACAAGTGACCCAGTGCCATTGAAAGCCATGCATGCCCATGCCATCACGTTGCCTTCACCATGTTTTACAGAGGATGTGGTGTGCCTTGGATCATGTGCCGTTCCCTTTCTTCTCCAAACTTTTTTCTTCCCATCATTCTGGTACAGGTTGATCTTTGTCTCATCTGTCCATAGAATACTTTTCCAGAACTGAGCTGGCTTCTTGAGGTGTTTTTCAGCAAATTTAACTCTGGCCTGTCTATTTTTGGAATTGATGAATGGTTTGCATCTAGATGTGAACCCTTTGTATTTACTGTCATGGAGTCTTCTCTTTACTGTTGACTTAGAGACAGATACACCTACTTCACTGAGAGTATTCTAGACTTCAGTTGATGTTGTGAACGGGTTCTTCTTCACCAAATAAAGTATGCGGCGATCATCCACCACTGTTGTCATCCGTGGACGCCCAGGCCTTTTACAGTTCCCAAGCTCACCAGTCAATTCCTTTTTTCTCAGAATGTACCCAACTGTTGATTTTGCTACTCCAAGCATGTCTGCTATCTCTCTGATGGATTTTTTCTTTTTTTTCAGCCTCAGGATGTTCTGCTTCACCTCAATTGAGAGTTCCTTTGACCGCATGTTGTCTGGTCACAGCAACAGCTTCCAAATGCAAAACCACACACCTGGAATCCACCCTGACCTTTTAACTACTTCATTGATTCCAGGTTAACAAGGGAGACGCCTTCAGAGTTAATTGCAGCCCTTAGAGTCCATTGTCCAATTACTTTTGGTCCCTTGAAAAAGAGGAGGCTATGCATTACAGAGCTATAATTCCTAAACCCTTTCTCCGATTTGGATGTGGAAACTCTCATATTGCAGCTGGGAGTGTGCACTTTCAGCCCATATTATATATATAATTGTATTTCTGAACATGTTTTTGTAAACAGCTAAAATAACAAAACTTGTGTCACTGTCCAAATATTTCTGGCCCTAACTGTATGTAAACTAGAAGCTTGGGCTGATAAATGGCAAAGGAGCTTTAATGGGGATAAATGTAAAGTCATGCACTTGGGCAGAGAAAACAAAAGGTATAATTATGTGCTTAATTGTAAAACACTGGGCAAAACTGTCACTGAAAGAGACCTGGGTGTATGGGTAGATGACAAACTCACATTTAGTGGCCAGTGTCAGGCAGCTGCTGCAAAGGCAAATAAAATAATAGGATGTATTAAAAGAGGCATAGATGCTCATGAGGAGAACATAATTTTACCTCTATACAAGTCACTAGTGCGACCACACTTAGAATACTGTGTACAATTCTGGTCTCCGGTGTATAAGAAAGACATAGCTGAACTAGAGCGGGTCCAGAGAAGAGCGACAAAAGTCATTAGAGGACTAAGGGGTCTGCAATACCAAGACAAGTTATTAAACTTGGGGTTATTTAGCTTGGAAAAACGAAGGCTTAGGGGTGATCTTATAATAATGTATAAATATATGAGGGGACAGTATAGAGAACTTTCTAATGATCTCTTTACACTTAGGCCTGAGACCGGGACAAGGGGGCATCCTCTACGTGTGGAGGAAAGAAGGTTTAATCATAATCACAGACGTGGATTCTTTACTGTAAGAGCAGTGAGACTATGGAACTCTCTGCCACATGCTGTTGTAATGAGTGAGTCACTACTAACATTTAAGAAGGGCCTGGATGCCTTTCTTGAAAACTATAATATTACCAGTTATATATACTAGATTCTTTGATAGGGCGTTGATCCAGGGAACTAGTCTGATTGCCGTATGTGGAGTCAGGAAGGAATTTTTTTCCCCCAATGGGGAGCTTAGTGTTGCCACATGGTTTTTTTTTTGCCTTCCTCTGGATCAACATGTTAGGCTATGGGTAGGGATGGGCGAATCTACTCGCTAGGACTCGTTACTCGGCGAGTAGTAAGGGACTCGCAGGACTCGGTACTCTGCGAGTTTCCCAGCGTTTACTCGCACGAGTCCAATGCAAATCAATGGCAAACGCTGACAAAACTTGGATTGCCATTGTCTTGCATTAGACTCGGCTACTGTGCCAGTGATAGCAGGGAAACTCGCAAAGTAACTGCTGTTACTTTGCGAGCCGAGTCCAGCTGTCTTCTCTGTGCAGGCTGCCACAGCTCCAGGGTCCTAGAGCCCGCCTGCTCACAGAGATGATGTAGCAGTGCTGAGATTGTTCTCAGTCTGCTCATTCCCTGTGCATAGACATCTATATCTATGCACAGGGGATGTAGCAGAGAGGACATCGCGTTTTGGACTGCGTCGGACAGAAGAGGATTTTTTTAATTAATGATGGAGTCCCTAATGGCTTTTTTTTTTATTTCAAATAAAATTTTTTCTCTGTGTTGTGTTTTTTTTAACCCTTTATTGGAGATTCTTAGTGGCTGGGTCAAACGTGGCCTGACATTAAGAATCTCGGGCTTAATACCAGCTTGTATAACAAAGCTGGTATTAACCACTTTATTACCCAGCGTGCCACCGCCACCAGGGCCGCTGGAAGAGCGGGGTTCAGCGCCAGAGGATGGCGCTTCAATGAACGCGCCATCTTCTGGGGCAGCTGCGGGCTGCAATTTGCAGCGGGGTGTGCCCAGAAAGCTTGGGCCTCCCTGCGCTGCGGATTCCAGCCCCCAGCTGC
The DNA here is from genome assembly GCA_033576535.1 of Allobates femoralis. Classification (NCBI taxonomy): domain Eukaryota; kingdom Metazoa; phylum Chordata; class Amphibia; order Anura; family Aromobatidae; genus Allobates; species Allobates femoralis. Next base: position 74,147,343 of record JARQOC010000001.1, on the reverse strand, counting down.
TTAGCTGTACCTGGCTAGACATAGAAATTGCGCGGAGCCCCACGCATTTTTTTTTATTATTTCATGAAATTCATGAAATAATTAAAAAAAAGGGCTCCCCTATATTCTTGTGTCCGGCCAGGTACAAATAGGCACCTGGGGTTGGGGGCAGCCCGTCGCTACCTGCTGGATCGGGCTGGTTCCAGAAATACGGCGAAGCCCACGTGAAATCTTTTTCTGACAAATCCATAAAACAATGTAAATAAAAGGGACTGCATCTTTATTAACCCCTGGACCATGGGCGAGGGGTTAATAAAGATGCAGTCCCTTTTTTAGGATTGTTTTATTGATTTTTCAGAAAAAAAATTACATGGGCTTCGCCGTATTTCTGGAACCAGCCGGATCCAGCAGGCAGCGACGGGCTGCCCCCAACCCCCAGGTGCCTATTTGTACCTGGCCAGACACAAGAATATAGGGGAGCCCTTTTTTTTTTATTATTTCATGAAATAATTAAAAAAAATGTGTGGGGCTCCGCGCAATTTCTATGTCTAGCCAGGTACAGCTAAGCAGCTGGGGGCTGGAATCCGCAGCGCAGGGATGCCCAAGCTTTCTGGGCACCCCCCGCTGCAAATTGCAGCCCGCAGCTGCCCCAGAAGATGGCGCGTTCATTGAAGCGCCAACCTCTGGCGCTGAACCCCGCTCTTCCAGCAGCCCTGGTGGCGGTGGCACGCTGGGTAATAAAGAGGTTAGGGCCAGCTTTGTATTATCAGCTGGCCCTAAGCCCGAAATTTATGGCGGTCACGTCAATATTAGACATGACCGCCATGAATTTCTATTAAATTGTTTTAAAAAAAACACAACACAGAGAAAAAATTTTATTAGAAATAAAAAAAAAAGCCATTAGGGACTCCATCTTTAATTAAAAAAATCCTCTTTCGTCCGACGCAGTCCAAAACGCGATGTCCTCTCTGCTCATCCCTGTGCATAGATATAGATGTCTATGCACAGGGAATGAGCAGACTGAGAACAATCTCAGCTCTGCTACATCAGGCGGGCTCTAGGACCCTGGAGCTGCGGCAGCCAGCACACAGAGCAGACAGGACTCTTATCTGTGCGAGTTTCCCAGCGATTACTTGCAAAGTAAACGAGTCCAATGCAAATCAATGGCAAAACTAGGATTGCTTCAGGCTGAAGCTTCCGAGACACATCTGTGATTTGTAAATCGCACACTGCTCGCTATTACTCGCTTCCCCATTCATTAACATTGGACTCGCTAGACTCGCAACGAGTAGCAAGTCCCGGGCTCGGACTCACTAGAGTCAAGCGATTCCGAGTAATTTAGGATTCGCCCATCACTAGCTATGGGTTGAACTAGATGGACTTAAAGTCTTCCTTCAACCTTAAAAACTATGTTACTAAAACTATGTTACATTGAGGATTTTACAGAATGTATATATCCTAAACAAGAAACCCCACCATAAAATACATCTTAAAATATTCAAAGGGAATTCCCTAGAAGGATGGTATCATATTACAACTTGGCAATTATAAGGAGAGTGATACCTGATCTCTGGAAGAAGCCGCAGGGCGAAACGCGTCAGGGTGAACAGCGCATCCACATAGGACTGGTAATTATACCACCATTAGAGGTGTTACTCTGTTTGGACACTTGTCCCACCTCTGCATGTGATTTGGATGGGAGGCTTTTCTTTAGTGTGGCTGGTATGCAATTGAGGATTTATATAGATCCTTACATGAACCCTTACACTTATGCAATAGGTAACCTGTGTTAACCTGGATAGGAACACAGGAGTTTCCTTTTGTGGAATGAATCCCTAGTAAAGTTTTGATAACTTGGCACTGTGTAATTTAGGGAGAGGCTGGTTGAGGATTCCAGCTTACTTATAGATTTTTTTACTATTCACAATCTCACTTATCCCCTCCCTCATCCCCCCTGGTATCCTTTCATATTTATTTTTTTATCACACTTATCTCCATATAATTTTGAGTGTCACCAAGCACACACATTTATCATTTTTTGTATCTATCACAATTTTAAGCATTGTTATGTATAGGTAATAACTTTTTGGATTCACCTTTTGCAATTAGTGGATAGGCTATTATTATATGGTAGTCTTGGCTAAGAGACCAGGATTCCAGCTTACTTACAGATTCTTTCATTATTCACCACTTCACAAACCCCCTCCTCCCCTTCGTTATTCTTTCATTATTATTTTTGCATATTAATTTCTTTATCACACTTATCTCTATATATTTTTGAGTGTCGCCAAGCACACACATTTATTATTTTCTGCTTCCATCACAATTTTTTAAGCATTGTTATGTATAGTTAATAACTTGGATTCACCTTTTGAAATTAGTGTTTTAACTAGAACAATTTTGGTTTCACACATGTGATAGTGTATCGCCTTGATGGTTCAGTTGGACTTTAAGATCAGGGGCGGAACTACACTGGTGCAGCTGGTGCAGCTGCACCAGGGCCCCGACCGGTTGGGGGCCCCTTCAAGCCTGGAGAGGGGCCCCCAGCCGACCCCCGCAAGCCGCCGCCAGAGGAGAGGAGGGTCAGGCAAAGGAAGCAGAGAGCTTCCTGCTTCCCTTGCCTGATCCCGCCCCTCCTCTCCTCTGCTCCTCCGGCCCCTAGCAGACATCCGGCGCGGCTCCCAGGTAGGAGAGCATCGCGCCTGCGGCTCCCTGCGGCTCCCAGCGGCTCCTAGCGGCTCCCAGCGGCACCCCCCCATCCTTTCCGGGCCGCGCCGACGGCCAGCGGCACCGCTCCCCCCCGGGCCGCGCCGACGGCCAGTAGCCCCACCCACCCCCGGTCCTCTCCTGCACCAGGGCCCCCGGGGGTGACGGTCCGCCCCTGTTTAAGATATTAATATACAGATAGGCACATCATATTTTAACACAGGAACAGGTCTTATCACTGTGGTTCCCTTTCTTTAATAAACACCCTGCTTGTGAGTCTGTATCATGTTTGAGCTGGACTTCCTGTGACACTGAGATCAGGTATCACTCTCCTTATAATTGCCCAGTTGTAATATGATACCATCCTTCCAGGGAATTCCTTTTGAATATTTTAAAATGTAATTTATGGTGGGGTTTCTTGTTTAGGATGTATACATTCTGTAAAATCCTCAATGTGGCTCTCATCTCAATCATTGGTGGATTGGTAGCCTTCGGATGCATGAAATCGTGGTGTATTTTATCTTAATTATGTACCATTAAATTGTGTTATGTATATTTTAACTATGTATCAATAAACTGATTAATTTTGTACCACAATTTGGGCTAAAAACACGTCTTTTATAGGTTTTTTCTGCTTTGAGTTTGCCTAGCTAACCTTATTGGCCTATAGTCTGGTCTTACAGTGTTGTTGCCAGATTAGGGCCGGTTTCCTCTTGCAACCAGTTTTTCTAACAATGACCTCAAAGACGCTTGTAGGTTCAGGGTCCTTCTGGCCAGGGTTCCAAGGTGACCTACTTACTGGTCCCACACCTTCCCCTGGCGTTAGCCTTCCCTAGAACTCCATCATCTCTTGGTGTTCCTCCATGTTACTCCGTCTCCTGCAGACTACTCTGCTCCCTCTCTGTTCTCTCCCCACTCCCTTCACTAGCTCTTCCCCTCCAGTCAGTGTTGTGGCTCTATGGCTACCTACCCACTGGTCCCACTATGCCCTACAATCTCCCTGTCCTGGGGGTTTGGGTGGGTGTTTGATGCAAGGTGTGTGAGTCTCATCATAGTGCCCCTTTCAAACATGGAAGTGGGATACCACACCTATGGACTAGATGCAGTACCTCTGTGGCGACCAGACCACAGGGGTTCCACACACACATACTGGCACTTCTGATGTATCTCACATATGTATGATGAAAATATATTGTATATGTAAAAGGGTGTTTCAGATAATGTTTAAAAAAGGACTGTCATGTGTGTACATGAAGAATATCACTATTGCTGGCCATTGCTTCTTTACCCTTTTTTCACTTTATTTCCCTAGTATAAATTTCTCTTTGAGTTAGTGGGTAGATATGATTTTATGAGGTTTCATATGTACAGTATAAACACCAGAGAGGTTCCTGCTCTCCTTTCTCTGTTTAGTATACAGACACAAGCATTAGCATGCTAGAGAGAGTTACACTCCCTGACAAAAGTTATGTCGCTTATCCATGTTATGTAAATAAAAGCTTATAACCTGACGTTAAATTCATCCATTGGTTGTATAAATTACTCTTTTAAAAGCTGAAACCCTCCGAAATGTGGTTTAGTTTAAGAAAATAAATTGGCATCATTGCTGAAATATTGATCATTTAATGAACACAGAATGGTCAGATTTTAGCAAGACAAAAGTTTTGTCGCCTGGTCATATAATGCACCCAATCCTTGTTTACATCCTCACCTGTACTAAGTAAATGATCGGTTAATTAGTGGGTGTGTCTAAAAAGAAACCCAACACCCCAGACCTTCACTTGAACTGCAACTTGAGCTCTGACAACTGGCCAGAAATCCACCCTGCGACCAAAGTCTTGATTATCAAGAGGCTGAAGACCAGATCCACTGCAGAGGTGGCTGGCACCTTTAAAAAATAATGTTTTGAAGAGACTGGAGATGTGTTTGACAAGCCCAGGTCCAGCAGACCCCACAAGACAACTCAGGAGGAACATTTGTTAGTTAGAAAATCCAAAGCATGCCCCTCTTTCACTGCAGCAGAGCTCCAACAGGCCTGGTCACCTCAAGTCCCTGTGTCAACTAGAACAGTTTGTAGGATTCTGTCTCAAAATGGCCTCCATGGTCGAATCAGTGCTCAGAAGCCAGCACTAAACAAAAGGCAAGTTTAAAACCGTGTGGCATTTGCAAAGTCCCACAGCCTGCTAAACAGATGGACGCTGGAAAAGTGGCATAAGGTGGATTTCTCTGATTAATCTTCAGTAGAATTACACCACAAATACTGCAGGAGACCTACTGGAGCCCATATGGATCAAAAATACACCCAGAAAACAGTTAAATTTGGTGGTGGAAAGATCATGGTCTGGGGTTACATTCAGTATAGGGGTGTGCGAAACATTTGCAAGGTGGAAGGCAATATCAATAGCCTAAAATATCAAGAAGTATTAACTACCACTTATATTCCACTTCATAAAACGGGTCAAATTCTGCAGCAGGATGGTGCTCCATCTCCATTACAAAGTTCCTCCAGTCAAAAAAGATCAAGGTGCTTAATGACTGGCCAGCCCAGTCGCCCGACATGAACATCATTGAGCATGTTTGGGCTAGGATGAAAGAGGAAGCTTGGAAGACAAAACCAAAGAATCTAGATGAACTCTGGGAGGCATGTAAGACTGCATTCTTTGCTATTCCTGATGACTTCATTAATAAATTGTATGAATCATTGTTGAACCGCATGGATGGAGTCCTCCAAGCTCATGGAAGTCACACAAAATATTAAATATGACTCTAATAGCACCACAATGTCATTCACCAATGTTATGCAACATATATTTGTATGTTAAGTAAATTTTTTGCTTGAAAATCACATTACTTTCTGTGGGCGACAAAACTTTTGTCTTGCCAAAATCTGACCATTCTGTGTTCATTAAATGATCAAAATTACAGCATTGATGCCAATTTATTTTTTTAACTTAAACCACATTTCGAAGGGTTGCAGCTTTCAAAAGAGTTATTTATACAACCAATGGATGAATTTAACATCAGGTTATAAGCTACATAATATATGAACTAATCCAAGCACAATATGATATCAAATCAATTTCTTTTATAACTTGTCCAGAAAATAATAGTATTACACTTTTCCACAAATATCAGCCACAACAACCACGAAACACAAAATGTTATGCAGCCTGAGAGGTCTCCCCAAATGCCAGCTTCACGGAGGGGAGAAGGACTACCCCAGGCTATGACGCCCCCACCCTCATCCAGTACAGGGACTATCCGGGGTTCTACCGCAACCAAGGCCCGTGATTCTCTCAGGAATTCAACCTTACAACCTCCTCTCACACTATTTCCAATAGGTTCTGGGTACCCTTGTTTTCCCCTTGATATAGACTTACCATATTTGCCACTCTATAAGATGCACCCCCAAATTTGGTGAAGGAAAAGAGAAAAAAATAATTTTTAATGTTAAATGGGGTCCGTCTTATAATGTCAGTGTCTGTCTTACAAATCATATAGGGTATATGTCCCTCATAGCCCCCTCATCCTGGTACATGGTCCTTCATTCTGGGATATAGCCCCCCATCCTAGGTATGGCCCCCTTAATCTGGTTAGGGCTGGCACACATCCCCCAGTGATCGCACATGGCCCGCAGTGATGGCACACATCCCCCTGTGCTGAATCATGGCCTCCAGTCATGGCACATGGCCCCCAATGATGGCACACATCCCCCTGTGATGGCACACGTCCCATTATGCTGAATCATGGCCCCTAGTGTTGGCACAAGTTACCCAGTGATGGCACATATCCCCCTATAGACAAAAATCACTGAATTGGTACATAGAATAAATATATAGAAAAAAAAAAACTCACCAAATTTTGGCCTCTTATAGATATCATTGCATTTAGCAGGATACTATCAGCCACCTCAGAAGCAACCCACATCTCTCAACACCGATGCTCCATCCCCTACAACCCTGACGCGGGGGCGGTTGTGGCACCAGCGTCCAGCCGTGCCACAAGGAGGAGACAGGTGGTATCACTGGACATGAGATCACTACAGGGCAGCAGCCACTCCAAGAGTGAGGCATAAAGTCAGAAAGCAGCCTATTAATGACGCCCAGCTGTTAGACAAGGCGGGCAGCTCTGCAACAAAATATGCAACACAAGTGACTGACGCCCCCTAGAGGACACAGCTGTAGACTGCAGACGGATAAAAAACTGCAATATAACTCTATAGGAGAGTGAGGAGTTAGTTTGATATTTTGGACCAAAATAGCATAAGCTCGTAGCCCCCGTCACGGACCCTCACGCCTATGAGTACCTATCCACATGTATAACACATATATAATTTAGCTTTAGACAAAAATCACCGAATTGGTACATAGAATAAATATATAGAAAAAAATAACTCACCAAACTTTGGCCTCTTATAGATATCATTGCATTTAGCAAGATACTATCAGCCACCTCAGAAGCAACCCACATCTCTCAACACCGATGCTCCATCCCCTACAAGGAAATGTTACAGGACATGAAGGACGCAGGGGTTATACGAGGTAGCTGTAGTCCCTGGGCAGCTCCATTAGTCCTAGTCAGGAAAAAGGATGGCAGTATGAGGATGTGTGTAGACTATAGGCAAATGAACCGCATAACACACAAAGATGCTTACCCGTTACCTCGTATACAGGAATCCTTAGCTGTGTTGAATTCTGCCAACTACTTCTCAACCTTAGATCTCACTAGTGGGTATTGGCAGTTGTCCGTAGCCGAGGAAGACAGAGAGAAGACGGCATTCGCAACACCTATGGGTCTATGTGAGTTCAACAGCATGCCCTTCGGACTATGTAATGCACCCGGAACCTTCCAGCGCTTAATGGAAAGTTGCCTGGGGCACAAGAACTTTGAGACGGTACTGCTGTACCTGGATGACGTGATTGTGTACTCCAAAACTTACGCAGAACATGTCACTCATCTAGGAAAAGTGTTTGAATCCTTGGCCAAATACGGGATGAAGCTAAAGCCATCAAAACGCCACCTGTTAAAGCCGAGAGTGCAGTACCTGGGACACATAGTCAGTGCCGAAGGCGTGGCCCCTGATCCAGACAAGGTGACAGCAATCAAAGAGTGGCCAGAACCCAAAACCATCAAGGAAGTACATCAATTCCTTGGTTTGGTGGGCTACTATCGGAGTTTCATCAAGGAGTACACCAAGAAGGCTGCTCCCCTGAAAGACTTGCTAGTAGGCCTACACATGAATGGCAAGCCAAAGGATTCTCCGTGGAGATGGGGTAAGGAACAAGAGGAAGCGTTCCAGATGATGAAAGAAGCCCTGATAGGAGAAGAAATCCTTGCTTACCCAGACTACAACCTGCCATTCCTGCTGTATACAGAGGCCAGCAATGTTGGACTCGGAGCCATCCTTTACCAAAAGCAAGACGGCAAGGAGAGAGTAATCGCCTTTGCCAGCAGAAATCTGCGCCCCACAGCGAGGTACCCAGAAACTACAGTTCCTTCAAGCTGGAATTCCTGGCCTTGGTCTGGGCTGTCACAAAGAGATTCAAACACTCTCTGGCCTCTAGCAAATTTACAGCATACAGGGATAACAATCTGCTCACCCACCTGGAAACTGCGAAGTTGGGAGCCATGGAACAGAGATTGATGGCCAGACTCTCCAACTACCAATTCACCATCAAGTACCGGGCTGGGCACCAGAATGGAAACGTGGATGCTTTATCCAGCATGCCACACTTATCGGAAGAGGGTGTAGACGAAGATGAGCTGGAGGAAGTGGAGTTACCCGCCTTCCATCACGCAAGAGTAACCCAATGCCAGCAGACCCGTCAAGAGAAGAAAGGACGTACAGAGTCAGAAATCTCAGCTTCATTCCATTGTAACCAAGCAGCCTCTAGAAATAGTCGCCTTGGACCATGTAAAACTGACTCCAAGTAGATCCGGCTATACCTACGCGTTAACCATGGTAGACCATTACTCGAGATTCTTAATGGTTGCCCCTGTAAAAGACTTAACAGCTGCCACAGCTGCTTGAACATTTCAAAATGTCTTCTGCAGAACATTGGGATTCCACATATCCCCCTATGCTGAATCATAGTCCCCAGGGCTGGCACATGTCCCCGAGTCATGGCGCACATGTCCCCCAGTGATGGCGCACGGCCCCCTGTGCTGAATTATGGCCCCCAGTGATGGCACACATCTCCCAGTGATGGCACACATCCCCCAGTGATGGCACACGGCCCCCTGTGCTGAATTATGGCCCCTAGTGATGGTACACGTCTCCCAGTGATGGCACACGTCCCCCAGTGATGGCACATGGTCCCCTGTGCTGAATCATGGCCCCCAGTGATGGCCCACGTCCCCCAGTGATGGCCCACGTCCCCCACTGATGGCTCACGTTCCCCATGGCTGGCACATGTCCTCCAGTGCTGGCACATGTCCCCTTGTCCTGGATATGGCCCTTAGTGATGGCAAATGCCCGCTCCCATGCTAGATATGGACCCCCCCCCCATGCTGTAGCCTATAATAAAATAACAACCTCCATGCCGCTGTGCTCCTCCACTTCCTGGTTCTTCTCTGTAATGCTGGTCATGTGATCGGGCGCAAAAAGATGTCACTCTGCTGAGCCAATCACATGACTGGCTTTACAGAGAAGAACCAGGAAGTGGAGGAGCGCAGCGGCACGGAGGGAGACATGAGGACACTGCTGGAAAAGGTAAGTAATGTGGTTATTTTATTATGGGCAGCAGCATGGGGCAATGTATTATGCGACGCTACCCCAGTCCATCACTGCGGTGCAGTTTCAGCACCGTGGTGATGGACAGTGGATGCAGTGCATATTAAATGAGCGAGAGCACGTGACCTTCTGCAGCCAGCCCGCTCCAGCCCCAGTCACACTCCAGGGCTGCCCCCGCCGTCCCCTGCACCCACCCTCCGTACATTTGGACTATAAGACGCACCCTCCACTTTCCCCCAAAGTTTGGGGGAACAAAAGTGCATCTTATAGTCCAAATACAGTATATATTTAACCAATATATTGTTTGTACAGTGCACTGTCTCTCTTCCTGTGAGAGCAAAGAGCGGTCTCTCTGACTTCGTATATACAAACAGATAACAAACTAAACTGTTTATTTTACTCTGATCTCTGGCCACTAGGTTTGATCAGCTTCTCCTGTCACTAAAGCTCCCGTCACACACAATGATGCAACAGCGATCCCGACAACGATAACGATCCTGTTGGGATTATTGGTGGGTCGTTACCTTGTCGCTGGGGAGCTGTCAAACAGGCAGATCTCCTCAGGACCAGGGAGCCACCTCAACATCGCTGGAAGCCGGAGGACACTGGTAACTATGATATACAGCTGGTATCTAGGCAGCCTAGATACCTGGTGTTTACCTTGGTTACCAGCCTGTGAGGTCGCTGATCGTTGGTCTCTCGCTGTCACACGCAGCGATGCATGCTGACCAGCGGGAGCGCAACAACCAAAAAATTACCCAGAGCACTTTGTAACGATCAGCTATGTCACAGCAGGGGCCTAATCGCTGCTAAGTGTCACACGTAGCGAGATTGTTAACCAGATCACTGTTACATCACAAAACCTGTGACTTTACAACGATCTCACTAACAATCTCGTTATGTGTGACGGGGGCTTAAGTCCTATGATATACCCATGTGCATATGTAGATTCAGATCAGTCTCAGTCTCACTTCATAGTCCACAACAGAGTTCCCCTATGATATCCACGTTCACAGAGTCTCAATATACAGGAGCTCTCACAATCTCTTGATTAGTCCATCAGAAATCCTATTCACAGGAATGTTCTCAGCACATCTGTAGATTCTACCTAGCTCTCCCTAACTGACTACACAGTCGATGACCGGTCACACATCCCAGTTACTCACAACAACAGCCTCCTCTTGATCATACCGTCCAGTTTGAGTCTGTGAAGGCTCCAAGCAGTTCTGGATCACAGATCAGTCTTTTCTCCTCATACTCCCCAAGGATCTCTCTCTCCAAATTTACCTCACAAGACTCTCAGAAAACTACTTTGTTTCCAGTCCTTTCTACTCGTGTTGAATGGTAACCTCTAGTGGACGAACTAAGCTACTGCAGCAGTATTTCTTAAAGCAAAACATTAACATGCTACACTCGTTCACATTCAGCTACCTCACCCTTTCCACAGGCGCTGTTAATTACATGCACCATTTACTTGGGCCTGCTCTGCCTTCATTCATGTTATGGGGTTGTGGCACTGTAAGGGTTAGTGCTGAGATTGTCCAGGCATGTGTAGTATTGCTGCATATTCTAATATGCCTTCATTCACAGTTGCTTGTCTAGCACCGTGAGAATGGTTCTGAGATGTTCCAGATATGTGCTGCTATTATATGGTTCTGCTTTTAATGTATATGGAAGGCCGCATGGCACAACTTAAAGAAAATATATAGCATATGACCTCCCTATTGATATTTTCCTTTTACATGGCATGGTTGTTCTGAGAATTGATTATTTGCTAAAAATCTCATTTTACATTACAGTATAGTTTGGAATGAATATGTGCAATGCACTTTTAATATTGTGACTCACCGTGGCCGGGACTCCGGTTTAGACTGGCGATGCTTCCTTCCTCCTTGTCATGGGTGGACCGCGCCTGCCGGTAGTGGGGCCCGGTGTAGTGCAGATCAAAAGTGAAGACGTCTTGGTGGAACAGATTAAAGGGGTTTTAATTTATTCGTGACGCCACCTATGAGTAGATTCGGTAAGGGCTACCGACGCTGCGGAACCTCCGGGGGATGGACAGCAGCAAGATGTTACGCTCCTCACGGGCTTGCCACTCCTCTCGTCGTCTCTGGCGTATATCTCCGTCGTTACGGCTCGGGGTGTAGAGATGAGTAACGGAGCTGGTGGTTTGGCGGGAAGCTTGAACTTGGCGGGCTGTCTGGACCGGCACCCGGTGGAACGGCACAGGGGAAGGTGTCAGCGTTGCACCCGACCAGTGTACCCGAGCTGTATGCCGGTAGGAAGTTCCTCGGTATCTCCCCAAGCGAACCCGGTGTCGAAATCCTCAGCGGTGCTGCGGGTCTCGTCGTCATCCTCTCCGACCTCTTCCTCGATGACCACATCAGGCTGCTCGATGGTTGGAGATGTTGAAGCTAGTTCCGTTGTACAACAGGGCGGTGATGCTGCTGATCCTTCCACAGAGACGTCCTGCAGGGCTTCCAGGCTGCCTGCCTCTTCATCTGTTTCTGTTGGTAGAGGGGTCTCAATCCCGGTTACCAGGTAGGCCTCGGCAGTTGCAAGGGAAGCCTCCGGTACGGGGACGAAACAAGCGACTGTCTCTGTAGTGGTGAAACACGTCGCGGGTTCCTCAGTGGGAACCTGTTAAAGGTCAAGTTCTTCTGTAGAGCGTGGTAGAAGCTCCGGCTCAAGAACGGGGTCGGTTGCGATATTAGTCGCTGGAACGGGTCGAGCTGTGGTCCTCGCAGGAATGATACAGTCTATGGGCTCCGGTGACGAAGCAGGACAGGTGGTAGGCGACGGTGAGGCAGTTGAGAAGCTGGTTACGTCGTCTGGGCTTGGAGTAGCGGTACCCGGTCGGCTCTGCTGCATCGCATGGTGTAGTCGTCTGCCTAGGGTCGCACTCCAGCTGCGAATCGTCCATTCCACTGTCTCAATTAGTCGCACCCGGAGGTCTTATAGAGCCTCTAGCCAGAAGTCGGGGCTAACGTCTATGGTAAGGGCAGGACCCGGACCCGGTTGGCCTATGGCTGCTCTGGCCTCCGCCTCGACCTCCCGCATTAGGTCTTGGAGTCTCATGCTGGCCATTCTCTTCTTCGGAGGGAAACCACACCCGTTCAACCGGTAAGCGTTCTGGTAGAGAGCTGGTGAAGAACTTCTGTTACTCCCATTTCTTCTGGGCTTTTGTAGTCCAATCATGGGAAAAGTCTTTGGGGTCCGCCCCCATGGTTGATTCGAGCAATCAGGGTGGACAAAGAGTTTGGCGCCTTTGGTCTTTAACCCTCCCACGATGAGGGGGAGGTTGACTCACTCCTGGGCTTGCACGTGGCGGCTTCTTGTGGCAGGAACGCCATCTTGGGCGCCATCTTGACCCAATGGTGAAAAGGCGGGAAAGTTCTTTTAGGGACGAACAAAGTCCAAATTGTAGACAATAAAGTCCATTTCAAGCACATTATACCCGTTGGGTAACGGGCCTGCTCGTATCCTGTTCGTGACGCCATTTTCTGACTCACCGTGGCCGGGACTCCGGTTTAGACAGGCGATGCTTCCTTCCTCCTTGTCACGGGTGGACCGCGCCTGCCGGTAGTGGGGCCCGGTGTAGTGCAGATCAAAAGTGAAGACGTCTTGGTGGAACAGATTAAAGGGGTTTTAATTTATTCGTGACGCCACCTATGAGTAGATTCGGTAAGGGCTACCGACGCTGCGGAACCTCCGGGGGATGGACAGCAGCAAGATGTTACGCTCCCCACAGGCTGAGCGGTGATCCCCGGAGACTGGAGCTGCTCAAGATGTTGTGCGGCAGCTGCGGTTACCTTGTAGTGCGGACGGACTGTTCATAAGGAAGCACGGACACAGAAAGTCTCTGCAACGGGTCTTTACTGTAACCAGCAGGCAATACATGGCATACAGTGGTTGAGTAGTGGACCAGGTGGACTCAGCAGTGATGGTGTCCCTTACAAATCCGCAGTGTTCCTCCATTCTAACTAATTGATTGCCAATGTCGCCCAGGAATACCAGATCGGGTACGGGGAGGCTGCTTCAATGCCCTATCCATGATGTACGTTCTGGATGTTTTGGGGAGCCTTGGATCCCTCAGTGGGTACAGCGCTGGTTAGACGACTGGAAGTTGGCTGGTGGTGGGGTGCTCCTGTGAAGCTGCTCCTCCACGCTTCTGGTTCGCGTAGCAGAGGTGAACTGCTGCCAGCTTCGGTACCAGTGAACCGGCTGTGAGTTGTGGGCACGGGAGTCTTTTGGGAACCCGTGTGAATAATGCCCAATCCCGGTAGTTAAGGCCTCAGGTGGTGACACCCGACCGGTGACGGCCCAGGGGCCCGCTCGGGGTGCGGAGCCCCCGCTCCTCTCCAAGTTCTAGTCCTAGACCCTTCTTCTCCGAGTTCTAGACTATTCTCTCCTGATCTGTCTAGACTCTTGTGTGTGTTCTACTACACTTCCCTAACACTCCACCCACCAGGACCTATGATTGGCCCTCTGTTCTAGGTGATGCATGCAGGGTTGGATTTCTATGTTAACTGGATCATTGCTGAGTCAGAGAATATTGCGGCTGCATTTATGGCTGCAATACCCTCTTGTGACGCACTCGTTGCGGGGCGCCACAATTGTATACTGTCCTCAGAAAATACTGGTTCTCCCCTTTGTTTGAACTTTGTTAGCAGCGCGTTAATCAGCGTGATGTCCACAGCGAACAACAGAGAATGTTCATTTATTCAGAATTAACAACATCCAGCTTACAACATGAGAATAGGATCAATCTGGTTTCTGGAGAGAGAGAGAGAGAAATCTGCTGTGACTTTCAGCTTTCAGCTCCACACTAGAATGTGCATTCAGGGAGCAGGGGAAGGGACATCCTATCTCTGACTGAGGACCTTTTTTTTTTTTTTTTAACTTTGTTGACATCTGAACAATATGCATGCAGACATAAAATCACATCATATTAAACAAACAATAGTTGTTGCAATACATACAGATCAATATGCATTAGGCCAACAAACTTCAAGTTTAACGTTCTGGAATTCACAGCTATATAGGAAAGCGTTCTGTACAGTTAGACCAATCAGGCTGTGGAATGACGGTCACAAGAGGTAGTAATGGCAGAAACTAGAACAGTTTTTATAAAAGGGCTGGGTGAGTTCCTCAATTCACATAACATTTTCAGTTATAAATTAGTGACAAAAATGTATAATGGGAGGAAGGTTGATCTTGATGGACCGAGATCTTTTTTCAACCTATGTAACAGCTCTCTGTGATCTTGAACACTGTGATTCAATTAATAAGGATTTGCACCCATCTCCCTCGCAAAAAAATAAATAAAAAATATTGGTCTACAAAGCCAATCAGAGGGGCTGCAGTTAGTTTAAAAGATTGTGGAAGACCACGGATTGCCAGTTTATGCTTGTACAGTGTAAGGATAGGTGGTCAGACTGCACAGAACATGACGCATTGATATATTGAGACCAAATCTGAATTTGGCATAACTCTGTAGTGCTGTAGTGGGGCGCCCCTGCAGGTCCAGTCGCCACAGAGGTACTGCACCCCTGTTAGAGTGTAGTATCCCACTCACTGGTGAAAAGGGTACAGACCGGTACCAGCACACCTAGATCACACTAGGAACGATTGTAGTGGGCTTGGGTGGTGAAGGAAGTAGTTAGAGGTGGCACTTGGGAGGAGTGAGGTCAGGAAGAACACACATAGATGACGTGGAACACGTGACAAAGGGGTATAAATGGAGCAACATCTAGAACATAGGAGACGACAGTGAGAAGAAAGACAGTTAAGAGAGAGAGTGACCAGCTGAGGGGAGGTGGTAGAACAGCTGAGGAGAGCCCATTGAACACCAAGGTCAAGTTGGAGGGCAGCTTAAGAACGTACGCCTGAGAAGTGTCCAGAGGACTGGAGCAAGTAGGAGCTCATCCTAAGACCGAACCCTAGTGGCCCCAGGAGCAAGAGGGACTAGGCCGCATAGGACACCAGGAACCCAAAAGAGTAGTGGAGAAGACCAGGCTCAGCTAGCAACCCGGAGGCTGTGGCACTTCCAATGTGACACAGTCGACAACTGTGCACATCTGCTTAAAAGGTGTAATACATAGGGCTAATGGGAGACACTGCAGGGATTCCCCTAGGAAAAGCCCACAGTCACTGGCTCAGAGCTCTGTGTGGTGAAGCGCAAGGCAGGACGGGCAAGCCATGCATTGTGTGAGATGACCTGGAAAGGACAGAGAAAGGGTGTCAGTTACATACATCCCACTACCAGTGAGTATCTGGATCCCTGCCTCTGAGAACCCAGTGCTCAGCGGGCAGCTACACAAAGACTTTGAGTAAAAGACCTGAAGACTGCAACCCCCTATGTCTGTGAACTTTCTTAACATGTCTAAACCACCAAAAACACAACTACCAACTCACTCAGGTACCTTTGGCCACCTTATGGTTCAGCCCTACCCGTAGAGGGCTTAAGAACATTGCTGCCTCACAATTTTCAGTTTCTCCAGGTCCAGTTATCCTTGCCCAAAATGAGCACTCCATGCCAGATCCCTAAGAGAGAGAGAGACACCCACACGGAACTTCTATTGACACCACCAGGGTCACGGAGCCAGTGATACCCATGATGAAGCCTTAAGAAAGCCCGATTCCGAGTATTGTAAGGCCCTGGAGGGGCATGTCAGTAACACACTGGAAATGGAAGTGGGAGTCTCCATTTGTCATTATTAATCCAAGAGATTATAACGGAGCATAAATCATTGTTGTTCAGCAGCACATTGCCCAATTAAACTGCAGAAGTGCTGCTAAAAACTTGAAACTGTAGGGGAGAGAATGATCTAATAGTGATCGTGTAATGCCATCATTCTTTTTCAGCCTATGTAAAAAGACTGGTAAACAATTCCTGAAAAACTTTAATATTGTTGATTATGTGGAGCCTATTGGGACGGGGTACTCAGTACCGGACCGGGTACTGCTGGGGATGTCACGGAGGTCCTGGTCTGGACCGTGTCCCGGGTTCTCACAAGTAAAAGGGGATATATACAGTGGATAATGTTTGTCGTGACGCCACTCACGGGTTGTGGTCAATGAGGGGACCACCGCTGCAGCGCTGCTCTGCCAGGAGGATGGATGGATGATGGGGCTGCAGCCAGATGGATGAGCCCACTGTAGTCTGGCTGCTCCTGGCAGGGTAAAAGGTATGATAACCAGTTCTGTATACCTTGAATCAGACACGGACACTCAGGTAGGGTTCACCGGTTTTACTTGTAAGTCCTTTCAAGCAGTTCACAGCAATTCTCAGTACAGTTCAGTTCTTAACAGTTCACAGTGCAGTTAACTCCGGGAACACTTGAACCCTCTGCAGCCAGGCTGTTGTTCTGAGACCCCTCAGTCCTTCTAAGTGTCCTTTCAGGCTGTTCTCTCCCTCTCTGTCCTCCCTGTGGGTTGTATGGCGGCAGCTCGGCCCCTTGTGGGTCCTTGTGGTTGCTGCTGTGCCTTCAACCCTTGTGTTGGGAACTCCAACCTGGAATTCAAGCTCCCCATCGGTTTGTCTGGGAAGCCGGAATTTTTGCTTCAGTTCCCCTCAGAGCCGACACTCTGGTGTGTGCCTAGCCTGAAGTAACCCTATCTTCCAAGGTGTTACCAGGCTCCATCTAACCCGTGTGGTTCCAGCACAATTAGGGAAAACTTCTCCAACAGTTAGTCAGTGCTGCCGTGTTCCTCGGATCCGGTGATACCGGTCTGGTCTCTGTCCTCACACTCCCCTGGGATGCCGGCTATGGACGAGCTTTCTCTCCATGGTTTATGTGACTCTGTGGATTCTGCGTATCCAGGGAGCCCAACCCCACCGGGATGTGTGTCACTTTGTTTGTTATTTACCTCTCGGCTCACTCTGGCCTACTCTGGGTCTTTTCAGTTCAGCACCTGTGGCCTACTAACTCCTTCCTCCTCTTCTTCCTCTATTTGAGCTCTCTGTCACCTGACCTACATTCTCCACCCACTTTCCTCTAAATCCCACCACCCCTTGCCCACCTAGAGTCCCGGGCTCCGGGTTGGGTGCTGCCCCCAATGGGGGTGTGTGCTGTGAGAGTGTTTGCTGCACAAACTTTCTATCTCTCTGCCTGGCTGCAGTTCCCTATGTGTGCCACCCTGGTCGCAGGGGTGCCACAATTACGCTTGTTTAACTGCCTGAACTCATCTCATGTAAATGCAAAATAAAGCTCTGTGCCCTCAGTGCGTGGTTTGATGCTTCTTTTGAAGCAGATTTTAAGAATCTGCATAAAAATCTTCATGACTAACAAGCCCCACCCTTTACCTTGCCGAGCAAATACTGTAACACAGGACAACAATTAACGTTTCATAAGCTTTAATTGAGCGGTACAAACATACATCCGTCTCATTAACTTTTCTCATTTTTTGTGGAAAATTATAACTTTGGCCGCAGCACCGAGTAGGTAATAAACCTGCCTAAAGCCTGAGTGAGTATAAGGGTATGTGCGCACTGGTCGGGTTAGGGCCGGATTAGGTGTGTAAACCGCCGGTCGGTTTACATAAATTTCATGTAAATTTATGTTAATCCAAACCGGCGTTTGGATTAACATTGAAACCTATGTAAACCGACACCCGCTGTGCACACAGCGGCGGTTTACACATGCTCATCCGTTGCTAACCCGCTGGTTTCCCAGCGGGTTAGCAAAGAATGAGCTTGTTCTATAATCCGGCCGGTTCTGCAGCGGCTGCAAGCAGAATCATGTACTGCTTCCAGCCGCCGCAACACCGCCGCCTCTAACCCGCCCGTCACCCGCCCGTCTCCCGCCGCACATACCCGACAGGAAGCCGGTGGACGGCTCCGGAGCTTCCTGTCGGGTCCCGCCCAGCCACCGCCGCCACAAACCCGCCCACCGTGCGCACATACCCTAAACGTTCCAGCACTGGCCTTCCAGCACCAGGTTGTTTATTACCATGTCACTCTCTCCACCGCTGCGACTTCCTAAAATCCTTCAGACAGGGAGGGAGGGTGGTCAAAATGGTGCCTTGGATATCCAGCTTATGGAATGTAAAATGGCCGCTCAGAACCCCTTTATATATCTTCAAGGCAGACCTTAAACCAGAAGGGGTGGCTATTAAAGGACTTGTATAAACACACTGGGAAAGGGGGAGGTGTTACTGCTCGGCAGCCACAATTAACCCTTAAGGGGCTTGAAAGTCAAGGGGCAGTGGCGAGCAGCCGCAGTGCCCCACAATTTATCCTAAAGCCAGTCTATGGGAGTTCAGAAGTGCTGTGCCCACGTTGCTTCCTTTCTCTTGCAAATTTGGTGCAGATTTTGCTGCACAGAGAGTAAATCTGCACCAAACTTTCAAGGAAAACAAACTTTACTGGATTCATGATAAACATGCAGATTCTCAAAATAAGCATCAAAAAAGCATCAAACAATGCACCGTGGGCAGAGGGCCTAAATATTTGAATGTGATGGTGCATAATCATAGCATTTTGGGCCCAAGTTTAGGCTTTTTCCAAGGCCCCAGAGTTGAAAACTGACTATGTACCTGTCTAGATACTCAGCGTGTCTGGGAATTGATTGACCTGAAATATACTGCTATAAAAGCACCTTGATAACTGGCTGTGCAAATATGGAGAAGGGAAGAATTAAATTCCTTAGTACTAAATTTAATACTGAAACCTAATCCTAATTTCACAGGTCGATTGTTGAAAACAATGTGATTGCTGCAATGTAATCCTGTAATTTTAATCCTAACAATAAATCTCCTTAAACCAGTAATGTACACACAACTGTCTAACTCACAAAACTGAGCGTATTGTAAAAAAAAATGTAATAGACCAATATCAGACCCATCCACATGCCTCTGGAATACAGCAACTATAAGAATGCCATTCCAACTGTGAAACATGAGGGTGGCAGCACCATGTTGTAAAGTTGTTTTACTGCAGGACAGACTGGTGAACTTTACAAAATAGATGGCATCATGAGGAAAGAAGATTATGTGGCAACACTGAAGCAACATCCCAAGACATCAGCCAGGAAGTTAAAGCTTGGCTGGAAAATGGTCTTCCAAATAAACAATGACCCAAAACATCCTGCCAAAGTGGTTACAAAGTTGCTTAAAAAACAACAAAGTCAATGTTTTGGAGAAGCCATCGCAAAGCTATGATCTCAATCTTACCTGAAAAGGCAGGTGCGAGCAAGGCGACCTACAAATATGGCTGGCTCAGTTACACCAGTTCTTCCAGGAGGAATGGGCCCAAATTCCTACCAACTAATGTGAGAAGCTTGTGTAAGGACACCCCAAATGTTTGATCCAAGTCATACAGTTTAAGGGCAATGGTACCAAATACTAATGAAATGTATGTAAACTTTAGGACTTTGCAGAAAATAAAAAAGTGCCCTAAATTATTCTCTCTCTCATTATGCTGGCATTTGGCAAACATTAATATTTATGGTAATCCTAATTGACATAAAACAGGAAAAGTGTATTCTGATGTCATTTCAGACAGTTAGAAAAACATCCACATGTGCATTTTTATATACTGTATGTAAACTTCAGGTTTCAACCGTACAAGGAGGGGGAAGGGACAAAATACTAATAAAGCAATGTTTCCTCCTAGCAACAAAGAAAGTGCAATACACAGCAATAAAACACTAAATAATTCCAAATCTAGGGACATAACAACCACAGTTCATGAGGATTATGCTACACTAGAACAACTTTTTTCAGTTGATTTATTGGAAGAGGTGAAAATTCTGCCTCTGTTATCAGATGACATAGGGCTATACTGTAGGAGATGGGAGAACACTATTCTGATGACAATCTGTATTGCATGATAGAGACACTGGTAGTGGTAGAATATCATTCTGAGCCATGGTACACTTTGAGGTGGGAATCGAGTAAAGCAAGGAACTCAGGATATTTCTCACAAAATATTCACTGTCAGCCAAATCAGAGATGAATTGATGACTTTGTGGTAGACAAGACCTAGGTATCAGATAAGGGTGCCAATAAGGTAATACCATTAGAGAACATGGTGGTCTTAGTGATATACTGCTCAAATATGTGTGTAAAAAAGATAATGTGGGGCAAAACTTAGTTGTTTTGTGGATCTGTGGTGTTGTCATGCTGGCAATTCCTATGTGCCAGGTATCATGCGTGTGGGACTTAGTGAAATTACTCCATTATTGACAATATTATCCAGTGTAGATCTTGTTGCATGTATGCAACCCTTGAGGGGCTTTGTGTATATAGTGGTTCTTGTTAACATTGTCACCAATAAAAAAGTGAGAAGATAGATAGAAGGCCCTTAAAGTGAATCTGTCAGCAGGTTTTGATAACCCTATCTGAGATCAGCATAATGTAGAGTCAGAGACCCTGATTCCAGTGATATCACACTTATCACACTGGGCAGCTTGCTGTTATTTTGATAAAAATCACTGTTTTCCTTGATGCAGATCTAGCAGTTATTTGACTGTAGAGTTTTCCAAATCCACTTATAGCATGGATTAGCAGCTTTCTGTCTATGTACAGTATACATGTGGCGCCCCACCGGGAAGGCTGCCATGAGAGGTACTGCTCTCCTCCATTAGAGGGAGAGTTGTGCCGCTGCTCTCCAGGTACTGGGATAGTGCAGTTGAGCTTCACGCACACAACACTTAGGACCACTGGACGGTAGGTGGACCCAGAGGGAAGACCCAAGCGTAGCTGGGGGGGGAAAGTGTACACTTAGTAGAGAAGGAGAAAGAGGAGTGGAGTGGAAGTCAGGAGTGTAGGGGGTGCCAACTCCCGCGGGCTGGAGCGCGACCACGCTCACCCCAGGATGGAAAGACCGACAGGTGTAGAGGAAGGAAGGAGCCCGTGGGGTACTGAACGAGACGTAGATCCCTGTGTCTGGCGAAAGAGAGTGGCTGGGGGATGACGCAGAGACCAGGCCCTGAACACGGCATGCATGCTTCATGCCCAAATCGTTGAATCGGAGGCCCCCAACTTCTAACAGGCCGAAAACCCGACACTACTTGGGGAAGGCGGCTGAACTAGAGAGCAGTGCCCCGAGAGGGGGTACAAATAAGCACCCATGGCTGTCGGTACCTGAGCTCTGTGCTGCGGAGGCATTAAGTGAGGAGTGGTGAGACGAGCTTACAGCATGAAGGGACCACCAGAGAAAGAAACACCTAGTGAGAGAGGAAGGAACACCAACCGAGGCTCGACTGCACTGACCCGGTTTTGGAGACAACGCTGAACCGAAGGTTGGCAAGGGAAGTACCCTGCAGCCATGCTGAATCAACTGAGTAAAAGTATCAGAAATCCAGCTGTGGTGTGTAAGACTTTCTTTAACGGCGACCACCAGCCACAGATGCTGCATGAGACACCGGGGTACTGACGATCTAATAAACATCTGCCAAGGTACAAACTGACTCCTCCATGCTGCTGCCCTTGGGGACTGCGCTCCACCTATGGGGAGCAGAACCATTCATGCTGCCGTTCATCGCCCCCAGAAGTTCTGAAGCAGCGGCGGCCATCCTGGCCACATAATACAGGTGGCATCATGAATACCCCTTTCCCTAGACCACAGAAAAAAAGAGTATAACAAACGTGTGGAAGTACTCTGCTACAATAAAATAATAGTAAAAAGCAACTGCTTGTAAAAAAACTGTATAAAAAAACAGGGCACTTAGTCAATACGTTTTTGCGAACAGTACGTAAGCCGTTCTACCTCTTCATGGTGACCCTTATCATAACAGTCTAATCTACAGTTGTGGCCAAAAGTATTGACACCCCTGCCATTCTGTCAGATAATACTCAGTTTCTTCCTGAAAATGATTGCAATCACAAATTCTTTGGTATTATTATCTTCATTTAATTTGTCTTCAATGAAAAACCACTAAAGAGAATGAAGCAAAAAGCAAAACATTGATCATTTCACATCAAACTCCAAAAATGGGCCAGACAAAAGTATTAGCACCCTCAGCCTAATACTTGGTTGCACAATCAAACACGGTTTTGAAATTAAGGCCCTGCAGGTGGACTAGTCAGACACAAACGCTGACTACAATAGCGTGTCTTTTGGCGTATCCTAATTTACGCTGCAACAGACAGTAGCAGCACTTAGATGCAAAATTAGTGCAGAAAAGAGTAGGTTTTTAGCACAAGGCTTTTGGTGTACCCTAATTAACGCTGCAACCTACAGTAGCAGCAATTAGATGCTAAATTAGTGCAGAGAAGAGTTGGTTTTTAGCACAAGGCTTTTGGTGTACCCTAATTTGAGCTAAAACCTACTCCTGCCTATAGTGAGCTAAATAAATCCCTAAAAGCAAGGTTTTTGCAATGGATGAGCCTGGAAACCAGCCCCAGATGCGATGCAGGCTGGTATACTGGCACAGTGAAGTGCCTCCCTGCCTGCCTGTATACTGCTCTATTAGTCCTCAGAAGGACTGTTGTGGTAAATAGACTGGCAGCCCTGTGCCTACACTAGCTGAAAGGCCACAAATCTGTCCCTCAATCAGCAGCAGCTCTCCCTACACTGACTGTCTAATGGCGGAGAGTGACGAGCACAGCGCAGTCAGGCCTTATAAAGACCTGATCATGCTGTGCGGCCAGCCAATCACTATAATGCCACAACCAACATGGCTGTGGCTTTACAGTGTCTGTCAGCCAATCCCTACATGCGGGCTGGCTCTGAAAAGAGTTCCAACATGCAGGGAGGTGGACCCCGAGCATAGCAAGAGTATCGTGAGATTACTCGGTACTCGCCAAGTAGCCCGAGTACCGTGATATTCGTGACAAGCATACTCACACATCTCTATTGAAGACAAATTAAATGAAGATAATAATACCAAAGAATTTGTGATTGCAATCATTTTCAGGAAGAAACTGAGTATTATCTGACAGAATGGCAGGGGTGTCAAAACTTTTGGCCGCAACTGTAACTACCGTATATACTCGCGTATAAGCCGAGTTTTTCAGCCAAAATTTGGGCTGAAAAGTCCCCTCTCGGCTTATACGTGATAATACCGAACCAGACGGCCCCCCGGGAGGTATACAGGCCCCGACCACAGGAAGCCGGAAGCCGGAAGACGCGGAATGAAGCCCGGGATCGTGATGGCAGCGGAGGGACAGCACGACAGGACACTGATAAGTATGATTTTACTTTACAGGTTTGCCGCGCAAGGGGGGGGGCCCTGGACCTTGATGGGGGGGCCTGTATACCTCCGGGGCTGCTGCTGTATACACCCCTGGGGCTGCTGCTGTATACAGCCCTGGGGCTGCTGCTATATATACCTCTGGGGCTGCTGCTGTATACAGCCCTGGGGCTGCTGCTGTATACACCCCTGGGGCTGCTGCTGTATACACCCCTGGGGCTGCTGCTGTATACAGCCCTGGGGCTGCTGCTGTATACACCCCTGGGGCTGATGCTGTATACACCACTGGGGCTGCTGTATACTACCTAAGGGCTGCTGTATATACCTCTGGGGCTGCTGTATACTACCACTGGGGCTGCTGTATACACCACTAGGGCTGCTGTATATACCTCTGGGGCTCTATATACCTCTGGGGCTGCTGTATACTACCTCTGGGGCTGCTGTATACTACCACTGGGGCTGCTGTATACTACCACTGGGGCTGCTGTATAGTTCCACTGGGGCTGTATATACCTCTGGGGCTGCTGTATACTACCACTGGGGCTGCTGTATAGTTCCACTGGGGCTGTATATACCTCTGGGGCTGCTGTATACTACCACTGGGGCTGCTGTATACACCTCTGGGGCTGCTGTATACTAACCACTGGGGCTGCTGCTGTATATACCACTGGGGCTGCTGCTGTATACTACCACTGGGGCTGCTGTATATACCTCTGGGCTGCTGTATACCACACTGCTGGGGGCTGTATACCTGTGCTGGGGTCCACCCTCGGCTTATACACGAGTCAATAGGTTTTTCCCAGATTTTGGGGGCAAAAGTAGGGGGGTCGGCTTATACACGGGTCGGCTTATACACGATTATATACGGTAATTTAAAACCTGATCCTGTATAATATACCTCATGGATGCAGGGTGAAGACAGGCCAGAGTCCAATATGAACACAGTGTAGCAGACGGCTTATACGCCTGACTCAGAATGGGAGGGGGGTGCTAAACAAGAATAATAAAGAAAAACTGCACCTGGGCTAGGGCACAATGTGAATGGGTGTGTAGAACTGCGTTCACTCCACCAAATATCTAGACCACTTAAAAAAACAGTATAACAAACGTGTGGAAGTACTCTGCTAGAATAAAATAATAGTAAAAAGCAAGTGCTAGTAAAATACAGTATAAAAAACAGGGTACTTAGTTAACATATTTTTGCGTACAAAGTACCCTGTTTTTTATGCTGTTTTTTTACTAGCACTTGCTTTTTACTATTATTATAGTAGCGTACTTCCACACCTTTGTTATACTGTTTTTTTTCTGTGGTCTAGATATTTGGTGGAGTGAACGCAGTCCTACACATCTGTTGACATTGTGCCCTGGCTCAGGTGCAGTTTTCTCTACCCCTTTCCCTAGTCATCCCCCGTCATCTTCCCCCCGTTTATTAAAATGACGCCAGGGTCACGGGACCAGGACTCATGCCCTCTCGTCTGTCCCCGTGAAAAGAACCGAGAGTGAAGAACAACAGCTGCCCAGTCACCGAGAACCCCCAGCCCTGGAGTGGGCATGTCATACACAGAAATCTGCCAATCAGTAGTGGGGCGGGGTTAGACAGCTCATGAATATGAAGGACTACCTGGCAGTAGACCAGGTACTGTTCTAATCTACTTACATAAATGTCTTGGTATCAGGATGTCCCTGATAAAATGCCACCTGATTAGCCAGCTGTAACAGACAGTTTAAAAAATTAAAAATGCATAGAAATTGTGGGGTTGTATTTGCATTTCTGCACATTTTTAATTGTTTTTAAACTGTCTGTTGCTGTATCTTGTATAGATTAAGATTGTGATTAC
Source organism: Allobates femoralis (assembly GCA_033576535.1). Classification (NCBI taxonomy): domain Eukaryota; kingdom Metazoa; phylum Chordata; class Amphibia; order Anura; family Aromobatidae; genus Allobates; species Allobates femoralis. The sequence goes on along the minus strand of JARQOC010000001.1, from coordinate 74,121,946 downwards.
CGTATTTTTCATGCATTTTGGGTGAGCCTGTTAATTTACACACCACTTTTTCTTAAATTGTTACATTTCTTGGTGGTGTGGTTAGGAGATCCTCTAAGGCGAGGATTGTGGTGCCCTCTGATTAGCTATACTGATTGCCACCTGAAATACAAAAAAGGTTGCGGCCGCAATATTGACATACCCAAGTGATGGTTGTGCGAAGATGGCAGCTGCATGCTTCTGCTGTCCTCTAGGCCCAGGTCCTCCTCTGTGCCATCTCCGCTACTACTGCCGCTGTTGCTGCGCCACCCCAGAGCCTACCATCATCGTCACATCACACATTTTGTACATAAGAAGGTAAAAAAACAGTGGCAGTGGGAGTGCGCATATGCCTACCATCTTTGTACACCCTGTCATGTTCAGGTGTGCAAACATGGTGGCCACATGTGCATTGCCAAAGTGTGTGATGTCACAAGCCCCTTCCCATTATAATCTCAACACCCAGGGCCAACGTCAGCACAGGTAAGCCCACTCGCGCTGCGTGCCACAAAGCGTGCCATTGATCCGTATTCATTTTCATTGGCCTGCATCCTCCATCTTCCACTGCCGCCCAGTCCCACTCATCACTGCAATGTTGGAGGCCTTCATTATATCTATTGTGGAACACATGTAACAGTGCTCTTCTTGTATGTGATCCATAGTGGAAAGCATGCCACCCGGGGAGAGAGAAAGCACACAGTGGGAAGAGAAAGCGCACAGGGGGAGGGAGACAGCACAGAGGGTTCTGTTTGAATCCAATACCAAAAAAAGGCCTGTAGATAGTACTGACTTCAGATCACTCACAATGATCTTTGTCGAAGAGGGAGCTCTGAAACCCAGGTTCAGGGGAGCTCCCCTATAAATTCAGTCCTGGAGGCAGAGTTAGTCAGAAAGTCAGATAGTTCAGTTCCTGGGAGGACTGTGAAGACATCCTGCAGAGTGGAGAGGTGCCAGGCTCATCCAAGGATAGAGGGCAAGCATGAGGGACCTTTTGGAGAGGTCTGAGGAAGGAGAGAAGCAGGTCTGGGGGATGGAGCCAGTGAACTGGCTCACTCCAGAGCAGAGCACCAGAAACTAACACCAGATTACGAGGTTGTGAGGGTACTACAGACCCAGCAGCCAAAACTGGAAAGTGGGGGATTCCACATCTCCTGGCCACAGCAAAGCACCGGGAGTCACAGCAGCACTGTAAAGCTCAGAGGCAGTTGCCAGAGGAGTGGTGCCCGGGAAGGGCTCAAGCTGCCTGACATACTGGTGAGAGACTTTCCAGCAGGAAGAGAGGGTCGCAGCTTAGCTATAGGCAGCCAGGACCAGCAAAGAGGAGCGCAGCAGGAAGGCCTTAGAACTCACTGGGTGAGGAGATCCTCGACTTGTTTCTAGGCTATCCAGACTAACAGCATCACCTATGGACAGTATATCCTGGTTTCTGCCTGCAACTACCAGTAAAGGTAACGGAGACTACGTACAGTGTGTCTGTCGATAATTCTGCACCCTCAGTCCTGCACCCCAACGGCCTACCAACACCATAGACATTACCGGTTGCTCTGGGGAACTGCTCCACCCATGGAAATTAATGCCACCTTAGCTGCGATCCCATCATCCCCAGAGGTCCCGAGCTGCAGCATCAGCCATCAATAGCTGAACATCACAGGTGGTGTCATAATTCTACCCCTAAACCTATCTCCCCCGAACTTTTAATTGATACCCAGGGTCACAGAGCCGAGTCTCGACCCCTATGATTTCCCAGAAGCATCAATGCATGGTTCCGAGTATCCCACAGCCCTGGGGTGCATCACAACCACCTGCCTGGAAGAAGCTGGATGGGAGACAAAATGTGGAGGTGAGTGAGGCTAGTTGCTGGCTTCTGCATATTAAAATTATCCTTAATATGTCTGTGTGTCTGTATGTATTATGTGTATATTTATGCATATCAATGTATATGACTGTGTATATACAGTATTTGTGTCTGATTATATATATTTTTGTGAATTCGTCTTCAAATATGTATATTTACGTATGCCTGTGTATGTACATGTGCATGGGGTTCACTGAGACTTTTTCGCCCATGAACCACGAGAACCTGAAGCAGGCCCTTCACCCACCCGCCTGTCAACACACTTTCAATTGTATCGGCATTGTAGATAATGCGCCCTCACGCTATGGAGTACTCAGGAATTGGGCCGGTGCTGTCTCTCTGGGGTATCACGGTAGTCGTGACTCGATTTCATGGACTGGGATCAGTCCAAAAAGGGGTTATTTACAAGGGATGTGTCATGACGCCACCCGGGGTAATGTGGTCACTAGAACCACCGCTGCCATATTCCTGCTGGGAATGGTGAATTGGGGCAGCATGGATGGTAAGCCCTCCTCGAGTAGGGCTGAGGGTCCCCAGGGCTGGAGTAGTGGTATTGGATTGGGCTTTGTGAGGGATCGTGATTCACACAGTCACTTAGTTTGCTGCAGATCTCCACGGTGCTGGTAGTCGGCAGCTCTGCAGGTATAAGGTTCCGTTATTGAGCACAGGTCAACAGGTGCAATCAACAGGCAGACTGACTGATATGCGTTTTCTCAGTCTCTTTACTCGAGTTAAGGCAGGTGTTATACACTGTCCACGGAGTCTGGAAAGCAGTTTATGGTAATTCTCACCCGGCTGGGTTGTATTGGCTTCCTCACTGCGTTTTTGTCTCTGTCTGCGTCTACCAATATAACAGGCAACTTGAGTCCTTCACTTCTCTACCCCACCCAGGGATGTCAGTGTTACTGGATTCTATACGTTGCTGTGTCCCTAGTACCGTGTAGATGGAGAATCTGGAGTCCCCCACTCTCTGGTGTTGACTGTCGGTGTGTGTGAACCGGCACAGTCTCGGACTCCAGTGTCAGTTCTTGCGTTGTTTCTCTCGTGGTGAGGAAGCACAGGGTGGTGCAGCCTCCCAGTAGGTTTCTTTCTCTTCTTTTTCCTCAGACCCTAGCCTTAGGCCTGGAACAAGTGAGCGATCCTGGGACAAGCTAAGCATCTTCCAGTCCACCAGGATGTCTTCACAGTGCTGCTCCACACTGCACTGCTCTTGTTGCTCCTCAGACCAGAATATATAGGGGAGCTCACGCTGAAGCCAGGCTTGGTCTCCCCTTCTGTCTGGAAGATGTTGGCGTTGTTTGCATGTTGCCTGAGTGGAATACCCATTACTACTCTGGTGACACCTAACAATGGTGACACTGTGGCACTATGACTCTGGGGTGCCACGTAGATGTCAGTAGATAGTTCAAGACACTAAACATTGGTAAAGCTGCAGGGCCAGATTGAATCAGTCCATGTGTCCTTAAAGTATGTTCAGACCAGTTATGTACTGTCTTTCAGCCCCTATTTAATTGGAGTATACGATCACAAAGAGTACCAGTTTTATGGAAGACTTCCTGCCTGGTTCTTGTACCTAAGACTGCATTTCCTTCTTCCCTAAATGACTATCATCCTGCAGCCTTAATGACTCACACCAGTGGGGGCCGTGGGTACTAGGAGCTGGGTCCCTCTGGCGATGTCGTCGTCGGGGGATTGGGATGTCACGGTGGCGTGACCCTTTCCTTGGCCACCTGGATGGGTGGTCAATAAATAGGGGTAAATAGTTTTTGGAATAAGGAGATTTGGGGAATGGTTGTCATGACGCTGTGGCGCCCCTATGACCAGGACGGCCACAGGGTGAACTGCAGCTAGACTAGGTAAGACGGTCGACTTAAAACACCCACACACCGACAAACTACGACCCTAAGCCAATCACTCTATGTATGGCAAGGGGTGGCGGGAGTTTAGAGAAGTTTGGGTGGAGAGAGACATACCTGGACAAGTGGATGGAGGAACAGTAGCAAAAGACTGGAACACTAAGTTGGGTGAGACAATCGATCGAGGAGCCCTGGAGGTAGCATGCCCAGGACGCAGATCGGCAGTAAGTTTCTGGGATAGCCTAGAGGTAATTTCCCAGGAGGGAGCCTGCCCCAGAGGAGGAAAGGGACCAATCCCCAAGCAGACACACCTCACAGCTGAACACTAAAGAATAGTGGGAGAACAAGAGGCCCGGCAGCCGTCACTAATATAGCTGGCCGGAGGACCCAGAGCTGACAACTGGAGAGGCAGAAGGAGCCTTGTGAGCCCAAATTACACCTGGGTCACTGGAGGGCTAGGCCAAGACAACCAGAGAGTCGGCTCTGTAGAGTTCACTGGGGAGACTTCACGACCCTAATCACGAGACAACCCGGCGTGGTACGGGGATTCTATGACCCGTGACCTACCTACCGCCACGAAGTAGGAACACAGCCATCGTACTAGGGCTAGTAACCCTAAAGCAGAAGGAAGCATCACTAAAGAGCCCGTGACGGCCAGACCGAACCCTTGAGTGAGGACAGAGAGAGAGAGAGAGAAGCAGGGCCTGAAAGGTACACTGAAGGGAACGACGCAGAGGAACCATCTGAACTGCAGTTTGAACCTGGTACCTGGAGCAGTGGTAAAGAACTGTGACTGTATGATCTGTGTTGCAAAGCCACTAAGTAAAGTACCCAGTCAGTTCAAAAGTACCTGAGACTGTTTATTGTTAAGCTGCAGCAGAATTATTTTTATTATTTTTATTATTTATTTATATGGCGCCATTAGGTTCCATGGCGCTTTACATGAGGATAAGGCAGACAAGCACAAGTACAATAAATGTAGACAATCAGGTTATACAGGTACAAGAGGGGAGAGGACTCTGTCCATGAGGGCTCACAGTCTACGAGGGGCGGGTGGGGATACAATAGGATGGGGGAAGTGCCGGTCGTGGGGCGGCCGACCGGGTCTCATGGCAGGTTGTAGGCTTGTCGGAAGAGGTGAGTCTTCAGGTGACTCTTGAAGGTTCCCAGGATGGGAGAGTGTCTGACGTATTGGGGCAGAGAGTTCCAGAGTATGGCGGGTGCACGGGAGAAATCCTGCATGCGGTTGCGAGAAGAGGAGTTGAGGGGGGAGTAGAGGAGGAGTTCTTGGGAGGATCACAGGTTGCATGAGGGTAGGTATCAGGAGATCAAGTCGGAGATGTATGGTGGGGACAGGTTGTGTATGGCTTTGTATGTCATGGTTAGTGTTTTGAACTGGGATCTCTGGGAGGCAGGGAGCCAGTGGAGGGCTTGGCAGAGGGGAGAGACAGGGGAGTAGCAGGAGGACAGATGGATTAGTCAGGCAGTGGAGTTTAGGATAGATTTGGGAGGTGTAAGGGAGTTAGCAGGGAGGCCAGTGAGTAGGAGGTTGCAGTAGTGAAGGTGGGAGATGATAAGAGCATGAATAAGTGTTTTAGCAATATCGTGGTTAAGGAATGAGCGGATCCTTGAAATGTTTCTAAGCTGGAGTCGGAGGGACAAGGTGAGGGCCTCGATGTGGTGCTTGAAGGAGAGGGAGGAGTTGAGGATTACCCCGAGGCACTTGGCATGGGGGACTGGCAATAGAAAGCAGTCATTGACACAGACAGATAGGTCGGGTAGTGGATGAGAGTTTCTTGGGGGTAAGACGATGAACTCAGTTTTGTCCATGTTGAGCTTAAGGAAGCGAGCAGAGAAAAAGGATGAGATGGTGGAAAGGCATTGTGGAATTTTGGAAAGTAGGGAGGTGATGTCAGGCCCGGACAGGTAGATTTGGGTGTCATCAGTATAGAGGTGGCACTGAAGGTCGTGGGACTCAATGAGTTGCCCTAGGCCGAGAGTGTATATGGAGAAAAGTAGCGGTTCCAGGACCAATCCTTGGAGGACCCTGACAGACAGGGGGTAGGGCAAGGAGGAGGTGTGGGAGTGGGAGACGCTGAAGGTTTGGTCCACTGGGTATGAGGGCTAGGTGAGTGATGCCAAGGGATTCCAGGATCCGGAGAAGAAGGGAGTGGTCAACAGTGTCAAAAGCTGCAGTCAGGTCGAGGAGGATGGAGTAGTGACATTTGTTCTTGGCAGTCAGTAGGTCGTTGGTGACTTTGGTCAGGTCTGTTTCAGTCGAGTGGAAATCTAAGAGGGAGCCAGAGGAGAGGTGAGAGGACAGTTTGGAATAGACATGCTGTTCAAGTAGTTTAGAGGTGAATGGGAGAAGAGATACGGGGCGATAGAGACAGAGGTTGGGTCGAGGGAGGTTTTTTGAGGATGGGCGTGATTAGGGCGTGTTTGAAGGCTGAGGGGAAGGCGCCAGTAGTAAGTGATAGGTTGAAGAGATGGGTTAGGGCTGGGATGAAAACAGAGGTGAGATTGGGAATGAGGTGGGATGGGAGCGGGTCGTGGGCGCTGGTGGTGAGGTGTGATTTCGACAGGAGGGAGGAAAGTTGGTCTTCAGTTATGGGGGGGAGTGGATAATGGAGGAAGAGGGCAGTGTAGGTGAGAGTGGGAGCTGTGGGGACAGTGGGCCAAAGCTGTTTCTGATTTTGTCAATCTTCTCCTTGAAGAAGGTCGCAAAGTCTTCAGCAGAGATGAGGGGAAAGGGAGAAGGATCTTGCGGACAGAGTAAGGAATTGAAAGTTTTGAAGAGCTGTTTAGGATTGTGGGACAGGGAGGTTATTAGGGATGAGAAGCAGGCTTGTTTGGTGGTAGCAAGTGCAGTCTTGAGTCAGTGAGGGATTGTTTGAACAAAGCAAAGTGCTCAGTGGTGTGGGACTTTTTCCATCTCCTCTCGGCGACCCTGGATGCCCGTCTCAGGTTTTTAGTGAGGGTGGTTTACCAGGCTTGCCTTTTAGTGCGTGGAGTGTGAGGGGGCGGCTAGGTCGAGGGCGTTAGCTATTGTGGTGTTGTATAGGGTGATGGCAGTGTCTATGTCGCATGTGGAAGTTATGTCGGTGAGAGGGAGGAGGGATTCTGAGAGTAAGGGAAGATCAAGGTCTTTTAGGTTTCGGTGAGGGTGATCAAGTTTGTGGAGGGGGGGGGTAGCATGGCAGGGGAGGAGAGGGAGAAGAAAGTCAAGAGATTGTGGTCAGACAGGGGGAGTTCTGAGTTTGCAAAGTTAGAGAGGGAGCAAAGGCGGCTAAAGATAAGGTTAAGCGTATGGCCATTTTCATGGGTGGCAGAGGAGGACCATTGGGAAAGCCCAAGGGAAGTGGTCAGGGAAAGAAGTTTAGAGGTGGCTGGGCGGGGAGAGTCAATGGGGATATTGAAGTCACCCATGATGATGGTGGGGATGTCAACGGAAAGGAAGTGAAGTAGCCAGGTGGTGAAGTGGTCAAGGAAGGAGGCGATGGGTCCAGGGGGGTGGTAGATTACGGCCAGCTGAAGGTTGCAGGGGGAAAAGATTTGGACCAAGTGGGCTTTGAAAGAGGGGACAGTAACGGAGGGGGGAATAGGGGTAAAGGCGCAGGAGTTGGACAAGAGTACGCCGACACCACCACCATGTTTGCCAGAGGGTCGGGGGGTGTGGGACAGACTGAGGCCACCATAAGATAGTGCAGTAGGGGAGGCCGTGTTGGAGGGGGCGAGCTAGGTCTAAGTGATGCCAAGGAATGATAGCTTCTTAGAGATAAAGAGTTTGTGGATGTATGGGAGTTTATTGCAGACTGAGTGTGCGTTCCAGAGTGCGCCAGGTAGAAGGGTTGGGGGGCAGGGGTTGGGGGAATAGGTCTAAGGTTGGAGGGGTTGCGAGGGTTAGTGGTGGTGAGCTTGTGAGGGTTAGTGATGGGCCGTGGGTGTGGAGTGAAGGTGGTTGTGGGGATGTGGTGGGGGGGCCATGATTGGCGATGATGTCACCAGCAAGGAGGAGGAGTAGGCAGAGGGTTAGCAGGTGGGAGCAGGAGCGCTTACGTGGTGGGCGTGCTTGTTTGGTGATGGAGGATTGAAAGTGAAGGAATAGATTGGAGAAGTGGGTGAGGTGGTTAGGTAGGATGGAGGGTGAGAGAAGTATTTCGTTGTTGGGAGGAGGGATAAGTGGTGGTAGTAGGAAGTGGAGAAGGATGGGAGTGAGAGTGAAGAGTAGTGGTAGATGTTGTCCAGGGATGAGATGCAATACAGGGCTGAGATGCAATCCAGGGGTGAGGTGATGCAGGCAGGGATGAGATGATGCAGATGAAGCAACCGGGGGTTGAATGAAGCAGCCGGGGGTCGGATGAGGCAGCCAGAGGGTCAGATGAAGTAGCCGGGGCTCAGATGATGCAGCGGCCAGGGGTCAGATGATGCAGCGGCCGGGGGTCAGATGATGCAGCGGCCGGGGGTCAGATGCAGCTGGGGGTGACAAGTGCAGCCAGCGGGGACAGATGCAGCCAGGAGGGTCAGGATGCAGCCCGGGGGATCAGGTTCAACCAGGGGGTCGTATGCAGGCGGGGGGCACGTATAGCTGCCGGGCACCTGTTCTGTGCAGGTGGGCGAGAGATCTGTGTTGCCTCACTCATCCGCTCCCTACCGTCGCCAGATCAGCGGTGGTAGCAGCCCGCTACAGGGGTATCTTCCGTGCAGCCTGTCTCTCCTTCTACACAGGGCTGGTGGGGGGCAGGCATCGCTGCCTCAGGCTGGTCGCTTCCAGGCAGGATGGGGAGGGTGGGGGTGATTTGGAGCTTCGGCGGGCCCTCTGGTTCCAGCGTCGGGCCGCCACCCTGCTGTGCCCTGATGGAGGACCGTGGGTCACCTGCGGTTTGGTGACCCATGGCAGGCCCTGGGGTTTATAAGTTAGGAGAGGGCCGGTGGGTGGCGGCGTAGGAGCTGCGGCTGTGGACGAGAGCAGCTGGGCCGGATCAGTGGAGGCCGTGGGTAGCAGCCTCGAGGACGGGGAGGCCATGGCGCTGCACCTCATCCTCAGCCTTATCGATGGCCGGCCGTCTCAGTGCCCTGAGGAATGGTGGTGGTTCCCCACCGCCAGAGGCCGCAAATCCAGGCCGGGGATCCAGCCGGAAGTGGAGGCCTCGTCGTAGGCTCCGGGGGCCCTGCGGTGGTGCCGTTGCACTCCCTGCCAGCCACAGGACAGCTAAGGTGGGTAGCTGCGGGTGACCCAGGGTGAGAGGACAGTGAGGGGGTGACAGAGATGGTGGTATGGAGTTGTGTGAGGGGCCCAGATGGGTTAGATTGGGGTGGATGGAGTTCTTCCAGTCTGGAGCCTCCTCACACACATCTGTCACCCCGGCTGCCATCTATGTGAATCCCCACCTGTGGAGCCTCCTTGCTATCTCTGTGTGCTGGCTGGAGAAGCTGCAGAAGAGACACCGGTGTAGCATCCAGAGTACACAGCCCACCCCACTACACCTGCCTCGGGGACATCCAGCCCTTACCATCTACGCACAAGTAAGACAGAGCGCACAGAGGAAGAGACAGCAGAGAGTGGAGAGAGCGCACAAGGGTACACAGGCACAGAGACTGCCCTCCCGATGCTATTGCATTAGGCCTTTTTCTAGTGGGTAAATAAATGCACATATGAATAGAATGTATGACAGATATCCATGGGTTGCTGGTCGACAATTTTTTTCTCTTTTAATATGACACAAATACATTTTTATCATAAATACACACATTGTTATTGATTTCATTTACTTTATTATCACACATTTATAAATCATTATTATATATGGTGCAATAGACATAACAATGCATATATTGATAAGATGCATAGTAGTATTTTTTCTGTATTTCTTTATTTTTATTTTTATTTATTTTTTTTCATTTTATTTCATTTTTTAAAACTCATTTTTGGTTTTCATTCTATTTATATACAGTACATATTGTAACTCTCTTCGTTCACCTCATCATCAGCAGACAATGGGTCCAGGGGCGTAACTAGAACTGGCAGGGCCCCATAGCAAACTTTTGAACGGGGCCCCCTCCAAGACACGCCCCCCAATGACATGCCCCCTCCAAGACATGCCCCCCCAAATGACACGCCCCTTCAAGACACACCCCCTTACAGGCCCCAGCAGTATATACAGCAGCCCCAGTGGTATACCGCAGCCTGCCCAGTGGTATATACAGGCCCCAGCAGTATTACAGCAGCCCCAGTGGTATACAGCAGCCTCCCCAGTGGTATATACAGGCCCCATTAGTATTACAGCAGCCCCAGTGGTATACAGCAGCCTCCCCAGTGGTATATACAGGCCCCAGCAGTATTACAGCAGCCCCAGTGGTATACAGCAGCATCCCCAGTGGTATATACAGGCCCTAGCAGTATTACAGCAGCCCCAGTGGTATACAGCAGCCTCCCCAGTGGTATATACAGGCCCCAGCAGTATTACAGCAGCCCCAGTGGTATACAGCAGCCTCCTCAGTGGTATATACAGGCCCCAGCAGTATTACAGCAGCCTCCGCAGTGGTGGTATATACAGGCCCCAGTGGTGGTATATACAGGGCCCCTGGTGGTGGTATACAGGGCCCCTGGTGGTGGTATACAGGGCCCCTGGTGGTGGTATATACAGGCCCCTGGTGGTGGTATACAGGGCCCCTGGTGGTGGAATATACAGGCCCCCCGCTCTCCATTACCTGCAGCAGGCAGTCGCACTGATCGCAGCCACAGCCTGTCATGTAGTGTGACGCTGTAGCCGGCGATACAGGAAATAGAGCGGCGCCGGCTACAGCCCACATGACAGGCAGATCAGCGCGACTGCCCGCCGGTAATGGAGAGCGGGGGGACGCAGCAGTAATGGAGGCAGCGGTCAGGGGGCCCCGAGGATAGCGTGTGGGGGCAGCGGTCAGGGGCCCCCTTGTATGACATGTGGGGGCGCTCAGGGGACCAATGGGCCCCCCCTTTCCGTCCGGACCCCCCTACAGCACCCAGGGGTATGGGGGCGGGGCTTAGTGGGCGTGGTCCCAAAGTGTCGGGGCCCGCTGGGCCAGTCCGCCCCTGTATGTATCGCAGGCGCAGCTGCCGGTATAGCAGCGGCTGCGTAGCGGCGCTGGGTCCGGGCCTTCCACAAGCGCCGGGCCCCAAAGCGACCGCTACGGCTGCTATGCCGGTAGTTACGCCACTGAATGGGTCACTTACATATGGCGTAATGGATAAATCCATGCACATTGAGAGGACACAAGGTGGATTTCATGCGTTCTATTCCACAAACAGTTCTCTTTTTATCTTATAATAAGACCATTGATCCATATATTCAACACCTGTGGTGCTCCACCGGGTAAGCCGCCACCAGAGGTACTGCACTCCTGCGGTTAAGGAGTGTAGTGCCCCTGTTTTCCAGGTGAGGTGCTGGGATAGTGCAGTTAAGCCCACAACACACACACACGTAATGACAGGCCCCTGTGGGAGGACCCAGCTCACAAAAAGGGGAAACAGGAAGTGTTAGAGACAGTAGAAGGATACTGCGGGTGACATCACGAATACCCCCTTCTCCCCTCAGACTTTCAGTTTCAAATTTAGCGCTGTAAGTGAGGCGCTATTCTCATTGGTCGGCGCCAGCACACAGCGACCAATGAGAATAGCGCCTCACTTGCCATTGAGATATAATGGACGACTTTGAGATTCAAATTTACCGCTGTAAGTGAGGCGCTATTCTCATTGGTCTCTCCCTCTTCAGCAGCATTTAAACAGAGTTTTTTTTTTCTTCAGAACTTGACGTTTGGCTCCGCCCCTCAGGGGGCGGGGCTAAACAGACTTTCTGGGAGAGAGAAAAACAAACTCTGTTTAAATGCTGCTGAAGAGGGAGAGAATGATTGGCAGCGGTGGGCAGATTACACATGCAGGGGATGTGAATCTGCCCTTGGCTGCTGCCCATAGCCACCTCCTTAATGGCTGGAGCATGTACGTTTTCTAAGTGTTTTATCTCGGGGTACAGGGCTGCTCAAGTGCTGGGGGACCCTTTGTCTGGATGCAGCAGACATTCTGCATCCAGTGCTGTAATTAGATCACCATGCCTGGTTTGGTGACAGGTCCTCTTTAAATGGTGTTTGCTTTTTTGTAATTTAAATAAACATTGTACATATTTTTATGAGCTTGGTGGATCCATGACTCGTATAAATGTAGAATTAATGATTAACATGGAGTTTATGGCCTGTTTCACATCTATGAGGTCCCTGCGCTAGGCTGCTCTGGCTGCCCTGCGCCAGCGCAAAAGAAAGCACAGGGGTATTTAGGGGCTAGTGCAGCCTAGCGCAGGGACACATAGATGCCCTGCATTAGTGCTCTCCTGCACTCGGTGCCCCCATTATAGCCTATGGCTGAGCACAGCTGAGCGCGCTTTCTGCCTAGTGAGAAGCGCAAGTGAAAGTTGCAGAGCGACTGCTCTGACGCTCCCGGAAACGTCAAATTTGGGTGTTTCCGGGAGCACCTGATCAGGCGCATGCGCCGTGCGCTCTGCCACTTTCACTTGCGCTTCTCATTAGGCAGAGCGCGTACTCAGCTGTCCTCGGCCATAGGCAATAATGGGGGCACCGAGCACAGCTGAACTCTAATGCAGGACATCTACGCGTCCCTGCGCTAGGCTGCACTGGCCCCTAATTGCCCCTGCGCTTTCTTTTGCGCTGGCGCAGGGCAGCAAGAGCAGCCTAGCTCAGGGACCTGATAGATGTGAAACCACCCTATGTCTTTATACTCTCTGCTTTATTACATTATAGTCTCTAGCCTATAACGATAGGTTTAGTTTGACCATGTTAGTTCAGATATTGCTGAAAATCATACAATACACAGGCCTGTTTCACATCTAAGATTGGTGTGCATTTTGCTTAATTTGTGCTTTAATGCGTTTTTACCGCTAAAAACGCATTAAAACGCTAGCGTTTTTGCCCCCATTGATTGTAATGGAAACGCATGTAAAAACGCATCAAAAACAATGTGTTTTGAAAAACACCAAACGCATGCGTTTTTGCAAACACTGCACAAAATGACGGGAAATGCGTCTAGCGCGGCGTTTGCAAAAACGCATGCGTTTGGCATTTTTGAAAACGCACATGCGTTTTTGCATGCATTTTTACATGCGTTTCCATTAAAATCAATGGGGGCAAAAACGCTAGCGTTCGTATGCGTTTCTAGTGGTAAAAACGCCTAAAAACGCAAATTAAGCAAAACGCACACCAATCTTAGATGTGAAAACACCCACATAGTCTGAATCCAGGTCCGCAGGCATAATTGTAATAGTCAAACTGGTAAAGTTGCAACTTTTTTTTCCCCTCATCTACACTCAAATTTCAACAATTCACTGAAAAGAAAAGAAAACCCCCAGGCAAGAAGGGAGGAATAAACAACATATGGTATTTATTGTGAACATTTTCTATTAATACTGCTCTCTATTGGTCATTCCCAGTATTGTAGACTTTGATATATATTTTCCGTAATTTTTGTCAATTTTGTATACATTTTGAATAGATTATTTAATATAATAATCTTCATACTGTGGTGCATTTAATAGTCTGTTGGTCAGTTTTGAGCAATTATGTGACCTGTATTATTTGCAATATTTATGTAACAGGGGTGTTTTTTTCATCTATGTCCTTTATCCTTGGTCTTATTGTATAAATATTATTTTTAATTTACCGTATATACTCGTGTATAAGCCGACCCGTGTATAAGCCGACCCCCCTACTTTTGCCCCCAAAACCTGGGAAAACCTATTGACTCGTGTATAAGCCGAGGGTGGACCCCAGCACAGGTATACAGCCCCCAGCAGTGTGGTATACAGCAGCCCCAGAGGTATATACAGCAGCCCCAGTGGTAGTATACAGCAGCAGCCCCAGTGGTATATACAGCAGCAGCCCCAGTGGTTAGTATACAGCAGCCCCAGTGGTAGTATACAGCAGCAGCCCCAGTGGTATATACAGCAGCAGCCCCAGTGGTTAGTATACAGCAGCCCCAGAGGTGTATACAGCAGCCCCAGTGGTAGTATACAGCAGCCCCAGAGGTATATACAGCCCCAGTGGTAGTATACAGCAGCCCCAGTGGTAGTATACAGCAGCAGCAGCCCCAGGGGTGTATACATCAGCAGCCCCAGGGCTGTATACACCAGCAGCCCCAGGGCTGTATACAGCAGCAGCCCCAGGGCTGTATACAGCAGCAGCCCCAGGGCTGTATACAGCAGCAGCCCCAGGGCTGTATACACCAGCAGCCCCAGGGCTGTATACACCAGCAGCCCCAGGGCTGTATACACCAGCAGCCCCAGGGCTGTATACACCAGCAGCCCCAGGGCTGTATACAGCAGCAGCCCCAGGGCTGTATACAGCAGCAGCCCCAGGGCTGTATACACCAGCAGGCCCAGGGCTGTATACACCAGCAGCCCTAGGGCTGTCTACACCAGCAGCCCCAGGGCTGTATACACCAGCAGCCCCAGGGCTGTATACACCAGCAGCCCCAGGGCTGTATACAGCAGCAGTTCCGGAGGTATACAGGCCCCCCCATCAAGCTTGCGCGGCAGCCTGTAAAGGAAAATCATACTTATCGCTGTCCCGCGCTGTCCCGCCGCTTGCCGACACATGATCCCGGGCTTCAATCCGCGTCTTCCGGCTTCCGGGTTCCTGTGGTCGCGCGCAATGACGTCATTGCCCGCGACCACAGAAGACGCGGATTGAAGCCCGGGATCGTGATGGCAGCGGCGGGACAGCGCGGGACAGCGATAAGTATGATTTTCCTTTACAGGCTGCCGCGCAAGGGGGGGGGCCCTGGAGCTTGATGGGGGGGCCTGTATACCTCCGGGGCTGCTGCTGTATATATACGGATTACCGTATATACTCGCGTATAAGCCGAGGGGGGACTTTTCAGCCCAAATTTTGGGCTGAAAAACTCGGCTTATACGCGAGTATATACGGTAATAAAAATGTAACCTTTTACATTTTACTTTAATTATACATTGTGCATATTTCATGTAGGTCGTATATATTTTCTAATGCATCACGGAAAGTAATTATGCTCTCTGGTATTGGTAAATTATGGAATTAAGTTCAAAAGAAAAGCAACCTATGTGAGTGCCGATCTCATTGTCACATTATTATTTGGGCACACCACTCTATGATAATAGCCCCTCTATTCCAGAGGAGGTTCCCACCTGAAGGACCCATTGCAGCGCACCACAAGTGGGAAACACTTGTCGTCACCGCACGTAGCCCGCTCTGTTATTTTGAAGTGTGAGAATTGTTTTACACATTGGTGAGTGCCGTCTTTAATAAAAACAAGGAAGGAAGGAAAAGTAAAGGGAATATGTGAGGTCAAAAATCCATATATGGCAGCTATAATTTTCTAATTCCTCTCTCTAAGCTCTCTCTATTGATATATTTCTTTTATTTATATTTCCCTCCTATCAACTGTAAACATCAAATAAAGAGATTAATTCTATCTGTCAATCATAGTGAATGATCCACTTAGTTCTCTGCTGTTCCCTCCCCATAGGATGAATTTTGATGTCACATATTCACATCACTGCACAAGACATAAATGTGGGGGCTGTATCCTTCTCTCTGCTCTCTTTTCAGCAAAACAAAAGGTCAAATAAAACACAGAATCTCTTACAGGACAGCATTGATTCCTGTCTGAGAGTGTGAAATGTCATAGTATCAGGAGAGCACTAGGACCCTATGAGTTCTGCCTGCCTGCCTGAACTGGCAGGAGGAGCTTGGGGAGGGAACCCTTTATGTGTATGTGTGGAGAGAAGAAGATAAGGCTCATGGTTAAGGGAAGAAGCATGGAGTCGGCTCTGCTGGTGTAACGCACATAATCTGAGAATATTGAGGTGGGCACACCATTCCAGAATTCGCTGTGTATGTGTAATCGATAGAGGTAGTGTTATGGTACCGTCACACACAAGGATATCGTTAGTGATATCGTTGAAACATCATGAATTTGTGATTGTTCAAAGGATATCCTTTGTGTGTCCTTGCGTGTAAACGAACGATGTTGGAAGAAAATATCGTTGGAACGTTCATCGAAAATTTGAGATCCTGACCTCAAATCTATCGTTCGTCATCCAATTAACGTTCTGGGAAGCAGCAACATCGTTCAGTGTAACACCTTTTTTTTTGAACGATGTCATTCACAATTCTCCTATTCCTGCCGCTGGTTAAAATATTTCAAACATTTTTCTCCAAGTAGCTGCGTGTTGCCAAAGTTAAGATCGTTAACGATATCCTTGCATGTGACAACGCACTAACGATATCGGAAGGATCACGGTCACGTGACATACAGTTGTGGCCAAAAGTATTGACACCCCTTCAATTCTGTCAGATAATACTCAGTTTCTTCCTGAAAATGATTGCAATCACAAATTCTTTGGTATTATTATCTTCATTTAATTTGTCTTCAATGAAAAAACACAAAAGAGAATTGTCCTAAAGCCAAAAATAAAAGGGGGTGGACAAAAGTATTGGCACTGTTAGAAAAATCATGTGATGCTTCTCTAATTTGTGTAATTAACAGCAACTGTAACTTACCTGTGGCACCTAACAGATGTTGGCAATAAGTAAATCACACTTGCAGCCAGGTGACATGGATTAAAGTTGACTCAACCTCTGTCCTATGTCCTTGTGTACACCACATTGAGCATGGAGGAAAGAAAGAAGACCAAAGAACTGTCTGAGGACTTGAGAAACCAAATTTTGAGGAAGCATGAGCAATCTCAAGGTTACAAGGCAATCTCCAAAGACCTGAAAGTTCCTGTGTCTACCGTGCGCAGTGTCATCAAGAAGTTTAAAGCCCATGGCACTGTGGCTAACCTACCTAGATGTGGAAGGAAAAGAAAAATTGACGAGAGATTTCAACGCAAGATTGTGCGGATGGTGGATAGAGAACCTCGATTAACATCCAAACAAGTTCAAGCTGCCCTGCAGTCTGAGGGTACAACAGTGTCAACTAGGGATGGGCGAATCTACTCGCTAGGACTCGTTACTCGGCGAGTAGTAAGGGACTTGCAGAACTCGGTACTCTTCAAGTTTCCCAGCGATTACTCGCACAGTAACGAGTCCAATGCAAGTCAATGGCAATCCTAGTTTGTCAGAGTTTACTTTTTCTCACTCGCTAGACTCGCTATATCACATCGCTATGTAGCTTGAATCTCCCCAAATTGTTTAAACAATCGCACCGCTTCACGGATACCCGCTGTCAGCAGCGAGTCTGAGCGAGTCTGAGTGAGTCTACGAATCCGAGTCCTGTATACTGTATTCGGGACTCGCGAATACAGAATCTGTTATGTTCCGACAAAGCTTCCGAGACAGCCTAGCGTGTTAGGTCAGAAAACTTGTGAAGATGGACAAGCATGTTAGCCAATCATATTCAGTAATGCCACAGCCATGTTGGTTGTGGCAGGACTATGATTGGCTTCTGTCCATCGTGATGCCTATGTCATGTATGAGAGGCGAGGCTGTATATAAGCCTTGCCACCGCCATTTCCTCCACATTCCTGTGACAATCTGAGCTAGTGCAGGGTGAGGTAGATGCTGGAGCAGATCATAGGGAGTGTCAGTCAGTGTAGGGAAACTTCAAGATTCCTTATATTTAACCCAAACAGCTCCTCTGAGAGCTACCAGGAGGACAGAGGAGTACTTTGTAGAGGACTGTAGGCAGGCAGGGAGGAGCAGCCTTTATGGTGGGTTTACACGTTGCGATATCGGCGTCCAACTCCGACCAAAAGTCACGTGGTTCGTGCGTTGGACCCGATATCGTTCCTGCGTTGTACGGTGTGAACATCCGATACGATGCAGGAACGATGGTAAACCGATATCAGGGGTCGAATGAGCGTGCTATTCAACCACCCGATATCGGATGCCGGTTGGAGCCGGATCGTCCCGTGTGACAGCCCAACTCCGATGTGTACTGCAACGTCACCCATTCACTCCCATGTTAAATTGTCGTTCCTGGGTCGGGGGGCGTAACACATCATAGGGACGTTGTATCCCGATATCGCAGCGTGTAAACCGCCGATGCAATTCAGAGAAAACCGGGCACGAAATGCGCGCTCCCGCGCCATTGTATACGATATCGGAACGATATCGTGACGTGTAAACCCACCATTACAGTGCACACAGGACCGACCTCATAGCTTATGTGAGGCACCGCCGGCATGATCCTCATGGCCGGGGTACATCACATGTAGGATCAAGGTATGATCCTGTGCACACTGGCCGGTTTTCCTGTGATGATAATACTGTGTGAACCAACCTGAACACAATGAGGTTTCAAGAGCCTAATGAGCGGCAGTGAGAGTGGGATGAGATCGAGGAGTCCATGAGGAATAGGATGTAATGAGTGAGTGCTGACAACCCGGAACACAGGGAGTTAACCTGGGCTGTGTGACAGGCTGATTACAAGCAGCTGAGGGGGTGTGTCCATGTGGGAGTGGCTGGCACGATAAGAGCCGGCCACCTGAGTGATTGAGAGATTGATCCTGGAAGCTGAGATTGATTCAGATGGAAGCTGAGACCAGCCAAGTGCAGAGCAGTCTAGAGGCTCTGAGTACATGATGGGAGCATGCTAGCTCCATGCCGGTGCCGAGGTCCGGGGTCGTGTCCGCACCTGGAGGGGGAAGCCGTGGCTGACCTGGTGGATACTGGTCCGGGCGTGGGGTGAAACGCGCCCGGGAAAGGAGCCTGTGGGGATGCCTGGTGGAACCTGTGACACAGGTAGCGAGACCCGGATCCGTGCCCGGTAAGAAAGCAGTTCCCGAGCGATAGTGTGAACTGTGCACCTTGTGTGTAAATCATGTTAGGCGAGTATAGACCGCCCTTGGGACCGACTCAGTGGAGTCCGTTAAAGGTCCTGATGAACCGGAATGTATGTAGCCCTTGGAGGCAATTGTATGTAGTGTGCCAGGCGGGCATAGACCGCCTTTGGGTCCGAGTCAGAGTACTGAGTTAAGGGACCCGATGAACTATGTGTATGAGGGCTTAAGTAATGGCCCTGAATGAGAGATGATGGCCTATATGTAAGACCCATGTATAAAGATGTGGGGAGAGAGTGACCCAGCGAGTATGGATGATGTTGGAGGCGTTCCGTCCTTGGGACGAGAGGGAGGCTTGCCCTGCTGCTTGCAGAGGGTACCCGTCCCTCAACCACAACCTCTAATGGTGTGGGTGTGCCTGTGGTGCCAGACACAGGGGTAATAGGGCTCCTAGTAGGTATCGGATGAGGTTCCCGTGTACTATGGTTTGCCAGTCCCTGTAATGGGCCATGGAGGGGGTTCATGGATGTGGGCTGTGAGCAGGTGTGTGATCCATGGACGTTTGAATGATGGATCACATACGGTATGTAAGGACCCGGTCAGGCAGGACTCCTGACTACGGGTGAGTGTTGTGTCATCATGCTGGGTGACTAAAGCCAGGCGGCAGGTACCGCCATTGGGACCCACAGGGCCCTTTGAGGCGTATGTAACGAAGGTCAGAAGCAGGGGTTAGAAGGGCTCCCGTACTGGGTAACGCGTGGTTAGGCCGGAGGCCGCAGCCCCACGGGTTACTAGGGTTTGCCAATCCCTGTTATGAACCCGGAGGGGTCATCATCGTACTGTAACGTATGTATAGTGTAAGTAGGCCGGAGGCCGTAGCCACCCCGGGAGCTGTTAGTAGAGCTCCAATGGGGACAGAGATGGTTACAGGTCCCGGGTTACTATAAAACGTTATGTGCAATATAAGTGTTATGTGATGTTAAATGTAAATGTATGGTGTATTTATGATGTAAAGTGTTGTTAATCAATGTGCTATGTGTCAAACATGCTACCCGGGTTCTGTTATTATATGTGAAAATAAACGGGTAGACATTGGTTAACTTATAAACACGTGTTGTTGTCGTTTTGCAAGCGGGTTCCCCGGTTGCTACCTCACACTTAGCTTACTCACACAGCTTTCCTAATAGCTGAAGTCAGAGGCTTAGCTGAGGTACTATTTCTTATTTTTTTGCACCTGATAGATTTTGGGTCATAATAACCCCTTCAGCTTTATTTTCTCTGTGGCAGACCAGTGCGTTGCTGCTCTCCTACCTGCAAATAGCACGTACGCCACCTGCTTGTGCGACTACTTGTGCGCACTTAATAATTTTTGCAGGGACTAGTATGCTGCTTCATTGCCAAGTGTTAGCACACACTTAACCCGCCAAAACGGTAATGCGAGCGCTTTCCGAGACACATCTGCGATTCGTAAATCGCACATTACTCGCTATTACTCGCTTCCCCATTCATTAACATTGGACTCGCTAGACTCGGAACGCTAGAGTCAAGCGATTCCGAGTAATTTAGGACTCGCCCATCACTAGTGTTAACCCGTACTATCCGTCGGCGTCTGAATGAAAAGGGACTGTATGGTAGGATACCCAGGAAGACCCCACTTCTTACCCCGATACATAAAAAGCCAGGCTGGAGTTTGCCAAAACTTACCTGAGAAATTCTACAACGTTTTGAAAGAATGTTCTCTGGTCAGATGAGACAAAAGTAGAGCTTTTTGGGCAAAGATATCAACATAGAATTTACAGGAGAAAAAAAGGAGGCATTCAAAGAAAAGAACACGGTCCCTACAGTCAAACATGGCGGAGGTTCCCTGATGTTTTGGGGTTGCTTTGCTGCCTCTGGCACTGGACTGCTTGACCGTGTGCATGGCATTATGAAGTCTGAAGACTACCAACAAATTTTGCAGCATAATGTAGGGCCCAGTGTGAGAAAGCTGAGTCTCCCTCAGAGGTCATGGGTCTTTCAGCAGGACAATGACCCAAAACACACTTCAAAAAGCACTAGAAAATGATTTGAGAGAAAGCGCTGGAGACTTCTAAGGTGGCCAGCAATGAGTCCAGACCTGAATCCCATAGAACACCTGTGGAGAGATCTAAAAATGGCAGTTTGGAGAAGGCACCCTTCAAATATCAGGGACCTGGAGCAGTTTGCCAAAGAACAATGGTCTAAAATTCCAGCAGAGCATTGTAAGAAACTCATTGATGGTTACCGGAAGCGGTTGATCGCAGTTATTTTGGCTAAAGGTTGTGCAACCAAGTATTAGGCTGAGGGTGCCAATACTTTTGTCTGGCCCATTTTTGGAGTTTTGTGTGAAATGATCAATGTTTTGCTTTATGCTTCATTCTCTTTTGTGTTTTTTTCATTGAAGACAAATTAAATGAAGATAATAATACCAAATAATTTGTGATTGCAATCATTTTCAGGAAGAAACTGAGTATTATCCGAAAGAATTGCAGGGGCGTCAATACTTTTGGCCACAACTGTATCTAATGATATCCTTCACCTATATCCTTGTGTGTGACAGTACCATTAAAAAGGGAGTCTTGAAACTATTGCATTCAATACTGAACCATTCCCTACTACCCATTTCAGTAAAGCAATCGTCTATTTCCGCCTCTGTCTCAGTTTGTGACTTGCTGGATCTTCTTAGGACCTTCGGTCATTACACCTGCTTAGAGAAACAAATGGAGTAGATACCTTATCTAGATCAGGTAAGATGTGTGCCTGCAGTCTTTTTCAATGAATATTTACACTTCACATTTAATGTTATGGATGGTAATATCAGAAGATCAATTAGGGCAGGGACTCGGATGTGACTGGAGCAGTGACCCGGAATGGCCTCTCCCTGTCAGGATGGGGAGTGTGCAGTTGCACAAAAACACAAGCAGCTGACAGTCCCGTCCTGACAGGGAGAAGCCATTCTGGGTCACTGCTCCAGTCATATCAGAGTCTCGTCCGAGAACCAGGCCTGTCTTCGTGCGCTGCGTGACGGGACTCTCAGCGCAGGAACTCTTGGGAGAGGGCAGCGCACGAGGACAGGCCGGGTTATGGGGGCGGTGCCAACAGGGAAGTACGAGCTTCCTTTTCAGGTACTAAGTTCAGAGCGGGACTTCATGCGTAAAATCAATTCGCCAGTCTGTTTGAGCCCTTAGGGAGCTTATGAACCGCGCTCAGTGCTGGTCAACAAACAAAGGCCGCTGATGTCATGAGTCCGTGAGAATAGTTGGATAGTAAATGTAATGGGGAACCCGAATGGTTCAGTGTTGTAGACGGAAGCAGAGGTGAACAAAAAGTACTGACTACAACACGTGTGTTGGCATCACTGCAAACAGCCCCCCATTTATCCATACAGACCCCCCAGTAAGCTCCCCATCTATCTGTACACCCCCCCAGTAAGCCGCCCATCTATCCATAGAGACCCCCCAGTAAGCTCCCTATCTATCCGTACAGCCCCCTGCAGTAAGCCCCGCACCTATCCATAGAGACATAAAAAGAAAAAAGATAGCGGCACTCACCGGGCGTGTTTCAAAGGTGCTTTATTTGGGTACCCTCATTCCAGGGTCCCACTCAGGAGGGAGGGGGTGCAGAGACAGCAGAGATGACGGATCTCCGTTTCGGGGCTCTTACCCCTTCCACGGACCTCAATGTCTCATATCTCTCTATCCATAGAGACCCCCCAGTAATCTCCCCATCTATCCATGCACCCCCCCTCCTAGTAAGCCCCATCTATCCATAGCGACCCGCCAGTAAGCTCCCTTCTATGCATACAGCCCCCATCTATCCATAGCGACTCCCCAGTAAGCTCCCTTCTATGCGTACAGCCCCCCAGTAAACCCCCATCTATCCATAGAGACTCCCCAGTAAGTTCCCCATCTATCTGTACAGCCCCCCCACAGTAAGCCCCGCACCTATCCATAGAGACCCCCCAGTAAGCTCCCCATCTATCCGTAAACCCCCCCCCAGTAAGCCCCCATCTATCCATAGCGACCCCCCAGTAAGCTCCCTTCTATGCGTACAGCCCCCATCTATCCATAGCGACGCCCCAGTAAGCTCCCTTCTATGCGTACAGCCCCCCAGTAAGCCCCCATCTATCCATAGAGACTCCCCAGTAAGCTCCCCATCTATCCGTACAGCCCCCCCACAGTAAGCCCCGCACCTATCCATAGAGACCCCCCCAGTAAGCTCCCCATCTATCCGTACAGCCCCCCCCCAGTAAGTCCCCCATCTATCCAGAGACCCCCCCAGTAAGCTCCCCCATCTATCCGTACACAGCCCCCCCTAGTAAGCCCCCCATCTTTCCTAAGCTCCTCCATCTATCCGTACACAGCCCCCCCCCAGTAAGCCCCCCATCTTTCCTAAGCTCCCTCATCTATCCGTACACAGCCCCCCCCAGTAAGCCCCCCATCTATCAGTACCCGCCCCCCCAGTAAGCCGCCCATCTATCCATAGAGACCCCCCAGTAAGCTCCCCATCTATCCGTACAGCCTCCCCCCAGTAAGCCCCCATCTATCCGTACACAGACCCCCCCAGTAAGCCCCCATGTTTCCATACAAAGACCCCCCATCTATCCGTACGTAGCCCACCCTACCCCAGAAAGCCCCCCATCTATGTATATACAGACCCCCCCCATCTATCCATCCACCCCCCCCCCAGTACAGAAGCCTAAAGGGTTAATTGCGATCATGTTCCCCCCATCTATGTATATACAGACCCCCCCCCCATCTATCCATACAAACCCCCCCCCCCCCCAATTCCTAAAGGGTTAATTGCGATGTGCAGTTCTGAACAGCAAGGCGCGGGCTTTCCAACTGAATCAAGCTCACGCAGGGAAGGCAGCCTCCGGCGCGAGCACTAAATTAGAGTCGAGCGCGCGCACGCCCGATGTGCGGGGAGCGCGCACACGCGCATGCGCAGACGCAGGATACGACTGCAGTGATCCGCTCGTTTCCTCATCCCCTCCTTAAACTTAATGTCAGTGTGATGCTGTGTACAGGGGGAGGGGCTCTCCAAATGTTTGCTAAGCTCTCCAGCTCTTCCCTCTACTCCTCTCACCATCCCCCCTCCCCATTGAGTGATTTCTTAGCCACACCCCCATCTCCCCTCCACATCCTCCCTTCCCTGCAGAATGACTTATCAGCCCCAACTCCCCTTATCCCTGTCCTGCAATATGGTTTCTCATCCCCCCCACCTTCTTCCCCCCCCCTTCCATATTGTTACCCACTCCCCTAAGTGTGATTTGACAAATTCTCTGACTGCAGTGTTTCTCCCTTTGTGTGATCACCTCAAACCAGCTGTGCAGAGGGCATAAGCACTACCCACAAGTGACATCAGTGGGTATCCCGGGGCTTAGGCATATTGATGAGCCAGTATACCCACTGACATCACTTGTGGATGGTGCCTCTGCAAGGCCAGCCTGACATTAGCGATCACAGAGAGGGAGAAACACAGCAATTGGGGAAGATGTCACATCGGACTGTGGGGAGCGGGTAAGAACGGGATGTATGGGGAAGAAGGTGGGGGGCTGAGAATCTGGACTGCAAGGAGAGGAGAAGTGGGGGCTGAGAAATTGGACTGCGGGAATGGGGGTTGGTCTGAGAAACCAGACTGCCAGGAGGGGAGGATGGGGAGGGGGGCTGGAGACCTTTGTAAACATTTGGAGAGCCCCACCCCTGGAACCAGCATCACTGTGTTCAGAGAGGGGATGAGAAAGTGTCTGCTGTGTAAAGATCCCAGGATGCACTGGGGGTTACTCACACCGGACATCATCAAGAAGGAAATAACGTAAAAATAACAGGTATTACATAGTGTAGAGAGGGAATTGTAGGGAATTAACAAAGGAAGAATAATAGAAAATAGCTTAGATTATTGGGATGATGTAGATAGGGAGTAAGAAAACAAGTTGATGGTCTTGGATTGCCCCTTTAATGAGCAGCCCCAGAAGTATGTGTGACAGGCAGCATCGAGGGAGACTGATAAGAATAAATGGAATTTTATACTTAACACCATACCTTTTGTTCTGGTCCGTGCATACGGATATCATACAGACGACATCCATGTGCGGGACATTTTGGGTACGAACACGTTGACTTGAATTGGTCCATGCGGCCACCCAAAAACGGACATCTTGCTGTGTGAAGTACATGGACATGTGTCTGCTCCACACAGAGACACGATCCATGCGGAAACATGAATGTGTACAAAGAGCATTAACTGATGTGTGTCCGTGTTTCCGGCATTTGACAACACAGACAACACTGAGGCCTAAGGAGTAATGGGTAAGCAGTGATATAATTGTGCTATATTATCCTTGATGTACTATTTTACAAGTAGTCAGGTGGTATAGCTTCCTGACTATCATATACCTATTAGACATGTTATCTGAATGTGGTGCACTGTCATTACCCCCCCCCCCCATACTATGTGATTCCTACCATGTATTGTGTACACCTTTTCTCACCTTAAGTGCCCCTGCTTTAAATGGTGTTTGCTTTTTTGTAATTTAAATAAACTTTGTACATATTTTCATGAGTTTGGTGGATCTAAGACTCCTATAAATATAGAATTAATGATTAACATGGAGTTTATGTCTTTATACTTTCTGCTTTATTACATTATAGTCTCTAGCCTATAACGATAGGTTTAGTTTGACCATGTTAGTTCAGATATTGCTGAAAATCATACAAAACACATAGTCTGAACCCACGTCCACAGGCATAATTGTACTAGTCAAACTGGTCAAGTTACAACTTTTTTTATCCCTCATCTACACTCAAATTTCACTGAAAAGAAAACCCCCAGGCAAGAAGAGAGGAATAAACAACATATGGTACTTATTGTGAACATTTACTATTAATACTGCTCTCTAGTGGTCATTCCCAGTATTGTAGACTTTGATATATATTTTCCTTAATTTTTGTCAATTTTGCATACATTTTGAAAAGATTATTTAATACTAGATGGCGGCCCGATTCTAAAGAATCGGGTAGTCTAGAATCCATATATAGTTTATTTACTAATAGTTACGGGAGTGCGGTGAAATGAATTGTGTGTATACAGGCGGCTCAGTGGGTAGCAGAGTATACGGTGGCTCAGTGGTTAGCAGTGAGTGCGGTGGCTCAGTGGTTAGCAGTGAGTGCGGTGGCTCAGTGGTTAGCAGTGAGTGCGGTGGCTCAGTGGTTAGCAGTGAGTGCGGTGAGATTGGTCAGCGCAGCGACGTGGGCAGAGTGGTCAGCGCAGAGGACAGGGGCAGAGGTGGCTGGGCAGAGGAAAGGGGGCAGAGGCGGCTGGGCAGAGGACAGGGGCAGAGGACGCAGAGGACAGGGGGCAGAGGACGCAGAGGACAGGGGCAGAGGACGCAGAGGGGGCAGAGGACGCAGAGGACAGGGGGCAGAGGACAGGGGGCAGAGGACGCAGAGGGGGCAGAGGACGCAAGAGAGACAGGGGGCAGAGGACACAGAGGGGGCAGAGGACACAGGGGGCAGAGGACACAGAGGGGGCAGAGGACACAGAGGGGGCAGAGGACACAGAGGGGCAGAGGACAGGGGGCAGAGGACAGGGGCAGAGGACAGGGGGCAGAGGACCAGAGGGGGCAGAGGACACAGAGGGGCAGAGGACACAGAGGGGGCAGAGGACAGGGGAGAGGACAGGGGGCAGAGGACAGGGGGGCAGAGGACACAGGGGCAGAGGACGCAGAGGGGGCAGAGGACGCAGAGGGGGCAGAGGACGCAGAGGACAGGGGGCAGAGGACAGCAGAGGAGGGCAGAGGACACAGAGGGGGCAGAGGACACAGAGGGGGCAGAGGAACAGAGGGGCAGAGGACGCAGAGGGGGCGAGGGGGCAGAGGACAGGGGGCAGAGACACAGAGGGGCAGAGGACGCAGAGACAGGGGCAGAGGACACAGAGGGGCAGAGGACGCAGAGGCGGGCAGAGGACAGGGGCAAGGACAGGGGAGAGGACACAGAGGGGCAGAGGACAGGGGGCAGAGGACACAGAGGGGGCAGAGGAACAAGGACAGGGGTCAGAGGACAGGGGTCAGAGGACAGGGTCAGAGGACAGGGGGCAGAGGACACAGAGGGCAGAGGACAGGGGCAGAGGACACAGAGGGGGCAGAGGACGCAGAGGGGGCAGAGGACGCAGAGGCAGGGGCAGAGGACAGAGGGGCAGAGGACAGGGCAGAGGACACAGGGGCAGAGGACACGAGGGGCAGAGAGCAGAGACAGGGGCAGAGGACACAGAGGGGGCAGAGGACGCAGAGGGGCAGAGGACAGGCAGAGGCACAGAGGGGGCAGAGGACGCAGAGACAGGGGGCAGAGGACAGGGGCAGAGGACAGGGGGCAGAGGACAGCAGAGGACAGGGGGCAGAGGACGCAGAGGGCAGGACAGGGGCAGAGGACCAGAGGGGGCAGAGGACGCAGAGGACAGGGGCAGAGGACACAGAGGGGCAGAGGACGCAGAGGACAGGGGGCAGAGGACCGCAGAGGACAGGGGGCAGAGGACCAGGGGCAGAGGACAGAGGGGCAGAGGACGCAGAGGACAGGGGGCAGAGGACGCAGAGGACAGGGGGCAGAGGACAGGCAGAGACAGGCAGGGGGGCAGAGGACGCAGAGGACAGGGGAGAGGGACAGCAGAGAAGGGGCAAGACGGGGCAGAGGACCAGGGGGCAGAGGACAGGGGGCAGAGGACACAGAGGGGCAGAGGACGCAGAGACAGGGGCAGAGGACAGCAGGAGGGGGCAGAGGACGCAGAGGACAGGGGCAGAGGCAGAGACAGGGGGCAGAGACAGAGGGGCAGAGGAACAGAGGGGGCAGAGGACGCAGAGGACAGGGGGCAGAGGACAGGGGGCAAGAGGACACAGGGGGCAGAGGACCAGAGAGGCAGAGGACACAGGGGGCAGAGGACGCAGAGGACAGGGGGGCAGAGGACGCAAGAGGAGGAGAGAGGGGGCAGAGGACAGGGCAGAGGACAGGGGGCAGAGGACGCAGAGGGAACAGGGGGCAGAGGACGCAGAGGACAGGGGGAAGAGGACGCAGAGGACAGGGGCAAGGAGGACAGGGGGCAGAGGACGCAGAGGACAGGGGCAGAGGACGCAGAGGACAGGGGCAGAGGACGCAGAGGACAGGGGGGCAGAGGACGCAGAGGACAGGGGGCAGAGGACGCAGAGGACAGGGGCAGAGGACGCAGAGGACAGGGGGCAGGGCAGAGGGCAAGGACGAAAGGAGGACAGGGGGGAGAGGACGCAGAGGACGCAGAGGACAGGGGGGAGAGGACGCAGAGGACAGGGGCAGAGGACAGGGGGCAGAGGAACAGGGGGCAGAGGACAGGGGGCAGAGGACACAGAGGGGGCAGAGGACGCAGATGACAGGGGGCAGAGGACAGGGGCAGAGGACAGGGGGCAGAGGACACAGAGGGGCAGAGGACGCAGATGACAGGGGGCAGAGGACAGGGGCAGAGGACAGGGGGGAGAGGACGCAGAGGACAAGGGCAGGGGGAGGCAGAGGACAGGGGGAGAGGACGCAGAGGGCGAGGCAGAGGACAGGGGGCAGAGGACAGGGGGCAGAGGACAGGGGGCAGAGGACAGGGGCAGAGGACACAGGGGGCAGAGGACACACAGGGGGCAAGAGGACGCAGAGGACAGGGGGCAGAGGACAGGGGGCAGAGGACAGGAGGACAGAGGGACAGGGGCAGAGGACACAGAGGACAGGGGCTGAGAGGACAGGGGGCAGAGGACACAGAGGGGGCAGAGGACAGGGGGCAGAGGACAGGGGGCAGAGGACGCAGAGGACAGGGGGCAGAGGACGCAGAGGACAGGGGGCAGAGGACGCAGAGGACAGGGGGCAGAGGACGGCAGAGGACAGGGGGGAGAGGACGCAGAGGACAGGGGGGAGAGGACGCAGAGGACAGGGGGCAGAGGACGCAGAGGACAGGGGGAAGAGGACGCAGAGGACAGGGGGAAGAGGACGCAGAGGGGGCAGAGGACGCAGAGGACAGGGGGCAGAGGACAGGGGGCAGAGGACACAGAGGGGGCAGAGGACGCAGAGGTTAGGGGGCAGAGGACAGGGGGCAGAGGACAGGGGGCAGAGGACACAGAGGACAGGGGGCAGAGGACACAGAGGGGGCAGAGGACGCAAAGGACAGGGGGCAGAGGACAGGGGGCAGAGGACGCAGAGGACAGGGGCAGAGGACAGGGGGCAGAGGACGCAGAGGACAGGGGGCAGAGGACGCAGAGGACAGGGGGCAGAGGACGCAGAGGACAGGGGGCAGAGGACGCAGAGGACAGGGGGCAGAGGACACAGAGGGGGCAGAGGACGCAGAGGACAGGGGGCAGAGGACAGGGGGCAGAGGACACAGAGGGGGCAGAGGACGCAGAGGACAGGGGGCAGAGGACAGGGGGCAGAGGACACAGAGGGGCAGAGGACGCAGAGGACAGGGGGCAGAGGAAGCAGAGGACAGGGGGCAGAGGACAGGGGGCAGAGGACACAGAGGGGGCAGAGGACGCAGAGGACAGGGGGCAGAGGAAGCAGAGGACAGGGGGCAGAGGACGCAGAGGACAGGGGGCAGAGGACAGGGGGCAGAGGACGCAGAGGACAGGGGGCAGAGGACGCAGAGGACACAGAGGACAGGGGGCAGAGGACACAGAGGACAGGGGCAGAGGACACAGAGGACAGGGGGCAGAGGACACAGAGGACAGGGGCAGAGGACACAGAGGACAGGGGGCAGAGGACAGGGGCAGAGGACACAGAGGGGGCAGAGGACACAGAGGGGGCAGAGGACGCAGAGGACAGAGGGCAGAGGGGGCACACAGGCTGGAGGGCAGAGCAGCGTGTATGGCTGCAGACTTACCGGTGCCCGGGCGTCAGGTGTAGGAGGAGAGGAGGGGCGGGCAGAGCTGCAGGAGAGGAAGTCCCGCCCTCCCTCCTCTCCAGGCACACGGCAGGGAGCACGGGTACCCCCAGGGTGTGTGTGGCCCTCCGAGGTGGCGGGCAATGGGCCCCCCTGCCCCCCCCGGTATGTAGGTACTGGCTGGAGGGCAGAGGGTGGAGGGGAGTGGCAGGAGGGCACACGGAACTTCCGAGATCGGAACGTTCCGTGTGTCGGTGACTGTAGCCGGGGGGCAGCCTGGCTACAGTGCACTGGATGAGCCTGGGCGACGACCATCACGGAAGTGGGCGTGGCCTCCTCCGGAAGTGGCCTTCGGGTTTTATATAATAGATAATAATCTTCATACTGTGGTGCATTTAATAGTCTGTTAGTCAATTTTTAACAATTATGTGACCTGTATTATTTGCAATATTTATGTAACAGGGGTGTTTTTTTCATCTATGTCTTTTATCCTTGGTCTTATTGTATGAATATTATTTTTTTTATTTCATAAAAATGTAACCTTTTACATTTTACTTTAATTATACATTGTGCATATTTCATGTAGGTCATATATATTTTCTAATGCATCACGGAAAGTAATTATGCTCACTGGTATTGGTAAATTATAGAATTAAGTTCAAAAGAAAAGCAACCTATGTGAGTGCCGATCTCATTGTCATATTATTATTTGGGCACACCACCCTATGATAATAGCTCCTCTATTCCAGAGGAGGTTCCCGCCTGAAGGACCCATTGCAGCGCACCACAAGTGGGAAACGCTTGTCGTCACCGCACGTAGCCCGCTCTGTTATTTGGAAGTGTGATGCTTTCAAAAATGTTATGAATAAAAGGATTGTTTTACGCATTGGTGAGGGCCGTCTTTACTTTTCCTTCTCATTTGTTTTTTATTAAAGGGAATCTGTCAGGTCAAAAATCCATATGTAGCAGCTATAATTTTCTAATTCCTCTCTCTAAGCTCTCTCTATTGATGTATTTCTTTTATTTATATTTCCCTCCTTTCATCTGTAAACATCAAATAAAGAGATTAATTCTATCTGTCAATCATATTGAATGATTCACTTAGTTCTCTGCTGTCCCCTCCCCATAGGATGAATATTTATGTCACATATTCACATCACTGCACAAGACATGAACGGGGGGGGCTGTGTCCTTCTCTCTGCTCTCTTTTCAGCAAAACAAAAGGTCAAATAAAACACAGAATCTCTTACAGGACAGCATTGATTCCTGTCTGAGAGTGGGAAATGTCATAGTATCAGGAGAGCACTAGGACCCTATGAGTTCTGCCTGCTTGCCTGAACTGGCAGCAGGAGCTTGGGGAGAGAACCCTTTATGTGTATGTGTGGAGAGAAGGAGATGAGACTCCTGGTTAAGGGAAGAAGCATGGAGTCTGCTCTGCTGGTGTAACGCACATAATCTCAGAATATTGAGGTGGGCACACCAATTCCAGAATTCGCTGTGTATGTGTAATCGATAGAGGTAGTGTTATGGTACCGTCACACAGAAGGATCTCGTTAACGATATCGTTGAAACGTCACAAATTTGTGATTGTTCAAAGGATATCATTTGTGCGTCGTTGCGTGTAAACGAACGATGTTGGAAGAAAAAAATCGTTGGAACGTTCATTAAAAATTTGAGATCTGGACCTCAAATCTATCGTTCGTCGTTTAATTAACATTCTGGGAAGCAGCAACATCGTTTAGTGTGACACCTTTTTGAACAATGTCGTTCACAATTCTCCTATTCCTGCCGCTGGTTAAAATCGTTCAAACATTTTTCTATGCATCGCAGGCGCGTTGCCAAAGTTAAGATCGTTAACGATATCCTTGCGTGTAGCAACGCACTAACGATATCGAAAGGATCGCGGTCACGTGACATATCTAATGATATCCTTCACCTATATCCATGTGTGTTACGGTACCATTAAAAATGGAATCTTGAAACTATTGCATTCAATACTGAACCTTTCCCTACTACCCATTTCAGTAAAGCAATCGTTGCCTATTTCCGCCTCTGTCTCAGTTTATGACTTACTGGATCTTCTTAGGACCTTCGGTCATTACACCTGCTTAGAGAAACATATGGAGTAGATATGTTATCTAGATCAGGTAAGATGTGTGCCTGCAATCTCTCCCTCCATCTTCATCAGAAGCTCCTTATTGAAACTGAAACCTGACAGTAAGAGCAAAGGGAGAAGGAAGGAGGGAGGAGAGAGCTGCTGAGAAGGAGTGAATATTTAAATGAACAGTTTAACAGAGCTGGACTAATCATCTATATCGACTAATCGTAATATAATGGACAGGACTAATGCAGGAACTTCCTGCAGGGTCTGAAAATGCTTATAGCATGGAAACTACATATGGTAGAAAAATGAATTTACATGTTTTAAAAGGTCCGCCCAGGCAGTATTCATGGGTAATGTCGAGCCCCAGGCTGTGGGGTACTTGGGTATCGGTTAACTGTGTCACGAGGAATGGTGGCCACGCTTGATCCCGTGTCCTGGGGGACTCTTCTTCAAAAAGAGGATTTATGTACAGGGGATTATATACAGTTTGTTGTCGTGATGCCACCTGCAGTTTCTGGTGATTTGCATTAGTGCTGCCACAGCCCACCGGAGGTAGATGGTATCGCGGCTAGGATGGTGTAGTCCTCCACAGGTAGGACTGGAACCTCCGGGGCAGCGTTCCTGCAAGGAAACAAGTTCATGGAAAGGAAGCAAACTGAGTTCAAAGTCACTGTTCCTCCAGGTACTTTACTGGCAATTGTATTGGTTGCATACAAAACTTACAGTGCAGTATTCCTGATGGTGTGAGGACAGGTAGCTGAACGTGTGGCTGCAGGCAGATCTTAGGTTGTATGGTGGACCCTTGGTGTGTGCCACTGTGCTCTACCCTCGTCTGCTTCTTTTCTACTTCCCAGTGGTGGTGAAGTCTGGTTCCTTATCGCCAACAAGACCTCCTTCTGTCTCTCTCCTTTGCTCCTGTCGGATAACCCTCTGCTGGCTGACCGCTGAACCATCAAGCGGCACCTGGTACCCTCTTTCGGTCGCTCAGGAGCCCAGGAGTAGTGTAGACTCCACGGGTCTCCGGATTTTCTGTGGTCCTGAAGTATCCCAAAGGCACGGGCTCCGGTGCCCGGTAAGCTTTCAGGGCTGAACCTCAAGTTCTTCCTACTCCCTTTTGGCTGTCTGCTCCTGGTTTCTTTCTTTCCTTCCAGGTCTCTCAGCCAAGAGACCCTTCTGCCTCCTTTCACTCCTCAACTCCCCATTCCATAAACCTGGAAGCAAAGCCCAAAGACCTAAAATGCCAACGGCAAAAAACCTCCTTGTTCCCCCTAGAGGTGGTTTCATTCCCTCCCGGGTGATCTCCCACCATGTGACCTATTGTGGGGTGCTGGTTACTGGGTTCCACCCACCATTCTATGATCCACCTGCAGCTGGAGTATCTGCACCTCATTTACGGTTGCAGTACCCCTCTGTGATGCCTGCTTAGCGGGGCAACACATACCCCCTTGATGGAATATTCTCGTCCGCGAGTATCTGCACCTGTTTACTGGGCAGTGAAAAACATATTGTATTCTTTATCAACATTAACGGGTAACTATTTACAACTAAGCACATTTAGATTTTCTTCCCATTTCTGGGAGGCACATTACTTCAAACGTTACACACTTATACACAGACATTATTTAACTTGGCCCAACGGGGACCGGTACTAGCTATGCGGGCCCAGCGGTAATGTATTGTCCAACACAGTCCAGTGTGTATTATCACTGCCGGGCCGCTATTCACTCAACAGTCATTATAATAACGGAAATCTAAGAAAGGGGTGAGAATGTGCAAAATAGGGTCTTATTCTTAGGAGACAGGTTTTGATGGTGTAACTTAGGAACTGCTCACCTGATAGGGTTGTGTAGCACACAACCGGCGTGATCGCTCAGAACAATACAATGTTCCCTGTGGAAGGAGTTTGGGATATGACTCTGAAACGCGTCGGAAAATAAACAGCTACTACTATACCCAGACATACCGCTGTATCTGGTTTTTACATCATACGAACACAGCAGCTCGGACCACGAGGTACTTTGTTCTATTGGAAGATTATTAATAACGGGGAAGAGGAAAGTTCAATAGAAAAGTTCAAAGCAAAGAGTCACTAAGTCCTCAGCCGAGGACATGCTCATGGGGAAAAACTCACATTATAATTGGGGCTTGCAGAAAGGGAAACAAAGGGGCTATCTACAGTGCAACGTCTCTGCAATGGGAGTCTTTTGCTTTATTGGGGTTATCTACACATCGGGAGATCCGTATTGCAAACCAGCCTAAAGGGCCAGGGTACCGCTCATACGTTACTTGCTCACCTCTGTATAAGTCTCGCTTAGGGTGTCCTTTGCGCAGATATGATTCCACATCGCGCCGGGAGAAGAATATGTCATCCAAAAGTCTGGGTTCTCGTAAAAATCCCCAACCATCTTCGTGGTAAACGGAGACAACAGTTCCTAAGCGGCGGAGTTCTAGTGGAAGCGGGGGCTGGGTTCTTGCTTCCCCTCGGAGTCGCCTGGTTGCCTGTTCATGTTGGTACCATTCCACTCTTCTTCTTTGCCTTGCTACTTGGTCCCTCTCATCCAAAGCTGCTCTGGAACATTGTAGTGACTGGTACTGTGGGGGTGGTGAGTTGCCAGTTGGGACTCGCTGTACTACTCGTGTTTCCGCGGAGCTTAATAAGGTGAGGGCTCTTCGCTGCTGCCGCTGCCACGCGGTCCACCATGCAGCTTCTGGGGTGCT
Source organism: Allobates femoralis (assembly GCA_033576535.1). Lineage (NCBI taxonomy): Eukaryota > Metazoa > Chordata > Amphibia > Anura > Aromobatidae > Allobates > Allobates femoralis. The sequence goes on along the minus strand of JARQOC010000001.1, from coordinate 74,087,698 downwards.
CCCTCCTGTTGCTCCCTCTGTGTCCTCCAGTTTCTCATCAGTATCGTCATCATACTCCTCTTCGACCTCAACTTCTGGTGCGGTGGGGGATGTCCGCGCTTCCTCCCGCTGGAGACAACTGCTGGCTTGGGCCGGTGGTGATCTCAGGGGCTCTGTTTGAACTCCCGTGTCCCGGGTCTGAACAGGCGGTGCAACAGGTGGCAGAGAGGCGCAATACTCCACAACTGCGCGTTCGGCTACTGCCGCCTCCTGCGCTTCGCGGTCCGCTCTCATGGAGGACAGTTCGTAAGTTCTCTCCCCACTCCACCGCCTGCACTCCCAAGTCAGGGCCTCCTCTATCTCTTGGCAGAGCCGTCCAAAATCATCCCTACAGTAGTCGGCATCCCCCTCCAAGGTTAAGAGGGACGCCGCTGCCGGGTCGCCTTGCGCGGCTCTGGTTTGCTCTTCCAGCTCTCGCACAATGTCTCTCCACCGGGGTGCTGCCATGCTGCCGGGTACAAAGGAGCCTTGCTGTTTCTGTCCTTCTCTTCTGGTTTGTCTTGTTATCAGCAGCCTGTAATACTATTGTATAGGTTTGAGGATTCTAATCGCTTAAGGGCAATGAAGAGCAGAGACGGGTTCTTGGGTGCCAATTATTTATACACACACAGCAAACAATGTGAACTTAATACACAGCAAATAAGCAGACCAAAATAACACAACCCCAATATACACTGCCGAGCACAGTCCTTACGAAAACAGTCCGGTAAACAAATAGTCCAAATTATGAAGATCCGGATGAGTGTAGTCCATAGCACAAGTCCTTGTACCGGAACGACCGGATGAATATAGTCCTTGGCAAAAGGTCCCCACACCCGGAGGACCCGGTGAGGAGTTCAAACACAGTCCCGAGTAGGAAATGTAGACACAAGTTCCAGAGAGCAAACAGTACATAGAGTAATAACCAGGAAGTTGCTTACACACACTGAAGACGTCCACGCCTGATCATAAAAGCAACACTACTGGGAGCACACTGCAGGAAGCTTTTAGGAAGACATAAGATCCCACGGGGCTCCAGGGAAGTAATGTGGACAAAGGAGAGCAGCTGAGCAGGAGCAGACCAGGAACCAGTATACTCAAGCAATTAATGATCACCTGAGCCGGGTCTTTATGCAAACGAGACAGGAAGAAGGGCAAACAAAACAACGATCTCCATGTTGACTGAGGGCAATATTATCAAACGGCAGGCTAGAACATCTGGAATACTGACACAGCCACTCCCGCGGAACTTCCTGTGGGCCGCCCCCCTGATTGATTGATGGCAATCGGACAGGCACATTTTTTGGCACCTCTGTCTTGGCCCTCCTTCTTCTAGGGGCTGAGGCACACCCCCGGGCCTGCACATGGTGTTTAGTACATGGCTACGGCGCCATCTTGGGTCCTCCTGCAGTAATGGAAGGAACCCATTTTTGGTGCCAAGCAATGGCGGAAAAAGTTAGTTTTAAGCACAAGTCCAAGTTCAGGGTATCAGGCTCCAAGGGGTTAACTGTGTCACGGGGAATGGTAACCGCGCCTGATCCCGTGTCTTGGGGGACTATTCTTCGAAAAGGGGATTTATGTGCAGGGGATTATATACAGTTTGTTGTTGTGATGCCACCTGTAGTTTCTGGTGATTTGCACTAGTGCCGCCACAGCCCACCGGAGGTAGATGGTATCGCGGCTAGGATGGTGTAGTCCTCCACAGGTAGGACTGTAACCTCCGGGGCAACGTTCCTGCAAGGAAACATGTTCATGGAAAGGAAGCAAACTGAGTCCAAAGTCACTGTTCCTCCGGGTACTTTACTCTGCAATTGTATTGGTTGCATACAAAAGTTACAGTGCAGTATTCCTGATGGTGTGAGGACAGTCAGCTGAACAGGTGGCTGCAGGCAGATCTTAGGTGGTATGGTGGACCCTTGGTGTGTGCTGCTGTGCTCTACCCTCATCTGTTTCTTTTTTATTTTCCAGTGGTGGTGAAGTCTGGTTCCTTATAGCCAGCCTGACCTCCTTCTGTCTCTCTCCTTTGCTCCCATTGGATAACCCTCTGCTGGCTGACCGCTAAACCATCAATCAGCGCCTGGTACCCTCTCAGGAGCCCGGGAGAAGTGTAGACTCCACCTGTCTCCGGATTTTCTGTGGTCCTGAAGTATCCCACATGTGCGGGCTCCAGTGCCCGGTAAGCTTTCAGGGCTGAACCTCCTCATGTTCTTCCTACTCCCTTCTGGCTGTCTGCTCCTGGGATCTTTCTTTCCTTCCCGGACCCTCAGCCGAGAGACCTTCCTGCCTCCTGTCACTCCTCAACTTCCCGGTCCAAAAACCTGGAGGCAAAGACCAAAGACCTAAAAGGTCTCCAGCCAAAGACCTCCTTGTTCCCCCTAGAGGTGGTTTTATTCCCTCCCAGGTGACCTCCCACTGTGTGACCTATTGTGGGGTGCTGGTTACTGGGTTCCACCCACCATCCTATGATCCACCTGCAGCTGGAGTATCTGCACCTCTTTTACGGATGCAGTACCCCTCTGTGACGCCTGCTTAGCGGGGCGCCACAGTAATATTAGTATCATACTGAAAAAATGACCTGACAGAGTCGCTTTAAGTTGCAAATATATGCTCATGTGTGAACATTAAAGCTAATGAAAGGTAATTATCTACATATTAAATAAAGTAAATAACTACCGTATATACTCGTGTATAAGCCGACCCGTGTATAAGCCGACCCCCTACTTTTGCCCCCAAAATCTGGGAAAACCTATTGACTCGTGTATAAGCCGAGGGTGGACCCCAGCACAGGTATACAGCCCCCAGCAGTGTGGTATACAGGCCCCCGCAGTGGTATACAGGCCTCCCCAGTGGTAGTATACAGCCCCCAGAAGTGTGGTATACAGCAGCCTCCCCAGTGGTACATACAGGCCCCAGCAGTGTTACAGCAGCCTCCCCAGTGGTATATACAGCAGCAGCCCCAGTGGTAGTATACAGCAGCCCCAGAGATATATACAGCAGTCCCAGTGGTAGTATACAGCAGCCCCAGAAGTATATACAGCAGCCTCCCCAGTGGTATATACAGCAGCAGCCCCAGTGGTAGTATACAGCAGCCCCAGAGATATATACAGCAGCCCCAGTGGTAGTATACAGCAGCCCCAGAGGTATATACAGCAGCCCCAGTGGTAGTATACAGAAGCCCCAGAGGTAGTATACAGAAGCCCCAGTAGTAGTATACAGCAGCCTCAGTGGTATATACAGCAGCAGCCCCAGTAGTAGTATACAGAAGCCCCAGTAGTAGTATACAGAAGCCCCAGTAGTAGTATACAGCAGCCCCAGTAGTAGTATACAGCAGCAGCCCCAGTGGTAGTATACAGCAGCAGCCCCAGGGGGTATATACAGCAGCAGCCCCAGGGGGTATATACAGCAGCAGCCCCAGGGGTATACAGACCCCCCCCCATTAGTATACAGGGGCCCCAGCTGTATACCGCAGCCCCAGCTGTATACAGCCCCCCCGTGGTGTCCAGGGCCCCCATTGCTGCACCTGTAAAGGAAGATGTCAGTATACTTATCGCTGCCGCCGCCGCCGCTCCGCTTCTCGGTCACCGCGCTGCTCCGGGTCTTCATGTTTCCTGTTCCTTCTCCGACGCTCGAACAATGACGTCATTTCCTGAGCGCCGGAGAAGGAACAGGAAGCATGAAGACCCGGAGCATCGCGGTGACCGAGAAGCGGAGGGGCGGCGGCGGCAGCGATAAGTATACTGATATCTTCCTTTACAGGTGCAGCAAGGGGGGCCCTGGATACCACGGGGGGGCTGTATATACGGGGGGGGGGGAATACCACGGGGGGGGCGCTGTATCATATTACCGTATATACCCGTGTATAAGCCGAGGGGGGACTTTTCAGCACATTTTATGTGCTGAAAAACTCGGCTTATACACGAGTATATACGGTATATATAAACATATGTAAAAGCATGCAAAAACAATATATAAATAAGGTAAGGCACATACATCATAATATATAGCTCATAACTATAGATGAGCGAGTATACTTGTCACTACGCGGTACTCGCACGAATATCTCGGTACTCGGGGTACTCGGCAAGTACCGAGTAATCTCTTGCTATGCTCAGGGTCCACCTCTCTGCATATTGGTGCTCTTTACAGAGCCAGCCCGCATGCAGGGATTGGCTGACAGACACTGTAATGCCACAGCCATGTTGGTTGTGGTATTACAGTGAATGGCTGGCCGCACAGCATTATCAGGTCTTTATAAGACCTGACTGCGCTGTGCTCGTCACTCTGCTCCACAGACAGTCAGTGTAGGGAGAGGTGCAGCTGATTGAGGGACAGATTTGTGGCCTTTCAGCTAGTGAAGACGCAGGGCTAATTGCCACAACAGTCCTTCTTAGGATTAATAGAGCTGTATACAGGCAGGAAGGGAGGCAAGGTATATAGCAAACTTCGTTGTGCCAGTATACCAGCAGGCCAAGGAACCCCTAGGGTGGAGGGGCCACATGACATTCGGGGAGGTAGGGAGTTAATTGGAGGAGGAAGGAATGGGAATATTTGATGAGACATGGGTGGTGATTAAATGGAAAGGGGGTTGGTCAGGGGGAGGAAAAGGGGGAGCTTAAGGGAAGATACTGGGGACAAAGAAGGAAGTCCCCTCATTCCACTTCCTGGGGACAGCCTGTGAAGTTTCCACGTCCATCTCACCTGCAATAATGGCGGATTTGGCCTCTCTGTGGGCATTGATCCAGGCAGCAGCAGCGGTGCATGGGGCGCAGGCAGTGCAGGCCTACATTCAGGCTGCCTGCGTTTCCCCAGCGGCACCGGCCCCCTCCACTCCACCGCTGCGTGGCCGCCGCTCCAGGCCACCAGAGCGCTATTCCCCGGGGGCTGGAGGTGTGAGGAGGGCCCGTTCGGGAAGCCCCGGTGGGGACCCTCAGCGGCGGGGAGGGCGCCCTTCCACCCAGGGGCCCTCTCCGGCTGCTAGGAGGAATTCGCGGCGCGGTAATGCCGCACCGGAAGTGGGCGGAGCCGGCCCGCAGCCGACTTCCGGTCGGCGGTCCGGGACCAGGAGCGGGAACGCAGCGGCGGCTCCCGGGGGAGCGCGGATGCGGGAGCGCGCCGAGCAGCCGGCGCAAGCAGAAGGGACCCCCTGCAGGCGGCGGGGGGCGGAATGGCTTCCCGGGCGGGAGGAGCCTCGGGCGTCTAGGGGAAAGAGCGGCGCAGAGGCCAGGGGCTTCTCCCACTGGAAGGGCACTGGCTGTGGCTGGTGGAGGGCGCAGTAGTGGGGAGTCCCTGGCGCGCACGGCTGGACGGATCCGGCCAGGTCCTGCAACGGTGCCCCTTGGCTCCCATAGGGGGCGTACCCAGCGGGCATCCAAGGATGCAGGGCCCCAGGGGGCTGTAGCGGATCTCCCCTGTGTAGCAGGGGGGGGATCCCGGCGGCGAGAGGATCTGGAGCAGCCCGCCTGCAGTCGGCAGGATGGGCTTAGGGAGAGGGGCCCCTGCGGTCAGAAGAGACCTCGGGGAGAGCTGGCGGGTGAGACGGTTCGGAGATCGCAGGAGCGGTCTCAGAGGAAGAAGCAGTGCTCGGCTGGGGGTGCTCCTGCAGCCGCGGAGGCCAGGGTGAGTTGCGGCAGCGGCAGGCACACTCCCGACGGAGCACCCCTGGAGGGCTTGGAGGACGAGATCAGCGCAGAAGAGGGACAAGTATCGGAGGAATCGTCTGGGGAGGATCGGACGGAGGAGGACTGCGTTGCGGCTGCCCCTCGGCAGCCTGGTGAGAACACTAATTGTAATATTGTGCATATGTCGGGATCGGGCGGTGATGTGGGTGTAGGGCCGATTCCAGTGGGGGGGGTAGCGTCTGGGGTTACCGGGGGTGGTGATGTAATGGGACAGTTGCTCGGTTTGTTGCGGAGCCTGGTGGATCAGGGAGGCTTGAATTCAGTTGTGGGGTCTCCGGTGGGAGCTTGGGTCAGTCCAGCTGGGGTCGGCCCATTGTGGGAGGCGAGGCTGCGGTGCAGCAGAGTGTTGAGGGACAGACTTCAACGGCGCCGGTTGCGGCAGTTGAGGTGGAAAAAGAGAAGGAGGAGGAGGTGGTTAGGCTGGATGATAGGGCGAAGAGCGAAGTGTATGTTTGCTTTGAGAGCCCCTTGGGGGCGCATTTGAAGAAGGAAGTTAGGGAAAAGATTTGGAAAGGGGAGTATGTGGAAATATTTTCGCTGCTTCCGTTGGAGAAGTTTAATTTGGATAAGGTTCGCCCTAGTGATTCCAAAAAGGAAAAAGAGGACGATGAGAAGCGTCGGTATTGTCTTATCCCGAGGACGTTTATGAATTGGCTGCAGGCCTTTGCGATACTGGCGAGCGTTGTAGGGGAGAAAGAGATGGGGAGCGCCCCTGCTTTGTTTGGCTATATGGATTCAATAGGAGAGGCTTATAGGGTATATGGTGGTTTGTCATGGCTTCGATATGATGAGCAGTTCAGGCAGCGTAAGGCTTTGCGGTCGGACATGCGTTGGGACCACAAGGATATTGCCTTATGGCTACGTTTGATGACGGCACCGCCACAGCCCTTTCGGGGTGGGGCCGGGGGATCAGGTTCGGGTCGGGTGCGGGACCGGGTACCTCGGCTGGGTTCAAGAAAGGTTGTTGTTGGCAATTTAATGAAGGGCAATGTAAGTTTGGTTCCGCCTGCCGATTTAAACACGAATGTTCGGGATGTGGAGGAGGGCACAGCTTTGCCCGTTGTTTTAAGAAAGGAAAAGGAAAGGGTGGAGACGGTGCTGACAAAAGGGAGGACACCAGTAAGGGTAGAGGCAATGGAGCCATTCTTAAGTAGGTATCCGGATGTTGAGGCTGCCGAGTTATTGCGTTCAGGTTTTTTGTTCGGTTTTGTTATTCCGTCTGAGGCAGTAGAGGGGGGCTTGTTTCGCCCGGGGAATTTACGTTCGGCTAAGGAGCACCCGGAGGTTGTGGACGAGAAGTTGAGGAAGGAAGTTGAGTTGGGAAGGATGGCAGGCCCCCTCTTGGCCCCTCCTTGTCCGAATTTACGGATATCACCGCTGGGAGTTGTGCCAAAAAAAAGAGCTGAATAAGTTTCGGTTGATACACCATTTGTCATACCCGGCTGGGTCTTCGGTGAATGATGGTATTGCGCCAGAGTTGGCGGCGGTTTGTTATGTCTCTTTTGATAAGGCGGTGGAGTTGGTAAAACGAGCGGGACCGGGGGCGCTGATGGCAAAGTCGGATGTGGAAGCGGCATTCCGTTTGTTGCCGGTGCATCCTGAGAGTCAGCATTTGTTGGGTTGTACGTGGAGGGAGCGTTTTTATGTAGATCGTTGTTTGCCAATGGGGTGTTCAATTTCTTGTTCATACTTTGAAGCTTTCAGTTCTTTTGTTGAATGGGTTGTAAGGGATGTGTCGGGTATGGAGTCAATCATTCATTATTTGGATGAATTTTTCTGTGTGGGGCCGGCGGGTTCCCCGATTTGTGCAGGTTTGTTGTTTGCTTTGACTGAGGTTGCCAGTCGTTTTGGGATACCTTTGTCTCCGGAAAAAACGGAAGGTCCGGCCACGGTCATGCGTTTTTTGGGGATCGAGATTGATTCACTGGCTAAGGAGTGTTGGCTTCCTGCTGACAAGATTGTGGATTTGAGGCGGTCTGTTGCTGAGCTGATTAAAGCAAAAAAGGTTCAGCTTAAGGTGGTTCAGTCTTTGTTGGGCAAACTTAATTTTGCTTGCCGGATTATGCCAATGGGCAGGGTGTTTGCCAAGCGGTTGGCTTTGGCTATGTCGGGCAAGACGTGTCCGGTGCACTTTGTTCGGATCACCAGAGACATTAAAGATGATTTGAGAGTGTGGGATATATTCTTGCAGGAATATAATGGGCGCACTGTTTGGCTCGAGGAAGTGGTGCCCAACAGGGTGTTGCAGTTGTTTACAGATGCGTCGGGTTCAATGGGTTTTGGAGCAATTTTTATGGGCCACTGGTGAGCGGGTGGATGGCCAGAGTCCTGGAGGGATCGAGGTCTGGTGAGGAACCTTGCGTTGTTGGAAATTTTCCCCATCGTGGTGGCAGTGGAATTGTGGGGCCAGGACTTTGCGGACAGGAAGGTTTGTTTTCATTGCGATAACATCGCTGTGGTATATGCGATTAACGCCTTGTCTTCTAAGTCACTGCCGGTGGTGGCCTATCTTCGGCATCTGGTGCTCAGATGTCTGCAATGGAACATTCAAATTGTGGCTAAACATGTACCGGGGGTTACTAATTCAGTGGCTGATGCACTTTCTCGGTTTCAGTTCCACAGGTTTCGGGAGTTGGTGCCTTGGGTGGACGAGATCGGTCAACCTTGTCCGGCTGGTTTATGGAACCTGGTAACTTGATTGTGGGCACCTTGATTCGGAGTTCAGTGTCGGAGGCTACTTGGTGCCGATATGGGAAAGTATGGCAGGAGTGGGAAAAATTTGAGCAGGATCAGGGCATGATTGGCGGTATGGATGATGTGCAAAAGGTGTTGACATTCATAGGGAATGATTTTGCGTCTGGAAGGTCCGCTTCGGCAGGAGCACAGAGGGTGGCAGCGATTGCATTTTGGTTTCGGCTGTTGGGCAGGCAGGATGCGACTAAAGATTTCAAAGTGCGACAGGCTTTGAAAGGTTTCCGGAAAGGTGCGCGGACGAGGGATGCTCGACGCCCGGTGTCGGTGACTTTATTGGAAAGGCTGGTAGCGAGTTTGGAAGGGGTTTGCAGGTCCAACTACGAAATGATTTTGTTCTCCACAGCTTTTGTGTTGGCCTTCTTTGGAGCATTTAGGCTAGGGGAGTTAGTGAGCCCAACTCGGGGCATGGCGGGTGGCTTGGCTTTGAATGACGTGGTACTTGTGGAAGACAGGGTGGAATGCAGGCTGCGGTATTCGAAAACTGACCAACTGGGCAGAGGAAGGTTGGTGGTGTTGTATGCCTTGGCCGAGAGCCAACTGTGTCCGGTGGGGATGGTGCGATGTTTTTTATCTCAGAGGGGTGGCGGTCCGGGACCGCTACTTCGGCATGTAGATGGTTTGTTTTTGTCCAAATTTCAGTTTCGGGCAGTTTTCCGGGAGTGCTTGCTGAGAGTGGGCGAGCGCCCGGAGGAGTTTGGCACGCATTCGTTTCGCATCGGGGCGGCCACGGAGGCGTCTCGTTGGGGGTTAGGGGATGATGTAGTGCGGCGCATCGGGCGCTGGGAATCGAATCGTTTTCGATTGTATGTGCGTCCTCACTTGCTTTCTAGGTAGTGGCTGGAGGGGATTACCCAGGCTACTGAAAAAGCGAGTGGGTATTTCGGTATGGGTTTTCGTTCGTCACTGGTTAAGATGACACGTTGTTGTTGGTCAATTGTTAATTTTTCTTTTGTTTGTGCAGGCCGCTGCTTGATCTGGATACTCGGCCATTCGTATGTGTATTGGGGGGCTCTTCGAGCGGATGTTCGCCCGGATGGTCGGCAGTTGGGACTCGACAGAGGTGCAGCGTCGGTCAAATGGTTGGGATTGAGGGGTTTGCAATGGGGCAGGGTGCTGCCGGAAGTGGATTATTTTTGTAGTGTGAGTAGACCCCCGGATGTCTTGGTTCTTCATGTTGGGGGAAATGATTTGGGAGTGCGTGCGTCCCGGGAATTAATACGGGACATTAAGTGTGATTTGTTGCGACTGTGGTGTTCCCACCCCGGTGTGATTGTGGTGTGGTCGGATATGGTGCCAAGGGGACGATGGAGGTTTGGGAGGTCGGTGGATAAAATTAATAAAGCAAGGGTGAAAGTGAATAAGGTGGTGGGGGCATTTGTGGCACGTAACGGGGGGATTGTGGTACGGCACAGAGAATTGGAGTCGAGGTCGAGAGAATATCTGAGGCCTGATTTGGTGCACTTGACGGAGATTGGCTTGGATATGTGGATGTTGGATTTGAGAGAGGGTGTGGAGCAAGCGTTTGGTGTGTGGCGGGTCCAGGCCAAGTAAGAGGTCACTTGTCCTGTCCTGTGGCGGGGGTAGGTCTGGTCCAGAGGCAGGGGATTTACATTTGGAAGGGGAGATGAGCCACTTCAAAGGTTGAGGGGCTCAGGTTAAAGGTACCTTGCAGGCACGGGGTTCTGCAAGGGTGGGGGGTATTGGTTCTAGGTAACCAATACCTCGTCCCTGGGGCCGGTGATATTGCGGCCAGGGACAAAAGTTTTAGAGGCTTATGGACCGGGCCTATCCATGGGTAAAACGATGGGAGGGCCTATTGTTTAAGTTGGGACGCCCGTTGGACGGTGTACCCTGTTATATTATGTTAGTATGTAAACAATAGGCAATAAAGGCTGCTGTGGCCAATTTGTTAAACCAAGTCACTGCAGTATGTGTATTATTTTTAAGGTTATAACGGTTGGTGATAGTAAGTAACCAGCCAATTTACGACCGGAGATCCTCCCTCGATTGTCAAGCCTGCATCTCATCTGGGGCTGGTGTACAGGCTGGAAATCTCATCCATCCATCCCAAAACAGTGCTTTTAGGGATTAATTTAGCTCTCTATAGGCAGGAGTAGGTTTTAGCGCAAATTAGGATATGCCAAAACACTCGATATTCTCATCAGCGTTTGTGTCTGACCAGTCCATCTGCAGGGCCTTAATCTGTTATCTCAGTGTCCAGCTAAAAACCATTTCTTGGACGCTTTCATTTAGCTGTATACAGTCAGCACAACATTGAAAATGCGCAAGGCCGGTGGCAAGGGACAAGGAACTGGACGTGATGGTGGTGCAGGCAGAGGCCGAGGCCTTGTGTAAGCTCGAATTGCGCCACGACAAACGCCCACATCATCTCGCTCGACCTTCCTGTCCCAATTTCTAGGGGATCGCAGCAGTACTCCACTATTAAACCAAGACCAGTGTCAACAGGTTGTTAGTTGGATAGCGGATAATGCTTCCAGTCAGTTTGGCACCACCACAAATACCCTGTCTTCCACACGGTCAGGTGTCAGTAGCCGTGAGACTGGACCGCAAATTTCTCACCTTGATACTCCTTCCTCCCACCATGCTGACTTCCCAGCCCCGGAAATAACTGATCCCACACTTGGCCACTATGAAGAGCTGTTCACTTATCCATTCGTAGATTCTGGCCTCTCACCAGCTCCAGTTGAAGTGGGTCATGAGGAGATCGTATGTTCCGATGCCCAAATATTTGAACAGCCATGGTCTCACGAAGGCAACGGTGGGAACATGTCTCAACAAGAGGTGGACGATGATGAGACACAATTGCCGGAAAGTCAGGAGGTGGACCAGGGTGCGGAAGTGGAGACGATGTTGGGGATGATCCAGTAACTGACCCAACCTTGCAGGAGGACATGCAGAGTGAGGACAGCAATGCACAGGGGGAGTTAGGAGTAGCATCACAACAGGCCGAAAGAAGCAGGGTGGTGTCCACAGGCAGGAGGCAGGTAACCGTTCCCCGAAACAACAACACGAGTGACGTTGCCAGTACAACTGTTAGGTCTTCCCGAGTCTGGCTGTTTTTCAAGGTGTCTGCAGATAATTCGAAAAAGGCCATTTGCAACACCTGCCATACCAGCATCATCAGGGGTAGCAAAACTAGCAGCCTGACCACCACCAGCATGATCAGGCACATGGCAGCAAAGCACACGACTTTGTGGGATGTACAGCAGAGTCCAGGAGTATTGTCTCCGGGTGATACCGCTGCGTCTTCCACTGTTGTGTGTGCAAGCCAATCCCCTGTCCATACTGCAGGAGAAGATGCCTCCTGTCCTTCACCTGTACTTGCACAAGCAGAAATAGCACCATCTTCAGCCACGTCCTTGTCCCAACGCAGCGTTCAGTTATCCATACACCAATCTTTGGAACACAGGTGCAAATACGCTGCCAACGCCCCACATGCCAAAGTTCTAAATGCACACATTTCGCGACTGCTTGTGCTGGAAATGTTGCCTTTTAGGCTGGTGGAGACTGAAGCATCCCGCAACCTGATGGCGGCGGCTGTCCCACGTTACTCGGTCCTCAGCCGCCACTATTTTTCCCGGTGTGCCGTCCCCACATTACATAAGCATGTGTCATGAAACATCATACATGCCCTTAACAACGCAGTTTCAGGCAAAGTCCACCTAACCAAAGACACGTGGACAAGTGCTTGTGGGCAGGGCCGGTACATCTCGCTGACGGCACACTGGGTTAATATTGTGGAAGCCGGGACCCAGTCTGACCTTGGGATGGAACACGTCCTTCCGACACCAAAGATTGCAGGCCCTAACTCAGTCAGGGTTTCACCCACAGTGTACAGCTCTGGCATGTCATGCTCCTCAGCCTCCTCCTCCTCCTCTTCCTCCACTTCACCCTCCACACCAGTCCCAAGCTAGAAGCACTGCCTCGGCTAAGTGGCAACAGGCTGAGCTGAAGCTAATATGCGTAGGTGACAAACCCCACATCACTGAATAGTTGTGGACAGCTCTGAAACAGCAGGCAGATCACTGGCTCACACCGCTGAACCTACAGCCAGGCATGGTCGTGTTGACAATGGCCGGAACCTTGTGGCGGCTCTGAGGCGAGGCGAGCTGACACATGTTCCATGCGTGGCCCATGTGCTCAACCTCGTGGTTCAGCGGTTTATTAAATCCTACCCGGAGCTGTCTGATCTGCTTGTCAAAGTACGCCGTCTGTGTGCCCATTTTAGAAAGTCACGTACTGCTTCTGCCGCCATTGTCAGCTTTCAGCGGCGTTTGCAGCTTCCGGCTCACAGACTGGTGTGTGATGTCCCCATGCATTGGAATTCCACACTGCACATGTTGGTCAGGATTTGTGAGCAGAAGAGGGCAGTTGTTGAGTACCAGCATCAACTAGGCCATCGGTATACGGTTCAAACTCCACACATAAGACCTCAGGAGTGGACATGGATGTCCGACATATGTACTGTCCTAGAAAAACTTTGAGGACTCCACCAAGATGGTGAGCAGCGATGACGCCATCATTAGTGTCACCATCCCGCTTCTCTGTCTAAAACGCTCTCTGCTCAAAATCAAAGACGATGCATTGCAGGCGGAGCAGGATGAGTTGCAGCAAGAAACCGTACTGGGTGATTACACACAGCCCAGCCTCATCTCATCCCAATGTGCATTGGAGAACTATGACGAGGAGGAGGATGAAGAAATGGAGCTACTGTCATTCGGAATTGACGGTAATACAGGCACAACCGTCAGACCGTCGGTTGAGCGTGGATGGCCAGAGGACAGGGGAGAGGAGGAGGAGGAGGTCAGCATGGCCAGTCATGCTGTTCGTGAGGACCCAGAAGTCTTGACTGTTAACAGTCTAGCGCACATGGCTGACTTTATGTTACGCTGCCTGTGTCGTGACCCTCGTGTCATCAAGATCTTGACGGACACTCATTACTGGTTGGTGACACTTTTAGACCCACGCTACAAAGAGAACTTTATTTATCTTATTCCCGAAGCGGAGAGGTCTACAAAAATGCTGCAATACCAGAAGGCCCTAGTGGCGGAATTATTAAAAAAATCTGGGACGCACTTCTCAGCACCTCCCGTACCACAGGCCCTGAGGTGCGGGCTAGTGTCACAAGGAATGCAAAGTTTGCAAAGAGGCTGAGGGAGTACCTTGCTGATCGTACTAAAGTGCTCCTAGACTCCTCTGTGCCTTATTGGGTATCCAAGCTGGACACATGGCAGGAATTGGCTCTCTGCTCCTTGGAAGTCCTGGCCTGCCCTGCCACTAGCGTTTTGTCAGAGCGTGTTTTTAGTGCCGCAGGTGGAATCATTACAGATAAACGCACCCGCCTGTCAACTGTAAATGCTGACAGGCTCACTTTAATCAAGATGAACAAGGGTTGGATTGAGCCTGACTTCACCACACCACCACCAAATGATAGCGGAAGTTAAATTTTGTGCCGGTAGATTCCCATGCACCTCCGCACACACCCACACATCGGTACAGAGTTCATGTCTTTGGCTACTTGCTGTACTGCTCCTCCTTCTCCTCATCCGCCACCATCATATAATCAGTGTGACCGTGGTTCATGATGCCACAAAACCATAATTTTTTTAAATCATATTTATGATGATGATGCACCTAACCATTCTAAAGTTAGGCATTAGTTTCATGTATACCCCCCAGGGGTAAATGTTTTAGTCCATGCTTCCAGAATGGGAATTACAAGTACAAGAGACCCACTCCTTTGTAATGGGAACAATTTTTAGAGGCTCTCCTCCATGTTTCTTCCCAGGGGCATCGCAATGCCTCCCAATTTTTGGCTTCCCTGACTAGGGAAATAGTACAGCAGACTCACTTGCTTCAAATGGGCACATTATTGAAAAAGGCTCTCATGCACGTCTCTATCCAGGGGTATTGAAGTGCTACACAATTTTTGGCTTCCCTGCCTAGGGAAATACTACAACAGACCCACTTGCTTAAAATGGGCACATCATTTAAAGAGGCCCTCATGCACACCTGTATCCAGTGGCATATTGTTGCCTCCCAATTTTTGGCTTCCCTGCCTAGGGAAATACTAAAAAAGACACACTTGCTTACAATGGGCACATTTTTTGAAAAAGCCCTCATGCACGCCTCTATGCAGTGGCATCTTGGTGCCTCCAAACCTTTGGCTTCCCTGCCTAGGGCAATACTACAGCAGATACACTTGCTTACAATGGCCACATTTTTTTTAAAAGGCCCTCATGCACGCCTCTATCCACGGGCATATTGGTGTCTCCCAATTTTTGGATTTCCTGCCTAGGGCAATACTAAAAAAGACACACTTGCTTACAATAGGCACATTTTTTTGAAAAAGCCCTCATGCACACCTCTATCTAGGGCATTGAAGTGCCTCCCAATTTTTGACTTCCCTGCCCTAGGGCAATGCTACAAAACACACACTTCCTTATAATGGGCACATTATGTAAAGAGGCCTTCATTTACGTCTCTTCCCAGGGGCATGGGAGTGCCACACAATTTAAAAAAAAAAAATCTTTCGTATAATCCACAAAACTAACATACACCAACTCTGTCTCACAAGTGGGTATGAGCCCTTAATATTTTTTCCATGAAAATACATTTTGGTTTCATTTTGTAACATTTTCTTGACAGTCCGTGAAAGTGGCATAATAGTCTGACAACATTGTTGACATCTGTGAGCTTGGGGTCTGAAATGCTTCCAGGGGTCTTCCCCATGCTGTTCCCATGTCATTTGAGCACTGTCCTGATACTTTTTGTGACATTTTTAGGGTTTTTCCATGCTGCCGGGGGTCCTGTCAGAAAAATATTCGGGTCTCCCATAGGATAACATTGGGCTCGGTGCTCGGGCCGAGTACACGAGTATCTTGGGATGCTCAGCCCGAGCTTCGAGCACCTGAGCATTTTAGTACTCGCTCATCACTAATCCCCAGCTATAATGTCTGTATGCTCATATTCTGTGATCCTGTGCTGTAATGTCTGTATACTCTTATATTCTGTGATCCCCAGCTGTAATGTCTGTATACTCTTATATTCTGTGATCCCCAGCTGTAATGTCTGTGTAGTCTTATATTCTTTTATCCCCGGCTGTAATGACTGTATACTCTTATATTCTGCGATCCCTGGCTGTAATGTCTACATACGTTTGTATTCTGTGATCCTCAGCTGTAATGTCTGTATACTCTCTTACTTTATCCCATTCCCATGAGCTGTGGTATACACAACCTGTTCCTGCATGGTCGGACACATACATTGCACACGGGCACATTTATAAGAATATGTCTGGACTGGAACATTTTTTTCAACACATCCAATTGTGGAACTTATTTTTCTTCTAGATCTATTAATTAAAATGTCACAACCCCTTTAAGTAAATAGAGACACACATAAATAGAGTGACCCATATAAGTGTACAAACATATATGTGGAGCCCACTGGGACGGGGTACTTGGTGCCGGACCGGGGAACTTCTCGGAGATGTCACGGCAGTCCTGGTCCGGACTGTGTCCCGGGTTCACACAAGTAAAATGGGGGATATTTACAAGGGATTAGGTTTGTCATGACGCCACCCATGGGTTGTGGTCAGGGTGTCCACCGCTGCTGCAGAACCTCCGGGGATGAAATTTTGGCAGCTTAGATGGAATGGCTCTCCGCAGGTAGGGCCTGGTTCCCCAGGGCAGTGATAGTTAAAGTCTGTGATGGTGGTTATAGATGTTGCAGGATAGAAGGGGTAGCAGTAGAGATGATGAGAGTGGAGGCAATGGCAGTTTATGAGGGAAAGTGGGGCTTCAGCATAAGGATCACACACACTCACGTTTGTTGTTGTTTTCCAAGTCTTTACTTGCAGATGGTATAACAAAGTATTGTCCACGGAGTCTGTACCGGGGCCGAGTTGCTCCCACCCTGACCGGGTCCTTGGCATCCTACTTCTGCGCTTTGTGTGTGGCCCTGCTGCCGCTTTTAGCTGAGCTGCTGGCCCTGTCTCCCCTCACGGGTACCAATCTGCTAGGCAACTTGAGTCCTTTGTGTCACTGACCCCTCCGTGTTGCTTTGCTATGATACAGTGAAGATGGTGGACCTTCACTATCCCGGTATTCACTGTCCTGTCTGTCTCAGGCACAGCATCGGATCCGGTATCCGTCCTAAGCGCCTTCCTGGGGTGAGATCATGGTAACTCCTTGTCCCAGGTGTGTTCCTCTGTTCCTCTGACTCCTTTCCTCAGACCCCTCAGGACCTCCACTGCCACTTGACTCTCCTCCTGCTCTCAATTCAGACTAAACTAAACTGACTAACTGTCACTCCTGCTCTGAGGTAAACAACATTAGCTCCTCCCACTCTTGCAGGTGCCACCTAAGCTCCTCCCACTTTCTAGTGTAGTGTTGTGTGGGAGTAAACCTGTGTTGCTGTCTCTGTGGCACATTAACCCTTGGGGTGCCACATATACAAGAGATATCAATCCACACAAGGCACATGGTTATCATAATATAGATAAGTAAACACAAGTATGTAAAATTAATCATATGTGCATACAGACATACAGATAAAAATATCAATCCACACACGTGAGAATCCGAACACGGTGTGAATCCAAGTGATGTATACCGTTGAATAGTAAGGTGATCAACGTTAGCCGATAGGCTGATCATGTCAATTGAAAAAAATTCTTTCCAGAGTTTCTGGTTTGCAAAGTTGCAAGGTAAAGTGGTGACCCCCTACATCAAACAGCAGCCAAACTTGAACATAGGTTACTTTGACATTCAAAATGAGGAGTGCATGGTGTCTACTGAAGCTGTTTGAAGGGATGACCAAGTCAGTAGGACATATTTGAAAGCTCAGCACTTCTGGGTTGGTAAGGGTTATCTGTAGGATCCAAACCTGTAATGCGAATGAAGTATAACCAGGCACTGCAATGAGGTGCAATAGTGATTTATTAGAAAAGTAATGTGATTAAATCCAGTTCAAGAGAAGATAATTTGGTCGTGTAATTGACCTTCATCAGTTGAAAACTCAAAACAATAATGTAAAATACAAAAAAATTGGTAATATGATTATAATATATTAGAGCTAATAGATTGTGGAGGAGAAAAATGAAGTAAAATAAAAAACAAAGAGAGGATCACTTCATTGGCAGCCCGGGCATGGTGATGGAGAATAAACCATGCTCAAGATGGAGGTGGTCCAATTGGAGACATGGCGGGCCTCCCAGAAATGGGGTAGGTGGGTGGGCCTGATGGACACTGGAGTGGCCGAGCCTGTTGGACACTGGGGCCGGCAGGCCTGTTGGAGACTGGGGCAGTCATGCTGGAGGCTGGGGAAACCAGGCATACTGGAGACTGGTGAGGGCCTGTTGGAGTCTGGATGTAGCATCAAGTTGTGACCAACTCCAAAACAACATGCCTCTTGTCAGAGGTGAGCAGCTCCTCCACGAGCAGAATGCCGAGATCTCGTTAACAATGGAAAATGCTAACATGGTGTAAATTACAAACTGTCAGTATTTTGCAGCCTAGATACACGCAGAGATTTTATAAAATCCTGGACAACCCCTTTAAGGTTGTTAAGTAGAACCTTCCACCATCAGATACAATGTGGAAATAGACAGTCATATACCAGTGAGTATTAAATATAGTGAAAAGAGATGGCATATAGGATAGTTTACACCAAATGCAGAGGTACAGTTAGGGCCAGAAATATTTGGACAGTGACACAATTTTCGCGAGTTGGGCTCTGCATGCCACCACATTGGATTTGAAATGAAACCTCTACAACAGAATTCAAGTGCAGATTGTAACGTTTAATTTGAAGGGTTGAACAAAAATATCTGATAGAAAATGTAGGAATTGTACACATTTCTTTACAAGCACTCCACATTTTAGGAGGTCAAAAGTAATTGGACAAATAAACATAACCCAAACAAAATATTTTTATTTTCAATATTTTGTTGCGAATCCTTTGGAGGCAATCACTGCCTTAAGTCTGGAACCCATGGACATCACCAAACGCTGGGTTTCCTCCTTCTTAATGCTTTGCCAGGCCTTTACAGCCGCAGCCTTCAGGTCTTGCTTGTTT
Organism: Allobates femoralis; assembly: GCA_033576535.1. Lineage (NCBI taxonomy): Eukaryota > Metazoa > Chordata > Amphibia > Anura > Aromobatidae > Allobates > Allobates femoralis. The sequence goes on along the minus strand of JARQOC010000001.1, from coordinate 74,069,147 downwards.
GTGGGTCTTTTCGTCTTAAGTCTGGATTTGAGCAAGTGAAATGCATGCTCAATTGGGTTAAGATCTGGTGATTGACTTGGCCATTGCACAATGTTCCACTTTTTTGCACTCATGAACTCCTGGGTAGCTTTGGCTGTATGCTTGGGGTCATTGTCCATCTGTACTGTGAAGCGCCGTCCAATCAACTTTGCAGCATTTGGCTGAATCTGGGCTGAAAGTATATCCTGGTACACTTCAGAATTCATCCGGCTACTCTTGTCTGCTGTTATGTCATCAATGAACACAAGTGACCCAGTGCCATTGAAAGCCATGCATGCCCATGCCATCACGCTGCCTCCACCATGTTTTACAGAGGATGTGGTGTGCCTTGGATCATGTGCCGTTCCCTTTCTTCTCCAAACTTTTTTCTTCCCATCATTCTGGTACAGGTTGATCTTTGTCTCATCTGTCCATAGAATACTTTTCCAGAACTGAGCTGGCTTCTTGAGGTGTTTTTCAGCAAATTTAACTCTGGCCTGTCTATTTTTGGAATTGATGAGTGGTTTGCATCTAGATGTGAACCCTTTGTATTTACTGTCATGGAGTCTTCTCTTTACTGTTGACTTAGAGACAGATACACCTACTTCACTGAGAGTGTTCTGGACTTCAGTTGATGTTGTGAACGGGTTCTTCTTCACCAAATAAAGTATGCGGCGATCATCCACCACTGTTGTCATCCGTGGACACCCAGGCCTTTTAGAGTTCCCAAGCTCACCAGTCAATTCCTTTTTTCTCAGAATGTACCCAACTGTTGATTTTGCTACTCCAAGCATGTCTGCTATCTCTCTGATGGATTTTTTCTTTTTTTTCAGCCTCAGGATGTTCTGCTTCACCTCAATTGAGAGTTCCTTTGACCGCATGTTGTCTGGTCACAGCAACAGCTTCCATATGCAAAACCACACACCTGGAATCCACCCCTGACCTTTTAACTACTTCATTGATTACAGGTTAACGAGGGAGATGCCTTCAGAGTTAATTGCAGCCCATTGTCCAATTACTTTTGGTCCCTTGAAAAAGAGGAGGCTATGCATTACAAAGCTATAATTCCTAAACCCTTTCTCCGATTTGGATGTGGAAACTCTCATATTGCAGCTGGGAGTGTGCACTTTCAGCCCATATTATATATATAATTGTATTTCTGAACATGTTTTTGTAAACAGCTAAAATAACAAAACTTGTGTCACTGTCCAAATATTTCTGGCCCTAACTGTATGTACCATGAGAGTGTTTGAGTCATGATGACTTTTCAGTAGAAAGCATTACAGCAAGGGGGATGGACATTAGTACGCTGCCATTGGAGTAACTGCAACGACGCTTAGCGTTGATGACACTTTGCGTAAGATAACATGTTCTGCCCCAACACACATCCACAACACACATTAAACAAGATACACACAGAAAAAATAGATAATGACTTCTCTAACGGTACACAATGCATAAATGTATCAAAATATACCTGATACTAGTGGCATGACAATATTATAGACAGGCTATCACATGTAAATAATCCACAAGAAAAAAATACAACAATACAGATGCAATTTATATTTTGACCAGTAGATGGCAGAAAATAAGTAAATAAATACAATACTACAGCTGCAGTTTAGATTTCGACCAGTAGATGGCAACAATAAACTCCAAGTGTAGAACCCAATAATGATAGCTAAGAGTTTGAAGTTAGTTACACAAGGCTCCCAGCATATAGCCACCGCATACAAATGACTGGCAGGCATGACCGGCACAACTTCAGTCACCCTCAGTACATAGTGAGCATCGTCTGAAACACCCCGACACTGACTAATAGGCAGCTCAGTACTGTTGGCTGTCAGTCCGTCCAGCGTGGTTGGCAGCTGGAGGCTTTCGAGAGGAATAAAGTTAACTTCTACCTGGTAGCTAGGTATTCAGTGCAGCTTCCTTACAAAGTGATTGATATGCAGATTACCACCATATCTGCAGGTTAATAGTATTTTTTATATGACATGCTCCATTTAAATGGTATTGCCTGGTAAGAGCATAGTGATGACCTATTCATGGGATTGGTGCGGATCCAACATCTGGCTCACTAAATGTACCTTTACACGCCGCTACAACAGGCTGGATACAACCAGCTACACGCTACAAATGTAGCTTGTAGCGTCAATATAGCCCGTAGTAGCGGCGTGTGAAGACGGTAGGAGACAGCCGGCAGCAGATACATCTGTTTCCGAGCACTGAAACAGGTGGCTACACAGGCGATTGTAGCGAGATGTATCGGCGTGTAAAGAAGGAACCGAAGGGATGTCTATACACCAGGCGATGTACCTGGTATGTAGCTAGGGTGTGACACAGGCTCCGGGTTACTGCGCCCCTTCAGCGATCATTGGTGGAAGCTCCTGCATTACGATTGGTAGTCGCTGCATAGGGAGGCATATTTAAGGAGCTGACCAGTCACACTACACAATTGCTCGAGCGTCATGTATTAGTCAGCCTCCTGCGCTGGCTGGCCAATCATGATGTTATTGCACTGTCCTATCAGCGTACGGACGTCTCGTAATCCACAATTGTGGCACGCCTATGTGCTGTCCCTGCTGCACCAGGTCCGCCCATATTAGCTTGTTGTAGCGGTGTGTAAATGAGGTAAGGTAAGCTACAGATGGCTACTTGAGACACCCGGCGATGTATCTAGCTATAGATGTAACGTAGCGTAGCGCACCTTGTGGCGGCGTGTAAAGGTGGTGCGTTTCCCGTTTGTAACCGTTTGGGCGTGCTCGTGCACGTGAAGTACCGGGTTGTATCCAGCCTGTTGTAGCGGCGTGTACCTTAACTGATTATAATCAAGTTCCTGTGGCAGTTCGATGTAAAAACATGGAATAGAGAAGCGCTTCTGTAGAAAAGGAGCTGCTGTGCAGTAAATTGTTAGTGGTCGCAGTAATGTTTCAGGACATGAGTATGCATCTCTCCACAAGGGAAAATATAACTTTCTTTTAGACCCTGTCATAGCCCCTCATACAGCCAGATCAGATCCCATGCTTTGCACTGATGAGGGACAATCACCCTGAAACTAATACTAATACTGTAATTTCCTCCGAAATCAATAAAGTTTATCTTATCTTATCTTATCTTAAACGCAGCGTCTGCAGTTTGGGATTCTGATATGGCATAAATTCTAAGTCCTATTGAAAGGCTTGTTAAAAGGTCAATTTTGACTTTTAGGACTGCTACTTCCAATAGGTGGCACTAGAGTTTGTCTACTTCTCCTCACAGAAGAGACAATTTGTAAAATACTTTAAAATGTTTCTTCCTGCTGGCATTCCTGGAGAGCAAAATAAGCTTGCCAGTGCATGTACATAAATTACTTGAAAGACATTAAGATGTTTACTCGTATAGTGATTTTTTTTTACACTTCATTACCTTTATTTCTTGAACTGCGGTTATTTTTATAGAAGGACAGGAATCAGTATAGTTAACATGACCATGTGAAATCTGTGTGAAATCCATGCTATGCATGCTGGAAAAAATGCATGAGATTGAAATAAATGGTATTTTATGTGCAAAAGATGTGTACAGATGGAAAATGTTAAATGATAGATAGAGATAGATAGACAGACAGACAGATAGATAAGATAGAATAGATTGACTAGATACATTTTACGGTTGTTAGCCCCAAAAAATAATATTGAAACTTAATAAGAATGTGCCCCCCTCCCTTTTGGTAACCAGCCAGTAAAGAAGAATTGAAAAAAGGGTAAGATGACACCTTATGTGATTTGTATACATTGTAAATAATGGGAAGAGGTGAAGGTCATACATTTCCTTCTCATTCATCTAGATTCAGTTGGATGTAGCAAGTGTAAAAATGTATCTATATCAGCCATATGCCAAACTGTATAATGTTTACTTTCCAGACCTGGAAGGAGCTCATGAAATTTTCCGTAAGAGAAGATACTTGGAAATTCCAGCTTTCCATGTAGAAATATGCAAATTTGCACTTCAGTAAGGAAGTGGAAGAACTCCAGCCCCACCTGTAAGTAGCTCCTTAAAATCATAATCGCTTTCCAACAAGCTTTTTAATATGACTAGGGGATTTGTGCCAGATCAGAACCCCAAACTACAGACGCTGCGTTTCGGGGTAACTGCCCCTCATCAGTGTAGTGTGTGGGATATTCTGATCTGGCTGTGTGAGTGGGCTAAGACGAGGTCTAGGGAACTTGCTATCTACCTTATGGAGAGGAGATTTCATGCAACCATGAGAAGACAGTTAAGTAGGTGAGGAGATTTGCAGCAACATGCCTCCTCTAGGAAATATGCAAATTTGCACTTCAGTAAGGAAGTGGAAGAACTCCACCGCCACCTTTAAGTAGCTCCTCAAAGTCATAATCGCTTTCCAACAAGCTTTTTAATATGACTAGGGGATTTGTTGAAAAGCGATTATGACTTTGAGAAGCTACTTAAAGGTGGCGCTGGAGTCCTTCCACTTCCTTACTCAGTGCATATTTTCAAATTTCCTAGAGGAGGGATGTGGCTGCAAATCTCCTTACCTACTTAACAGTCTTCTCATGGTTGCAGGAAATCTCCTCTCCATAAGGTAGATAACAAGTTCCCAGACCATGTAGAAATAGTATTTCTGAATATTATTCAGTGCTTGATTTCAGAAGATGGGGATGCAAAGTAAGAGTTAAGGATTACTGTTAAGTTTAAGGGATGGGCAAAGTCTGATTCAAGACTATAGTGTCTTTTATGGATCCAGTCTATAAAGTAGGACATGAGGCACGCTAAATAGTTTCTCACATATGGAATGTTAATACCACCATCATCTGTGGATGCTATAAGCTTTTGTAGACTGAATCTAGGGCGTTTCCTTCACCATAAGAAACGAGTGAATGCTTTATTGAGCATTTTAATGTCATTAGGCTTAAATAGTAAAGAGAAGGTTTACAATTATTACATTAATGTGGTCCCACTCATCATTTCGATAAGGTGAGCTCAGCCAAATATTGAAAGGGTGAGGTGATGTAGGTATCACAGCTGGTTGAAAATTTTGCTCATCAGGAGGATAGCTAAGACAGTATAATGATGAGGGTAGGAGTCCAATTTTAATTCTTAAATAGGTAACAGATAAAGGTGATATAGTTATAGCCCCAAACGAAATACTCTAAAGTATATTTTTCCTTTCTCCATTATCCATTAGCGTGAGAATTTCACATTTGCTAATGTTAATTTTGAACCCAAAGTAAAATCCAAAGTCAGATAAAAGAGTAATTGCTTTTCACAGATGGTCTGTGAGGATAGATATAAAAACAATTATTTTGTCAGCAATAGAAGCTGCCTGGATCAATTTGTATGCATTGGAAAACACTGAAACATCTTAGGATTTCATAAAACAGGTAGATCTATTGCTAAGTTGAATAGGAGTGGGGATAGAGGGCGAATAGGAGTGGGGATAGGGGCATGCCAGTCTTATACCTTTTTCTAAGGAAAAGGATGTAAAGAGAAAGCCCAAAGAATATACTTGTGCCCTTGGTGTGTAATATTAAAGGAGTTGTCTGGGCTTTTTGGATAATTTCTATGTGTCCAGGCTGCAAAATGTTGGCAGTTTGTAATACATATGTTGTCAACATTTTACATAGTTACCCAGATATCACCTATTTGTGGCAGCCAGGAACGTCCAGGGGGTGTATTTATGTAGGAGCTTTCATAGAAATGCAGAACTGGATGTTACTCCCGGACTCCTCCAAAAACGCCCCCTCCCCCAGTTTACAGTATGCTTGGCCACCCTCAGACTGCTACAGGCCCGCCCCAGCCCCTAATGTCACCACCCACCCCCATTGTGCACAGCGGAACACTGCTTCACCGACACACTGTGCCAAATCGGCAGCTGTGAAGGAGATTCGGTACACTGTCAGTGCAGAAGGAGACCACTGTATGTGTGTGTGCTCACCCTGTAGCCATTGTCAGTGGAGCCGAGGTCCACAGCCCAGGTCTCTGTGCCCTGGAGATGCTCCTTTCTATACCTCCTGTACCATAGAGTGGGCCACAGAGCCGGCGGCTGTGGTATAGAGAGGACCAGCTCCTGGATAAAAATAGAAACTATCCAAAAAAAGGGACAACCCCTTTAATTATGGATATAAGTAAAAAAAGGAGTCTGATGGTGCCATTTTGTTGACACTTTTTGTATATCCAATCTCATTTATTGTAATCAAAGGCTTTTTTCCGCACCAATGGTTTAAAAATGCTGTAGAATTTATTTTAATTGTGGATGAGTGAGCTTTGTCCAATATACCGTATATACTCGCTTATAAGCCGAGTTTTTCAGCCCAAAAATTGGGCTGAAAAGTCCCCCCCTCGGCTTATACACGAGTCACTGTATACTGTATACACTGTATACAGTGTATACAGTATACAGGCCCCCCCCCATCAGTATACAGGCCCCCTCCCCCTTACTGCTGCAATCCTGTAAAAGAATACATTATTATACTTATCCCTGCCGCTGTCCCGCCGCCGCCATCGCGCTCCTCCGACTTCATCCGGCTTCTTCCGGCTTCCTCCAGTGGGCGCAGGCAATGACGTCATTGTCTGCGCGCCAGAGGAGGAAGCCGGAAGACGCTGGATGAAGATGGAGGAGCGCGATGGCGGCGGCAGGACAGCGGCAGCGGGACAGCGGCAGGGTTAAGTATAATAATCTATTCCTTTACAGAATTGTGGCAGTAAGGGGGGGCCCTGTATACTGATGGGGGGGCCTGTATATACCACTGGGGCTGCTGCTGTATACTACCAATGGGGCTGCTGCTGTATACTACCACTGGGCTGCTGTATATACCTCTGGGGCTGCTGTATACTACCACTGGGGCTGCTGCTGTATATACCACTGGGGCTGCTGTATACTACCACTGGGGCTGCTGTATACTACCACTGGGGCTGCTGCTGTATATACCACTGGGACTGCTTCTGTATACTACCACTGGGGCTGCTGCTGTATATACCTCTGGGGCTGCTGTATACTACCACTGGGGCTGCTGCTGTATATACCACTGGGGCTGCTGCTGTATACTACCACTGGGGAGGCTGCTGTATACCACACTGCTGGGGGCTGTATACTTGTGCTGGGGTCCACCCTCGGCTTATACACGAGTCAATAGGTTTTCCCAGGTTTTGGGGGAAAAAGTAGGGGGGTCGGCTTATACACGGGTCGGCTTATACACGAGTATATACGGTAATTAAATCTTTTCTAATCTTTAAACTGGCTGAGCAGCCTTTAACCCCTTAATGACCACCAATAAACATTAACCCCTTCACCACCCGGTGTTTTCCTTTTTTTCCTCCCCTTCTTCCAAAAGCCATAACTTTTTTATTGTTCCATCAATATAGACATATGACAGCTTGTTTTCTGTGGAACGAGTTGTACTTTCAAATAAAATCATTACTTTTACCTAATAGTGTACAAAAAAATGGGAAATAAATTCCAAGTGCAGTGAAATTGCAAAAAAAAGTGCGATTGCATGTTTGCTTTTTGCTTTTTTTATTCATCATGTTCACTACATGATAAAATTGACATGACAGTATGATGCGTCAGATTTCAAGAATTCGTAGATACCAAACATGTATATTTTTACTGTTATTTAAGTGGTGAAAAAAATTCAGAAGTCGCACTTTTTGCACCATGTTCTGTGACCCGTAGCGTTCTCATTTTTCGGGATCTGGGGCTGTGTGAGGCTTATTTTTTGCGTCTTGAGCTGACATTTCTAATAAAACCATTTTTGGGTGGATGCAATGTTTTGATGGCCCGTTTCTGCATTTTATTGCAATGTTGCTGCAACCGAAATAACATAATTTTGGTGTTTGGTCCTTTTTTTCCATTATGCACTTTACAGCTCTGATTAATTTAAATTATATCATGATAAATCGGGCATTTCTGAAAGCGGCAATACCAAATATGTGTATTTAAAAAAAAAAAATGTAATACTTTTATTTTGAATGGCGCAAAAATGAGAGGGGGATTATTTGAACTTTTTTTCATATTTGTAAAAACTTTATTTTTTTATTTATTATTTATTTTACACTGCCCAATAGGGTGCCACAGTGCTGCAGTGTCCAATCGCTTGTGCCATATTCCGATGAGCTGCAGCACATCAGGACATAGCACAAATGATCATTTTCTGTGTTTGGCAGCATATCAATGAAAATGACAAATTATCTTGCAAGAAACAAGCTCTAATGTGGCCCTAATAAATAATAGTAATAATAATAATAATAATAATAATAAATATGGCTCATTTGAAAAAAAAAGTTAAAGGCCTCAGAATATTTACTATTATTTAGTGGCCTTTAGCTACAATCATAACGACTTGATGGATGAATGCTCTGTAGGAAGATAGATCTTGCATGATCCTAGGCTCCACCAGGGTCTTCTCCACTGTTATCTTGACAGTATCAAGCCATTGGGTGCTGGTCTTCCTATTGACCTTGCACCTTCTATTCTTCCTACCATGATGTCCTTCTCTAGTGATTTTTCTCTTCGTATGATGTGTCCTAAGTAGGAAAGTCGTAGCTTGGTGATCATTACTTCAAGTGACATGTCTGGCTTGATTTGTTCCAGAATTGATTTGTTTGTTCTTCTTGCCTTCCATGGTATTGATAACATCTTTCTCCAGCACCACCTTTTAAAGGCGTTGATTCTTCTCTCTTGTTTCTTTATTGTCCGTCTTTCACTTCCATATGTTACTACAGAGAAGACCAGACTATGTATGAGCCGTGTCTTCATCACCAGTGAAATGTTCCTTGATTTGAAGACCTTGTCCAGTGACTTCAATATTGATTTTCCCATAGCTATTCTCCTTTTGACTTCCCATGTGCATCTTGAGTGATCATTGATCCGAATAGGCTGAAGCACTTTACCATTTCAGGTTTGTCACTATCCATCTCACATGTGTATGTCCTTGTCGTACCTTGCAGTAGTCAAAATCTTTGTCTTCTTGCCCGCAACGTTCCCTGTGCACTCAGGATAAATGCAGCGTTTCAAACACAACCACATTTTGCATTGAGTTTGCAATGCGTTTGACTGCTTTTTACAATAGAAGTCTATGGCTGTGTTAATGCAATCAAGTGCTTGCATTTCATTGCGTTAATGCAGTGCAAAATGCATTGCTTTCAAACACTCTGCTAAACGCTATGTGAATCCAGCCTAATTCCTCTCAAAGGAAGCCCACATTCAGGTCCGTCATCAATTTCTGGAAATAAAGGCGGTTTCCACCACCTCAAATAAAATCCTATGAAATCTGTGCTCCCAAGTTTAAATGCCTCCCCTCCTTCTGAACCCCACTGTGCCTAAATCGCAGTAAGCGGCCACATGTTTGATATTATTGTAGTGGGAAGAGCGTACTTAATAATTTATGGTGTGCATGTTACCAGAAGCAAAAATTTATGGGCACTAGGTTGGCATATTTGTAATTCTCCAGAGAAAAATGACAGTGTGGATTACAAAATAGTTACTCCATTCATAGGTGAATAAATTGAGTTGGAGTTTATAATATGGGGTCACTTTTGGGGGTTTCTGCTGTTTCGGAACCTTAGGAGTGCCGTAAATGTTGCCTGCAAACTTTTCCAGCAAAATATGCTGTACTATAGGAAAATAGTGCTCCTTACTTCTTAGCCCTAATATGTGGCCAAACAGTAGTTTTTGATGATGTATAATGAATCACCGTGTTCAATAAATTGTGGGCTTCAGTTTCATCTTTTAATCCTTGTGTAATAGACAAATTTGCGACTAATAAAAGTAATTACTTTTTTACCACTAAAATGTTGTTTCTCTACATCCACATGTTATAAAATTCTGTGAGGCACCTGTTGATTGAAAATACTCATTACATCCCTATGTGAAATCCTTAAAGTGTAACCGCTGTTTACATTTTTATTTAATGACTAGATTAAAGCCCGATGCTATCGCATCGGGAGGATTGGATTGTTCCACATCCAAGATGGCATCCGGAAAGTCTCGCTAGACTTCCAGAACGCCATCTTGGATGTGGTGCGATCCAACATGGCGGCAGGAAGTATTGCGAGACTTCCCAGCCGCCATCTTCGATCTCGCGAGATCCAACATGGCGGGCGGGTAGTCTCGTAAGAAATCATCGTTGAGGATGGATGTCACAAGACGGGGCAGATCCAACATGGCGTCGGCGTCGCAGAGAAAAAGATGGGATGTCGGCGGAGAAGATCAGATGTCGGCAGCGGCGTGCAGGAGACGATCGGATGTCGGCGGCGTGTTAGCGGACGGGTGTCGGTGAGTATAGATGTCGGCGTGAGAGTACATGGGGGTATGAGTGTGGGGGTATGAGTGCGTGACTGAATAGAGAGGGGGGGTGTATGTGATGTGGCCAGGGGATCGCATGTGTGGGGAGGTGCAGAAAGAGAGGGGGGGTGTGGTGAGGAGTGTGATGGTGTGTGAGTGGAGATTGTGAGGCACAGCAGAGGCCTCCGATGGCGGTAGTGGGGCTTTGAAAGCCCCGCTACTGCCAAAGGTCGGCCATCTTGGATCACCCGCTACGGGTGTACAGGCAGCTTCTGTCACGGATGTGACGTAGCAATACCGTTACATAGTGACGGAAGTTTGGACTTTTATTATAATAGATGCCTACAGCAGTGCAAGTGTTCAGCAGTGTCAGTGTGCGGCAGTGTCAGTGTGCGACAGTGTCAGTGTGCGACAGTGTCATTGTGCGGCAGTGTCATTGTGCGGTGGTTTCGGTGTGCGGCGGTGTCGGTGTGCGGCGGTCTCCCCCCAGTGCTCTCTTTCTGCCCCCTGTCTCTGCCACCCAGTGCTCTCTTTCTGATCCCTGTCTCTGCCCCCCAGTGTCTCTCTTTCTGCCCCCTCTCTTTGCCCCCCAGTGCTCTCTTTCTGGCCCCTGTCTCTGCCCCCCAGTGTTCTCTTTCTGCCCCCTGTCTCTGCCCCCAAGTGTTCTCTTTTCTGGTCTCCCCCTGTCCTTTCTCTGGTCCCCCTCTCTCTGCCCCCCAGTGTTCTCTTCCTGCCCCCTGTCTTTGACCCCCAGTGTTGTCTTTTCTGGTCCCCCCCTGTCCTTTCTCTGGCCCCCCTGTCTCTGCTCCCAGTGTTCTCTTAATGCCCCCTATCTCTGTCCCCCAGTGTTCTATTTTCTGGTCCCTGCTGTCCTTTCTCTGGCCCCACTGTCTCTGCCCCCCAGTGCTCTCGTTCTGGCCCCTGTTTCTGCCCCCCAGAAGTAAAATTTCAAAAAGCGCGCCATTCAAAATGGCGTCCTGGATCTCGCGAGAGTTTCAGGACGCAATTGAGAAATGGCAAAAAGAAAATGGCGTCTGGTAACTATCGTGAGATTTGCCGGATGCCATATTGGTTATGGCAAGAACCAAGATGGCGTCCGGAAAGTCTCACGAGAGTTGCGGATATCGTGAGACTTCGCGAACGCCATCTTGGGCGATGGATGTCACTTGGCCACTGTTCCCGGGCCTCTCCTGCCCGCAGCAGAGTGCTTAGCAGAGTATATGGCGACTCAGTAGTTAGCAGAGTATACGGCGGCTGAGTGGTTAGCAGAGTATACGGGGGCTCAGTGGTTAGCACAGTATACGCTGGCTCAATAGTTAGCACTGTATACGGAGATCAGTGGTTAGCACTCTATGGTGGCTCAGTGGTTGGCACTGTATATGGTGGCTCAATAATTAGAGCAGTAATGTGACTCAGTGGTTAGCACTGTATACGGTGACTCAGTGGTTAGCACTGTATACGGTGACTCAGTGGTTAGCACTGTATATGGTGGCTCAGTGGTTAGCACTGTATATGGTGGCTCAGTGGTTAGCACTGTATACGGTGGCTCAGTGGTTAGCACTGTATACGGTGACACGGTGATTAGCACTGTATGGTGCATCAGTGGTTGGCACTGTATATGGTGGCTCAGTGGTTATCACAGTATGGTGGCTCAGTGGTTAGCACAGTATGGTGGCTCAGTGGTTAGCACTGTATGCTGGCTCAGTGGTTAGCACTGTATGCTGGCTCAGTGGTTAGCACTGTGCAGTGGCTCAGTGGTTAGCACTATATATGGTGGCTCGGTTGTTATCACAGTATGGTGGCTCAGTGGTTAGCACAGTATGGTGGCTCAGTGGTTAGCACTGTATGCTGGCTCAGTGGTTAGCACTGTGCAGTGGCTCAGTGGTTAGCACTATATATGGTGGCTCGGTTGTTATCACAGTATGGTGGCTCAGTGGTTAGCACAGTATGGTGGCTCAGTGGTTAGCACAGTATGGTCGCTCAGTGGTTAGAACTGTATGGTGACTCAGTGTTTTGCACAGTATGGTGGCTCAGTGGTTAGCACTATATGGTGGCTCGGTTGTTATCACAGTATGGTGGCTCAGTGGTTAGCACAGTATGGTGGCTCAGTGGTTAGCACTGTACAGTGGCTCAGTGATTAGCACTGTACAGTGGCTCCGTGATTAGCACTGTATGGTGGCTCACTGTTTAGCACTGCACGGTGGCTTTTGTGGTTAGCACTGTATGGTGGCTCAGTGGTTAGCACAGCGCGGTGGCTCAGTGGTTAGCACTGCGCGGTGGCTCAGTGGTTAGCACAGTATATGTCCGCTCAGTGGTTAGCACTATATGGAGGCAGAGTGCTTAACTCTGTATGGAGGCTCATTGGTTAGCACAATATGGTGGCTCAGTGGTTAGCACTGTATAAGGTGGCTGAGAGATTAGCACTCTTTGGTGGCTGAGTGTTTAAGACTGTATACGGTGAGTCAGTGGTTAGCACTTTATGGTGGCTCAGTGGTTAGCACAGTATGGTGGCTCAGTGGTTAGCAGTGTATATGGTGGCTCAGTGGTTAGCACTGTACGGTGGCTCAGTGGTCAGCACTGTACGGTGGCTCAGTGGTTAGCACTGTACAGAGGCTCAGTGGTTAGCACTGTTTGGTGGCTCAGTGGTTAGCTCTGTACGGTGGCTCAGTGGTCAGCACTGTACGGTGGCTCAGTGGTCAGCACTGTATGGTGGCTTAGTGGTTAGCACAGTACAGTGGCTCAGTGGTCAGCGGAGGACGGGGGGCAGAGTGGTCAGCGGAGGACGGGGGTCAGAGTGGTCAGCAGAGGACGGGGGTCAGAGTGGTCAGCAGAGGACGGGGGGCAGAGTGGTCAGCGGAGGATGGGGGGCAGAGTGGTCAGTGGAGGACGGGGGGGGGCAGAGTGGTCAGCTGATGACAGGGGGCAGAGTGGTCAGCTGATGACAGGGGGGCAGAGTGGTCAGCAGAGGACTGGGGGGCAGAGTGGTCAGCAGAGGACGGGAGGCAGAGTGGTCAGCGGAGGATGGGGGGGCAGAGTGGTCAGCGGAGGACGGGGGGGCAGAGTGGTCAGCGGAGGACGGGGGGGCAGAGTGGTCAACAGAGGATGGGGGCAGAGTGGTCAGCAGAGGACAGGGGGGCAGAGTGGTCAGCAGAGGAAAGGGGGCAGTGTGGTCAGCAGAGGACGGGGGGCAGTGTGGTCAGCGGAGGACGGGGGGGGCAGAGTGGTCAGCAGAGGACTGGGGGGCAGAGTGGTCAGCAGAGGATTGGGGGCAGAGTGGTCAGCAGAGGATGGGGGGGCAGAGTGGTCAGCAGAGGACGGGGGGCAGAGTGGTCAGTGGAGGACGGGGGGGCAGAGTGGTCAGTGGAGGACGGGGGGCAGAGTGGTCAGTGGAGGACGGGGGGCAGAGTGGTCAGCTGAGGACAGGGTGGGCAGAGTGGTCAGCGGAGGACAGGGGCAGAGTGGTCAGTGGAGGATGGGGGCAGAGTGGTCAGCGGAGGACGGGGGGTAGAGTGGTCAGCGGAGGACAGGGGGGCAGAGTGGTCAGCGGAGGACGAGGGGCAGAGTGGTCAGCGGAGGACGGGATGGGCAGAGTGGTCAGCGGAGGACGGGGAGCAGAGTAGTTGAGAATGTAAGTAAGAAGGTAGGAGTGTTACATTCTGAACCCATTTTATTCATATTTTTTTTCTCTACCTGCAAAGTTAGGCTGCTTTCACACTGCGTTTTTGTGCTGTCCGAGGGGATCAGACTTTTTGCTGCACCCCTCGGACAGCAACGGATCCAAACTGATGACTGCAATCGGATGCCAAATAGGCATCCGATCCCAATATTTTGCAGTATCAGTTTGGATCCTCTCTCCTATCCCCGCTCCTCCTGTCATCTCGTCCCCCTCCTCTCTCCCTCCTGTCACCTTTCTCCTCTGTCTCCCCTCTTTGTCCCCTATGTCTCCCCTCTTTGTCCCCTCTTTGTCCTCCTGTTGGCCCCCTCTTTGTCCCCTCTTTGTCCCCTCTTTGTCCTCCTGTTGGCCCCCCTCTTTGTCCCCTCTTTGTACCCTCTTTGTCCTCCTGTTGGCCCCCTCTTTAGACCCCCTCTTTGTCCCCTCTTTGTCCTCCTGTTGGCCCCCTCTTTGCCCACCCTCTTTGCAGAGCTTAAAAAATAAAAAAATCTTCATTCTCACCTCTCCACGACACCCGCGCTGCTTCCAGCTTCTCTTCTTCTGATCAACAGGACCTGGCGTGATGTCACAGTCACATGACCGGTTACCGCGGTAACCGGTCATGTGACTCAACTGTGACGTCAGGCCAGGTCCTGGAAGCACAGAGCACTGGAGGCATCGCTGGATCGTGGGAGAGGTGAGGATAATAATTTTTTTATTTTTAACCCTTTCATTTAACTGGATATCACTTCTGCAATGTATGAATATACATTGCAGAAGTGATATCATGGCACAGAGCGATTTTAGTGTACTGAGCATGCTCAGTACACTAAGATCGGGTCCGAGGAGACATCAGCTGTTTCCTCGGATCCTCGCTCCATAGGCCCCATGTTATTTGGCACAGATCAGGTCGGATCCAACTCGGTCCGATTTGACCCGCTGTGCCAAAAATCGCAGCAGGCTGCGATTTTGGGCACAGCAAAAAATCGGCCAGAATCGGATCCGACAAAAATCGGATGTCAATAAGGCCAAATCCGATGTGATCTGTGCCCATAGGATAACATGGGGCCAAAATCTGATCCATGGCTGTCCGTTTTACAACGGACAGCCACGGATCACAGAAAAACGCAGTGTGAAAGCAGCCTAAGTGTTGGAATTCTCTTGGTTAATTAGGCACAATCCTGTAATCAATTGGGAGACTCGGGAGATTAGGTCATGGGGTGACTTTTGCTTTTCCAGATGTCTGTCAAACTCTTTGACTTCCGAAAAGATGTGATTCCAGAATTCATTCAGGACTTTTGTGATGTTTTTTCTGTGACTCTATGTAATATTGTTCCATATCATAGGTTATTTGATTGATTGTGCTATTAATTTCTTACCAAGAGCTAAAATGCCTCAATCTTGTCTATTTAACCTTTCTCTTCCACAGAGGGAGACCTTGAAAGAGTATATTCAAAAGAGTCTGTCTAAAGGATCCATATATGGATTTTAGAGAAATCATTTGTGATGATCATATGGCACTTACATAAATGAGAATTTGAAAAGGGGAATACGAGGCCCCCAACTGGTCCCTGTACAGACTAAAAACCCAAGCTTCACAACTGACAGCACCGTTTTGAAACAGGCTCCCTAACTGGCTATTTAAGCATTTCTCTTGCTTCCTGAGGAACCAGGGGGAGGCCACAAAGCACTGCCTACATTGGGAGATGAAGGAGCACCATAACAAACAGAAATACCATATGAGCTAAACTGAAGCAAATAAGGTGAACGGTTAGGCTGGCTTCACATCACGGTTTTTGCCATCCTGTTCGGTCCATTTTGAAAAGGACAGAACAAGATTGTTGCTAGCCTCCCATATGTCCCTATGGTGCCGGATTGGTCATAAATGGCTATCCGGTTTTGTGAATTCAGTCCCGGATTCGTTTCTATCCTGCTTTTTCCCGGCCCCAAAATCGGATACTGCTCTGATTTTGCGCTCCGTTAAAAAAAAAAAAACGGACCAAACCGGACAGAAATTAATCTGGGATGATCCAGCGCCTATAACATGGGAGCCTATGGGCGCTGGATTCAGGAAAAAACAGGATAATTTCCCGGATCTGGTTTTAGTATACTGCGCATGCTGGGTACAGATTCACAGCTCTGTTCATGTGTGTGTAATTTCACTTTAGCAGTGTATACATACACTGCTAAAGTGAAAGTAAAGAAAAATATGATTAAAAATAAAATAAAAAATGCTCACTTCTATGTTTTCTACAGGGTGATGAATGGAAGACTGCATTTATGACCGCTGAATATTATTTAGAAAACGTAATGATGTTATTCATGTTAATCAATAATCTTTTTTAATTACACAATTAACAAATTCTTTCACATACCGTACATACTCGTGTATAAGCCGACCCGTGTATAAGCCGACCCCCCTACTTTTGCCCCCAAAAACTGGGAAAACTTATTGACTCGCGTATAAGCCGAGGGTGGACTCCAGCACAGGTATACAACCCCCAGCAGTGTGGTATACAGGCGCTCCCAGTGGTATAAAGGCCCCAGTAGTATGGTATACAGCCACCAGGACAGGTATACAGCCCCCAGCAGTGAGGTATACAGGCCCCCCCAGTGGTATACAGGCCCCAGCAGTATGGTATACAGCAGGCCCCCAGGGGTATACAGCAGGCCCCCAGGGGTATAAGCAGGCCCCCAGGGGTATACAGCAGGCCCCCAGGGGTATAAGCAGGCCCCCAGGGGTATTCAGCAGGCCCCCAGGGGTATTCAGCAGGCCCCCAGGGGTATTCAGCAGGCCCCCAGGGGTATATACAGCAGGCCCCAGTGGCACTCGCCCTCCCATCATGTTTAGAGCTCCCCACACTTTGCAGAGCCCCCCTGCTGCATTATCTTACCATCCAGGGTCTTCTTCAGCGCGGGTCCTGCATTCCATCCTCGCGCGCTGTGTTCCCGGTCTCATGTGACCCGGCGGTCGCAGTGGAATGACGTCATCGCGCCGGGTCACGTGACTCTGCAAAGTGTGGGGGGCTCTAAACATGATGGGGGGGTTAGTGCCACTGGGGGGCTGCCTGTATACACTGGGGGGCTGTATGCACGGCTCCCCCTGCCACTGTGATGGGCGGGGGGAGCCGTACATATCTAATGAGCGGCCCCACGTGACGGGCCGCTCAGTCAGCAGCCTCCCCCCGCCTCCTCCAGCCTCCCCACCATACCTTACCGTATTGACCCGTGTATAAGCCGAGGGGGTGACTTTTCAGCCCAATCTTTGAGCTGAAAAACTCGGCTTATACACGAGTATATACGGTAATACATATTTCTAGATCAGTTTTAACTCTTACACTTTATAATGATGTGTTTTCTTTATTTTGCATTAATACTATATTTTACGTTATACAATTTTTTCAACTTTAACTCTTCTATGTTTATTATCTTTTGTTCTGCAGTCTTTCAACTTATACAGCAGTGATGCTACAAAAATTGAGGATAGCTGTCTTCATTCTTCTAGTGACATCCCTTGGGGTTTTTTTGGGACTCAACCATAAAAAGAGCATTTCTCCTTACATGTCATTTTTCTCAAGAAGAAAAATATTAAATGAATCAGTTATGGTAATTAGCAACATTTTCAGTTCCATCCATGGTTGGTCAAATATCACAGACGTGTTAAGTACCAAATCATCAAGTGTTCAGGAAAATATGTTACGAAAGACCATTACTACACCTTCAAGCTCAATTTTAAATATTGCTTTTATTTCTCCTTCTGAAGTATTAAAAGGGGGTGATGGGATCATATTTTTGGAAACTACAGATCGAATGCAACCCCTATCTTAGTTTTATGTGCCATTGAGTCTGCAGCTCGAGTGTACAAGGACCGACCAGTTATCTTCTTCATGAAAGGATTAAGTAATACCAACAAAGAAGAGATGGTGAAGAGACATTTCCAAGTGCTCTCATCCATGAGGAACGTTTACTTCTTCCCGCTGAAGTTCGATGAAGTGTTTGCTGACACGCCACTTCACTTCTGGTATCAAAAGGTAAGGTGCAGAAACATCTGATAATTACAAGTAATTACTATGACCAAATTTAAAGCAAATAACTTTTCTATGGCTGGCCTCGCGGTGTGCAAGCTGTGTGTGCACACACATGACTCTTCTAAAAGTGACTTTTAAAATAGTATTACCCCTAAGGGGTACTTCACACACAATGATATCGCTAGCGATATCGCTGCAATGTCACAGGTTTTGTGACGTAACAGCGACCTCGCTATGTGTGACACGTAGCAGCGACCAGGCCCTCGCTTTGAGACCGCTGATCGTTATAAATCATTCCGGACCGTTTTTAGGTCGTTGCGCTCCTGCTAGGCAGTGTGCATCGCTGTGTTTGACAGGGACAACGACAAAAGATGTCAATACTACGCCCGAAAGTGACAGGGTCCCAATGACTGCCGTATTGTTGCTGCATCGTTGGTGATATCTGACTGTTTGACATCTCACCAGCGACCACATAGCGACACACCTGCGATCCTGGCCAGGTCAAATCGTGGTTGTGATCGCTGGAAAGTTGCAGCGTGTACAAGGGCCCTAACTCTTGTGACCACAATGAATCTTAAAGAAGCACTTCCACCAAGTTTTTTCTCATTGAAAGGGGTTTAACACTACTTGGACAATTCCTTTTTACTCCCCATGTTTTGCCCCATTAAAATAAAATAGCCTATACTCACCTCCTGTGCCAGCGCTGTTGCACCCGTGAAAGCACTAGTATTGCTGGGGGTCATGTGAGGGTGTGAGGTCATGAGAGCCCTGCGTCCAATCACCCCCAGCTTTTTTTCCCACCTTCATGCATATGATCGTAATCATCAGGAAGTGAGTGGCCAGCCACAACTTTCACGTCTTGTTGAGTACTCATTCATATGAAAGCAGGGAGAGAGAAGCTGGTGTTACTTCCCTGGAAGCGCCACATGTCTGAGCAGAAAACTGGGGAAGGAATCAAAGATTAGTCTTGTCTGTGATTATCGATATGAGTGAGTGCATTTGGAGTCTAAGGCTGCCTTCAGACTTGCAGATGCATCTGCAGCGTTTTGCAGATGCATCTGCATGCAGACCGCGGCCCCTATGTTTATAATGGTGCGCACGGCAGTCTGCAGATGCTTGCGGACCGCCGTGCGCACCCATTCACTCCTATATGTGATCTGTGCGCACGCGGATGCTTGCGCACAAATCACACACTCCCGCCCGCACCATGGACGCGAGATGTTGCGTCCCTGGTGCGGACGAGAGTGTGTGATCTGTACGCAGGCATCCGCGTGCGCACAGATCACATATAGGAGTGAATGGGTGCGCACGGCGGTCCGCAAGCATCTGCAGACCGCCGTGCGCACCATTATAAACATAGGGGCCGCGGTCTGCATGCAGATGCTTGCAGATGCATCTGCAAAATGCTGCAGATGCATCAGCAAGTCTGAAGGCAGCCTAAGATCATTAGCACCCCAGATAAAATGTATACTATGCTCAGATCACCACCGCAGTGTCTTTTTCCCCCTCCACTCTCTTTCAGAGAAAAATTATCTTGAAAGAAGAAAGCTTAGTGGCAGTAGTTAAAAGTATAGAATGCAATTAGTATTTTGTGCATGAAAGAAGGTGTCTTCTATTCATGAAAAAAGCAAGTTTGGTGCCGTCAGGATGGCTGGAGAATAGTTCTCTTCAGTTGCTATTGGAGGAAATATTATGCACAGTCCAGGTAATGCTACAATTATAGCAGGACCTCCATGCGTTGGCTCCCTGTGGTGACATATTAGGGGTATGTGGTTACTCAAAGTTTTGGCAATACTGTTCCCTATTGCAGGGTATAGTGTGAACAAAATTTGTGCCATGGAAGTCACATACAGTAGCACTGCTTCTCCCCAAAGGCGTATATAAAAAAGTATCCAGGAAAGCACTTGTTCAGACTTTTCTCTCTTGACTATAGAAGCTTCACTCCTTCATGGAGACAATAATATGGAGAATGACGTCCCCTCAGAATGAACAGGAATAGAGATTCTGGGAATAGAAGTTCTTCCTTCGTCTTTCTTGACTAGACAGATTCAGACTGAACTGATATTCTCCAGCTCACAGAAAGTGTCCCAGTACCAAGGTGGGAGGCTCCTCCCAGCCATTTGGAAGGCAGATTGTGGTGAGGAGATTGAATGCCTAAATTTCAGATGCATTTATTGACCAGTAGATGACAGCAAAGTGCAAAGCACTATGATCATTCATCAATCCTCAGTGTACGCACTTTACAACACAATGAATTGCATACTTCCTAACTTAGGCTGGCTTCAGACTTGCAGATGCATCTGCAGCATTTTGCAGATGCATCTGCAAGCATCAGCATGCAGACCGCGGCCCCTATGTTTATAATGGTGCGCACCGCGGTCTGCAGATGCTTGCAGACCTCCGCACGCACCCATTCACTCCTATATGTGATCTGTGCGCAGGCGGATGCCTGCGTACAGATCACACACTCTCGTCCGCACCAGGGACGCGACATCTCGCGTCCATGGTGCGGGCGGGAGTGTGTGATCTGTACGCAGGCATCCGCCTGCGCACAGATCACATATAGGAGTGAATGGGTGCGTGCAGCGGTCTGCAAGCATCTGCAGACCGCGGTGTGCACCATTATAAACATAGGGGCCGCGGTCTGCATGCTGATGCTTGCAGATGCATCTGCAAAATGCTGCAGATGCATCTGCAAGTCTGAAGGCAGCCTGAGTCACAGAGCTCAAAGTAATTCTGGCACAGTGTAAATTTACTGCCATGTGACAACAATTTTACTCAGCAATAGTAGAATGGGTACCGGAATATCACAATAGAAAAAACTATAATTGACAAATCTATGACACAATTACAATATGACTAATGTTATATTTCAGTATGCCTGATCCCGCTAATCACTATTTTATGCTGTCAAAAGGAAAGAAAAAAAGGTGTGCACAACTTTTTTGTCAATGGAGTGCTGCTGGATCGGTTCTAAAGGATGGTTACTGGACATGTGAATTTAGCCTAAACTTTGCACTAATTACAATTTAACATTAGTGTAAATGTGACTGACTAAATCAAAACACAACCACATCTCCAATTATAGGGTGTTCACTGCCTCCAATGCTGCTGCTTTTACATAGACCCCCATCCTGCTGATACATAGACCCCAATCCTGGATAGAGCCCTCCATCCTGGATATGGTCCCCCGATCACTGTATATGCCCCCACGCACACACAAAAATAACAAACAATGTTAACTCACCTCTCCATAGCTCCAGGCTGCAGCTTCACCGTCTTCCTGTCTTTGTGGGCTGGCATTCAATCATGTAACTGAGGCGCACAGCAATGACATCAATGTGCTGCACCAGTCACATGATCGGATGTTGGCACACACAGACAGGAAGACGGTGAAGCTGCAGGAAGGGAGCTACAGAGAGATGAGTTAACAATGTTTATTATTTTTGTGTATGTGCCAGCATGGGGGCTTATGCCATGATGGGGAGACCTATGTAGTATGGGGGGCTCTATCCAGGACGGGGGGGGTGAGTATAGGCTTATGTAATATGTGTCGCTATCCCATCCACGCTCCGTGGCCGGCTTCAGCATTTAGAGGTGATGGATAGGGAGATGCAGTGAATATTACATGAGCCTAATGAGTGGGGCATGTGATCACAGGCTGCCTCTGCAGCCTGAGCCAGCCTCTTCCAGCTCGCTTCAAAGCCGCTGCTCTCCTCCCAGTACAGCCACACAACCAGCACAGCCAGCATAAGTCAGACAATTTTGGGGAAAAAAGTGAGTCTTATTATTACAAGAATATGGTACCTTTTAATACGTATTATGCTGGCCTATCATTACATTAAAAATGCAAAGTTGCATAATAATAATAATAATAATACCATGTTGGCACAAACTTTAATGTATCCATTTTACTTTCAGATTGATCCCCAACAGCAGTCATTCTGGACCCACGTCAGCTCAGACGCCTGCAGGTTGGCTCTGATCTGGAAGCACGGAGGCATTTATATGGATACGGATTTCATCTCAATAAAAGCCATTCCCACAAAAGACTTCTTGGCATCAGAATCTTCTCAATACTCCAGCAATGGCATTTTAGGGTTTTCATCTCATCATGATTTCACCCAAAAATGTTTGGAGGACTTTGTTCAGAATTATGATTTCAGAATATGGGGACAGCAGGGGCTGCTTCTCTTTACCCGTATGTTAAAGAAGATCTGTGGCTTACCAGAATTTTTTTGTATAAAAGATGTCATGTGTGGAAATATTACTTTGTTCCATCCCCAGCACTTTTACCCTATTTCTTGTCCAGAATGGAAAACATATTACGAGGTTTGGGACACGTTGCCATCTTTTAAGGACTCCTATGCTTTACATCTCTGGAACTACATGAATAAGGATCAAATAACTATGGTCCCTGGAAGTAACACGTTAGCAGAATTTCTCTACAAAGAACACTCTCCTTTAACATATAGTGCAACAACTAGATGAACTTTTTTTTGCACATCAGTTTTGGTTATCCAGGTAATAATTGTGAAATTCTGTAACTATTTTGTCACATCTTATAGGAAGTTATCATCATTAAACATTTTTATATTTTATCTTTAGTGATGAGCAAGTAGTGAAATATTTGGATTTGGATAGCTATTACGGAATACTTTGAACGGTTTTATTACTCGTTACTTGCCTAATGCAAGACAATGGGGAACTCACTCGGATCCGAATACTGAACCATATAAAAAAAAATCAGCAAAAAAGCCAGCACCACCAGAAGATAGCTTGAAATAAAATGCTTGGGTCTGCCCTGCTCTTATTCATGAGTACTGGTCTGGTGCAGTGAGGGTTAACTCTGAAAAGCTCAGACATATGTGGTGTCAGGCACAGATGTGGGAGCCTGTGTTGCCATTTATTCATTTGCACTGGGCTGGCACCATGGGAGCAGGTTTGGAATGCACCAGGTAAATGTTAGCTCTTTATGGTCTATTGTATGTTTATGTTGGAGGCTACATGACACAACCAAAAAAAAAATAGAGAGTAGGACCACCCTGATTGAGATTGCCTTGACGTTGGCGGGGTGGCTCAAAAAATTGATACATTTTTTGCCAAATATCTCAAATTTTAAAATATTATTTAGTTTGGAAGTAATATGGTAATTTGCACAATTTTTATTGCATGCTATCTTTTGGTGGTTCTGGTTTTTTGCTGATTTTTTTAAACATTTCACAGTATTCAGTTAGAGCTATCTGAACCTGAATATCTTACTACTCACTCATCAGTATTTGTCATGTACCAACAAAAAAAAAAAAAAAAAAAAGAGAAAAAACAGAACATTCCTCAACCTAAGGTTGGGCTCAGACAAGTGTGTGAAAAATTGTTCAACATTCATTTAGAAAATTTGGACAAGTTTCATCCATTTAGTCATCCATGTTCAATTGGGGGTGCTATCTGTATATCCATCTATCTGTGGTGCATCCATTTAGCATTTGTGTTTCTGCAAAATGTAAACTCGCAAGGGCCGGGTCCCTCTGTACCAGTCTGTCATTGTTAGATTGTCTACTGTAATTTATCTGTATTTTGTATGTAACCCCTTCTCATGTACAGCACCATGGAATTAATGGTGCTATATACATAAAAATTAATCTATTTCTTTAAGAAAAAATGAGCGGCACTCGCCATGTTGAAATCATTAGATTTTTATGGGTTCATTTCTGTTATTTATCTAGGAAATTAAACTTGATTAATTGATATTTTAAACTGTAGTGGTATTGTTGATATTATTACTAGCTGTAGAGCCTGGCATTGCCCGAGCATATAAATGTCACACAGTAAATAGAAATACTTCTAGATCCTCCCACTCCATAGAATTTTGTTTGGTTCTGCCTCTAGCAACTCCCACCCATATAATGTTGTCTGGTTCTGCCTCTATCTCCTCCTCCTCCATAGAATGTTGTCTGGTTCTGCCTCCAGCTCTTCCCCCTCCATAGAATGTTGTCTGGTTCTGCCTCTATCTCCTCCTCCTCCATAGAATGTTGTCTGGTACTGCCTCTAGCTCTTCCCCCTCCATAGAATGTTGTCTGGTTCTGCCTCTAGCTCCTCCCCCTTCATAGAATGTTGTCTGGTTCTGCCTCTAGCTCCTCCCCCTCCAAAGAATGTTGTCTGTCTATGCCTCAACTTCTCTCCCTCCATAGAATGTTGTCTGGTTCTGCCTCTAGCAACTCCCACCCATATAATGTTGTCTGGTTCTGCCTCTATCTCCTCCTCCTCCATAGAATGTTGTCTGGTTCTGCCTCCAGCTCTTCCCCCTCCATAGAATGTTGTCTGGTTCTGCCTCTAGCTCCTCCCCCTCCAAAGAATGTTGTCTGGTTCTGCCTCTACCTCTTCTCCCTGAATAGAATATTATCTAGTTCTTCCTCTAGCTTCTCTCCCTCCATAGAATGTTTTCTGGTTCTGCATTTAGATCCTCCATCTACATATAGTATATGGAGGGCTATGGGGAGTTCGTGTTATGTGTTGGGCGCTTCCATAAGATCCAACTCCATGGTGTGTTTGTGATGGTGTAACACCCAAGCTTGCTTCCTCCATTTCCTCCCACCAACCAAGGACATCAGAGAGGGGATCCATATCTTCTTTATCTTCTGACTCTTGCACGCCCATCACCTCTTCCTCCTCATCACCCTCCTTTTTTTCCTCCTCTCCTGCACCTTGACTAACAGTTTGTATTTTACCATGAGACCCCTTCATTGTTCTTCTCCAAACTTCCATGCCACCGGCCTGAGCGATGATAGTAAAGATAATGGTTTCTCTTCCGCATCCTCCTCTGCAACATCATCTTCTACTCTGACAACCACCTCTTCCCACAGACTATTTACAGTGTGCTCCTGCATGTAGATGTCCAGAATAGTGATGCTGATTACCGCATAGTTAGCGCTAACCATCCTAGAAGCCATTTTGATACTGTGCAGAAGCGTGCAGAGGTTCTTCATATGTTTTTACTTGGCAAGCGTGAGGTGCAGAAGCGTGCAGAGATCCTTCATATGTTTTTACTCGGCAAGCGTGAGTTGCCTCATGACTGAACTGCATTGATCCAGGCTATGCATCATGACATACTGCACCAGGGTTTGTAACTACTGCTACAGTCGCTATAACGTGCAGTTGAATTTGAACAAGTAGGCAAATTACATATCAACCAGTTAAGCTGTTGGCCAAAAGACCTCTGTAGCGATGCAAGCTGATGATCCGTGGGGTGCGAAAGTAGGCAAATCATTCCCCTCACAAAACGCTAGCGGCATAGGTCAGGAATCGGTGGACAACCAAGGCGTACGGCCGAGAGGGGCACAAGTCCAATCCGCCAGAGGTAGGGGAACAGTCTTTACGATGTGGGACAGTTTTTCTCAGCCCCTCACGTACCACAGCCCCTGAGGTGCGGGGTAGTGCCACAAGAAATGCTAAGTTTGGCCAGATGCTGAAGGAGTACCTTGCAGATCGAACAACTGTACTGCGAGATTCCTCTGTGCCTTACAATTATTGGGTCTCCAAGCTGGACACGTGGCATGAATTGGTTCTCTACGCCTTGGAAGTCCTGGCCTGCCCTGCCGCTAGCGTTTTGTCAGAGCCTGTTTTCAGTGCCGCAGGTGGAATCATTAATGATAAACGCACCCGCCTGTCAATTGAAAATGCTGACAGGCTGACTCTGATCAAGATGAACAAGGGTTGGATTGGGCCAGACTTCACCACACCACCAACAAATGACAACTGAATTTAAATTTTGTTATGGGAATTTGCCATGTACCTCCACTCACCCATGGGTACACACTTCTGGACTTCCGAGTGTCCAAGTGTGGGATCAGTAATGTCCGTGGACTTGTACTCGGCCTGGTGGTAGGAAGGAGGATCAGGTTGGGAAATGTGCGGTGCAGTATCATGGCTACTGACACTTGAGCGTGTGGAAGACAGGGTGTTTGTGTAGGTGCCAATCTGACTTGAAGCATTATCCGCTATCCAAGTAACAACCTGTTGACACTGGTGTTGGTTCAAGAGCGGTGTACTGCAACGGGCCCCAAGAATTCGGGACAGGACGTGTGAGCGAGTAGATGTGCCCCTTTGTTGTTGCGAAATTAGTGCTTGCACACGACCTCGGCCTCTGCCTGCACCACCATCACGTTCACTTCCTTGTTCCTTGCCAACGCCCTTGCGCATTTTGCTTGTATACAGCGACAACAGTCTGGTGACTGTAATGGTCACAGGAGATTAGGATTTTAGTCCCTAACCTGTATCAAGGTAGTAAGTACAACAGTCTGGTGACTGTAATGGTCACAGGAGAGTAGGATTTTAGTCCCTAACCTGTATCCAGGTAGTAAGTACAACAGTCTGGTGACTGTAATGGTCACAGGAGAGTAGGATTTTAGTCCCTAACCTGTATCAAGGTAGTAAGTACAACAGTCTGGTGACTGTAATGGTCACAGGAGATTAGGATTTTAGTCCCTAACCTGTATCAAGGTAGTAAGTACAACAGTCTGGTGACTGTAATGGTCACAGGACAGTAGGATTTTAGTCCCTAACCTGTATCAAGGTAGTAAGTACAACAATCTGGTGACTGTAATGGTCACAGGAGAGTAGGATTTTAGTCCCTAACCTGTATCAAGGTAGTAAGTACAACAGTCTGGTGACTGTAATGGTCACAGGAGAGAAGGATTTTAGTCCCTAACCTGTATCAAGGTAGTAAGTACAACAGTCTGGTGACTGTAATGGTCACAGGAGAGAAGGATTTTAGTCCCTAACCTGTATTAAGGTAGTAAGTACACCAGTCTGGTGACTGTAATGGTCACAGGAGAGTAGGATTTTAGTCCCTAACCTGTATTAAGGTAGTAAGTACAACAGTCTGGTGACTGTAATGGTCACAGGAGATTAGGATTTTAGTCCCTAACCTGTATCAAAGTAGTAAGTACACCAGTCTGGTGACTGTAATGGTCACAGGAGAGTAGGATTTTAGTCCCTAACCTGTATTAAGGTAGAAAGTACAACAGTCTGGTGACTGTAATGGTCACAGGAGAGTAGGATTTTAGTCCCTAACCTGTATCAAGGTAGTAAGTACAACAGTCTGGTGACCGTAATGGTCACAGGAGATTAGGATTTTAGTCCCTAACCTGTATTAAGGTAGTAAGTACACTAGTCTGGTGACTGTAATGGTCACAGGAGAGTAGGATTTTAGTCCCTAACCTGCATTAAGGTAGTAAGTACACCAGTCTGGTGACTGTAATGGTCACAGGAGAGTAGGATTTTAGTCCCTAACCTGTATTAAGGTAGTAAGTACACCAGTCTGGTGACTGTAATGGTCACAGAAGAGTAGGATTTTAGTCCCTAACCTGTATCAAGGTAGTAAGTACAACAGTCTGGTGACTGTTATGGTCACAGGAGAGAAGGATTTTAGTCCCTAACCTGTGTCAAGCTAGTAAATACAACAGTCTGGTGACTGTTATGGTCACAGAAAAGCTTGGATTCCGATCTGTATCACCCTGCCTATATCCTCCTAGATTAGTCCTGAGAAGGACTGTTGTGGTCAGCAGAAGTTTGCAGCCCTGCTCCGGATCTACCTATGAGGGCCGCAAATCTGTCCCTAAGCAGCAGCAGACACTCTCCCTACACTCACTGTCTGGATGCCTGTGTGCAGAGCACAGCACGGCCGGGTCTTATAAAGGCTCGGTCACGCTGTGCAGGCCGGCCAATCACTGCAATGCCACAACTAACAGGGCTGTGGCATTGCAGTGTTCTGCCAGCCAATCCCTGCATGTGGGCTGGCTCTCAAAAGAGCGCCAACATGCAGGGATGAGGACCACGAGCACAGCACGAGTATCGCGAGATTACTCGGTGCTCACCGAGTAGCCCGAGTACAGTGATACTCGTGCGAGTACCGAGCAGCGCAGAGCATACTCGCTCATCACTAGTACTTATATGTTAAAATGATTATTTGTGGCAGGGCCATTGAATTATCAGTCTATATTTATATGCTGAACTGTCTATTGTTGGCATGAGGACAGAATTATCACTCAGTATTTCTATGCGGAAATGTCTATTTTTGGTAGGACCACAGAGTTATCAATTAGTATTTATCTGCTGAAATATCTATTTGTGCCAGGAGCACAGAGTTATCAATTAGTATCTTTCTGCAGTGATATGTGTGGCAGGACCACACACATATCAATCAGAATTTATCCACTTGCATCCGTAGAGTGCAACAACACAGAATTGTCAACAATGATTGACCATCTAATATAATAAATTAAATACAGTGCCTTGTGAAAGTACTTGGCCCCCTTGAACTTTCCAGCCTTTTGCCACATTTCAGGCTTCAAACATGAGGATATGAATTCAGATTTTTTCGTGAAGAATTAACAACAAGTGGCACACAATCGTGAAATGGAATGAAATTTATTGGATATTTTAAAAATTTTTAACAAATAAAAAACTGAAAAGTGGGGCGTGCAATATTATTCGGCCCCTTGAGTTAACACTTTGTAGCGCCATCTTTTGCTGCGATTACAGCTGCAAGTCTCTTGGGGTATGTCTCTATCAGTTTTGCACATTGAGAGACTGAAATTCTTGCCCATTTTTCCTTGCAAAACAGCTGGAGCTCAGTGAGGTTGAATGTGAACAGTGTTTGTGAACAGCAGTTTTCAGCTCTTTCCACAGATTCTCGATAGGATTCAGGTCTGGACTGTGACTTGGCCATTCTAACACCTGGGTACGTTTATTTTTGGACCATTCCATTGTATATTTTGCTTTATGTTTGGGATCATTGTCTTGTTGGAAGATAAATCTCTGTCCGAGTCTCAGGTCTTTTGCTGACTTCAACAGGTTTTTTTTCCAGAATGGTCCTGTATTTGACTTCGTCCATCTTCTCATCAATTTTAATCATCTTCCCTGTCCATGCTGAAGAAAAGCAGGCCCAAACCATGATGCTGCCACCACCATGTTTGACAGTGGGGATGGTGTTTTGATGGTGATGAGCTGTGTTGCTTTTTAAGCCAAAAATATCGTTTTGCATTGTGCCCAAAAAGTTCGATTTTGATTTCATCTGACCTGAGCACCTTATTCCACATGTTTGGTGTCTCCCAGGTGGCTTGTGGCAAACTTCAAACAAGACTTTTTATGGATATCTTTGAGAAATGGCTTTCTTCTTGTCACTCTTCCATATAGGCCAGATTTGTGCAGTGTACGACTGATTGCTGTCCTATGGACAGACTCTCCCACCTCAGCTGTAGATCTCTGCAGTTCATCCAGAGTGATCAAGGGCCTTTTGCCTGCATCTCAAATCAGTCTTATCCTTGTTTGAGATAAAAGTTTAGAGGGACGACCGGGTCTTGGTAGATTTGCAGTGGTCTGATACTCCTTCCATTTCAATATGATCGCTTGCACAGTGCTCCTTGAAATGTTTAAAACTTGGGAAATCTTTTTGTATCCAAATCCAGCTTTAAACTTAGCCACAACAGTATCTTGGACCTGCCTGGTGTGTTCCTTGGTCTTCATGATGCTCTCTGCACTTGAAACAGAACCCTGAGACTATCACAGAGCAGGTGCATTTATATAAACACTTGATTACACACAGGTGGATTCTATTTATCATTACCAGTCATTTAGCACAACATTGGATCATTCAGAGATCCTCACTGAACTTCTGAAGTGAATTTGCTGCACTGAAAATAAAGGGGCCGAATAATATTGCACTCCCCTCTTTTCAGTTTTTTATTTGTTAAAAAAGTTTAAAATATCCAATAAATTTTGTTCCACTTCATGATTGTGTCCCACTTGTTGAACTTGTTGATTCTTCACAAAAAAGTTAGAAGTTATATCTTTATGTTTGAAGTGTGAAATGTGTCAAAAGGTTGAAAAGTTCAAGGGGGCCGAATACTTTCAAAAGGCACTGTATACCTATAGAAAACACTTAAAGGTGGTACTGGCATGGGCACACAATGCATCGATAAAATATGTGGCACCCCATAGTCCGGTTGCCACAATGACATTGCACCCTCGGGGGGTGATACCATGCTTGGAATCAAGATAGGGTATCTACACCAGCACACAACACCTTTCCTGACTCAAGACCAGAAGGGAGAGCTCTAACTTAGGTTCAGGGGAACTCCCCTATAAATTCTGGCTGGTGGCAGGGTTAGTTAGTTCAGTTCCTAGGAGGACTGTGAAGACATCCTGTGCACTGGAGCTGTGCCAAGCTTGTCCGAGGATAAAGACTTGGAAGCATAAGGGACCCATAGGAGAGGGTCTGAGGAAGGAGAGGTGAAAGACTGGGGAGTGGAACCCATTAGTGGGTCACCCCAGATCAGAGTGCCTGAAACGGACACCGGAGTCTGAGGTTGTGAGGGTACTACAGGCCCAGCAGCCAAAATGGGAGGGAGAGAGATTCCAAGTCTCTTGACCACCAAAGTACCTGCAGCACAGGAGAGTTCAGGGACAGTAGCCAGAGAAGTGGTGCCTAGGAAGGGCTCAAGCTGCCTGCCATACTTGTGAGAGACTTACAAGCAGAAAGAGAGGGTCGCAGCGTAGCTACAGGCAGCAAGGACCAGCTTAAAGGAGTGCAACAGAGAGGCCTCAGAAATCACCGGGTGAGGAAATCCCCAACTTACTTCCGGGCCACCCAGATTCCCATCATCACCTGTGGACTGTGTCTTGATCTGAACCTGCATCTTCCAGTAAAGGTAAAGGAAACTAGGCACTGTGTCTGTCAGTCATTCCGTGCCATCTGTCCTGCACTCCAATAATCTACCACCTCCATAGACTTAACAGGTCTCTCTGGGGAACCTCTCCACCCGTGGGGAGCGACATCATCTAAGCTACAATCCCATCATCCCCAGAGGTCCCGCACTGCAGCATTGGCCAACAATAGCCAAATATCACGGGTGGCGTCACGACAACCAATTCTCATTCATAATCCCAATTCCCCTTTAAACATATTTATTGACACCTCCAGGGTCACGGAGCCAGGTCTCGACCACTGTGACTCCCACAGCAAGAATTGGTGCCCAGTTCTAAGTACCCCACGGCCCTGGATGGAGGGTGTGTCAAATATGCCTCAAAAGAAATCAATATGCACAGCAGCAAGCAAAATGTAACAGTTTTGATGTACAAACTGAAATATAGGTCTTTTGTAGTGCCACAATCATCACAGCATGCTTTTCTTATCTTGCTGTATGCTGAATCATCACACAACTTTCCTTACACCTCTACATAGGGCTGCCAGCGCCACAATCCATCACACACTGCACAATCTGCACTTCCCTATTGCACACTCTCACATGACTATCTTTCTGAACAAGCTAAAAAACAACACCAGATAACTGTCTAGCAGCAGCACCCTCCACCAGCAATTGCAGTCTCAAATGACACCGACCACGTATGTCCGCTTGTTATATGCAGAGGGACATGTGATTTAGGCACCTAATGACACAAGCCCTTGTGTCTGAATGTTGTCGATGGCTTCTGCACCATGACTGGCTAACAGAACATACACACAGTTAAGAAGGTAAAAAGCAGTCCCCCGCTCCTCTGATCTCTCCCCATCCCTTTCCATCATCAAACTCCTCCCCGCGCTCAACATACAGCACCACTATCCTAGGGAAACTCATAATAAGGTAGAAGAAAAGTATTAGTGCAAACATAAAGAGTTACCAAACAATGGCCAAATTTTGCCGATTTTGTGATAAGTGTTTGGGAATCATCATCCATTTGGGCAAAGCTTGAATTTGAGTTTTGCAAACTTTTTCAAACAATTTAGCCCATGTCTAGAGATAATCTTTCTACTTGACTGAGATTGAACAATTATCTCATCAGCCTGACAGGTTTATTGGTCGTTAGGATCACATCATAGAGCTATGGGGAATAAACTATACAAACTGATTTCCAGCTTGTCCTGTCAGGTTTGGTGGACAGCGGAATGCGCATTCACAGGATCCTGGACTCTGTCTATCTTTAGCAGATGTTAATACACAGCCGTGCTAAGAAGTGGAGACAGCTGGGAAACTGCTGGGGCTGACATATTTTCACTAATGATAGTGCAACAGCTAAACCATGTTGCTACATTTTTGAGTAATAAAGGTTTCTAGTGAAATATGTAATATTTAAATATACTTGATGTATTTTAGATATGTATTTTTATTAAATTTCTCCGAGTACCACTTTAAGGGTCTCTGCAAATCATAAAACTGAGATCTCTGGATGATCTATAGTTGATGTGTGGCACCCCATGGGTTAATATGCCACAATAACACCACATGGGTTCTCTCCCCACTACACACTGACAAACACTAGCACCTCTGGGCCAGGAGGGGGAGCACAACCTGCTTCCTTATATACTCTTGCTCATGAGGGAGAGCTCAGTTCAGCTGAGAGCAAGGCTGTGAAGAGCACGAGTTAGTGCAGAACTTAGTGCAGACCTAGTGAGGGTCAGAGGAACAGGAGAACGACAGACTGAGGAACACGTCTGGGAGCTGGAGTGACACCGGATCCGCTACTGTGTCTGGCACCCACAGCACAGTGAATCCAGGAACAGTGGGATTTCTAGATGCCCCTA
Organism: Allobates femoralis; assembly: GCA_033576535.1. Classification (NCBI taxonomy): domain Eukaryota; kingdom Metazoa; phylum Chordata; class Amphibia; order Anura; family Aromobatidae; genus Allobates; species Allobates femoralis. The sequence goes on along the minus strand of JARQOC010000001.1, from coordinate 74,036,586 downwards.
GTACCAGTGCAAAGCAACACGGAGGGGTCAGCACAGCACAGAGGACTCAAGTTGCCTAGCCAAGAGGTACCAGCAGAACACAGAGAGAGAGACGTGAGAAGTCCCAGCAGCTCAGCTAATAGCAGCAGCCAGGACACACACACACAGTGCAGCACGAGGAAGCTGACGACCCCGGACAGGGTGGGAAGAGAGCTCAGCCCCATTACAGACTCCGTGGACTATAATCTGCAATAACATCAGCAGTAAAGCTTTGGAAAACAGCAAAACTGTGAGTCTGTGTATTGATTGCGACCTTTGCTCCACATTCAGCACAGAGAGCTTCCCCCTGCTTCCCCCTGCTACAAGCCTGTCAGCTCTGCAGCCTCAGGAGAGAAGGAGAAGTGCACCAGTGTCTACCAAACGTGAGTGTGTGTCCTTTAACCCCGTCTCCACCATCTATACCCCTTGTAGACTATACCATCACTGCCCCGGGGAATACAGTTCTACCCACAGGAACTATACCATCTATGCTGCCACTACATCATCCCCGGAGGTTCTGCAGCAGCGGCGGCCCCCTTACTGGCCGCATATAGTGGGTGGCGTCACAACTGACATTTTCCCTGTAAATAATCCCCTTTTATTGCCGAGCCCGGGACACGGTCCGGACCAAGCCACCCGTGACTTCCCCGGCACCATCCGGTCCGGTACCGAGTACCCCTGTCCCGAGGGGCTTGACAGATGCATCAGTGCACATTGAAAGAAGCAGTAATCTGAGTCATAATTGCCACAGTCACAGTCATCACTACATCACATTTTGCAACATGAAACACATATAAAATACCCTCAAAACGTGTCCAAAAGCTGAGAAACAGACACACACAGATCACCTTATCAGTCTTCCTCTGTTACTTTCTTCTGGGTCCACTCTCCCTCTCACTTACCGTCTATACTCGTGTATAAGCCGACCCGTGTATAAGCCGACCCCCCTACTTTTGCCCCCAAAACCTGGGAAAACCTATTGATTCGTGTATAAGCCGAGGGTGGACCCCAGCACAGGTATACAGGCCTCCCCAGTGGTAGTATACAGCAGCCTCCCCAGTGGTATACAGGCCTCCCCAGTGGTAGTATACAGCAGCCTCCCCAGTGGTATACAGGCCTCCCCAGTGGTAGTATACAGCAGCCTCCCCAGTGGTATAACGGCCTCCCCAGTGGTAGTATACAGCAGCCTCCCCAGTGGTGTATACAGGCCCCAGCAGTATTACAGCAGCCTCTCCAGTGGTGTATACAGGCCCCAGCAGTATTACAGCAGCCTCCCCAGTGGTGTATACAGGCCCCAGCAGTATTACAGCAGCCTCCCCAGTGGTGTATACAGGCCCCAGCAGTATTTCAGCAGCCTCCCCAGTGGTGTATACAGGCCCCAGCGGTATTACAGCAGCCTCCCCAGTGGTGTATACAGGCCCCAGCGGTATTACAGCAGCCTCCCCAGTGGTGCATACAGGCCCCAGCGGTATTAGAGCAGCCTCCCCAGTGGTGTATACAGGCCCCAGCGGTATTACAGCAGCCTCTCCAGTGGTGTATACAGGCCCCAGCGGTGTATACAGCAGCCTCCCCAGTGGTGTATACAGCAGCCTCCCCAGTGGTGTACACAGCAGCCCCAGTGGTGTATACAGCAGCCCCAGTGGTGTATACAGCAGCCCCAGAGGTGTATATAGCAGCCCCAGTGGTGTATACAGCATCCCCAGTGGTGTATACAGCAGCCCCCCCAGTGGTGTACACAGCAGCCCCAGAGGTGTATACAGCAGCCCCAGTGGTGTATACAGCAGCCCCAGTGGTGTATACAGCAGCCCCAGAGGTGTATATAGCAGCCCCAGTGGTGTATACAGCATCCCCAGTGGTGTATACAGCAGCCCCAGTGGTGTATATAGCAGCCCCAAATGCTGGCACTTGCCCCCTCCGTTGTAAGGCCCCCCCCTCGGCTGCTTAACTTACCATCCCTGGTCTTCTGCATCGTGCAGGTCCCTCCATGCTCCCGTCCTCCGTGCTCCTGACGTCAGCTGCATCCTGGGTCCCCGGCCGTCGCGTAGCGATGACGTCATGCGACCGGCCGGTCACATGACCCCGGATGCTGCCAAGGACAGGAAAACGGAGGACGGGAGCACGGAGGGACCTACGCGATGCTGAATACCAGGGATGGTAAGATAAGCAGCCGGGGGGCCTTACAACGGAGGGGGGCAAGTGCCAACATTTGGGGGCCATATATTTAGATATGCACTGCTTCCCCCTGCCGCTGATTGACAGGGGGAAGCAGTGCATATATAATGAGCGGCCCCACGTGACGGGGCGCTCATACAGCAGCCTCCCCCTACCTCCTCCAGCCTCCCCAGCCCCGGACACAGCCCCCACCACAGCAGCCTACTGTATTGATCCGTGTATAAGCCGAGGGGAGACTTTTCAGCCCAATTTTTGGGCTGAAAAACTCGGCTTATACACGAGTATATACGGTACATAAAGCTTCATTGATATTCACTTCACTGACCGACAACAGCAAATCACAGATGCTCATGATCTGTGAGAGAGTCTGCAATTGGCTCTTGAAATCAGACTGCATTTCCACAATCTGAATGGTGTCTGTGCTTGGATGTCATAGACATTAGTGAATGGCAACCAACCTCACATCATAGTGTGTAAAGAAAAAAAAAAGAAAAAAAAATTGCTTAGGGCTTCACCCTATTTTTAATTGCTAGCCAAAGTACAACTAGGCAGCTGAGTGCTTTTATTTTCAACGGGCTGAGGGCCCATCATTATTGGGCCCCCCAGCTATACAATAGCATCCCGCAGCTGCCCCAGAAATTGGTGTATTCATAAGAAGCTCCAATTCATGATTCTTTACCCACATCTTCCAGTTGCCGTGTATTGGAGACAAACTGGGTAAAAAGGCGTTAAAGCCAACTTTTTATCATCAGCTGGCATTATAATATGTATAATATGTTACCTGAGATTTATATTTGGAGAATGAACATGAAATACTGTATATGGAATATGTGTTCATTCCCCTATTATCTACACTGTGTGCAGAATTATTAGGCAAGTTGTATTGTAGAGGATTATTTTTATTATTGATCAACAACTATGTTCTCAATCAGGCCAAAAGACTCAAATATCAAAGCTTAATATTTTTGGAAGATGGAGTGGGGTATTTTTAGATTTGGCTATCTTAGGAGGATTGTGCAGGTAAATATCACTGTGCAGAATTATTAGGCAACTTAATAAAAACCAAATGTGGCACCCCTGCGTACAGGGTGGCCACAGGTAAGAACTGCAGTCAAGCAGAGGGTAGTCAGCTTATGTATAAGCACCCCAAAAACACACCAACAGAATACAACACCCAACCTGAAGCCTGGGACTCTAAGCGGGCAAGGGGTGGTAGGGTTTAGAGGGAAGTGGGTGGGATGTAGTCAAGATGACAGCACTGGGATAAAATGAAGAAACCAGGAAGTAGTAGGTAGTAGGCCAATGGGTGCTTTACAGTAAAGACAGAGTAGGCTAGCGGGTGCCGAGTAGTGAAGACAAGGACTAGGCCAGTATAGATGGGCCAGGAAGGAACATGGCAGCATGGCTAAAGGAAGACTTCGAGGTGAAGAATCCCTTTTGGTGCAAAAGTCACATGGGTAGGACAGAGCCTGGTGGTTCCCTAGTACAGCAGGGACACTGGAGGCTAGGCCAATACCAGTGCGCTAGTTCTGAGGTGAGTGGAGTTTCAAACCCAGATCACAGACATCTCAGCGGGGAGATGCAGATTCCATGTCTGATTTCCTAACTCAGTGCTATGAGACACAGCAGCGTTCAAGGGCTCAAAATCACTACACCCGGTGATAGGGACACAGTGAAAGAACCCGTGCTGCCTGTCATACGGCATGCAGGAACTAGAAAACAAAGGGCCTGAAAGGAGTCAGAAACAGGGAATATTACTGGAAGGAAAGCTTGACTGCAGGTGGGGTAGAGGCAACAGTAAACTGTGTGTGAACTGTGAACTGTACTGAAAAGTTGTGAAGAACTTAAGTAAAACCTGGTGAACCCTGCCAGAGTATCCAGTGTTTGCTTCCTTACAAGTTGAACTGTTTTACACCCTGTCAGGAGCAGCCCGACCCACGGCGGGCTCATCCATCCGGCTGCAGCCTCATCCCTCCTCCTGGCAGAAGCAAGCAGCGGTGGTCCCCCATTGACCACAACCCGTGGGTGGTGTCACGACAATCCCTGTAAATAACCCCCTTTACTTGTGGGCTCGAGACACGGTCCGGACCAAGACCGCCGCAATAATGCCCGTGATACCCCGGTCTGGTACCGAGTACCCCGTCCCAGTGGGCTCCACACAAATATATTCCCATTTCACATGTTTATTTTCACCAGGTAAACTAATATAACTGCACAAAATTTAGAAAAAAACATTTTGACATGCAAAAACAAAACGCAAAATAAATTAGTGACCAATATAGCAACTTCTTTATGATGACGCTCAACAGCCTTCCATCCACATAATCTGTCAGTTGCTTGATCTGTTTACAATCAACATTGCGTGCAGCAGCCACCACAGTCTCCCAGACACTGTTCTGAGAGGTTACTGTTTTCCCTCCTTGTAGATCTCACATTTTAGGGGAGACCACAGGTTCTCTATGGGGTTCAGATCAGGTGAACAAGGAAGCCATGTCATTATTTTTTCTTCTTTTAGACCTTTACTAGCCAGCTACGCTGTGGAGTATTTGGAAGCATGTGATGGAGCATTGTCCTGCATGAAAATCATGTTTTTTTTTAACGATACCAACTTCTTCCTGTACCACTGCTTGAAGAAGTAACTGGCAATAGGTCCGGGAGTTGAGCTTCACTCCATCCTCAACCCGAAAAGGTCCACAAGTTCAACTTTGATGATACCAGCCCATACTAGTACCCCACCTCCACCTTGCTGGCATCTGAGTCGGAGTGGAGCTCTCTGCCCTTTACTGATCCAGCCTCTGGCCCATCCATCTGGCCATCAAGAGTCACTCTCATTTCATCAGTCCATAAAACCTTTGAAGAATCAGTCTTAAGATATTTCTTGGCCCAGTCTTGACGTTTTATCTGATGTTTCTTGTTCAAAGGTGGTCGTTTTTCAGCCTTCCTTACCTTGGCCATGTCCCTGAGTATGGCACACCTTGTGCTTTTTGATACTCCAGTAACGTTGTAGCTCTGAAATATGGCAAAACTGGTGGCAAATGGCATCTTGGCAGCTTCACGCTTGACTTCCCTCAATTCATAGTAAGTTATTTTGCGTCTTTTTTGCCCAACACGCTTCTTGCGACCCAGTTGGCTATTTGCCATGAAACGCTTGATTGTTCGGTGATCAAGCTTCAAACGTTTGGCAATTTCAAGACTGCTGCATCCCTCTGCAAGACATCTCACTATTTTGGACCTTTGGACCGTCAAATCTCTCTTCTGACCCATTTTGCCTAAGGCTGGCTTCACACTGCAGTTTTTTTCACTGATCAGTGTCCATCAATGTTTGTGTGCCAAAACCAGGGTGTCTCCAAAACTCAGAACAGGTGTCAATATTTCAATTATAGTTTTTCTCTGCAAGTTCTTTCCTGGTTCCTCTCCAGGTTTTGGCACACAAACACTGATGGACACTGATCAGTGAAAAACTGCAGTGCAAAGCCAGCCTAAGGAAAGGCATTTGCCTAATAATTAAGCACACCTTATATAGGGTGTTTATGTCATTACACCACACCCCTCCTCATTACAGAGATGCACATCACCTGATTTACTTAATTGGTAGTTGACTCTAAAGTCAATACAGCTTGGAGTAGGACAACATGTATAAAAAGTATCATGTGATCAAAATACTCATTTACTAAGACTGGCTTCACACTGCGGTGGCGTCCGGTCCGGGCTGTCAGGAGTGACAGCCTGGACCGAGTTTGCTCCATAGAATACTATCGGGCTTGCACGGAGCTGGATCGCGCCGGGTGGCAATATCTGCCATCGGCTGCTAGCTCGCCGATGAATCCTGCAGAAGTGGGATTTGTCTGCGACTCCAAAAACGGTGCATGCAAGTGTGACCCCAGCCTTAATAATTCTGCACACAGCGTACATATATTTCATGTTCATTCCATGTCTAAGATGCTCAAGAAAGCTTTACACATCTCAAACATATTTGCTTAATAAGTTATTGCCTTCGTTCTTTTTATTAATTCCTTTTCTTCTTCTTTTATATGCCCCATTAGTGTAGCAGATGGGTGAGCTGACTTTTCTTGTCTTTAATGTATTCAATTACTTAGTGCACATGTCTAGTTTTTTCCGAGTCGCTAAAAACATTGGCCCCTACTCGGATCACATCTGAGCGCAGTCCGATATTTACAGACTGACGGAATAGAGAAGCTAGAAAAATTAAGGTTTCAAATCTTCTAAACATCCGAACAAAACCATCCCACTGTGATAAAACTCTGATCAGAGTCTAATTAGTATCAGACCGTTTTTCTCATTTTATTTAAGAAATTCACTGGAGAACTGATTATTTTGGAATATACTGCATATATGGGCGTTTCCTTATTGTATTGGGGGCATACACATATATATGCACTATTAGTTTACAGAATGTAGTAAAGAATGTGCAGTTATCTGATCCGTAGCATTTACAAGACCTGTCCTCACAAGTCCATCCCATAAACTCAATCACAACTATTAGTGGTAGTTTGGTAACTTAAATGTCAAGAGAAGAGACGGCAAGAAAGGAAAGAGAAGAGCGAATATAAAGAACAACGGACTTGTGAAGGACAAGAGCACTGGTTAGTAGACGATAGATACTATATCATTTGATTTGTAAATATCTGTGCACCAGAATATTTAATGTCTTTCGTGTACTTTAATTTATTTACTTCATTTTTAGGTGACTATAATGTGACATACCACAACCCGAGTTGTATTATTCAGCATTACTCTTTATTTTATTGGACTTACGACCAATTAGATCAGTTTATTTCCATGTCGTGTAAATAATGTGACAACGTGATGATTACAGTGATGTGTAACTGTGGTTCTATTAATATTAAAGAAAAACACCCCCACAGTGCAGTACGCCCATAGGTGAAGTCGTTTGTTTTTTTTCCTTGACTGTCACAAAATTTTGTGCAGAATTATTTTTTTTAGAAAATTCTTCCTCCCTCTCCATTCAAAAAGTTATGTTCTCACATTGATTGAGCTTTTGCTTCATTTTTCTGCATCACTTGGCAGGAAAAAACACAGAAGACAATCAATGCATTTCAGATGCCTTTTTTCTAATTGTGTTTTCATTGTATTTTTATTTGAGTTTTTTTGCACACACTTGAACGAGTGAAAAAGTGTTGCAAAAATGCAGCAAAAATTGACAATGTTAAAAAAAAATATTAAATACAATTAAAATAAAGAAGAAAAAAATAAAAATAGTGAATGAGATTTCAAAAATCTTATTCATTCTGCTGGTACACTAAAAGATAGCTTACACATGGGATTCCCTATGAATGCTAAGTTACTGTCTTTGGGTCTGCTACACTATACACTGGTGCTCAGAAAAAAACATCAAAAAAATTTGGCACACAGACAGAGGTATTTATTCCTTCAGAAAGTCTTTTATTGTGATTCAATTCTTGGAAACCAAATGAAACGTTTCGGTCTCGTTCGACTTTATCAATCACAAGAATATCTACATCATAAAATAATATACAAAGACATATATCAATGCATATAATTAATTGCATTAACAATAAATTTGTAAACAAATACATAAATGAGTGAGGAAAAAACAAATCCTAAAATTAAGGATACTATTGCTAAATTGCCATGCGTTTTTTGGATGCGTTTTTGGCTCAGCACCAAACAATGTCTCTTGAGACGTCTTTAGGTGCTTTTTCAAAAATGCATGCGTTTTTTTAACATGGGGCCTTATGGGTCACGCATGCGAAAACGCATGGCACTAAATGGAACCATGCATTTTTGCATGCGAAAACGCATGCGTTTTTTAAGGCTGCTCCAGACCTAACTGCAAAAACGTAGCCCAAAAACGCAGGCTGTCAGGAGCAACCTTAAAAAATGCATGCAAGTGTGACCCTAGGCTAAGGCTAAGGTCACACTTGCAGGGAGGATGCGGGTTTCCATGCGTTTTTCACACTTTGATTTTGTGAAAAACGCATGGAAAAACAAATCCATAGACCCCCCATACAAAAAATGCATGCCCCAATGCCAAAAACGCATAAGTTAAAGTGCCATGCGTTTTTGGGATGCGATTTGGCTCAGCACCAAAAAATGCATCATGCTGCGTTTCTTGGTGCTTTTCCAAAAATGCATGCGTTTTTTTAACATGGGGCCCTAAGGGAAATGCATGCAAAAATGCATGGCACTAAATGGTACCATGCGTTTTCGCATGCGTTTTTTAAGGCTGCTGCAGACCTATGAGCAAAACGCATCCAAAAAATCCATGGCACTTTAGACATGCGTTTTTGCCAATGGGGCATGTGTTTTTTGCATTGGGGCCTATGGATGCGTTTTTCACAAAAGACAAGTTTGAAAAATGAATTGAAAAAATGCAAGTTTGACCCTAACCTTAGGCTAGGGTCAGACTTGCGTCGTGGATGTGCTTTTTCCATTTGTTTTTCACACTTGTCTTTTGTAAAAAACGCATGGAAAAATGCATCCATAGGCCCCAATGCAAAAAACGCATGCCCCTTTGGCAAAAATGCATGGCCATGCGTTTTTTGGATGCGTTTTTGGCTCAGCACCAAAAAAGGCATCATAATGCATTTTTTGGTGCTTTTTCAAAAACTCATACGTTTTTCTAACATGGAGCCCTATGGGAAACGCATGCAAAAACTCATGACACTAAATGGTACCATGCGATTTCACATGCGTCTTTGCTTGCGTTTTTTAAGGCTGCTCCAGACCTAACAGCAAAAACGCAGCCCAAAAACGCAAGCTGCCAAAAACATCCTCAAAAAAGCAGCCAAGCGTGACCCTAGCCTTATTCATAATAAACACTATGCAGATCAATTATAAATCACGTGCTACCTGTTAGGCTATGGATCATACATTTATTGTTCTTTTATTAGACAATATGCTACATAAGCATTCTATATAAAGTCACATCATTATTGAACTTCAGTTAACAGCCTAACAGCGCAACATGTCGCGTTCATGGTGCGGAAGAGAATGTATGATTTGTACGCAAGCATCCGCATGCATACAAATCACACACAGAAGTCTGTCAGTGTGCACGCCCATCCGCAGCTGAGCGCGTACACCTGCGTCCCCATGTTAAACATAGGGATGGGCGGTGCTTGCGCTCGGCTTGCTTTCGCTGTCCGCAAGATACTGCGGAGACGAATGCAAGTCTGAAGCCACCCTAATGGTACATTTACACACGGCCACAGGAAAGTAGGAACAGGCAGGCATCGGACACAATTGTGCCTGTTGCCTTGAAAAGACCACGATGTGGCTGCGTGTAATTCAGGACTTTCCTTCCTGTGTCTTCCCTGAAGGAAGGAAAGTCCTGAATTACACGCAGCCACATCGTGGTCTTTTCAAGGCAACAGGCACAATTGTGTCCGATGCCTGCCTGTTCCTACCTTCCTGTGTCCGTGTGTAAATGTACCATAAGAGCTGAACCTTATCTAAGAGATAAATCTAAATCTCAAGTTCAGCAAGGTTGGGAACCATTGCACTACACACTGGCAGACAAAGGCAGAAGAGTACCCTGTGCAAGAACTATATGTGGGCCTTGTACAGTTCAATAGCTCATTATAATGCGTAGTCCCATCTATTTTGGAGGTAGAAATGGGCCCACTCAACTCTTGAGTTTCACAGGTTGCATCAACAATATGTCCACCAATAGCGCTACATAAATTTCATGGTATTTTTCTGAAACATGTACAATTTTCTCTCTCTATTTCACTCTTTCTTTTCCGACCATTGATTGTTCATTGTTAGTAAACTGCAATAAAAATGCACTGAAATAAACATGGTAGTGCACATGGAAAGTGCAAATACAAATTCCCCTCCACCATTAAAATTATTGCAAGATAAATTCAAAAATTCAATGCAGTCATTTATGACAAGCCAACATACGAGTTAATGTGGTACCCCAGAGTTCGGATGCCACAATATCATTATCTCCCTTGGCGGGTAGTGTCATACCGGAGAGCAACAGAGGCTATTCACTCAGCCAAAACCAAAGCACACAACACCTTTCTGCCTCCAGGCCTGAAGGGGGAGCTCTAAAACCCGGGTTCAGGGCAGCTCCCCTATCAATTCTGGTCTGGGGTGGAGTTAGTTAAGTTCAGCTCCTAGGAGGACTGAGGAAGACATCCTGTGAACTGGAGCAGTGCTAACTTGTCCCAGGAAAGCTAAAACCTAGCTTGAGGGACCTGTAGGCAAAGGTCTGAGGACGTTGAGGAGAGCCTGGAGAGCAGAGTGGTGTCGAGCTCACCCCAGAGGAGAAAGTGCCAAGAACCGGACACCAGAGTCCGAGGCTGTGCAGGGCCTAACATCCTGGCAGCCAGCACTGGAGGCTGAGGAATTCCAAGATTCCCAGCTAAACAAGGGCCCGCTGGCAAAGCAGCATTAAGAACCCAGGAGCAGCCACCCTAAAAGTGGGGCTGGAGAAGGACTCAAGCTGCCTGTCATACTGGCACAAGCAGGAGAGAGGGCCGCAGCTCAGCTTAAGCAGCCGCAGAGACCCGCCAAGAGATAGCACAGAAGGGAGCCCTCAGAGCTTGCCGGGTGAGGAGAACCCGAGTTGCTCCCAGGTTACATGGTCTCACAGCAACATCACCTGTAGTTGAACCGGTATTGCCAGTAAAGGGCCTGAGGAATCAACAAACCGTGAGTCTGTTACTGCACATCCTCCATCCTGCACCCTACACCCTTTCAACACCCACTGCCCTGAGGATCCGCTCCACCCGTGGGGAGCCACTACATACCAGCTATCCATCCATCGTCCCCAGCGGTTGCCACCCATAGCCACAGACCATGGGTGGCATCACAAATAATACTCCCTTTTGAACCACCCTATTCCCAAAAACTCTTTAAAGCTGAACCCAGGGTCACGGAGCCGAGTCTCGACCCCTGTGACTCCCCAGAAACACTGCAGCCCAGTTATGATTAGACCACAGCCCTGGGGTACATCATCAATATAACCAAAAAATACAGTTCACAGAGATGCTGTAACAAGAAAATATCCATATATGAAATTAGAATAGGATCCCTTTTATGGAAACAGTTACAAAAATTATGTAATTAGCACTCAAATTGGCCAGCTAATGACACCCCAAATGCCAGAAAAAAGGTGTACCCCTCTATTGGGACCCTAAACTTATATGTCTCATACAGGATGAAAGACTGCAATTTTAGGGAAATGCAGGAACGACCTGGGAGGAGTGTTCAGTAAGAAAAAGCATACCACAAATATAAAAAATTGACCAGCAGCTCCAAGATTATTTTAGTTATATTGACTATATGTTGTGACTTGCAGCTCTTCACACTTGTCTTATTCTTGAAGGTGCTGGGGAGTATTTTGATATGTATAGTAAGCCAGCATACTATCTGACACCGATTTCAGATGCTTTGTTTCTTGAAAAACAGTTGTGTTGTCTTGCTTAAGACTTCTAGTAAAGAACAAGGTGTAAGTGTAATTTAAAAACAGCAGAATAGATGCCAGCCAGGGGCGTAATTACAACAGGTGCACCATGGTTTGCATGGTTTAGCATTTTAGAGTGCAACTGTCTATTTGTTACAATATGTCATGCTCAGTTATGCACCTGTTCACACTGCATGATAGGGAGTGCCGTCAAGTTTCTTTTCTTATGCAAAAAAATCTAAATTATTCATAGATTTCCTTAGCAGTAATGCTATACGGTCCCCATCCGGGTATATGGCTTCCATCCAGGTAAATATGATCCTCTATCCTGGAATATGGCCCCGTCTTGGCATATAGGACCCCATCCTAGAATATGGCCCCCATCCTGGTGTATATGACCCCCATCCAGGAATATGATCAGCATCCTGGAGTTTGGCCCCCATTATTTTATATATGATTCTCCATCCTGGAATATGGTGCATCCTGGTATATAGGATCCCCCATTCTGGTATATGTCCTCCATCCTGAAATATGGCCCCTATCATGGTGCACACATATAAAAAATAAACAGTTATATTCACTGTCCATATTTTCCCCCAGCAGAGTGGCTTCCTCTTCTTTTGCCAGCAGCTGACCAGTTTATAAGTGCAACACATGTCATCAGCTGCCAGCATGGGAAAAGGGAGTTGTGTTGCTGCAGTGGAGCAATAAAGAGTGAGTATAATAATCCGCCTGCAGCGGGGATATTCACTGCTCCCATGGCCAGGGTGATGTGCATGGGAAGCAGTGAAAATCCACTTTCTTTAATATGTGGGCACATGTGATTGCCTGCAACTGCTGGGTGATAGTGTTTGTCGGCTACTTAAGAAACCTTAACATGCGGGGGAGGGGGGAGCAGTGCAGGACCCACTCCTGCTCATACCTCTGGAATATAGGATGCACCCCACTCTCCTACAAATTTTGTCTTGTAGTCTAAACAATACAGTATGTTACTTAATGCCTTTATTGTTTGTGCATGTCACCTTTAAATTTTAAAGGGCTGAGGAATATGTTAGCACTATAGAAGTAAAAATTGTTATCATTATTACCACAATCCATAACTATACTGGATGTGTATTGTGCACTCATCACATTTCCTTGAGTTTCTCAACTGTAATAATGTACAGGGTCGGCCATCTATATGGATACACCTAAATAAAATGGGAATGGTTGGTGATATCAACTTCCTGTTTGTGGCACATTAGTATATGGGAGGGGGAAAACTTTTAAAGATGGGGGTGACCATGGCGGCCATTTTGAAGTCAGCCATTTTGAATCCAACTTTATTTAGGTGTATCTATATAACTTGCCCACCCTGTATATGTAACTGTGCTAATCAAAGTGATTGTTCTCATAATATATCTGTCTGTCTCTGATCTGTAACAAGTTTCCCTTGGGATAAATATTTATCCATCCAAGTGTTTTGAGTGAATGTGTTGAAATTCATACTTTCAAAATTTTATGAATTTTTGCAAGAAATTTGATTTGCAGCAAAATGATTCTCCACTCATTGAAATGAATACAAAAATCCAATTGCTCTGAAAAGACGTGACTCCCCTATCGTTCTCTCATTGTTGCTTAAATGAACAGCATTATCTTTTCTTAATACAGAAACACTATTTTTTTTCACTTCCGTGCTTTCAGACTTTCAGTACAAGTTTTATTTTAGCGTTTTTTAGCTTTTCCACTATCCAGGTTTACTTTTGATTGACTGCTGCCAACTGCTGCTTTGGCTAAAGGTACCATTGCACGGTACGAGATCATGAACAATATCGCTCAAACGTCACAGATTTGGAGTCATTGAAACGACATCGTTAGGACGTCGTTGCGTGTTACACTGAGATATGACTACGATAAATCGTTGGTTCATTGAGTGCAGATTTGAGAACATGTTCTCAAATCAGATGATCCTTGATCAGCCAACCTGCTGCATCGTTGTGTGTGACACCGCGATAACGATGGCGTTCACGACTTTGCCCATTCACATCAATGAACAAGTATCATTCGTTGGCTTGTGCAAACGATAGCTGCTCGCCACATCGTTGGTGCGTCGTGCACGATATCTACACGTGATATCTCACCAAGAATATCAAAACTATGTCCTAACGTCCGACATCGTTGGTGATATGTTAACGACATTGAAGCGTATACCAGTACCTTTAGCTTTATTATGTGATGTCAATGCTGCAAGGCATTATGAGAAAATTGCACCTGAGGTCATGTGATCCTCTATGGCAAATTCAATCTTTTGTAATGTGTAAAATGGTGGCAGCTCCTATAGGGGATTCTTTCAAAGTCAATCAATAATGTTTGAATTTGTTGTGTTTAGTGAATTCCTAAAAATTCAACACATATTTGATTTGAGTTGAATGAAGTACCGTAGTTTGTTTTTATCAATATTACATTAACTAATTGGCGAACAGGTTGCTAATGGTGTAGTGGGACAAAGAATAGTAATCTTTTATGGCTGAATTCACACTAGTGTGTTTATCTGATGCATTGGATGCAATTTTCTAACGACACTCGGCTCAGGCTTTGCTAAGAGTGTGAGCTAAGTGTAATCTGTTGTGATCTGATCTTGCAATAGGATCACAGGTGCAGAGAAGAGGAAGAGATTCATCTCTCTGTATCCTCCATTGACAGTTTTGGCTTATATTGCACTGCGATGACATTAGGGCAGTGTGATATTTCACTCGAACCCTATAGACTTGTATAGGCCCTATAGACTTGTATGGGGGAGTGTGATGCGAGACTCACTGACAATCAAAGCATGCTGTGATGTTTTCCTCTGCAGCAGGTCTGAGCTGCAACATTGTCTAAAATTAGGCCACGTGCAACGTTACTCTTCCTTACTAATCAGTCTTCTCTGACATTCCAACTTCAATAAAAATATCTCCGTGCATAACAATTTTCTTTTTGCTTTCATTAGACAAAACACTTTCTAACTAAACTTCTTTGTGACTTATCTTTTGTTTTTCAGTCTGACAGCATATACTTATGAAATGTTACAATCATTGAGGGTCGTAGTCTTCTTGCTCCTACTGATAACCGTTGGATTCTTTTATGGACTCACCTACAGAGAGAATGTCATTTCTTACATGTCTTTTATCTCCAGAGGAAGATTACTAAATGGATCCTTTTTGCTAATAGGTAACATTTTCAATAGTATTCATGATTGGGAAAACATTGCAAATATATCAAGTATGGAAACATCAAGTGCTCAAGAAAAGATGTCACTGGGGATCACCTATCCATCTTCAAACACAACAGTAAATACCACTCTCAGGTCTCCATCTGAAGTATTAAAAGGAGGTGACGGCATCATATTCGTAGAAACTACAGATCGAATGCAACCGCCTTCATTAGTGTTATGTGCCATTGAGTCTGCAGCTCGAGTGTACAAGGACCGACCGGTGGCCTTCTTCATGAAAGGATTAAGCAATACCAACATAGAAGAAATGGTAAAGAGAAATTTTCCAGCGTTCTCTTCCCTGAACAATGTTTATTATTTCTCGTTGAGAATGGAAGACCTTTTTATTGGCACACCGCTTCACTCCTGGTATCAGAAGGTAACGTAGCAAAATCCAACATTTTTAATTATTCTAGTAGGGATGTTAATAATATGTAATATGTAAAGTAGACTTTTATTTCTATAGAGGTGACACACAACTGCATCTTCTGTAGATAGTGTTTTATATGGACCAAAACATCTTGATAGTATTTTTAAGATTATTGTGTTATAATATGTAGCATAAGCATTACATTATTTTTTTACGTAAAGAGTAATTATTTGAGCACCATATTTAGGCATTTTTGAATACTGTTCAATGTCAACTGGAAGGTTGCAACACAGATAATTTTCCTCTATTAAAACAATCAAATTTTACCAACCAGTAGTTCACCAGAGTAAGTGTTGGAGCAGAAAGCTGAAAAGTTTTGTTTTCTATAATAGCAAAAAAAAAAAAAAAAAATGGTACTTACTTTGGGCACCAACTTCAATTCAGACTCCGCTAAGTGCTTCTGGTAAAACATGACTGTCAGATCCACCGGTCAAGATGGAGGGTACTGTCAGTGCTCACCATAGAAAGCCTGAAACTGGGCAAAGCAATTCAAGCAAGTAAAAAAAAGCCATACCAAATGTAGAAAAGTCATGCAAAATGAACCGTCGTCTTGTTCAGCTGGCATCCTGCCGCTGAAGACTCCCTCTCCTGCACTGCGATGCTAGCATGCACATTTAAGGCATGAAATTGTAATGACCAGAACGCCGGTCATATGTGTGTGAGAGATAAGGGGCTGCTATTGTGGCGCTCCAGGGTCTAGTTGCCACAATACTGCACTTGGAAGCAAGAAAAGGTACCCACATCAGGTAAAACGCACGCACACAACACCTTCCCAACTCCAGGTCAGAAGGGGGAGCTCTAAAGTCCGAGTTCAGGGCAGGTCCCCTATAAGTTCTGGTCTGGGGGCTGGGTTAGGCAGTTCAGTTCCTAGGAGGACTGTAGAAGACATCTACGGTCAGGAGCCATGTCAGGCCTGTCTGAGGAAACTGACTATCCAGTGTGAGTGACTTGTAGGTGAGGGTCTGAGGAAGTGGAGAAGTAGGTGTGGGGAGTGGAGCAGTTCCAGCTCGTTCCAGCACCGAGGACAGGACGGACACTGGAGTCCGAGGTCGCAAGGGACTTTATGCCCAGCAACCAACACCAGAGGGTGGGTAATTACAAGTTGCTCGCCACCAAAAGGCCAGAAGACACAGCCGCATCAAAGAGCTCAGGGAGATGCAGTGAGAAGGGAGTAATGTAAATAGAGCTCAAGCAGCCTGTCATACGGCCAAGGCAGAGCAAGAGAGGAGAGGGTCACAGCACAGCTTTAAGCAGCCAGGGCCCACAGGGAGTAGGGCAGTAGGGAGGCCTCAGAACTTGCCAAGTGTGGAAACCTCAACTTGCTTACAGGCTCCAGACCCCTAACACCACTTGGAAACTGTGCCCTGGATGAACCTGCTACTTACTTCAGTAAAGGTAAAGGAGACTGTCACCCTTGTGTCTGTCAGTTATTTTGTACACTAAGTCCTGCACCCCCAACGTATTTATGCCTACCATAGACTTCATGGTTCCCCTGGCGACCCACTCTTCTCAGGGAGAGCTAAACCATCATAGTGCTACTCCCATCATCCCCAGAGGTCCCAACTGTAACAGCGGCTATACCGGCCGCATTCCACGGATGGCATCATGACATAAACTCTTTTATTTTATTTTTATATTTTTCTTTTATCCCTTCTTTAATTTCCCCTTTTTAACTGATTGCCCGACAAGGGGATCACGGACCGGGTTATGCCACCATGACATCCTGCAGCCCAGACAACGACGAGAGGGCCCGGTTCGGAGTACCCCACGGTCCCGCCCGGGGCGAGTCACTATGAATGACTTCGAACACATTATGATAAATCAACTTCTTTTATTAACTTGCAAAAAAGGTAACAGCTCTTTGCTTCCCATCAAAATATGGGCAAAAACTGCCACAATCCATAATGTACAACTAATGCAACCTTACAAAAAGATGGAAGCGTGATGTATGTTTGGGCGCTGAGGTAAGGAAGATCTCTGATGCTGGCTTCTTTTCCGGACTTTATTAAAATAATTGCAGTTATAATTATTCAAGCTTAAGGCTCTCAAAACCCACGATGCATTTCGACGTGCACACACGTCTTTCTCAAGTGAGAAAGACGTGTGTGCACGTCGAAATGCATCGTGGGTTTTGAGAGCCTTAAGCTTGAATAATTATAACTGCAATTATTTTAATAAAGTCCGGAAAAGAAGCCAGCATCAGAGATCTTCCTTACCTCAGCGCCCAAACATACATCACGCTTCCATCTTTTTGTATCATTCTGACTCCCTATGGGGAGAGTGGTGGAGTGAGCTGCAGAGGAGGGAGAGGACCTGAGAAGACGTCAGCTGGATCAGCCCCTTTACTAGACACATGACGCCGCCCGGCACTAGTGTTTCCCCGGAGAAGACCTCGTAGGAAGCACGAGGACCGAACCGGAGGATTCCGCTGCTTCATATTAATAAGCTTATCTACGGGCTGTGGTTTACAACCAGACCAGGTGAGTTTAAACGCAAAAGAACCGCCCGTTAACAGCCCCATGTGTACAGGCGCACTACAAGCTGTTGTTGTTTTTTCTTTACAACTAATGCAACCTGAGAAACCCCAAGTGTCAGCTTCAATGACTGGAGGAAGACTACATTCAGGCTATGCCACTGTCAACCTTATCCAATGCAGGGCCTACCTTGGATTCTACCATGCCCTTGACACATGGTTTTCTCAGGAATACAATCTTACACGACTAATCACATAAACCAAAATAATATTTACACAGTGCTCTTCCTCTTAACGAGCGCTCATCTAATTAAAGTCTTCAACGGGGCCTTAGTACACTGCCGCTCACACTCAGCTCTCTTGAACCCCCCTTTAGACACTCTCAGGCCTAGGTAACCAAGATGATCGAGCCTACCTCCTCTATAGACCCTGACTCATCTTCATCTAGCTCATGTCTTTGGGCTCCAAGACTGGCAGGCCCCAGGATGCTGCATAGCTGACATCCGGACACTCCGGCCGGTATCGGAAGAGTTCCTCCAGCAAACTCAGAGGTCTCCATGCTGTTGCACTACTTCTTTGACATTGCGACAGGCAGGACGGGGACGTGCACTTCGTATAACGCAGGTTTCGCCTCTTTTGACACCACAGACGTTCCACATCACAAATCCATCGCACTGACCATGCCCACAGACACACCTCTCGTACCCACTGGTCTGCTCTCACAAGGTCATGTCTCTTCAGACATCATGCCCTTGCTTGCAGATGCAGAAAAATTCCTCTTCATGAGGTAAAAAGCTAGTTCTCCAGACCTCGTCTTAGCCCACTCACACAGCCAGATCAGAATTCCCACACACTGCACTGATGAGGGGCAGTTACCCCGAAACACAGTGTCTGCAGTTTGGGGTTCTGATCTGGCACAAATCCTTCGTCATACTAAAAGGCTTGTTAAAGAATTGATTATGACTTAGAGTTCATTCACTTCCTCACTGAAGTGACAATTTGCAAAGTAAATGTTGAAATTTTGAAGGATCTTGTGCCAAGGAATGCCTTATTTTGCTACATTCTCTATAATAGGTTCAACTAGGGTTGTGCAAATTATTTGCAGGACACTGGTTCATTGGCCAGGTCTCTAGAATCGGGCCCTTGGACTGAGGACTCGTGGAACTCTTACCTTTCAAGATCCTAGAAGCATCTTTTGATTCACAGGTTTGTCACAATGTTATCATCTAGGAATAACACATATGTGTAGTGATAGCCAAGCTAATCAAAAGTCACACTTTGAAAGGTAAGAGATTTTTGAGCCTCCCATCCATCTGTCAGAGTCTGCTGACCTGGTAGATGGACTATAGTTCCAAAAAAGATATACTAATTTCTACTTTCACCTGTATCAACGTCCTGACTTGTGCTCATCTGGAGATCTGTACACAACTCATTCCCCTCAAACTAGCTGTAGTCACTCCCAATCGGAGACCCATGGCTTTGATTATGCAGACTGCAATTCCCTTATCTGGCAACTTGGCTGTTTTAGCTTGTGGGGAAAGGTATTATATTTAATAGACAGAGCAGGTAAACCTGACTTCATTTCTATTTATGATTATCTATTGTGATTTTGTTACCTGTCAAATATTTAGTACTCATCCTATTTTCATCCTATTTTTACAGCATTTCTTAAAGTTCTGGAGAGTTTGTGAACCAAAAGAAACATTTTTCTAGTGTGCATAAATTTCCTTTATTTTGGTAAAGCTTAGATATATTACTGAGAACAATGCTAAACATTGTATTTTGGCATTCAGTAATATGTATTTCATTTTATTCTCAGATTGATCCACAAAAGCAGTCGTACTGGACCCACGTCAGTTCTGATGCCTGCAGGTTAGCTTTGATCTGGAAGCACGGTGGCTTTTATTTCGACACGGACGTTATCTCAAAAGGAACCATACCCATTAAGGACTTCCTAGCTGCACAATCTTCTCAATACTCCAGCAATGGTATTTTTGGGTTTTCGTCTCATCATCATTTCACCCAGAAATGCATGGAGGAATTTGTTCGGAATTATGATAGCAGGATATGGGGACAGTCAGGGGCCACATTTATTTACTGAAGTATTAAAGACATTTTGTGAAATACCAAAATTTATTGGTACTGAAGATGTCATGTGTAAAAACATTGCTTTCTTGAATCCTAAGCGCTTTTACCCTATCCCTTACCCAGCGTGGAGAAAGTATTTTGAAGTCTGGGACAGATCGTCAACTTTCAATGACTCTTATGCTTTACATTTATGGAACTTCAAGAATAAAGAGAAATTAACTATGGTACCTGGTAGTAACACATTAGTAGAATTTCTCTACAAAGAGCACTGTCCTTCTACATATGAGACAATACTTGGCAAATAGACCACTTTTCACTGACCATTATCCAATAGGACTATATAATTTTCTTTTTGTAACTATTTTTCAATATTAGGGATGGGCGAGTACCTTACTATTCGGAATCGCTATACCCGCAACGAGTAGATAGCGGTATTTGCTACTCGTTGCGAGTATAGCGATTCCAAATACTTTTGCAGTGTATCAATAGATACACTGCAAAAGTCCTGTAAAAGAGAGAAAAAGTGGTTAAAAAATAAAAAAATCGGATACTCACCTTAACTGACGGCTGTACCGGGACCGGCCGATCTATTCATGGAAAAGGACCTTTCACTCTCTCAGCCAATCAGATGGCTGGGAGAGATCTGGCCAATCAGATGCCACTACGTCACAATGACGTGATCGCTAGCGGCCACCTGATTGGCCAGATGGAAAGGTCCTCGGTGTACCTGAGTGTGTAAAGAAAAAACAACAACAGCTGGTAGTGCGCCTGTACACATGGGGCTGTTAACGGGCGGTTCTTTTGCGTTAAAACTCACCTGGTCTGGTTGTAAACCACAGCCCGTAGATAAGCTTATTAATATGAAGCAGCGGAATCCTCCGGTTCCGTCCTCGTGCTTCCTACGAGGTCTTCTCCGGTGAAACACTAGTGCCGGGCGGCGTCACGATCCAGCTGACGTCTTCTCAGGTCCTCTCCCTCCTCTGCAGCTCACTCCACCACTCTCCCCATAGGGAGTCAGAATGATACAAAAAGATGGAAGCGTGGTGTATGTTTGGGTGCATTCACTTGAGAAAGACGTGTATGCACGTCGAAATGCATCGTGGGTTTTGAGAGCCTTAAGCTTGAATAATTATAACTGCAATTATTTTAATAAAGTCCGGAAAAGAAGCCAGCATCAGAGATCTTCCTTACCTCAGCGCCCAAACATACACCACGGTGTACCTGAGAGGACCTTTCCATCTGGCCAATCAGGTGGCTGCTAGCGATCACGTCATTGTGACGTGGCGGCATCTGATTGGCCAGATCTCTCCCAGCCATCTGATTGGCTGAGAGAGTGAAAGGTCCTTTTCCATGAATAGATGTGCATTGGCCGGTCCTGGTACAGCCGTCGGTTAAGGTGAGTATCCGATTTTTTTATTTTTTACGACTTTTGCAGTGTATCTATTGATACACTGCAAAAGTACTCGGTACTTGCTATTCCCGAGTAATCCTAATTTACTCGGCGAGTAGCGAGTACACGAATACCGCTACTATTCGGCGAGTTCCAAATAGTAGCGAGTATACTCGCCCATCCCTATTCAATATAAAACTTATTTTTGGATATCAGTAACCAGGTAATCATTGCAAAATTAAGTAATTTGTCAAATCTTATAAAAAATTCTCAATAATTTTATTTACATTTTATTGTCTAGGAATATTTTTAAAGTAACAGAAACATTTTCAACCCAAGGTTAATCTACCACCACATCTGGAGTGAACAAAACAAAGATGTCAATAGCCACATGCATGCCAAAAATGTTCTTTTAGCAGGGGTTTGGCGGTTTTAAATTCAGAAAACCTTTGCTTGAACCCCACCATATAGAGCATATACCGTATATACTCGTGTATAAGCCGACCCGTGTATAAGCGCCCCCCTACTTTTGCCCCAAAAATCTGGAAAAACCTATTGACTCGTGTATAAGCCGAGGGTGGACCCCAGCACAGGTATACAGCCCCCAGCAGTGTGGTATACAGGCCCCCCCGAGTGGTATACAGGCCTCCCCAGTGGTAGAATACAGCAGCCCCAGCGGTAGTATACAGCAGCCCCAGTAATCCAGGGCCCCCCCAGCCTTGCTCCGGTCACCTGTAAAGTAAAATATACTTATCACTGTCCTGCTGCCGTCCGCGCCCGCATCTGCCGACATGCGATCCTCCATCTTCATGCGTCTTCTTCCGACTTCCTGTGTTCGGCGCCGGCATGTCGGCAGATGCGGGCGCGGACGGCAGCGGGACAGTGATAACTATATTTTACTTTACAGGTGACCGGAGCAAGGCTGGGGGGCCCTGGATTACTGGGGCTGCTGGGGCTGCTGGGGCTGCCGGGGCTGCCGTATTGACTCGCGTATAAGCCGAGGGGGGTACTTTTCAGCCCAATTTTTGGGCTGAAAAACTCAGCTTATACGCGAGTATATACGGTAGATTAATATATTCGGGGCTAAGTTTAGAAGACAATTTCAAACAGCCCATTAACCCTTTATTGACAATATATTTTAAAACCACGGCACTTAAAGTGCCTATTCCTCTGCCGTTTTAAAACAATGATAAGGAATAGGTGAATAGTGCCTCCACAGGCGAAAATCCTGCAGGTGACAGCTGTATATGATAACTAACATCCTAAGGCATCGGTCCCGACTGGAACAAATCATGGTATATTAAGTCCTTAATTACCACTGCCAATCATGACATCTAAGTGGATAAAAGGTGATTAAAAGCTCAATTTTACTGGATTGACCCCCTGTAATTGTAGTCACAATGCAGATCATTGCCATGGTACACTGGGGTCATCTGAAGACCCCCGGGTAGCCTGTTAGATTCTGCTATAAGCTGGGTCTAACAGGCATAGTAAGTATTTCACTGCAGTACACGCGTAATTGACTTAATTCAATAAATCAGACCAACAATCAAAATTCAAATCAAACAAAGTGGGATAAAGTAAAGAAAGTGAAGTAAAATTGCAAAAAATAAGCTCTCATACAGCTCTTTCGGCCAATAGATATAAATGTTATAGTTCTCTGAATATGACGAAGAAAAAACTTTTTTTTACTATAAAAGAATTTTTACTGTTTGATAGAAGCAAAACATGAAAAAGGCAATATAAATCTTGTATCACTGTAATCACACCAACCAAAGAACACAACCGATTGATCATGAATACCACAGAGTGAGCCATGTGGAAATAAAATAAGAACTATTTTTGTACTACTGTCTATTTGTTTATTCTACCTCCCAAAAATTGAAACAAGCCTCAGTTTACATCTATCTTGTGACTTACGTTGAACGCTAATCTCAGGATATCAGACAAAACCCACGAAGGAACCACTAACTATTCAGTAAAAATAGAAAAGGTCAGGCACTACCTTATAGCATGCTCTTTATCCTCAGGATCCATGGTTATCAATGGATACCTCCAGATTCAGCCTTCAGAAGTCACTCTTATGTCTCCAGGTGCACATTCCTCGGTATAGCAGTCCTGGCTACTTCATACGCTACGATATCGTTGAACAATATCGTTAGCTATGTCACGTGACCGCGATCGTTTCAACATCGTTAGTGCATTGTCACACGCATGGATATCGTTAACGATCTGAAAATTGGCAACGCGCCAGCTACCTTGAGAAGAACTAGTGAACCATGTTACAAAGCTGCAGGAATAGGAGAATTATGAAAGACATCATTCAAAAAGGTGTCACACTGAACGGTGTTGCTTGTTCACAGAACGTTAATTGGACAACGAACGATAGATTTGAGGTCAGGATCTCAAATTTTTAATGAACGATCCAACGGTTTCTCGTTTCAAGACCGTATGCTTACACGCAACGACGCACAAACGACATAATTCGAACGATCAAGAAAGGTTGACGTTTCAACGATATCGTTAACGATATCGTAGCGTGTGGAGTAGCCTTTAGTCAGATCCAGCCACTTAAAGAAATTGACAGAATTCACTAGATGACAGGCAGAACTTCATTTATTATACATGGTGAAAACCACATGGCCATGAGAAGAGGAAGGAGGACGATAGCAAAATGAGCAATGGACGTTTCATGCTATACTGTTTTTCAACGTGTTCTATTATCCTCCCTCCTGTTCCTGTGTCCATGTGGTTTTAGCCGTGTCTAATAAATGAATAAATGAAGTTCTGCTTGTCATCCTGTGAGTGCTGTCCGTTTCATTGAGTGGCTGGAAACCACTAACTGTAATGAGGTAGATGGAGTCTGATCTCTATCAGCTCTCTTTTCTGGTGGTGTCACATCATTTTAGGTAATTTTCTAGCACACAATTGAGAAGGCTACAAAGGTGTGCACATCTAAAAAGATGGGCCACCCCCAAAATAGATGCTAAACGGAGTCCAAAGTCTCTATCTCATTTGAGTGAGTGGTTCCATCATGGGTTTTTTCTGAATCATATTTTTGTGAGATTTACATAGAAACCCCGATGTAAGTGCTCAGTGTAGAAAACAGGAATGTGATTTTAGCCTTATACTGAAGTCAATCAAAAAATGTTACGTATCCCAGAATGTTACCAATAAAATCCTTGAGAGTATCCCACACAAAAACAACCCCAACTCAGTACTGTCATATGGGACTGGAAGTATAGGGGACTCCCATTTTACTGACAGAACAAAGACTCTGAAAAATCAATGGCTCCTGACCCCTAAATAAAATCTAGTGAAATGTGTACTCAGAAATCCAAATGAGCTCTGCGACTTGTTTTTAATTATTACACTGTGTAGAGTGCACGTAACAATTTAGGGTGCATGTCACCAGAACAACAAGCTGGGCACGATGTTTGAACTCTAGGCTTACAAGTTTGCAATACTCCAGAAAAAAAATCACGGTGTGGATGTTACAAAATTGTCACTTTGGCTGTAAATTATTAAATTGAGAGATCTAATTTCTACAAAAGGGTCGCTTTTTTGAAGTGAGGGGTCTGCTGTAATCGCATTTTAGGGGCTATGCAAATGTCACCCATGAACGATTCTAACAAAATATGTACTTTATAAACCAAATACCACTCTTTCCTATAAAACGTTGCTGTGGGTCCAATTTCTGGTGACATATAATGCATCACCACAGAGAGATTTTGTAATATATTGTTGTGACCAGTTTCACCCTTTAAGCCTTGTGTAACTGAAAAACTTTCTAATTTCCATGTCCAAATGTTATAAAAGTCTGTGAAGCACCTGTGGGTTCAAAATACTCACTTCAATCCTAAATGAATTCCATAAGCAGTGAAGTTTCTGATATGGGGTCACTTGTAAGAGTCTCTGCTGATTTGGGACCTTAGGAGTTTGTCTAAAGGAGCTCAAAATATATTCAAATGAAATCTGCATATGAAAAGCTGAGGCTTCTTTCCATCCCTTCTCCTTCATCTGCTCAAATAGTAGTGGTCAACTACATGTCGGTTACCGCCATGTTCGCCAACAATTGCATAATAAATTGTTCTGTCCTATTTTCTCCTGCTGTGCCTTGTGTAAATT
The DNA here is from genome assembly GCA_033576535.1 of Allobates femoralis. Taxonomy (NCBI): domain Eukaryota; kingdom Metazoa; phylum Chordata; class Amphibia; order Anura; family Aromobatidae; genus Allobates; species Allobates femoralis. The sequence continues at coordinate 74,011,237 of JARQOC010000001.1, read as the reverse complement.
ATAAATTTGGTGCTTAAACAGTATTTTAGTGGAAAAAAATATTACTTATTTGTTTTCTCATATAAATATTATAAAGTTTAAAGTAAAATTTTAAGTTTTGTAGCTTAAGAAATTCCAGTACATAACTAGATGACTTCTGTGGGTGGTCACGTTTTTAAAATTAGGCCACTTAGGGGTTTCTGCTGTTTTGGTGTGTCAGAGTTTCTGCAAATGGAACATAACATGCAGAATCAATTTTTGGGCACTGTCATGTGACCAAACAGCAGTTTTCAACAACATATTGGTCTTGCACTTAGTCCCACTCCTTCAAAATGGGGAAACAATGTTTTATGACGACTTCCTCTTCACATCTTTATGGTGTATCGCAGTCCTTCTGTCTAATTTTTTGCAGCACTTGCACTTAGTGCATAGCCTTTATGAGTCTAGGAGTCTCACTATACAACAATGTTAACAGAATACACAAGTGTACAAGTCTCTCCATTTTATCCAATCTATTATATAATCACGAATGGGATTTTTGCCCCTTTTGAGTCCGCTCACGCTGCGAGTCAATGTCGTCATGTGGATACGCCCGAAGCATTGGCCGCGCAGCGGCCATTGCGAGCAGTTCTAAGACGACTCGCTATGCCCGCGCAGCGGGCATGGCGAGTCGCCTTAGCAGCGCGAAGCATTGGCCGCGAAGCGGCCATTGCGAGTCAGAGACTCGCTCTGCTAGAATCCCGATGCATCTGCATCGGGCACCCAGCTAGTACAGAATATATAGGAGTCCCTCTCCCTTCTAACTTTTGGATGTTCTCATATTGTCTTTATAGGCTCTGCGAGTTTCAAAGTCCCTCCTTCATAAATTAAAGAAGAAGTGTCAAAACATGTCTCTCACTCCATATGTCCAGATAAGGTAGGCTAGGGTCACACTTTTAAAGCCAATTGCGTTCACCGCATCCAGATCCAGATCCGGTGAACGCAATTGGCTTCAGGCTGGGGTTCCACATAAGCCCTCAGTCCGTTTTTGGCTTCAGTTTTCTCATTTTTTTTTCTAAGTCCAAAAACTGACAGAAAAACGGATTGGATGTAATAAACACCCTGTCCGTTTTTCTCTGGAGCTCAGAACATTGCCCTGTCCGTTTTTGAGTCAAAAACGTTGCATGCAACGTTTTTGGCATCAGTTAAAAAACGCATGCGTTTTCATGCGTTTTTTTAACATGGGGCCCTATGGGAAACGCATGTGCGAACGCATGGCATATTTGGCACTTGCGTTTGCGCATGCGTTCGCGCATGCGTTTTTAATGAAAAGTCCAAAAACGTTCAGAAGTGCAGGAGGCTCAAAAAGCACCCTATAAAAAACGGATTGGTGATGAAAATCACTTCCAAAAACGGATTTCTATGTGGAACCACAGCCTCACACACATTTTTAATGAAAAGTGTGTGGATGAAGCCGCAATCCGGTAACTGGATTACTCTGGATGTGTAATCTGGAGCAATGCGGTTACCATACAGTTTGTTCATCCCTGCTGCCACAGGGATGAACAAAGTATTAACTGTATAATAAAAGATGAAATATTAATAATAGTTGTGGGCAACATGTCTCTAGGGGGTGCCCACCCCCCCTAGAGATATGCTGCCCATTCCTGTGGGCATGTCAGGGGTTAATAACTGATTTACTGTAAGCCGGATATTGTCGGCTCTGTAGAATTTTATAAATGAAGCCATGGCTCCCATGAGAGCTGCCCACATACTATACGTAATGTACGTATAATATCTGCCACTGTCCAGGGCCCTGTAGGCATTTACATTAGATCTATGGGCAGAGCACCATTAATAAAGTTCTACAGAGCCGACAATAGGCGGCTTACTGTAAATCAGTTATTAACCCCTGACATGCCCACAGAAGTGGGCAGCATGTCTCTAGGGGGGGTAGGCACCCCCTAGAGACATGTTGCCCACAACTATTATTAATATTTCATCTTTTATTATACAGTTAACAATTTGTTCATCCCTGCGGCAGCAGGGATGAACAAAGTCCACGGTAACCGTATTGCTCAGGATTACACATCCTGAGCAATGCGGTTACCGCATTGCGGGTCAGAGAACCGCTCCGAAAACTGCAGCCTGCATGATTTTCCACGCAGGCTGCAGATCCGGACCCGGTAACCGGATTGCTAGTAAGGGTACCTTTACACGCGCCAACTTTTCTAGAATTTTCAACTTACTGGTTGCAGTGAAATCAATGGACACATTGTTCTATCTTGTTGCTGTGTACATATGGAACAATGTCTCCATGATTTCACTGCAACCAGTAAGTTGCCAGTGAAATTCCTAGAAAAGTTGCCGCGTGTAAAGGTACTTTCAAGAAATCCGGTTACCATAATGTGCTCCTATGGGGAGCGGTTCCTGCTCCGGTTTTGAGCTTTTTGAAAGCTCAAAACCGGATCAGGTTTTAAAAAAAAAATGCAGATGTGACCCTGGCTGTAGTCACCAATTCTGCGGTGGTGTGCTATTTGTTACCTAAAGATATAAGTTTAAACAGAGCTTGTTGCTGCTTCACCCAGCAAGTGCTATAGTGCTTCCAGCTTGGGACTGATGGGGATTCTAATTGTGACATGGAGGATAAGAAGGAGATGTAAATGGAGCAGAAACTGGCATAGGAGGAGTGGGAAATCCTGACAAAACTTGGATGTGTAATTCTAGATGTTGGTTGTGTGATGCCCCACCGGTTAGACCGCCACCGGGGGTACTGCACGCCTCCATTAGCAGGAGAGTGCCCCTGTTCTCTAGGTATCTGGATGGGGAAGTTGAGACCCACAACACACACACACACTTAGGACCCCAGGATGGGATGGTGGGTGGACCCGGGGGGAAGGGCCCAGTCGCACTTAGAGGGATCAAGGAAGTGAAGAGTTAGTTAGTTGGGAAGAGAACACCAAATGAGTATGAGGTTGGAGTGAGAGTTGAGAGGTGGTGGAAATGTTGGCTCCCGCGGTCTAGAGCATGGTCACGCCCACTCCAGGAGGGAGAAACTGAATGGTGTAGAGGAGGAAAGGAGCCCTAGGGGAGAAGAAGATCTACACCACCTGCATGGCCAAATCTGGCTGAAAGAACAGAAGGGCTGGTGGATGAGCACAGTACACCGGCTCTGAACACAGCGCGGGGATTCATACCAGAACCGTTGAAACCGGAGACCATGAGATCCTAAAAGGGACCTGTGGACGCATTACTCAGTGAAGGCAGCCGTACTAAGGCACGGTACTAAGAATTTGCACTAATCAATGCCTGTGACTGTTGGCACCCGAGCTCTGTGCGCAGAGGAGCTGAGGGAGGAGGTGAGACGAACTAGAAGCGCTGAGAGTACCACCAGTAATTGAAAAACCATGAGAGAGCAAGTAACATCTAGGGGTCTCGACGACTCTGTCCCGGTTCTAGAGAAACCGCTGAAACCGGAGATTGGCAGAAGGAAGCACCCAGCGGCCTGGTTGGAACGTTATAGTAAAGGTACAGAATAGAAGTGTGTGAGACTTTTATTAGCGTTGACCACCGGCTGCAGAGGCTGCATGACACCCTGAGATGCTGAGGACTCATTGAACACCAGCCAAGGAAAGAAATGACTGTCCTACTCCCTGCCCTGGGGAACAACTCCACCTTCAGGGAGCGAAACCATTTGAGCTGCCGGTCAATGTCCCCAAAGGTTCTGAACCAGCAGCGGCCACACATAGCCGCACATCACAGGTGGTGTCACGAATGCCCCTTTTCCTTTATTTGCCCTGTCATCTGAGACTGAATTTTTAATTGACACCGCCAAGGTCACGTAGCCGGGTGGCCACCTTGACATATCCCAAAAGGACCGTAAGAACTGGCCCGGTAACGAGTACACAACGGCCTTGGAGTGGGCATGTCAGTAGGAACTATGCTGTTCCATGATCCGACTCTGTCACAGTCTTCACCAGGTTCACCCAGTGTTCTGTGAGGGAAATGAAGCATCCCTGGCCACAAGTACTTATCCATGTGTCAGTGGCCAAGTGGACTTTCCCAGTAACTGTGTTTGTCAGGGCATGGGTGATGTTATTGGACACATGCTTGTGTAAGGCAGGGAAAGCACCCCTGAGAGAATAGCAGTAGAACACTCACACATACAGGAATTGAGTTGTTGCATTAAGCATATTCCAACACCCCAACTCAACAACTACTTATCTTGTTAGTCCCATTGTGGATCTGAAGTCCTCAAACTCTGCTCTTCATAATGACTTTGTCATACCATCAGCTATCATCTTGTCAAACTCGCAATAAACAAACTTGAGTGCACCATGTTTTACATCAATGTGCTTAGTCCTTGCACTAATTTTCTCACTGCTGACAAGTTTAATACATCCTTGGTTGTCCTCATAGAAATCTGTTGGCTGAGCTAGTGGCTTGCTGAAATCTTCCAAAAGTTGTTTCAACCAAATTAAGTCTTAATATTTTGCTTCTATATAAGACAATGCAACTGACACTTGTTTTCTGCTGGACTAAGAAATTGAATTTTATCCTAACTTGCACAAGTAACCGCTTGCTGATTTAGGGATCACACTAGTGTTTGATTTATTCTCTTAACAAGGTGATAAATATAGACTACTCATGCTGTACTGAGTGAGGACATCAGAGGATAATATTATTGTTATTGTTTCTGGCACAAATGACTGATATTGACTCTGGTGGGCGGATGGATGAAATACGCTAAGGTTTATATTAGGCAGGGGACACAATACAATACATCGTAAAAGTGTATCTTGAATGGCAGTTTATATGCATCAGCATGTTGGGAGGATGAGTCAAACATTGGTGTGAGCCCCTATGAAAATAGGAGATGCTAGCTAGGAATTTATTAGATATTGTCCTTTTATTATTATGAGTCAACTTCAATTTCACAACAATTTATAAAGGATTTATCAGATTACGGTGAGGGAGTAGGCAGTTTACCCCCTATAAGCTGCATCCTAACTAGATTTGCAACAGTTTTGTTATGTTGACTAAAAGACCAGCACATAGTACATTGGAAACATAAATAGACACAATATTTTTATGATATTCATTTTATTTTAACATCCTTCAGCTCAATCTTCAGCCATGTTGACTTGATAGATGAACATTCTGCCATAAGATCGATCTTGTAGGATACTAGATAGGTCCACCAGGATTTTTTCCATTGTTATTTTCATAGTATCAAGCCACCGGGCTACTGATATTCCCATTTGCTTTGTTCCTTCTATTTATTATAGAAAAGCAGATTATTGAGGGACAAAATGACAACCAGCAAACGGACTCTCAGATAAATCTCACTAATTAATACAAGTCAGCAACATGTGAGATAATATTAAATTTAACACTAAAAGTAGTAAAAACAATTATTTATAGGGATGCTAACAATGATCAGCCATCTACAATAGCCATGGCTATGAGTATTAGTGATCAAGAACTGTATCAGACGTGACAACCAAAGCATAGAAACAAAAAAGTTAAAACTATACAAAACTGTACTCAATCCTCAGGTTTTAATTAAATGCTATCCACAGATAGAGATCCAGTTGGGTCAACAACCATCCATTCCCGTCAGGAAGAAGAAACAAGATGGGTAAGCCCTATAAGACCCTGATACATATAATAGCCCTATAGACCCCAAGCAGCCGCGCTGACAAGAGCAGTCTACAATCTTAAAAATGCTGTTAGGAGAAGGCACCTTCAAATATGAGAGACCTGGAGCAGTATGCAAAAGAAGAGTGGTCCAAAATTCCAGTTGAGAGGTGTAAGAAGCTTGTTAATGGATATAGGAGACATTTTTTGCTCAGTTTTTGTGTGTTGTTCAAATAAACACAAATGAAATAAACATGCGTACAGCAAAACGTGTAATTGCAAGAATTTTCTGGGAGAAATACAGTGGATATGGAAAGTATTCAGATCCATTTACATTTTTCACTCTTTATTTCGTTGCAGCCATTGGGTAAATTCAAAAAAGTTCATTTATTTTCTCATTACTGTACACTCTGCACCACATCTTGACTGAAAAAAACAGATATGAAGACCTTTTTGCAACTTTATTAAAAAGGAAAAACTGAAATATCACATGGACTTAAGTATTCAGACCCTTTGCTCAGACACTCATATTTAAGTCACATGCTGTCCATTTCCTTGTCATCCTCCTTGAGATGGTTCTACTCCTTCATGGGAGTCCACCTGTATTTAATTAAAGTGATATAACTTGATTTGGAAAGACACACACCTGTCTATATAAGATCTCACAGCTCACAGTGCATGTCAGACCAAATGGAATCATGAGGTCAAAGAAACTGGCGAGGGAGTACTAGCGAGGGAGCACAGAGACAGAATTGCGACAAGGCACAGATCTGGCAAAGGTGACAAAATAATTTCTGCAATACTCAAGGTTCCTAACACCACAGTAGCCTCCATAATCCTTAAATAGAAGAAGATTGTAACCACCATAAGTCTTCCCAGCCAAACTGAGCAATGGTGGGAGAAGAGCCTTGGTGAGAGAGGTAAAGAAGAACCCCAAGATCACTGTGGCTGAGCTTCAGAGATGCAGTAGAGAGATGGGAGAAAAATCCACAAAGTCAACTATCACTGTAGCCGTCCACCAGTTGGGCCTTTATGGCCGAGTGGCCCAACAGAAGCCTCTCCTCAGTGCAAAACATGAAATCCCACGTTTGCAAACCAACACATGGAGTACTCCCAGACTATGAGAAGTGAGATTCTCTGGTCTGATGACAAGATAGAACTTTTTTGGTGATAATTCTAAGTGGTATGTGTGGAGAAAACCAGGCTCTGTTCATCACCTGCCCAATACAATCCCAACAGTGAAATATGGTGGTGGCAGTATCATGCAATGGGGGTGATTTTCAGCTGCGGGGACAGGATGACTGGTTTCAATTGAAGTAAACATGAATGTCCCAAGCACAGACATATCGTGGATTAAAACCTGTTCCAGAATGCTCTGGACCTCAAACTTGGACGAAATCGCACCCAAAAATGGAACTGTTTTTGAATGCGTCTTTTGATTCGTTTTTGACTGCTGCGTTTTTTTCCCCATTTTGAAGGGCTGCTAAGGGAAAAACACAGGAGAAAAAAGCAACAGAAACTGACATGTCATTTTCAAAAACGGAGCCTCCTAAAGTGAAAAAATAGATCACTTTAAAAGAGCACAGTCTGAATAGCAAAAATGAATACCCATAGACGTTACTGGGATGTCATTTTAGTTATCCATTTTTTGCAGTGCACTGCAAGAAACAAATCAAAAAGCGGATAAAAAATGCACAGTGTGAATGTAGCCTAAGGCCAAGAGAGTATGTAGGGTAGGCCATTTATCTGGATGCACCTAAATAAAATGGGAATGGTTGGTGATATCAACTTCCTGTTTGTGTCATATGAGTATATGGGAGGGGGAAAACATTTCCAGATGGGTGGTGACCATGGCGGCCATTTTGAGGTTGACCATTTTGATCCAACTTTATTTTTTTCAATGGGAAGAGGGTCATGTGACACATCAAACTTATTGAGAATTTCATAAGAAAAACAATGGCGTGCTTGGTTTTAACCTAACTTTATTCTTTCGTGAGTTGTTTACAAGTTTATGACCACTTATAAAATGTGTTCAAAGTGCTGCCCAATGTGTTGGATTGTCAATACAACCCTCTTCTCCCACTCTTGACAGACTGATAGCAACACTGCAGACAAAATGCTAGAACAGGCTTCCAGTATCCGTTGTTTCAGATGCTGCACATCTCGTATCTTTACAGCATAGACAATTGAGTTCAGATGAGTGATGAGGCAAACTTTTTTGTAAATGGTGATGTGAAAGGGAACCTATCAGCTTATTTTGCCCCCCCAGCTATCACTGTCTGTCCCTGCAGCTTCATAATCCTATTCTTATCATCCCTGTCTGAGCTCAGAGTGTAATGTTAAAAGTGAAAAAAAAATGTATACACATATATTTTCTTATGTAAAAGAGGCAGTCAGTCTACATCTTGGAGACTGTGGTCGGTCTGGCAGGTTAATAGTTAACATTTCAGCTGAATGTCAGAACATGCTGGGAGACCTGATGTGATGTCACAACCATGTGACTACAATAGGCAGATCTAAGTCTTCATAGCACATAATGATGTGGCTTGTTTAGCTCCACCCACTATGGTCACATGATAGTTATGTCACACAAGTCCTTATGACAAGAGAAGTTAATAGTGAGTTAACTATTAACCTGCCAGACAGTCTCCCTCCTCCAAGGTGTAGTCTGACTGCCTCATTCACATAAGAAAATGTAAGTGTATAAATTCTTTTTTTTTTTCACCTTTATTTTTACACTATAATCTCCGACGGTGATGATTAGAATAGTATTATAAAGCTACAGGTACAGACAGTGATATCTGAGGGGGCATAACCACCTGACAGGTTCCCTTTTACAAATAAAACCACCGCTATTGGTCTGACACTAACCCACAGTGGATAGATCCCTCCAAGACTGTTGGAACACAAAAACTGATGGTATGGTGTGGTATATGGGGTACAAAGATAGTGGGGCCATTCTTCACCATTGGAAATGTTACACCCCAGGGCCGTAGGGTACTTGGAACCGGGCTGTTAAGCAGTTCTGGGAGTAACAGGGGTCGAGACCCGGCTTCCCTGATCCTGGGTCAAGTTGTTAAAGGAGTTCTTGGCTTGATAGGGAAGGGGGTTGATGATAGGGTCAGTCATGATGCCACCCATGGTTTGTGGCTATTAGTGGCCACTGCTGCTGCAGAACCTCTAGGGATGGTGGATGGGCAGCTGGGATGGAGTGGCTCTCCACGGGCAGAGCGGATCCCCAGGGCAGTGGATGTGGTAAGGGTGTAGGGTGCAGGACTCACGGGGTTCCTCAGTCCTTTTACTGGTGTGACTGGAATACTGACATGCAATGATATACGGAGTCCTTGCACCTGAGAGCAACTCGGGGCTTTCCTCACCCAACAGGTTCTGAGGCCTCCTTGCTGCGCCTTGGTGGTGGGCTCCTGCTGCTGCTTAGGCTGAGTTGCTGGTCCTTTCTTTCTCCTTGCTTGGTGCCAGTATGGAAGGCAACTCGAGTCCTTCTCCAACCCTAAGTCTCAAGCAGCTGTTCCTGGGCTCTTTGCCTCGGGGCACAGTGTGGCTGGGGAACTTGGAATTCCCAACCTTCCGGTATTGGCTGCCGGGTCGTTAGGCCCTGCACAGCTTCGGATTCCGGTATCCGTTCTGTGGCGCTTCTCCTCTGGGGTGAGCACAACACTGCTTCGCTCCCCAGGCTGTCCTCCACTTCCTCAGACCCCTGACTTGAGTCCTCATAATAGACTGCGCTGTCCTGGGACGAGCTTAGCACTGCTCTCAGTCGACAGGATGTCTTCCTCAGCCCTCCTAAGAACTGAACTGAACTAACTATGCCCCAGACCAGAATTTATAGGGGAGCTCACCCTGAACCCGGGTCTTGATCACCACCTTCAGGCCTGGAGGCAGAAAGGTGTTGTGTGTGGTTTCTGCCTGGTGTGAATACCCTCTGTTGCTGTCAAGTGTGACCCTGCCACCCGGGTGCGATAATAACACTGTTGCACTTGGACTATGGGGTGCCACAGAAACCTTAATGCCACTGGATATCTGAATCATGTAGTAATTTCAGATTTGGCATTGGTCCATTATAAATGAACAGTATAAAGCAGACGCTGGTCCTAGTCACTTTATATACGGTCTGTAAGTAAGTGATCAAAATGGCAATATCCATGTGCAAACATAAATATGTGTGGATACATACCCATTTGAACATAGGAACAGATATGGAAAAATAAGTATTAGCTCCAGAAACTAACCTTCAACACACATTTCACTAGGAACTGCTTAAAGCTTTATAAGGGAGGCTGAATGGAGAAAACATGACCCCATGTGGTGGTAGGTATTTATATCTGCACCATCCATTATAGTTAATGTGTGGATGGACGCCAACCATTATATCGGTGCCAGAGTCTAGTAAGTATTCATTGAGAAGCTGCTTCGCATTTCCCTCACCTGCTTTAAGTTTGTGATTCGTCTGTAAGCCCTCAAGACTCACGCAAAAAGGCTATTACCCGAATCCTGAATGCCACGAATCCCGTACAAGGAATGTATATTCCCTACTCACAAGAGCAATCAATCCTGATACAGATGCTTAAGATTTCCAAAATTCCAAACACTTTTTGAACAAGACCTTACTACAACACCTGCGGGTCTGGAGGCATGCTACATTAAATAAATACGCTGCTCACAAGATGATCCCGAGGGATCTTCGGATAAAAAAAATTACCAACTACCCAATTCAATGATGATTTCACCAAACAATGGAATAAAATCCTATCGCAATGGTCCCTAAAATTAATTGATTTGATATTAGTGGAAGAAAAAAGGAAACTATCAACCTTGGAGGACAATATCACCTCATTACAGCAAGAAGTGAATAAATTTGTCTCACATGATGATTACGAGGATTTGAACGATCGTATGCATAAACATATTGATGATCTGGAAAAAAAGATCATTGACACTAAAAAATCTGAATACGATCGGGAGTATAAAGATTACAAAACCAACACGGTTTACATTTGGAAGAGGGCAACTCCATATACGCCACGCACTCCACGTAATCCTCGGTGACATCCTTCTCCAAATCATCCTCGTTCCATCTTGAGATATCCACCTAAGGCTAATGGTTCACGTCAGTGTTTCCCAACTCCAGTCCTCAAGGCACACCAACAGGTCATGTTTTCAGGATTTCCTTAGGATTGCACAGGTGTTAGTTTAATCACTTGCACAGGGGATAATTCCATCATCTGTCTAATGATAAGGAAATCCTGAAAACATGACCTGTTGGTGTGCCTTGAGGACTGGAGTTGGGAAACACTGGTTCACGTAATGTGAGCTTTTCTTCTCCACCAACCACGGTTGAATCAGTCGGGGGCTTTTCTGAATCGGATAGTAATAATGCTTCTACGTCAATGTCTGGGAGATACCACACCAGAAGTTTCACCTCATCAAGAAACGGGGAAAGACATTTCCTGCAGGGATCAAACAGAGGAGCACAGAGCCGCAAGTAAGTAAATCTGAACATGAATTTACGGTTATTAACTTATTGGCTAACATCTTGTCAGAGTCTCAGAAATCTATTCTAACCAAGGGACTGAACTTTGTACCTGTGACAAGGGTGAATCTGTTTCAAACATTGAAGGACTAAGCAAGTTTGTCCGTAATTTAACGGTCAAAAGACCCTTATTTTCTGATAATAAGGACTCTAGTTCAAATGTCTGTAATGATGCCTCCTTTGGGGAACTTGGAACTGAAGGAGATATTGTGTCTGCGGGATACTTATGGTTTGGGTGGTCACACTGAGGAGGAAATTTACAATATTAATAAAAAGCACACAGTGCATTGACAACATCTAACCCCCTTTATTATCCAGTGGCCTCCAGAGTACCTGCCATGGTGTCCTTTCAAGGACTGATGGAGAAAGAGCTAAAAGAGCTCTTGGACACAAGAATGCCGGTTCATGACAATCTTATGATATTGGAACGCTCCGCACTTGGAGAATTGCTGGCTAATCCCAAGATTGTAATAAGGTCGTTTGACAAGGGCATCTCTGTGGTTGTATTAGATACCTTGGTATACAGAAGGGAAATTTTACATATACTACAGGACCACAGCAAATACCGTCCTTTGTCAGAAGATCCCACACACATTTTTCAAAATTAACTTGCCATTCTATTAGAGAAGGGAGTTTTCGTGGGAACAATACATTTTAAAACAAAGGAGTACCTCTTTGTACAAAAAACAATATTTCCCGTTTTTCATGCCCTCCCCAAGACACACAGTGGTGTTTTTGCCTCACCTCTTCGGCCGATCCTGGCTGGGATTGGTTCCCTCTACGAGAAGCTGTCAGAGTGGGTGGACACTAAATTTCAAGTCTTGGTAGAGGGCCTGAGAGGCAGAATTATAGACACAAAACATTTATTACAGTGTCTTGGTCATTTGAAGTGGGATAGTAAATCCATTTGGATCACCTTGGATGTGGCTCAGCTCTATTCATCTATTTTACATGACACAGCTATCATAGTTATTTCTAACATCTTATGTAGAACATGTGTGTTTGAAGATGAGAAGGAATTTTTGCTCCTGTGCATTGAGCATTTGCTCAAAAGAAATTTTTTCAAATTTGATTGCTGCTTTTCTGTCCAGAAGTGTGGCTGCCCCATGGGAGCTAAATTCTCTCCGTCTCTAGCTAATTTTTATATGAGAGTGAGAGAATGAATTCGTATAATGTTCTGTCAGTCCCTTTATTGATCAAATTCGATGGTACGGGAGATACATCTACAATATAATCCTCATTTGGACCCTGTCGCCTGATGTATCCCCAGTTACCACTCGCAGCCCCTATTAGAGTTCTTTATGAACAACGAATATAATCTCTCCTTTACAATGGATGTATGTACAGTACAAAATGTACCTCATTTCTTGATGTACAACTTAAAGGGCAATGCGGAAACAGGTGTCATCAGTTCGAAACTGTTTAGGAAATCAATTTGTGGCAACTCCACACTTCATGCGGATAGTTGCCACCCTTAACATGTGGTTAAAAATGTACCTCTTGGTGAATTTATCCAGGCCAAAAGAAATAGCTCAAAAGTGGAGGATTATCAAAAAGAAGCCAAAATCATCACTGGGGGATTGAAGGAGAGAGGGTTCACTTTTGAGGGATGGAGGGCTCACTCTTTCCCACACACCCCACCCTAGCAACAACCACAGCGGAGGTGTCGGCTTGCTCCTGTCCGACAGCTGCTCCTTCACCCCAATTACAACACCACCCTCTGCCTCCCTCCCCTCCTTCGAGGTGCATTCCTCATCTTCTGCCTCTGCAACCTTCAGCTCGCTGTCATCTACCGCCCCCCAGGATCTACACGCACCTTTCTTGACCATTTCATCACTTGGCTTCTCCACTTCCTCTCCTCCAACATGCCCACTATCGTCGTGGGCAATTTCAACATCCATATTGACAACCCCCGCCACGCTGCCGCTAGACTCCTATCACTGATCACCTTTTTTGGGCTTTCCCAATGGTCCTCCTCAGGCACTCATAAGAATAGGCATACGCTTGACCTTGTCTTCACCCACCTCTGTTCCCTCACCGACCTCTCAAACTCGCCCCTCCCCCTATCCGACCACAAGCTGCTGTCTTTCCTCTCCCTCTCCCCTCCTACAACACTCTCCTCTTTCTGGAAACTCACTGATCCCCGCAGAAACCTGAAACTTATTGATTTCCACTCATTCTCTGCGTCCCTTCTCCCTCTCACAGGCTTAGCTTCCTCACTTGATGCTGCCGCTGCCACCTCCCTCTACAACACCACATTAACTACAGCCCTCGATCAGGCCGCTGACCTCATATACAACAAAACCTGCGCACAGAGGAAGCCCTGGCTCACCACCCTCACTAAAGAACTGTGTCCGGCATCCAGAGCGGCCAAACAGAGATGGAAGAATTCCCACTCCGCGGTGCACTTCACCATGTACAAACAGTCCCTCACTAACTACAAGACAGCACTCACTGCCACAAAACAAGCCTACCTCTCCCCCGCCCGCACCCCCCCTCCGGTGCCCGTATCCTCCCCCCGCAGTAGACCCCGCAACCCCCTTCGGCGCCCACAGACCCCCGACAACTTACTTACCTATTCGGATAGGACCTTTGGTGATGTCACAGTCATGTGATCAGTCACATGACTGTACATCACCGTAGCTCCACCTCCTGTCGTCTACTCTTCCCTGTTTCCCAGCTATGACATGGAGCTGTCACAGCTGGGAAGGAGGGAAGGGGAGGCAGAGAGGCAGAAGGGGGGAGCTGAAAGACTAAAGAGGAAACAGAGAGACATAAGAGGGGACCAGAAAAACTGGAGAGAGAAGAGAGGTTCAGAAAGATGAAAGAGGGGGAGCACAGACACATAAGGGTGGACCAGAAAACCTGAAGAGAGGACAGAAAGAGGGAAGGGGGTGCAGAAAGATGAAAGAGGGGGAGCAGAGAGGGATGTGAGGCAGAGAGACATAAAGGGGTCCAGAAAGACTGAAGGGGAGGCAGAGTGACAAGGGGTGACCAGAATGACTGAAGGGAGGCAGAGAGACATAAGGGGGGACCAGAATGACTGAAAGGGGGCAGATAGACATAAGGGGTGACCAGAATGACAGAAGGGGGGCAGAGAGGCATAAGGGGGAACCAGAAAACCTGAAGGGGGGCAGAGAGATGAAGGGGGTAACATAAACACGAAAGGGGGGGGGCAGAGAGACATAAGGGGGTACCAGAAAGACTGAAGGGGGGCAGAGAGATGAAGGGGGTAACATAGACACAAAAGGGGGGGCAGAGAGACATGAGGGGGACAAGAAAGACTGAAGGGGGCCAGAGAGATGAAGGGGGGGACATAGAGATGGATGGGGGGGCAGAGAGATGAAGGGGGGGGGAGCAGAAATATTGAAAGGGAGCAGAGACGCATAAGGGGGGACCTGAAATACTGAAGGGCAGCAGAGAGACATAAGGAGGACCAGAAACACTGAAGGGGGAGGCAAAGAAACAAGGGCAATGACCAGAAAGACTCAATGGGGGGCAGAGAAATGAAGGGGGGGAACATAGAGACGAAAGGGGGGCAGCAGAGAGGGAAGGGGGCTGAGAGACATAAGGGGGGAACAGAAATACTGAAGGTGAGCTGAGAGACATAAGGGGGACAAGAAACACTGAAGGGGGGCAGAGAGATGAAGGGGGACCATAGAGACAAATGGGGGGGAGCAGAGAGGAAAGGGGGGCTGAGAGGCATAGGAGGGGAGTAGAAATACTAAAGAGGAGCAGAGAGACATGAGGGGGACCTGAAATACTGAAGGGGAGCAGAGAAGCATAAGGGGGACCATAAACACTGAAGGGGGGAGAGAGAAATAAGAGGGGAACAGAAAGACTGAAGGGAGACCAGAAACACTGAAGGGGGAGCAGAGAGACTGAAAGGAGGGCAGAGAGAGGAAAGGGGGAGCATAGAGAGAGAAGGGGGACCAGAAAGACTGAAGGGTTGCAGAGAGACGAAGGGGGGAGAAGCAGAGATGAAAAGGGGCAGAGAAACAAGGGGGGTCCAGAAAGACTGATGGGGGGCAGAGAGACTGAAGGGGGGGCGGAGAGACATGGGGTGACCAGAATGACTGAAGGGGGACAGAGAGACTGAAGGGGGAACAGAGAAAGGTAAGGGGAGACCAGAAAGAAGAAAGGGTGAAGCAGAGAGTGGGAAGGGGGGGCACAGAAACAGAAGATGAGCAGAGCAAGGAAAGGGGGATAGAAAGACAAAAGGGGAGAGCAGAGTAAGGAATGAGGGGCAGAGAGATGAAAGGTGGAGCAGAGAAAGGGAAGGGGGCAGAGAGATGAAAGGAGGTAGCAGAGAGAGGGAAGGGGGGCAGAGACATGGGGAAGAAGAGAGACGGAAGAGAGGGCAGAGACATGGGGAAGAAGAGAGAGGGAAGGACAGTGCTTTTTTTATGCAAAAATATTTGCTGGTACGCATATCCGAAGTTGAGGAGCGGCGGGGGTGGGGGTGGGTGCTGTCAGACAGCAGCCGAAGTTGAGGGGCGGGGGGTTTTGCCGGGGGGGGTTCTATCAGCTGGCGGGTGAGGTTGAGGGGGAGTGCTGTCGGGCGGCCAGGAATCCTGATGAGGCACTATGCAGTAGGTGTCGGTCACAATGTAGCTCCGCCCCCGCTTATTTTCCGGTACCCCGTACCACCACAAAAAAAGCACTGGGGGCAGAGACAAAAGGCGGAGCAAAGGGGCAAAGAGAACACATGGTGATCATAGGGGGCACAGGGGGGCCAAAAAGAGCGCAGAGTGGCAGTGATGCCCTCCCGATGCGACAGCATTGGGCCTATTTATAGTAATAAATAATAATCTAGTTTGGGTTTGTGAACATGTTATTTTGCACAATAAATGGAAGCATTCTTGTGTTAATGGAAAAGTCTGTCAACTCTCCCATTCTGCTGGAAATGCAGAAAACTGGATATTAGAGGTGGATGAGAAATCTGCACTGCTGTATGATGAAACAAATGAGTAACAAAGTACGTGTGGAGCCCACTGGGACGGGGTACTCGGTACCGGACCGGGTCGCTGCTGGGGATGTCACGGAGGTCCTGGTCCGGACCGTGTCCCGGGTTCTCACAAGTAAAAGGGGATATATACAAAGAATACAGTTTGTCGTGACACCACCCACGGTGTGTGGTCAATGATGGGACCACCGCTGCTGCAGAACCTCCGGGGATGATGTTTGGCAGCTGGAGATGTAATAGCTCTCCGCGGGTTCCCCAGTGAAGTGATAGTTAAAGTCTATGATAGTTATGATGGGGGGTTGCAATAGGTGCAGTTCACTTAATTTCCTGCTGCTGCAGCCTTCTTCCAGCCGGTATGCAGAGCTGACAGGCTGTGACTCCCCAGGTGGGACCTTTCTGCTGTCGTGCTGGAAGAAATCAGTCACAGACAAGGGTGCAAAGATATAGTAAAGTTCTGTCTGCAGGGAATCACACACGGGAGTCTGAAGCAGGGTTCACTGGCTTTACTGGTCAGTTCTCTTCAAACAGTTACAGCAGTTCTTAGTACAGTGCACTTCTTAACACGTGTTACAGGCATTCTACTCCGGTTTCTACTCAACTCCATGCAGCCAGTTTGTCACACTGCGACCACTCACTCTCTCTAGGGTCCTTTCCAGGCAGTAGTCTCTCTCTCTGTGTGTGTCTCCGGACGGTGTAGCGGTAGCTCGGACCCTTGTGGGTCCTCGTGGTTGCCACTGTGCTTTCTGTCCTTTGGGTGAGAACCCCAACTTAGAAGTGGAGCTCCCTGTTGGTGAATTTGGGGATACTGGGTAAATCTTCAGTTCCCCGTCAGAGCCGACACTCTGCAGTGTGCCTAGCCTCCAACAGTCCTCTCCCGCAAGGCACTATGAGGCTCCCTCTGACCCGTGTGACTCCAGCTTCAGTAGGGAAGACTTCTCTTTAGTTTGTGAGTGCTGCCGTGTTCCTCAGACTCAGTACTGCTGATTTGTCTCTTTCCTCACACTCTCCTGGGGTGCTGGCTATGGATGAGCTTTCTCTCCATGGTTTCTGTGACTCTGTGGATTCTGCATCTCCATCAACCCCACTCCTCCAGAACGTGTGTCTCTTCCTTTTGGTGTCTGTGCTGCTCAGCCTACTATGCCCTACTTCTGGGTCTTTGCTGGTCGGCACCCTCGGCCTACTAACTCCTTCCTTTTCCTCTTCCTCTACTTGTACCTTCTGTCACCTGACCTACCTGTGTTCCCACCCACTGTCCTCTAAACCCACCACCCCTTGCCCGCCTAGAGTTCTGGGCTCCGAGTTGGGTGCTGCCTCCTAGTGGTGTGTGGGATGTCTGTGAGGGTGTTTATTACATAAGCTGTCTTTTCCTCCTACCTGGCTGCAGTTCCCTATGGGGCCACCCTGGTCGCAGGGGCGCCACTTACGGTATATAAATCATAGGTGGTTTTATTCTACATGTTTCGAAGTGCTTTCCTCACTTCTTCCTCAGGATCCCAACCAAGTTCACAAGTCGAATAAAATCACCTATGATTTATAAACTTTTTTAGTCCTTCATTTGATCATACAGCCACACGGATTTCTCATCCCCCTCTTAAATAATGTTTTCTGTGTTCTCAATCGGCGTGTGGTACATGGATTTCTGCAGCAGTTGCTTTATGCGATTATAACTGGTTGTGAGTCACACAACCTGACTAAGTGAGCAAACGAATAATTAGTGTTTTTTCATTTGTTACAAGGGTAAGATTCTATTTACGCTTAATATTTATCCACATTTTTCTGTTATTTTGCTAATAACCCGTAGCGGGGTTGTGCACGTCTCGGGCTGTCGCTGCTCCCTGTCACGGTACCGCGCCCGAGGCTGTGTGGGCCCGGTAGTCCAGATCAACAAAGTTGGCCAAACAGATAAGGGGTTTATTCTTGTCGTGACGCCACCTGTGAGAGTTCCGGTGATTTCACCGGCGCTGCTTGGGCCTCCGAGGGATGCGATGCAGCAAGATGGAATGCTCCCCACAGGACGAGCGGAGTCCCCAGAGACAGGAGCTGCACAAGATGTTGTGAGGCAGCTGCGGTACTTCTAGCGTGCGGAGATGGACAGTTCTGAAAAAGGCACGGACACTGATAGTCTCTGTAACGGGTATTTTACTGTATCCAGCAGGTGATACATGGTATACATGTAACGGGTAACGGACCGTATGGACTTAGCAAGGACCAGTGTTTCTCAGAGCTCCGCGGTGTTCCTCCATTCTAACTTATTCTAGATGAGTTGCTGATGTCGCCTTTGACTGCCAAGGTCGGGTACAAGGGGTTACTTAAATTTCCCTGCCGGTGTGTACGTTCTGGTGTGAGGGGTAACCTGGGTCCTTTTGGTGGGTACTCTGCTGGCAAGACGGCTCTGTTTGCGGCGGCGGTGGGATACTCCTGTAGAGCGGTCCCTCCACTCCTGGTTTGCATAGCAGTGATAAACGACTGCCAGCTTCGGAACCAGTGATCCGGTTGTAGATGGGCGCGGGTGTATTTTGACCCGTGGATATTCGCCCAGAGTCCGGTTTCAGGGCACCAAGCATCGGCGCCAACCGGAGGTGGTCTGGGGGCTGCACGGGACTGTCCAGAGCCCCCTCTCCTACGTTCCTCCCAACAACTTCTTCTTCCTCCCTCCTTCTCCTACATTCTCCACTAACACACTACTCTTACACTCCACCCACCAGGACCTTATTGGCCCTCTGTTCTGATGTGCATGTAGGGTATGGAGCTCTGAGTTTTAACTATGTCATCGCTTAGTCAGAGAATACTGCAGCTGCAGTCTGGGCTGCAATACACTCCTGTGATGCACTTGTTGCGGGGTGCCACACTAACAAAGACAGCTTTTCTTCTACAGCATCAGAGAAGCACAGTAGTATAAAGGAGTGCACTGGTACAGAGGAGCAGAGTGGTACAGAGGAGCAGAGTGGTACAGAGGGCAGAGTGTTACAGAGGAGCGCAGTGGTACAGAGGAGCGCAGTGGTACAGAGGAGCGCAGTGGTACAGAGGGATACCAGTTAATCCTGACCTAAGGGCCACAGCTGGTCAGACGGCGAGACTAAAGCAGTTACTCAACCAAAAGACAAGAATATGGTGGAACAAAGCGTTCTTAGAACGCTATCTTATGCGAGATTTAATACCTAGAGGACTTAGGATACAAGTCTTTCCCTCCTTCAAGGTAGAAGACCCTGAGATTAAGAACCAATGGGAAGAACTGTCCACGATTTGCTCAAGAGGGTTATATGGGACTTTTGGTCAAATTGAACGAAAAGTCCCTTGTGACAATTGAAATGGAGATTAACTCCATTCAAGAGAAACTGAATACTGAATTGTCTGGGGAAGCACTGGCAAAATTAAATAGTGACCTTGAGAACAGTTTCTTGAAATGGGAAAAAGAAATACTAACCACAAAAACAAAAAAATATAAAAGGGATGTATTGGACTATAAAAACCATGTAGTGTATAGGTGGAAGAGCGGAAAAAAGAAACCGCAAGGCTCTCCAAAGAATACACCAAAAAGTCCACCTAAAAAACCACCGAAAAGTCCTCCAACTAATCCCCATGTGAGTCCAAGCTCCGTTTCCTCATTGTCATCACTGGAGGAACCCCAGGGGGGCAGCAAGGGCTGGCCATCTGGACTAAGGGAGGATTTTGATGTGGCAAAGGAGAAAGGGAAGCGAAGTATAACACCCCCAGAACCACAGGGCAAGAAGAGTCGGGGTAAAAATTTGCAGGTAATTAATCTGTCCTCGCATGTACTTACAGTAGACCAAGTGGAGGTGTTGAAGTTGGGGCTGTCTTTTGTGCCGGTGAATAACTTTGACTATTTTACAGCTTTAAAAGACCTGCATCTTTTCACCCGCAAACTAGTCCTCAAAAAACTACATACAAAAAGAGAAAAAGCAGATGATGGCGTTCAAGGAATGGAGCATGACACTATTGGGATCTTGGAGGACTTGGAGGAAGAAGAGGAAGACAATGTGGTAGGTAACCCCCAGAAGTTCCCAAGGTCACTGTATCCACGATCAACCACGTTCCCCCCACTGTCCGCATGCCCAGAAATAGAGACCTTCCATAGGTTGGTAGCACAAGATTTCAAAAAATTGGCTGGCCACCGAGAAGGGACAGACAATTTAACACACCACCAAAGATTAGCCATGAAGGAGCTGAGGGCGATGTCAGATGTGATTATAAAACCAGCGGACAAGGGGGGGAACGTGGTTATCTGGCCTGTGCAAATGTATGAACGTGAGGCCTTCAGACAATTGAAAAATAAAGCTAACTATTCAGTCGTATCTCATAATCCTTTAAAAAGTTTTATGTCACAACTGTTTGAGATTGTGGACAAAGCTTTTCAGGATGGGATAATCCCAAAAAAAATATGGGAAGGACTCCTGACTAAGGAGCCGATAGTTCCCACCTTCTATCTCCTACCGAAAATCCACAAAGATCCCCTCAACCCCCCGGGACGTCCGATTGTGTCTGGGATAGGGGGGCTGTGCGACCCAGTGTGCAGGTTTATCGAATTTTACCTGCATCCACTTGTGGAAACACTGCCCTCCTATGTCCGTGACACATCGGACGTCCTGAGGCAAGTTGATGGGATCTTTGTGGACTCGGAGACACGTCTAGTCACGGCAGATGTGGAGTCCTTGTACTCATCAATATGTCATCAAGATGGGCTTAGAGCCGTAACTTTCTACTTGGAGAACAGCAGTCTGGAGGAATCCCTCAGTGCTCTGATTTTGAATCTCCTAGATTATATCCTAACCCATAACTTCTTTCTCTTTAAGGACCGGTTCTTCCTTCAGCAGCGGGGGACGGCAATGGGGGCGGCGTGCGCGCCCTCCTACGCAAATCTCTCTCTTGGCTATTGGGAGAGGGAGATTTTCGAGGGGGGGGGGCGCCTGCGCCGCCACCCAGGTGCTGTCATGGATGAGGTACATCGATGATGTATTGATGTTGTGGAAGGGAACAGTTTCTCAATTGGAAACCTTTTTGGTTCATTTGAACTCTAATGAGTATAATATCAAACTGACCTACACACATCATGCATCATCGGTGGACTTTTTAGATATAAAACTCCATATTCATTCCGACGGGTCTATACAAACCGATATGTATCGGAAAGATACATCGGTAAACGCAGTATTGCACGCCTCTTCAGCCCATACACCGGCAACGATCTCTGCAATTCCAATCGGTCAGTATCTAAGAGCAAGAAGAGTGTGCTCAACAGATAACTTTTTTGAAGGACAGGCTGAGGATTTGAGAGATCGTTTCCTAGCAAGAGGCTATAGTAAGCGGTGCATTAAGCGGGGCTACACCAGGGCTCGAAGGAAGAATAGGAATACCCTGCTGCTGGGGAGTGACCGGTCTGAAGGGAAAGGTTCAAATCAGGGACCTCAAGTGGTCCGCTTTATAACAACATATAATGATAAATGGGATAGGATTAGGGATATTCTAAAGAGACACTGGGGAATTTTGGGACTGGTACCGGGTCTAAGTGACGTAGTTACTGAACGACCAATGTTGACTGCAAGGAGGAGCAGTAGCCTCAAAGATATGTTGGTGCATAGCCATTATGTAAGGGAATCCAAACCTATAGTGAGTGGGAGTAGAAGGACTGTGGGATTTTATCCGTGTGGCTCATGCCTGGCATGCCGGAACATGGAAAGAACAAAAACATTTACAGCGGCCAATAACGGACGCATATACGATATCCGACATTACCTAACATGCACAACTAGAAACGTGATATATCACGCCACATGCCCATGTGGCCTGATATACATTGGCCTTACATCACGGGAATTCCGTGTCAGAGTAAGGGAGCATATTAGGGACATAGAGGCAGCTAAGAAAATGGAACATGGTGATCCCAATCTAAAAACTCTACCCCGCCATTTTAAATCCATACATGATTGCGACACAACCAACTTAAAATTCAAAGCGATTGACGTGTGTCATTTAGGAGCAAGGGGTGGGGACTACAAGAGAGCCCTTGAGAGGAGGGAATGTCAATGGATAGTCCGCCTTGGGACGCAGTCCCCGGGTGGACTGAATGAAAAACTAAGTTTTTCCTCATATCTCTAAACATAAAGGCGCATTATTACGCCTTTAGAACCATTGGTGGACCCAATATCCCTCTCCATTGTTAATGGGGGGTGATTTATGTCCGACCAATGAAAAAGATGGATCTTGGTCTTTTGGTTGATTCTGCATATAATGTTTCGGCTGTCTGCCATGCTGTGGAACCCCAGTTCCCTGAGGGTTCCTCTTAGGATAACTAATGATATGGTTTTAACTGTCTTGTATTTGTCTTTTTTCTATGTTTTTTAGCTGTTCTGTATTCCCCCACACAATGGTCTACCAAAATAAATCTCTGGACACTATAAACAAGGTGGAATCGCTTTCTGCAATGGGACAATCCGGGCTTTCTATATATAGGGCGGAGGAAAAGAAGAAATGCTACAACATTAGAAAATATGGAACTTTGTTCCCCTATATTGCTGTACATGCTCACGTATTAGATTATGCCTGGTAAAATGTCCCGTATATGTGGCACAAAGTGATGTTTTTCTCTCAATAAAAAGGTATGGTTAATACAGACCAGAGGTAGTGAAAAGAAAGTGGGCAAAATTGCCCTCTTCTAAAATGGCGTCCGCGGACCGTGCATGCGCGGTCGCGCATCACCGGGCTGCGGTGAAAGGCTTCTGACACACAGGAAGGAGCGTCATATGACGCACTTCCTGTGGATGAATGCCGGAAACCAGGGCCGGGACGATAGGTAGGCGACCCTAGGCGATCGCCTAGGGCGCCATCTTGTGGAGGGCGCATTGCCCGCCCCCTGGAGGGCCCCGCACCCCCTGGAGGGCCCCGTGCTGACCGCCGGCGGCCGCGCCGGCCAGAGAGGAGGGAGGAGGGGACAACCTGTCCTGCAGCTCTGCCCGGTGCCCGCCCCTCCTTTCCTCCAACATGGGGCCTATGGAGCGCGGATCCGAGGAAACAGCTGAGTTCCTCGGACCCGATGTTAGTGTACTGAGCATGCTCTGCTCAGTACACTAAAATCGCTCTGTGCCATAATATCACTTCTGCAATGTATATTCATACATTGCAGAAGTGATATCCTGTGAAATGAAAGGGTTAAAAATAAAAAAATCTTTATTCTCACCTCTCCACGATCCAGCGATGCCTCCTGTGCTCGGCTCTGTGCTTCCAGGACCTGGCCTGACGTCACAGTGCAGTCACATGACTGGTTACCGCGGTAACCCGTCATGTGACTGTGACATCACGCCAGGTTCTGTGCATCAGAAGAAGAGAAGCTGGGAGCAGCGCGGGTGTCGTGGAGAGGTGAGAATGATGATTTTTTTTATTTTTTAAGCTCTGCAGAAGGAGGACAAAGAGGGTCTGCAAAGAGGGGGGCAAAGAGGGGGTGCAAAGAGGGGCTGCAAAGGGGGGCAAAGAGGGGCTGCAAAGAGGGGAGCAAAGAGGGGGGCAAAGAGGGGCTGCAAAGGGGGGCAAAGAGGGGAGCAAAGAGGGGGGCAAAGAGGGGGTGCAAAGAGGGGCTGCAAAGGGGGGCAAAGAGGGGCTGCAAAGAGGGTCTGCAGAGAGGGGAGCAAAGAGGGGGACAAAGAGGGGGTGCAAAGAGGGGCTGCAAAGGGGGGCAAAGAGGGTCTGCAAAGAGGGGGGCAAAGAGGGTCTGCAAAGAGGGGGGCAAAGAGGGGGTGCAAAGAGGGGGGGCAAAGAGGGGCTGCAAAGAGGGGGGCAAAGAGGGGCTGCAAAGAGGGGGGCAAAGAGGGGCTGCAAAGGGGGGCAAAGAGGGTCTGCAAAGAGGGGGTGCAAAGAGGGGCTGCAAAGGGGGGCAAAGAGGGGCTGCAAAGAGGGGGCAAAGAGGGTCTGCAAAGAGGGGAGCACAGAGGGGGGCAAAGAGGGGGTGCAAAGAGGGGGGCAAAGAGGGTCTGCAGAGAGGGGAGCAAAGAGGGGGGCAAAGAGGGTCTGCAGAGAGGGGAGCAAAGAGGGGGGCAAAGAGGGGGCAAAGAGGGTCTGCAGAGAGGGGAGCAAAGAGGGGGGCAAAGAGGGTCTGCAAAGAGGGGGTCCAAAGAGGGGCTGCAAAGAGGGTCTGCAAAGAGGGGGGCAAAAAGGGTCTGCAGAGAGGGGAGCAAATAGGGGGGCAAAGAGGGGGTGCAAAGAGGGGCTGCAAAGAGGGGGGCAAAGAGGGGCTGCAAAGAGGGGAGCAAAGAGGGGCTGCAAAGAGGGGGGCAAAGAGGGTCTGCAGAGGGGAGCAAAGAGGGGGGCAAAGAGGGTCTGCAAAGAGGGGGGCAAAGAGGGGCTAGGCAAAGAGAGTCTGCAGGGCAAAGAGAGGGCTGCAAAGAGGGCGAAAGCAAAGAGGGCCAAGAGGGCTGCAAAGAGGGGGCAAAGAGGGGCGCAAAGAGGGGGGCAAAGAGGGGCTGCAAAGGGGGGAAGAGGGGCAAAGAGGGGTAGGCAGAGGGCAAGAGGGGCAAAGAGGGTGCAAGGGGGGGTGAAAGGGGGACAAAGGGTGACAGGGGGGAAGGCAGGGGAAGGAATCCAACACTGATGCTGCAAAACATTGGGATCGGATGCCTATTTGGCATCCGATTGCAGTCATCAGTTTGGATCAGTTGCTGTCCGAGGGGTGCTGCAAAAAGTCTGATCCCCTCGGACAGCACAAAAACACTGTGTGAAAGCAGCCTTATTTGGCACGGATCAGGTCGGATCCAATTCAGTCCGATTTGACCCGCTGTGCCAAAAATCGAAGCAGGCTGCGATTTTGGGCACAGCAAAAAATCGGCCAGAATCGGATCCGACAAAAATCGGATGCCAATAAGGCCAAATCCGATGTGAACCGTGCCCATAGGATAACATGGGGCCAAAATCTGATCCGTGGCTGTCCGTTTTAAAACGGACAGCCACGGATCACAGAAAAACGCAGTGTGAAAGCAGCCTTACAGCAGACGCACGGTGACGGCGGCCGCGGTGAGTGTGCAAAGGCGCGCTTCCCCCCCCTGGCCCCCGCATACTGGGCCCTGTATACACCACTGGGCCCTGTATACACCACTGGGTCTTGTATACACCACTAGGCCCTGTATACACCACCACTGGGCCCTGTATACACCACCACTGGGCCTGCTGTATATACTGCTGGGGCCTGTATATACCACTGGGGCTGCTGTATATACTGCTGGGGCCTGTATATACCACTGGGGCTGCTGTATAACCCCTGGGGCTGCTGAATTACCCTGGGGCTGCTGTATAACCCCTGGGGCTGCTGTATTACCCCTGGGGCTGCTGTATAACCCCTGGGGCTGCTGTATAACCCCTGGGGCTGCTGTATAACCCCTGGGGCTGCTGTATTACCCCTGGGGCTGCTGTATAACCCCTGGGGCTGCTGTATTACCCCTGGGGCTGCTGTATTACCACTGGGGCTGCTGTATTACCACTGGGGTCTGTATATACCACTGGAGAGGCTGCTGTATACCACTTTGCTGGGGGCTGTATACCTGTGCTGGGGTCCACCCTCGGCTTATACACGAGTCAATAGGTTTTCCCAGGTTTTGGGGGCAAAAGTAGGGGGGTCGGCTTATACACAGGTCGGGTTATACACGAGTATATATGGGTAGTAATCCTACAATGTCTGCTGGACATGGTATGAGGAGGTTTATGGCTCAGTACACACTCCATACTTCATGGTAAGGGGAGGGTTTATGGCTCAGTACACACTCCATACTTCTTGTTATTAACCAGTTAATGCTCTCTTGTCCACCGCACTGCAGTTTCAAAAGAGGACAACAGCGAGACAAGCAGCAACATGGCATCAGAGAGTCCCTGACCTCGAAATAGAAGATCCTCAGATCCTGGTATTGTGACATAATATTAAGAATAATACTTTTTGCATTTATATTACACTATGAACTTCACAGCACTTTACATACATCATGAACACTGTCCCCATTGGGGCTCACAATGTAAACAACCTATCAGTATGTCTCTGTAGTGTGGTTGGACGAACCTTTTATAGGTCCCCGTTAAATTAAATTAACTTTCAAAGTATGCTGACATTTTTATTCCCAGACATATTTCGGGGGGGGGGGGGGCGCCGTTTGCCTTACCTGCCTAGGGCACCAAAATGCTTTGTCCCGGCACTGCCGGAAACCGCCGCTCGGGATAGCGCGGCCTCACATGTGCGGCAATGAGCGGCGTAATAGCAAACAGGTGGTGGGCGGTAGTGGTGGGGGGTATATAGGATGGGGGTGACATAGCCAAAGACATGCCCCCTGAGGAAGCAATCAGGGAAACGCGTTGGGGCGTCCCCTAGAGGTCATCCAGGCACATAAGTACTAGGCATGGGTAAGCATGAAACTATGAAGTATGTGATATGTTTCTAGATAATGGATGTCTTGATAGAGCCATGGATTAGTAATTGGTATATTGAGAAGGGACTATAAATTGGAACTTCTATATACTATGGGTGAAAGCCCTAAAATCTAATTATGCATGTCTCTGTATCACAGAATCTGTGTTTGAAAAAACTACCATGTCTTGTCTTACTGTGTTTGGAGTAGGACTTTAACCCCTCCATGTCCTCTCATCCATTTCCATGTAATTCTAAGATTTTTTAATATGAATTGAGCACTTTATATCTGCAATTTTACTCTTGATGTACTAATAAAAGCATTTATAAGAAAAGCAGTTTATTGGTGCAATTGTATATTTGGTATAGAAACTCTCCAAAACCGATGAAACATGATTAATTACAGAGGAGCGTAGTGGTACAGAGGGAGGAGCGCAGTGGTACAGAGGGAGGAGCGCAGTTGTACAAAAGGAGGAGCGCAGTGGTACAGAGGGAGAAGCGCAGTGGTTCAGAGGAGCACAGTGGTTTAGAGGAGTAGCACACAAGGGCCGCAGGCAGTGCACAGTGGTACTTGGCAGCATACAGGGACCCCACGCAGCACACAGAGGCCCAAGGCAGCATAGAGGTGTCCCAGGCAGCGCACAGGGGCACCAGAAAGCATAGAAGGGCCCCAGGCCCCACTGGAGTTGTGTCTTAGGTTCCATTCTCACTGTACTTTTTTGGTCTGTTTTTCCTCATCAGTTTCTGGAACCAAAACCAGGAGTGAGTGATAAATCCAGAAGTGGTGATATGTTTCTATTAGACATTTCCTCTGATTGTTCCACTCCTGGTTTTGGCTACAAAAACTGATGAGCAAAAACAGAGCAAAAATAGAACAAAAACGCAGTGTGAATGGAGCCTTAAACCCAAGTCCCCTGCCCCCAGTCTTGTATTCAACTGCCTCCATCTTCTTTTGTTATCGCCACCACTCTGCTCGGTCTCTGGTAATTCATGTAGAAAAGACATCTGTACAATCACAAATGGTAAAATCCAGATTTGTATTGATAGAAAAAATAAATGCAAAAAACATAATATTACATAGGAAAAAGATAATTCATTTAAAATAGATACGTAAGTGGCCAGAAGGTGGCAGTACAGAGGAGCACAGTGGTGCCAAGGAGCACAGTGGTACCATGGAGCGCAGTGGTACAGATGGGCACAGTGGTACAGATGAGTACAGTGGTACAGAGGAGCGCAGTGGTACAGAGGAGCACAGTGGTACAGAGGACCACAGTGGTACAGAGGACCACAGTGGTACAGAGGACCGCAGTGGTCAGTGGTACAGAGGACCGCAATGGTACAAAGGACCACAGTGGTACAATTGGGCAAAGTGGTACAGAGGAGTTCAGTGGCACAGAGGGAGGAGCACAGTGATACAATGGAGCACAGTGATTTAGAGGAGAGCAGAGGTACAGAGGAGCGCAATGATGCAGAGGATTACAGTGGTACATAGGAGTACCAGTGGTACAGAAGAGCGCAGTGGTACAGAGAAGCACAGTAGTACAGAGGGGCACAGTGGTACAGAGTGGCACAGTGGTACAGAGGGGTGCAGTGGTACAGAGGGGCGCAGAGGTACAGAGGGGCGCAGAGGTACAGAGGAGCGCAGTGGTACAGAGGGGCATAGTGGTACAGACGAGCACAGTGGTACAGAGGGACGCAGTGGTACAGAGGAGCGCAGTGGTACAGAGGGGCATAGTGGTACAGAGGAGCACAGTGGTACAGAGGGGCACAGGGTTACAAAGCTTGACAGGTCAGGCAATCCGTCCAGTTTTAGAGCAGCATTAGAAATTTCTATAGCAGGTTTGGGAAATTTCAGGCCTCGAGAGCCGCCAACAAGTCCCGTTTTCAGGATTTGCTTAGCATTGCACAAGGATTGGAATCATCGCTAGTGCAGGAGATTACATTGTCACCTGTGTAATACTAAGGAAATCCTGAAAACATGCACTGTTGGCGGCTCTTGAGGCCTGGAGTTCCTTACATCTGCTCTATAGTAAAAATCCTGCAAACTTGTACTCCTTATCTTGCTAGAGTGTAGTGGCAACGTAATTAACTTGTAGTTCACGACAGAGTTAAAAATCCCTCCATTCTTAAGAACTAAGAGGATTTGTAAGGAATAGGATAAGTAAATTGCAAAGTTGCTTGTTTTTACAAGCCCCTTTCAATGTTGCTCATTTACAATGATGAGAAAACTTTTTAACAGCTACAAAAACATCTTTTAAATGGGTTGGACACAGTGAGGAAAGGAAGAATTAGAAGATTTAGAATGTCATTCATCACCCACACAACAAATTAAGGAATTTTAGGGAAGAAGAGTGTAAATGTGCTGAGTGTGATACGGAAAACAGTGAAAAAGAATGAATGGTAAAATCTCGGTAATAGCCTTACAAATAGCAATTGTCCAAACTGGCAAAGAAATATCTAAAATATATGTATTTAATTTAAAGGACTGAGTGTATAATGGGGAAAACAGCATTTCCACGGAGGAAGTGGAAGAATACAAAAAAATAGATCATCATAGATATAAAATATATAACATAAGATTTGGGGCTATTCCAGATGGAACTGGTGTTGTCGAGCCCCAGGTCCTAGGGTACTCGGGTATCAAGCTCGGAGGGGTTTGCGGGGATGTCACGAGTGGGGGTGCCTGAGCCCGTGGCCTGGGTGACACTTCAAAGAGGGGTTATGTACAAGAGATAAGAGTTTGTCACGTGATGCCACCTGTAGTACCTGGTGATGGGTCACCAGTGCCGCCACAGTCCTCCGGAGGGCGATGGTATTGTGGCAGGAATGGCAAAGCTCCTTACAGGTGGAGCTGGACCTCCGGAGCAGCGTAGAGAAAAGGGGCAGGTTGGAGTGGGACAAAATGGATTTTCATGGAAAAAATATTAAGGGCTCATACCCACTTGTGAGACAGAGTTAGTGTATGTTAGTTTTTTGGATTATATGAAAGATCTTTTTTAAAAAAATTGTGTGGCACTCCCATGCCCCTGTGAAGAGACGTAAATGAAGGCCTCTTTAAATAATGTGCCCATTATAAGGAAGTGGGTCTTTTGTAGTATTGCCCTAGGCAGGGCAGACAAAAATTGTGTTGCACTCCCATGCCCCTGAGAAGAGACGTACATGAAGACCTCTTTAAATAATGTGCCCATTATAAGGAAGTGGGTCTTTTGTAGGATTGGCCTAGGCAGGGCTGCCAAAAGTTGGGAGGCACTCTGATGCCCCTGGATGGAGGCGTGTATGAGGGCTTCTTTTAATATTGTGCCCATTGTAAGGAATTGGGTCTTTTGTAGTATTGCCCTAGGCAGGGAAGCCAAAAATTGTGTGGCACTCTGATGCCCCTGGATAGAGACGTGCATGAGGGCCTCTTTAAATAATGTGCCCATTGTAAGGAAGTTTGTCATTTGTAGTATTGCCCTAGGCAGGGCTGCCAAAAGTTGGGAGGCACTCTGATGCCCCTGGATAGAGGCGTGCATGAGGGCCTCTCTTAATAATGTGGCCATCATAAGGAAGTGGGTCTTTTGTAGTATTGCACTAGGCAGGGAAGCCTAAAGTTGGGAGGCACTTTTAAGCCCCTGGATAGAGGCGTGCATGAGGGCCTCTTTTAATAATGTGCCCATTATAAGGAAGTGGGTCTTTTGTAGGATTGCCCTAGGCAGGGAAGCCAAAAATTGGGAGGCACTTCAATGCCCCTGGAAAGAAACATGGAGGAGAGCCTCTAAATATTGTTCCCATTACAAAGGAGCGGGTCTCCTGTACTTGTAATGCCCATTCTGTAAGCATGGACTAAAACATATACCCCTGGGGGGTATACATGAAACTACTGCCTAACATTTGAACGGTTAGGGTCGTCACTGATCATATGTTGGTGGCGGATGAGGAGAAGGAGGAGCAGTACAGCAGGTAGCCAAAGACATGAAGTGTGTACCGATGTGTGGGTGTGCGGAGGTGCATGGCAATCTACCGGCACAAAATTTAAATTCCGCTATCATTGGTGGTGG
The DNA here is from genome assembly GCA_033576535.1 of Allobates femoralis. Classification (NCBI taxonomy): domain Eukaryota; kingdom Metazoa; phylum Chordata; class Amphibia; order Anura; family Aromobatidae; genus Allobates; species Allobates femoralis. The sequence continues at coordinate 73,980,698 of JARQOC010000001.1, read as the reverse complement.
TGTGGTGAAGTCAGGCCCAATCCAACCCTTGTTCATCTTGATCAGAGTCAGCCTGTCAGCATTTTCAGTTGACAGGCGGGTGCGTTTATCTGTAATGATTCCACCTGCGGAACTAAAAACACGCTCTGACAAAACGCTAGTGGCAGGGCAGGCCAGGACTTCCAAGGCGTAGAGAGCCAATTCCTGCCATGTGTCCAGCTTGGATACCCAATAATTATAAGGCACAGAGGAGTCTAGGATCACTTTAGTACGATCGGCAAGGTACTCCCTCAGCATCTTGGCAAACTTTGCAGTCCTTGTGACACTAACCCGCACCTCAGGGCCTGTGGTATGGGAGGTGCTGAGAAAAGTGTCCAAGATCTTTGAGAGTGTTCCCCTACCTCTGCTGGATTGGACTTGTCCCTCTGTCGGCCGAACGCCTTGGTTGTCCACCGAATTGTGACTTCTGCCGCTAGCGTTTTTAGAAGGGAATTTTTTTTTACTAATTCCGCGACTATGGCCTTCTGGTACTGCAGCATTTTTGTAGACCTCTCCGCCTCGGGAATAAGAGAAATAAAGTTCTCCTTGTAGCGTGGGTCTAAAATTGTCACCAACAAGTAATGAGTGTCCGCCAAGATGTTGATAACACGAGGGTCACGAGACAGGCAGCGTAACATAAAATCAGCCATGTGCACCAGACTGTTAACAGGCAAGACTTCAGGGTCCTCACCAACAGCATGACTGTCCATGCTGGCCTCATCATCCTCCTCCTCCTCCTCCTCTCCCCTGTCCTCTGGCCATCCACGCTGAACCGACTGTCTGACGGTTGTGCATGTATTACCATCAATTCAACATGAAAGTAGCTCTATTTCTTCATCCTCCTCCTCCTCGTCATAGTCCTCCAATGCATGTTGGGATGAGATGAGGTTGGGTTGTGTGTAATCACCCAGTACAGTTTCTTGCGGCAACTCATTGTGCTCCGCTTGCAATGCATCGTCTTTGATTTTGAGCAGAGAGCGTTTTAGAAGACAGAGAAGTGTGATGGTGTCGCTAATGATGGCGTCATCGCCGCTCACCATCTTGGTGGAGTTCTCAAAGTTTTGGAGGACGGTACATATGTCGGACATCCATGTCCACTCCTGATGTCTTATGTGTTGAGTTTGAACTGTATACCGACGGCCTAGTTGATGCTGGTACTCAACAACTGCCCTCTTCTGCTCACAAATCCTGACCAACATGTGCAGTGTGGAATTCCAATGTGTGGGGACATCACACACCAGTCTGTGAGCCGGAAGCTGCAAACGCCGCTGAAAGCCGGCAAGGGCGGCAGAAGCAGTACGTGACTTTCTAAAATGGGTGAACACATGCGACGTACTTTGCCGTGCAGATCCGACAGCTCCGGGCAGGATTTCAGAAACCGCTCAACCATGAGGTTCAGTGTCGAGCCCACTGGGACGAGGGTACTCGGTATCGGACCGGGTCTGCTACTGGGGAAGTCACGGGTGGTCCTGGTCCGGACCGTGTCCCGGGCTGGCAAATAAAAGGGAATATTTACAGGCGATTGTGAGTCGTGATGCCACCCACTATGTGCGGCCAGTGATGGGGCCGCCGCTGCCGCAGAACCTCTGGGGATGATGTAATGGCAGCGCAGATGGAATAGTTCCAGTGGGTAGAATTGTGTTTCCTGGGGCAGTGATGGTAAATGTCTATGTGTGGTGTGCAGGCTCGGTGCTGAGTGCAATTCACTTACTAGCCAGATGCTGCAGAAATCTTTCCTCTGGGCTGGAGCTGACAGGCTGTGGCTCTACAGGTTGCAGCTGTTGTAATCCTGTATGGAGAGAATAGTTCGCAGGCAGAGACACACAAGGGAAACCTATTCAGGGTTCTCCGTGTTTAGTTTCAAAGCTCTTCAGTACAGCTCACAGTTCAGTTACAGTTCAACACAGTTCATACAGTCGGTTACAAGTCTCAATACATGGGCTCACTCTCCCCTCCGGGGTTCCCTTTACTCTCTCTGCAGCCAGGTCTCTTTCTCTGTGACCCCTCACTCTGTCTCTGTGTCCTTTCCGGGCTGTTCACGTGCTCTTGGTTCACTTGGTGTGTGTGGCTCCGGACAGTATGGCGGTGACTCGGGCCCCTGTGGGTCCTCCTGTTTGTCACTGAGATGCCTGTCCTTTGGGGTAGGGACCCTAACATATAGCTGTGGTCCCCCGTCGGTTGTCTGGGGATGCCGGGTAAAACTGCGGTCCCCTCTAGAGCTGACACTCTACTCAGCCCAGCCTCCAGCAGTCCTCCGTGCGAGGCTCTACCAGGCTCTCTCCCTCTGCGTCTTCCAGTATCATAGGAGGGCTACTCTGCCTGCAGTCGGTCGCCTCAGCTGTAAGTCTAGGGCCCGGGTATCACCGTCCCTCTCTTCCCTTCACACTCCTGGGGGTACTGGCTCCGGATAGGCTTTCTCTCTCCTCCGGCTCACACTGGCTCGGTACAGATTCTGCGCTCCTTACACCCCACTTTGCCAGGACGTGTGATTCCTTCTTCCTGCTCAGCTTAGCTCAGCCTGCTGCTGTCTCTTGGCCTGTGCCGTGTTCCTCAGCCTGCTGCTGGTCTGTGTGTTTGCTGCTCGGCACCCAGGGCCTACTGACTCTTTCCTCCTGCCCCTTCACTATTTCTACTGTTAGTCACCAGACTACGTGTGTGCCCAACCCACTGCTCTAAATCCACCACCCCTCGCCTGCCTAGAGTCTCCAAGCTCAGAGCTGGATGCTGCCCTCTACTGTACGTGGGTTGTGTGGGCAGTGAGGGTGTTGTTGTGCAACTGTCGTCCTACCTGCCTGGCTGCAGTTCCCTTTGTGGTCTCCTGGACTCAGGGGCGCCACATCAGCACATGGGCAACGCATGGAACATGTGTCAACTCGCCTCGCCTCAGAGCCGTCACCAGGTACCGGCCATTGTCACACACGACCATGCCTGGCTGTAGGCTCAGCGGTGTGAGCCAGTAATCTGCCTGCTGTTTCAGAGCTGTCCACAACTCTTCAGTGTTGTGGGGATTGACACCTACGCATATTAGCTTCAGCACAGCCTGTTGCCGCTTAGCCAACGCAGTGCAGCAGTGCTTCCAGCTTGGGACTGGTGTGGAGGGTGAAGTGGAGGAGGAGGAGGCTGAGGAGCATATCATGCCAGAGCTGTACACTGTGGGTGAAACTCTGACTGAGTTAGGGCCTGCAATCCTTGGTGTCGGAAGGACGTGTTCCGTCCCAAGCTCAGACTGTGTCACGGCTTCCAGAATATTAACCCAGTGTGCCGTCAGCGAGATGTACCGACCCTGCCCACAAGCACTTGTCCACGTGTCAGTGGTTAAGTGGACTTTGCCTGAAACTGCGTTGTTAAGGGCACGTATGATGTTTTGTGACACGTGCTTATGTAATGCGGGGACGGCACACCGGAAAAAATAGTGGCGGCTGGGGACCAAGTAACCTTGGACAGCCGCTGCCATCAGGTTGCGGAATGCTTCCGTCTCCACCAGCCTAAAAGGCAACATTTCCAGTGCAAGCAGTCGCGAAATGTGTGCATTTAGAACTGTGGCGTGTGGGGCGTTGGCAGCGTATTTGCGCCTGCGTTCCAAAGATTGGTGCATGGATAACTGAACGCTGTGCTGGGACAAGAACGTGGCTGATGATGGTGCTATTTCTGCTTGTGCAAATACAGGTGAAGGACAGGAGGCATCTTCGCCTGCAGTATGGACAGGGGATTGTCTTGCACGCACAACAGTGGAAGACGCAGCGGTGTCACATGAAGACAATGCTCCTGGACTCTGCTGTACGTCCCACAAAGTCAGGTGCTTTGCTGCCATGTGCCTGATCATGCTGGTGGTGGTCAGGCTGCTAGTTTTGCTACCCTTGCTGATGCTGGCATGGCAAGTGTTGCAAATGGTCTTTTTGGAATTATCTGCAGACACCTTAAAAACAGCCAGACTCGGGAAGACCTAACAGTTCTACTGGCAACTTCTGTCGTGTTGTTGTTTCGGGGAATGATTGCCTGTGACTCACCGTGGCCGAGGACTCCGGTTTAAACAGGCAGTAGCTCCTTCCTCCTTGTCACGGGTGGACTGCGCCTGCCGGTAGTGGGGCCCGGTGGAGTGCAGATCAAAGAGTTGAAGACGTCTTGTGGGAACAGATTAAGGGGTTAATTTATTCGTGACGCCACCTATGAGTAGTTCGGTAAGTCTTACCGACGCTGCGAGGCCTCTGGGGGATGGATAGCAGCAAGATGGAACGCTCCCCACAGGCTGAGCGGTGATCCCCGGAGGCTGGAGCTGCTTTAGATGTTGTGCGGCAGCTGCGGTTACCTTGAAGTGCGGACAGACAGTTCATAAGGAAGCATGGACACTGTAAGTCTCTGTAACGGGTCTTTACTGTAACCAGCAAGCAGTACATGGCATACAGTTTACTATCAAAAAGAGACCCCTAAGGGACCATGGAATGTCTTTAAAATCTCAATACTTTATTAAGAAGCTTATAAAAAAGCATAGCTTTACAATTTAATTACAACTATAGAGAAACACAATACAGATAGTCACTGAGACACAGATTACATATCACATTGAAAGGGTATGAAAGGAAGGTCAGATTATTATACAAAGTACCTCAGGGCTCACAAGGAGAAAACCATACTGAGTTCAACTGGTATAATCAAGGATTCCTTTCTTGCATATTAGCTTAACACCTGATATCCAATACAAGTGAGAACAGAACAACACCTATAAGGGAGACCCTGTCTGAGCCTTTACCATTTATTGACACCTGTGTGTAATTATAAGCCTAATGGCTACCTACCAATGACCATTATCACTGCCTATATGCCCACATGCATAGGTGATGATAAGTAATGGTTCCTTCAGTAGATCAACTAGGCTCATTCATCATAGACATCCCCATTTATGATGTGTCTATTCCCTTTCTTTTCCTGACTCAGGTGTCAGCACAAAGCAAATAAAGGACTGACTACTCAATTATCTCCAATCAGATTAATACCAACCTCAGTGGTTAGAGCTCCAATCACCCCGACGGCGTTTCGTCTGGTGAGACTTCTTCAGGGGGTCAGTGCGCCAGTATAGGGGCTCCCCTGGCGGTCTTAAATAGGACGCTTTATTATCTCCCCCCGAAACTGGTGTGCAGAGCCACCCGACCGCGCCATTACCGCGTCCGCGTCACGTGACCACCTCCGATCACGTGCACCCGGCCACTTCCGGTCCTTGGAACGCAAGCGGAAGCGGCGCGCTAATGCGCGTCACTGTCACACTGCGATCGACGTGCCGGGAGTGGGCGGGGCCGGAGTGCGATCACATCTCGCGGGCAACAGGAGCAGGCGGAGGCTGTGCCACAGAACAGCGCCTTATCATCTATCATTGCTAAACAGATCCCATGGGCAGATCAAAAATAGATTAGTGCCAACCATATGACTATACATAGAATAAGTGCTATATCAAGTATATGTTTATATCATAGTTCAGAATATTGGTTTAAGTAAATAACAAAGTGCATTGTGCTGTGCATACATAAGATGTACAAATGTCTATACATCTCATTGTAGAATAAAAAAGTGCTGCAGACGCAGTATAAAGCATAAAGATGCATACCAATAACAAATCACCAGTACACTAATATATCATATACATTGTGAATAATTGCATAGGACCACAGTGATATAAAGTGATCAATCCCCAGGATCCCTCCCAACGAAAGGACATGACGCTTGTATTCCAATCTTCCAACTTCGGTTTGAGTCTAAAGCAGGACAACACGTCATCAGTGCAGAATAACGATGTACAATAACTATAAGAATAAAGAAAACACCGTTAAAATCAATTAATAAAAGACTTAATAGTTAAATGACCGCCTCCTGAGACAGAGGTGTCAAGAGTAGATTAAACACAAAGAATATCTTGTTTTCATGTATCTACAAAAACGCTCCAAACCCAAAATTTTCGTTCAATCCATTCGGTGTGACACAATTTAATCTATAGATCCATTTACTTTCTACCTTCCCCAACACTTTACTCATATTGCCTCCTCTCTGTCCCATATTGATCCTATCAATCCCTACTGCTTGTAGTAAGCTAGAATTACTTTGATGTTTGAGGTAGAAGTGTCTCGGAATTGTCTTCAGAGCCGACGGGTCCTCTGCTGCCGCTCCTTTTTCAATATCAAGCACGTGTTCCCGTATACGCACACGTAGCTCCCTTGTCGTCATCCCGACATAAATTTTGCCACAGGGGCATTCAGCCATGTAAATGACCCCTTTCGTGCCGCATGTAATATGGTGGCGGATGTCATATGTCCTAGTGTTATCGCTGTTATGAAAGGTTTTGCTCTTTTTTATGTTCGGACATGTTACACAGTTTAGACAAGGGTAACAACCCCTCACATCCAACCATTGATTTCCTTTAGGTTTCTCGCGTACAAAGTGACTTTTCACCAGTATGTCTTTCAGGTTCTGAGATCTTCGAGCAGTGATCAAGGGTTTTTCTGGTAAACACCATTTGAGGATCGGGTCACTCATCAAAATGTTCCAGTGTTTCTCCACCACCCGTGTCAACTCCTTCCATTGCTTATTATAGGACATAATTAGACGAGGATGTTGTTCTGCGTCTTCATCTTTTTTCCGGGTACTGTGAAGGAGATCCACCCGCCGGTGGGATTTCGCTCTATTATATACATTTTTAATGGTTTTCCAACCGTATCCTCTCTCCTGAAACCTGCTCTTCAAATCCATGGCCTGGAGTTCAAATGATTGTTCATCCGAACAGATCCGCCTGGCTCGAATGTACTGACCAACTGGGATCCCTCTAATTGTCGAGGGTAGATGTGAAGAATCTGCTCTAAGGATCGAATTTGTAGATGTTTCCTTCCTATAGATATCAGTTCTCAACCTACCGTCAATCATGGTCTCAATTGATATATCCAGAAAATTGATTTTCCGACCGCTCTGATACGTCAGTTTAATATTTCTATCATTGTTGTTAAGGGTTTCCATGAGATTCTCCAGCTCACCACTTGTCCCTTCCCACACAAACAAAGCATCGTCGATGAAGCGCATCCATCCCTGCATCTTCTCGCAACCAGCAACGGGGTTGTTGATAAACACTTCCCTCTCCCATGCGCCCAAGAATAAATTTGCATACGAGGGCGCACAGGAGGCCCCCATTGCGGTGCCTTGAAGCTGCAGGAACACCTGGCCATCAAACACGAAGCAGTTGTGTGTCAGTATGAACCTGAGCAAAACCAAAATCAATTCCGCCATCTGTGGCTCAATGTCGCTTCCTTGTAGGAACCACCGTGTAGCGGCTATACCGTCGTCGTGCCTTATAGAGGTGTATAGTGCTTCCACATCTGCCGTCACAAAAATGGCCGTTTCCGACATCTGTATGTCCTCCAGTCTTTTGAGTGCATCTGTTGAATCTCTGATATACGAAGGTAGTGCAGAGGCTAAGGGTTTTAAATACTCATCAATCACCTTGCAAACCAATTCGCACAACCCATCATTCCCGAGACAATTGGTCTCCCAGGGGGGTCCAAGATGTTTTTATGAACTTTCGGGAGTATATAAAACGTTGGCATCCTCGGTTTTATATCCCTGAATTTCTTCACCACCGTGTTTGGTATAATTTTTGATTCACATGCACTTATCAGAATTTTCAAAAGAGCCTCCTTGAATTGCACTAGGGGGTTATATGGCAGTTTCCTATAACAATCAGTATTCTTCAACAATTTGTATACTTGTTTTGTATACATGTCTTTAGGCCAAACTACCACATTCCCCCCTTTGTCTGCCGGTTTATATACCACATCATCCCACTCTCTAAGTTCTTTTAAGGCTGCTCTCTCCTCACTGGTCAGATTGTGACACCAATTTTTCCTTTCTGCAAGTCTCTCTACATCTGCCGTCACCATTTTTGTAAACACCTCCACACTCGAACTAGTGCTTAGTGCAGGGAATGTTTTAGATTTCATAAAAAGCTGACTCGGAAACTTACCGAAAGGATTTGGGTCCACATTCTCTTCCACCAGGGCTTCCAGAGCTCTCAGTGTTTCTTTTTCAATATCGGTGCTCAGATTGTGATCAGCTTTGAAGTGCAATTTTTTTAGGATTACTTTCCTGGCGAAAAGATGTATGTCTTTGATGGTTATGAATGGATCTAAAGAACGAGAGGGAGAATAAGTTAGACCTTTACTCAATATACTCACTTGAGCCTTTGAAAGTTTATGTAATGACAGGTTGATTACCTGTTTCTGATCTTTATTAACCTTCTTTTTATCACCCCCTTTATCAGGAGATGGTCTATCCTTAGATTTCCCATATGGTCGCTCCTTAGAGTCACCCACATCACCATCCTGATGGACACTACTTCCCGCATTTGATGAAACTGAGGACTGTGAATCTCTACGTAGTTCAGACGGGACACCCGGATTCTTCGGTGTCTTGCTAAATTGCCACCTGAATATTTTGTTGTGCTCATAGTCTCCTACATCCCTCTTGAATTTCTTCATCTTACTGGTACTGATGTCTTGTTCCCATTTTTCCATCTCTTTATCAATTTCTTTCGTATATATCTCAAGAGATTCTTTAGACATGCCTCCTTTCAAGACTTTGGACATCTCTTCTATCTCATCATCCAATATTTTTAAATTCATAGCATTATGTTCATTAATGATACCCATGAAGGAGAAAGAGCAGGTAGAGGCTGCTTCCATCCACTTGGTCGTTAGAGTATCATTCTCCAGAGTGAATGTAGGATACAACTGTACTCGAAGGCCCCTTGGTACAATTTTGTTGGTAATATAGTTATCTATAGATGTCTTAGTCCACCATAATTTAGTTTTCCTATACAGAGCGTTTTTGTATTTATACATGAGTTCTCTGTTAACTGTTGACACCTCTGACTGGCTACCCTGGGTACTTTTTTTAAACAAATTCACCGCTTTCGTCTTCCAACTAAGTTCCCTGTTTCTCATATCCATATTGTTTTCAACACGTGTCACAAGAAATCTGTATTAAAACAGAACAATTATCAAGATCACAATCTCATTTGTTCAGATGCATTCCCAATTGAAGCATACTATCAAAAAGAGACCCCTAAGGGACCATGGAATGTCTTTAAAATCTCAATACTTTATTAAGAAGCTTATAAAAAAGCATAGCTTTACAATTTAATTACAACTATAGAGAAACACAATACAGATAGTCACTGAGACACAGATTACATATCACATTGAAAGGGTATGAAAAGAAGGTCAGATTATTATACAAAGTACCTCAGGGCTCACAAGGAGAAAACCATACTGAGTTCAACTGGTATAATCAAGGATTCCTTTCTTGCATATTAGCTTAACACCTGATATCCAATACAAGTGAGAACAGAACAACACCTATAAGGGGGCCGTCACACGCTGCGACATCTTTAGCGATATTGTAAGCGATCACGTGCACGCGCGATCGCTTACAATATCGCTCACATCGCTGGTGAGATGTCACACAGACAGACTCACCAGCGATGCGGAGGCGCGATCTCGCTGGTAACTATGGTACACATCGGGTTACTAGGCGCCGCGCATCGCTTAGTTACCCGACGTGTACCATAGTTACCATCTCCCAGCATAGGCGCGGTCGCTGGGAGATGGATCATCGTGGTGTCACACACCACGATGATGCAGATCGTTGCATCGTTCATCGCTAGATCTGAGAACCGAACCTCAGATCAGCGATGTCACGATCAAGCGATTTACCATCGTAAATCGCTTGATTACATGCAACGATATCTTGCCCGATATCGCTTAAGCGATCAAAATGGAGATCGCTTAAACGATATCGGGCAAGATATCTCACCGTGTGACGGCCCCCTTAGGGAGACCCTGTCTGAGCCTTTACCATTTATTGACACCTGTGTGTAATTATAAGCCTAATGGCTACCTACCAATGACCATTATCACTGCCTATATGCCCACATGCATAGGTGATGATAAGTAATGGTTCCTTCAGTAGATCAACTAGGCTCATTCATCATAGACATCCCCATTTATGATGTGTCTATTCCCTTTCTTTTCCTGACTCAGGTGTCAGCACAAAGCAAATAAAGGACTGACTACTCAATTATCTCCAATCAGATTAATACCAACCTCAGTGGTTAGAGCTCCAATCACCCCGACGGCGTTTCGTCTGGTGAGACTTCTTCAGGGGGTCAGTGCGCCAGTATAGGGGCTCCCCTGGCGGTCTTAAATAGGACGCTTTATTATCTCCCCCCGAAACTGGTGTGCAGAGCCACCCGACCGCGCCATTACCGCGTCCGCGTCACATGACCACCTCCGATCACGTGCACCCGGCCACTTCCGGTCCTTGGAACGCAAGCGGAAGCGGCGCGCTAATGCGCGTCACTGTCACACTGCGATCGACGTGCCGGGAGTGGGCGGGGCCGGAGTGCGATCACATCTCGCGGGCAACAGGAGCAGGCGGAGGCTGTGCCACAGAACAGCGCCTTATCATCTATCATTGCTAAACAGATCCCATGGGCAGATCAAAAATAGATTAGTGCCAACCATATGACTATACATAGAATAAGTGCTATATCAAGTATATGTTTATATCATAGTTCAGAATATTGGTTTAAGTAAATAACAAAGTGCATTGTGCTGTGCATACATAAGATGTACAAATGTCTATACATCTCATTGTAGAATAAAAAAGTGCTGCAGACGCAGTATAAAGCATAAAGATGCATACCAATAACAAATCACCAGTACACTAATATATCATATACATTGTGAATAATTGCATAGGACCACAGTGATATAAAGTGATCAATCCCCAGGATCCCTCCCAACGAAAGGACATGACGCTTGTATTCCAATCTTCCAACTTCGGTTTGAGTCTAAAGCAGGACAACACGTCATCAGTGCAGAATAACGATGTACAATAACTATAAGAATAAAGAAAACACCGTTAAAATCAATTAATAAAAGACTTAATAGTTAAATGACCGCCTCCTGAGACAGAGGTGTCAAGAGTAGATTAAACACAAAGAATATCTTGTTTTCATGTATCTACAAAAACGCTCCAAACCCAAAATTTTCGTTCAATCCATTCGGTGTGACACAATTTAATCTATAGATCCATTTACTTTCTACCTTCCCCAACACTTTACTCATATTGCCTCCTCTCTGTCCCATATTGATCCTATCAATCCCTACTGCTTGTAGTAAGCTAGAATTACTTTGATGTTTGAGGTAGAAGTGTCTCGGAATTGTCTTCAGAGCCGACGGGTCCTCTGCTGCCGCTCCTTTTTCAATATCAAGCACGTGTTCCCGTATACGCACACGTAGCTCCCTTGTCGTCATCCCGACATAAATTTTGCCACAGGGGCATTCAGCCATGTAAATGACCCCTTTCGTGCCGCAGTTTGTAGATAGTAGACCGGGTGGACTCAGCAGTGATAGGTGTCCCTCAGAGATCCGCGGTGTTCCTCCATTCTAACTAAGTAAGTTGCCGTTGTCGCCCGGGAATACCAGGTCGGGTACAGGGAGGCTGCTTGAATGCCCTATCCGGGGTATACGTTCCGGATGTTTTGGGGAGCCTTGGGTCCCTTGGTAGGTACACCGCTGGTTAGACAACTGGATTTGGCGGTGGTGGGGTGCTCCTGTAAAGCTGCTCCTCCACGCTTCTGGTTCGCATAGCAGAGCTGAACTGCTGCTAGCTTCGGTACCAGCAAACCGGCTGTATAAGGGCACGGGATGGTTTTTAGCCCGCATAATGATGCCCGTGATTGGTAGGGAAATGGTCGGTAGAAGGTGGCCAGGGGACCGCACCGGACTGTGCGAGCCCCCTCTCCTACGTTGCAGAGCTGGAGTTCTGCAGAGGTCTTCTAGGTTGCTGTTCCTTGCAGACTGACTCCTCCAGACTACACTAAGTCTGAACTTAAACTTCCACTACACACTACCCTTGCACTCCGCCCACCAGGACCTTGATTGTCCCTCTATGCTAAGTGAGGCATGCAGAGTATGGATCTCTAAGTTAACCAGATGACTGCTGGGTCAGAGAAAATTGCTGCTGCATTTATGGCTGCAATACCCTCCTGTGACGCACTCGTTGCGGGGCGCCACACCTGCCTTCTGCTTGCGGACACCACCCTGCTTCTTCCGGCCTGTTGTGATGCTATGCCTAAATCCCCCAGGGCACTGCTGTCCTCGCGCTTCATGTCCTCCTGCCAGGTTGGGTCAGTTACTGGATCATCCACCACGTCGTCTTCCACTTCCTCACCCTGGTCCTCCTCCTGACTTTCTGGTAATTGTGTCTTATCATCATCCACCTCTTGTTGAGACACGTTCCCACCGTTGCCTTCGTGAGACCGTGGCTGCTCAAATATTTGTGCATCGTTACATACGATCTCCTCATGACCCACTTCAACTGGAGCTGGCGAGAGGACAGAATCTACGAATGGATAAGTGAACAGCTCTTTAGAGTGTCCAAGTGTGGGATCAGTTATGTCCGGGCCCGGGCACTCGGCATGGTGGGAGGAAGGAGTATCAAGGTGTGGAATGTGCGGTCCAGTCTCACGGCTACTGATACTTGACTGTGTGGAAGACAGGGCATTTGTGGTGCTGCCAAACTAACTGGAAGCATTATCCGCTATCCAACTAAAGCGGCCGTCACACGTTAAGATCTAGCTAACGATGTCGTAAACGGTGTCAGATTTGCACATCGTCCGAACGACGTGTGAGATCGTTCATCACAACGCTACACCCACAGACATCGCTCAGACGATTCTCCGATGCAGCGATCCAGCGGTCGTCTGAGCGATGCACTTATCATCTGTGGACATCGTTGCGCAAACAGTCACACAGAAACCTCCTAAACGATGTTGTTGCAAATGTGGGCGTTTTCCAATGTTTAATTGGAGCACATAGGTGTGGTACATGGTCTCCAAGCTGCGCCCCTCACTACACCATTGGTGGTCAGTACTGCGTCCTCATTGGTCAGATGTCCTTTGAAACATGGCGGCCTCATCTCCAGAATGTCCTGTGATGTTGGTCGCAATGTACATGTGTAAACACGATGTGCTGTACCCCAAAAATAATTTTGATTGGTGAAAAGGTAGAAAACGCTATCCCCCTTGGTGCGGCGTGCAGAATACGATCACTTATGCATTGCTCAATTCTTGTAGTTTGGCGATCCGTAAATTAATCACCCTGTAGCGAGCAGTGTGTGCGGCATGAGTGGTTTTTTTTCCAAACACCTGTGAAACGCATGCGTGTTTGCTGTGTGCTGTGTGCTGTGTCTCACCTACGGGACAATATCCCATGGGCGTGACGTAGCGCCGCGTTGTGTGTGCCGCGTCTGGCAACATTGTTTGGGTGTATGACAAGGTGGACACTATAGCAGGGTCATGTACCACGCAGGTTCTATTATCAGGTTGACGCACTTGTGGGTGCACAGTTCTACATGAGAAATTGTGCAGCCGACGCCTATGTGTGGTGCTGAAGACAGCTCTTCAAAAATGGCGCCCTGTGAGGACAGCCAATGGCAACGCATCATCCTCCACCAATGAGAGCTAGTGGCAAAGCAGCCAATCCGAAACCATTACGGTGCACGAATCACAACTGAGGAGGCGAGGCAATGGGAAACTCCTGGCACGCCTACGTGCTAGATTTAGGCATCGCGCAGTTCCTACACGTGTATACGATCTCGGTTGTTTAGACACGCCGATTCTGTTCATCTTATGAGTCGACATCGTCAGATCTGAGGTCCGGGGCTCAGATCGCGATCTTGCGATTTGATCAGGTATCGTTCATCGTATCCTGCCGTCACACGCACAGACATCGTTCAAGCGATGTTAAATCTGGCGCATTCGAGCGATATCTTTCAAGATATCGTAGCGTGTGACGGCCGCTTAACAACCTGTTGACACTGGTCTTGGTTTAATAGTGGTGCACTGCTGCGGTCCCCTAGAAATTGGGACAGGAAGGTTGAGCGAGATGATGTGGGTGTTTGTCGTGGCGCAATTCGAGCTTGCACATAGCCTCGGCCTCTGCCTGCACCACCATCACGTCCAGTTCCTTGTCCCTTGCCTCCGGCCTTGCGCATTTTCAATGTTGTGCTGCCTGTATACAGCTAAATGAAGGCGTCCAAAAGATGCTTTTTAGCTGCACACTGAGATTACAGATTACAGCGGTTTAATCCCTGCAGGTGGACTAGTCAGACACAAACGCTGACGAGAATAGTAAGTCTTTTGGCGTATCCTAATTTACGCTAAAGCCTACTCCAGCTGCACTAAAATGCTAAATGAATGCAGACATGATTTGTTTTTTATCTGGACACTCAGATTAGAGATTAAGGCTCTGCAGGTGGACTGGTCAGACACAAACGCTGACGAGAATAGCGAGTCTTTTGGCGTATCCTAATTTACGCTAAAACCGACTCCAGGTGCACTAAGATGCTAAATGAATGCAGACAAGATTTGGTATTTAGCTGGACACTGAGATTACAGATTAAGGCCCTGCAGGTGGACTGGTCAGACAAAAACGCTTACGAGTATAGCGAGTCTTTTGGCGTATCCTAATTTATGCTAAAACCTACTCTCGCTGCACTAAGATGATAAGGCTTATCAATTTCCTGGTGTTGAAATGTTTAGAGTTCAATATCTGGTTTAAAGCCCGTCATGTGTCTGGTAGAGAAAATGGAGTTGCTAATGCTCTCTCATGTTTTAATTTTCAGAGATTCTGAGAGCTCTGCCCCAGGGCTCATTAGGATGGAACCCATGTCCTTCCATCATGTGGGATACAGTGCCCAGCAGCTAATGTTTTTGGTGAGGTCATCAGTTGCGCCTGCAATGAGGCAAGCGTATGGTAAGGTGTGGGGGAGAGTGGAATGGCTTGGTGGATAATAGGGGGTCACGATTTCCAATTCTGAGCAGCTTGAGGTCACATGCCAGTACTTACTCAATTTGTATAGGTTTGGGGCTTCCAACTGGAGAGGGATCATAGGATTAACATGGCCCCAAGTTCTACCATAAAATGTTGCTATATCATAAGCTGCCTCATTGCCAGTGATACTGGTCCTTCATGCAGGAGGGAATGACCTGTGTGTTCGTCCGCTTTTGGAGCTTCTTATGAACATGCAGACTGATGTTGATAAGTTACCAGGATTCTCTCTGGAGTTCATGCTGGTGTGGTTTGAGGTCATTCCATATGTGGTGTGGCAAGGCGCCTGGGAGGTGGCAGTGGTGGCGTGGTCGAGGCACACACTCAATACCCGAACGTCTTGGTTTGTGCTGTTCAAGGATGGTATCTCTGTCCGTCATGTCAATCGGAAGGAGATAACTCCAGCCTTATGTTACTCGATAGTGTACATCTTACCAACATTGGTCCAGAAATTTTTCTTTCTGGCTTACATGATAGAATTGAAGAGGCGCTGAAATTCCTTGGTGGGGGTAGGAGCACAGGCTAGGTCGGTGCTCCTCCTTGATGGTCAATGTTTAAAGATGGTGGTGTTTTGCGAATGTTGACGTGTGCCAGATGTCCGGTGGCATAACACTTCACGATGATGGTTTTGGTTAGGCCAATTATTGCCATCTTATTGTTTATCTACATCAGGCTGTGACTGACCTCTATCCCACAAATTAAAAGATGAGAGTTGTATTTAGAAATCTCTCCAATAAAGTTTTCTGATTAAAAGTTATTTGAATGTGTTTCATCTTACGTGGGAAGGAATAAGACGTGTGGGTTTATGGGTCTAACCAGTCTGTGGGACTTTATATTAATTAGCTGTTTGCCCCTGACTGGTGATCCCAGTGACTAAGGCTACAGTCACACTTGCAGATTTTACATGTGTTTTTCAGACATGTGTTTTTTGAAAAACGCACCCAAAAACGCAGCATGCAGTATTTTTTGGTGCTTTTTCAAAAACGCATGCGTTTTTTTAACATGGGGCCCATGGGAAACACGTGAATTTTTATATGGCACTAAATGGTACATGAATTTTTTGCATGGATTTTAGCATGCATTTTTGCATTTGTTTCAAGGGTCCCCCTTACCTAACAGCCAAAACGCATGCAAAAACGCAAGCTGCCAAAAAACACCTTAAGAAACGCATGGCAAGTGTGACCCTAGCCTAGGTCGTTACGCTCCTCTTCCTTCCCATGTCGGATCTCCTCCCATCCTCCTCCCTCTGGTCCTGTAGACAATAGGGTCCTTTCTCCTTGCGTACCCCCCTCTTCTTAAACCAAGTATCCTTCCTGGTCCGGTTTCTTCCCTTTGTGAGACCTGGATACTGCTCTCTCACCCACCTGCCCTGGTTACTAAGATTAAGATTTAATATGTTATTGCGAAGACACCAACTGGCCAATGTTTGCAGATGGTGGTGTTTCGTGAATGCTGACGTGTGCCGGAAATCTGGCATCACGCTTCGCATTCATGGTTTCGATGAGGCCAATAAGTGTCGAGTTATTGCTTATCTACCAGGTGTGACCGACTTCCAACCCACAAAATAAAAGATGAGTTGTATTTACAAATCTCTCCAATAAAGTGGTCTGATTAAAGGTACCTTCAGACGCGGCAATGCTGCTAGGCAATTTCACTGGCAATTTGCTGGTTGGAGTGAAATCATGGACTCATTGTTCCATTTGTACACAGCAACACAATAGAACAATGTGTCCATGATTTCACTGCAACCAATAAATTGCCAGTGAAATTGCATAGCAATATTGACGCGTATGAAGGTACCCTAAAGGTTATTTGTGTGTGTTTACTAGACAAATATGTACTGCGTATATAGATGTCTTGGCAAAATGCACAATTAACTTAGCATTACGACTCAAAAAACCTGTTCTTTAGTGTACATCCCATTCACCATTACCACACCTGTAAGTGGAAGCCTTAGGACAGACTGTCAGACAAAGGACAATTCAAGGCAGACTGCAATTGGAAGTGACTAAAATTTCAAGAAAGAAGGAGTCTGGAGTGGAGACAGAAAGAAACTAAGGAAAAAGGAAAGAAAAACAGGAACATCATACACCTGTGAAGGAAAGGACTCCTGGTTAGTAGATATGATCACATAAATTGATATGTATTTATTGTGCATGTTTAGACTTTATGTCATGGGTATTAATATCCAAGTTATAGTGGTTGAATCTGTAATGTCTTGAATTCATACCGAGAACTCTATAAGGAGTCCAAATTATTCAGAGTTCAATAAGACCTTTGAAGGAAATGCAAAAAAAAAGTGCTAATGGGGCTGATACCATTCCAAATTATTAACCCTTGCTGCAACATGACATTTTGTTTTGCCTAAAGCTATACATATAAATGTATTTACATACGGTATATTTGTCACAGACACTGCAATTGCTGTGCGTGTAACATGAAGTCGGATTGTGATTTAGTTTCACAGTTGACATTACAGAATAATCTAAGGCTATGTACCCACCTAGCAGAATATATCTGCACCAAAAAATGCATCTCCTGCTTTTACTTTTGCTTTTTGGTGCATTTTTGGAGCGGTTTTGTGTGCATTTTGTCCTTTGCATTTTCACTATAATTTTCTATAAAGAAAATGCAGGGAAATCTGCACAAAAAATGGGCATGGTGTTACTGCACCATAATCTGCAAGGGAAAAATACAAGAGGTGGGCACAGCACTACAAAAACCCCATAGAATTTGCTGGCATGTGGTTTCCTTTGTAGATTTAGGAAAATCTACAAGTAAAAAGGCAGAAAAAAATTCACAAAAATGCTAAGTGGGCACATAGCCTTACAGTACTTTTCAAGTGTGTTAATGCAAAATATAAACATAAACAAACCTTGCAAATTTTATGGTAAATGGCATAAAAAGAAAAAAAACTTTAAATGTAAAAAATTGATTAAGTTGTTCTCCCCCATGTATAAAATATTAAAAGACTAATCAATGTAATAGATACACAAGAAAATAATCTGTATTTAACATTTAATTTATACTAATAAAAAAAAATTCTCATGCAACAACAAGTACTGTAAAGAAAATAAAAAATATAGCCCTAGGAATGCAGAAATTAAAAAATTGCAAGAAGAAAAAAGACATTTAGCATAGTAAAGTGTCCGTGACCGCTGGAAGGTAAGGGGAATAACAAGGAAGGGAGGTTATGTTTGCTTAGCTTTATTCAGAGGCTACATTCCGACATAATAGTGTGAATGATGTGGTTTTGTTATTAGTTCATACTAGTATTCATGTTTAAAATAAATCACATTTTCAAAGCAAACAATAGATAATATACTGAATAGGAACAGTCATTATATTTTGTTACTTTACAGGCTACAGATACTGCAGAATTGGGTATTCTTGACTTTCCCTTTTTATTAGTGGTCTTCTGAATATATGATGGATTATTCTAGAATTTATTCGATTCTATGTATCACACTATGTTTAATATTAATCTACAATTTCCTGACCCCTTTGAGGGTCCTTATCATGGGCGTACCCAATGAGGGGCATAGGGGAACACCTGCCCTCCCTAAAAGCAAAAAAATAATAATAAAATTTAATATCTTTTGCGTGGTATGGAGATTAGCTGAAAATGGTCCGGATCTGATCAATCTTGTCCTCGAAGCCCTGTTGGTTGAAATGCCCGCCATGCTCCTGTGAAAAGGCCACCTCTCCTGTGTACATCACACGGCTCTTGCGCCTGCGCAGTGGCACGGGTCTCCGTGCTCAATGCAAGCGCAACTGTGACCGAAGTCTCGCGAGACTTGTGAAGTCTTCCGAGACTTTGGTCACAGTTGTGCTTTCATTGAGCATGGAGACCCACGCCACTGCGCAGGCGCGAGAGCCGTGTGATGTACACAGGAGGGGCTGCCTTTTCACAGGAGGCGGCCATTTCATCCTACAGGGCACCGAGGATCAGTTTGAGCAGGTCGTCCAGGACCATTTTCAGCTAATTTCCATACTGCGGGGGAGATGTTAAAAGTTCATTTGTGTGGTTCACAGGGGGACCGCTGGGCATATAGAGGGGTCACAGGAACCCCAAATACATCTTGTATAATGACCTTATAATAAAGTGGTGGGCAGGGGTTAGATGCGCCAACTGGAACACCATATCTGTCCCGGTGCATTGTGATCACGTGTTCAGCCCGGTTTCAACTGTACATGCGCCAGAGCCTGTCCGAACCTGTGATCAGCCCTCACAATGCACTGGGCCAGATATGACGTTCCAAATGACCATGGCTTGCTCCCCCTAGTTTTGATCCTGGGTACGCCCATGGTCCTTATGTTCTGTATATCACATATTGTTTGTTTTCCACAAACTGTAAGGCTATGTTCACACTCTGCATTTTTGCTCCATTTTTTCTGGTTCGTTTTAATCTCTTTTTCAGCTAGAAATCTAGATCTGCTTTTTAAAAAATACATAAAAAATGGAACATCCATTTTGGATCCATTTTTGATCCGTTTTGGCTGACCTTTTTCTGATGCTTTTTTTGCCCATAGACAATGGTTTCAATGAGAATACTAGATCAGAAAAGTGCACCCATAATTGACAACTCATTCTTTTTACGGATCACATTTCAAGAGAAAAAAATGCACCAGGTCATGAAAGCACAGACTGAACAGCAAAACTGGAAAACCCCTTGACTTTGACCCATTTGACGTTCACTGCATTTTCACTGCAAATAACAGTTCAAAAAAGGGATCGAAAATCAACAGTATGAACATAGCTTTAGAGTGTGTGCACATGGTCCGGAGGAGCTGCGTGTTGAACGCAGCACCTCCGGACCTAAGGGAAGCCGCGGGTGACCACAGGGAGAGCACAGCCGCCCTGTACTTACCATGTGCAGTGGGTGCAGGGCGGCTTCTTTCTGCAGTCACCCGATGGGAGCCGCTTCCGACTCCGCAGCATGTAATAAACATGCTGCGGAGAAGCGGACTCCCGGCAACCCGCACTGCAGCTCCAAAGACGCTGCGGGCGGGTTACGCATAGTGAGGATGGGATTTCTTAAAATCCCATCTACTATGCTAGTACTGTACTACGCAGCGTTTTGGATGCAGCGGAAAGATGCTGCGTCAAAAACGCTGCTTACACTGATCGTGTGCACGCACCCTATAGAATACAGCAACAAGCTGCACGTTAGTGTGGCTCCTTACATTCCTGTGTGTACAGACAAATAAATATTCTGTGCTTATTTTGATGATACATAGACACTTTCGGAATTCTTGTCAATTTTGGCCTCTACATGCTTTACAGAACTTCAATTTTTGGGTACATATCTCTTATTAATTTTGTTTGTGTTATTTTTTTTGGGGGGGAGGGGCGACTAATTCCATCTTCATAGTGTAGTTTTGTTTTTCTTTAATTTATGTTGCTGTATAATTAATATAAAATCATAATGATTACATAGTTATTATATTTTTACCAAACTTTTTCAACTTTTTACTTGAGTTAGATAAAATGTACCAATTATTTTACCATTAGCTGTAAAATACATTCATCTGTATTCCACTGCATTACACAATTTTTAGCAGGTCATTGGCACCCCACAATATTATCAGGAGGTCTGACTGAATGACAAAGGGAATCTAAAAGTTTGAAATCATGGCAGAACTCACGAGCACTGGTAACGGCACTATGCCAGCGGTATTGCCCCATTATAGTAGTGCTGCAGTGCAGGATACTCTTAAAATAACAGATGATTACAGCACCAGCTGGGAAGTAGTTAAGACTAGGGATGAGCAGATCTATAAATGTATGAGTTCTAATGGTTCAGTGGAACTGTAATTAAAAGTTCTGTTCAGTACCAGAACTTGACCCAAACTTGATCCTGGACCCCAGGACCCAGAGAAGTCAATGCAGACCTGAGATTTTGGCTGTAAAATGTCTGTAAAATGGTTGTAGTAGCTAGGGGGCTGCAAAGTGAAGAAAAATGGTGAATATAGCAGGACAACTACCCTTCAAACAAGTTTGATTAGGAAAATTACTTAAAGGGGTTCTATCATCGTAGAAATCCTGGTTTAATAGGAAGTAAATTAATAATATAAAAATTTTAGGAGTTCCCTCCAGAGCCAAAGAAGTACCCCCAAAGAAACCGTTGTCAGTGTTTAAATCACAAAGTTAACATTTTAAGACTGCCCCCACAGCGACTGTTTTTTGAGTTCCCACATAGAGCCAAGATTTTAAGAATTGTACCACAGAGACTGTTATGGCCGCTTTACACACACCAACCTCTGTGTCCTACTTCTGAACAGATCTCTGGTTGCAGTGAAATCATGGAGACATTGCTCCATTTGTACACAGTCACAAAATGGAACAATGTGTCCATGATTTTACTGCAACCAGAGATCTGTTCAGAAGTTGGACACAGAAGTTGGTGTGTGTAAAGCGGCCCTTAGAATTTTAAGACTTATGGCCACTTTACACACACCAACTTATCTGTCCAACTTACTGGTTGCAGTGAAATCATGGACACATTGTTCCATTTGTACACAGTCACAAAATGGAGCAATGCGTCCATTATTTCACTGCAACCAGCAAATTGCCAGTGAAATTGCCTAGCAAAATTGCTGTGTGTGAAGGTACCTTAAGACTGTTGTCAGAGTATCCCCACAGAGCCCCAAATATTGAGCCTGCCCTCACAGAAACTGTTGTCCGAGTTCCCCTCAGAGCCAAAATTCTGACTGCCCCTATAGAGACTTGTCAGAGTTCCCCAACAGAGCCAACATTTTAAGGCTGGTTTCACACTGCGGTCAGATCAGGTCAGATCAGGTCAGATTTTGTGTTTCAAAACCATGAGTGACTCCGAAACCTAGAACAGGTGTCAAACTTTCAATTATACTTTTTCTCTGCAAGTTCCTCTCCTGGTTTTGAAACACAAAACCTGACCTGACCTGACCTGACCTGATCTGACTGCAGCGTGAAACCAGCCTAAGAGAGCTGCCACAGTGACTGTTGTCAAAGTTTACCCACAGAATTAAAATTTTAAGACTGTTTTCAGAATTTCTTGCCACTGCCAACATTTTTGGACTGCGCCTACAGACTTGTCTGAGTTCCCCAATAGAGCCAATTTTTAAGAGAGTTGCCAAAGAGACTATTGTCGGAGGTCCCCCACAGAGCCAAAATTTTAAGACTGTCCCCTTCGAGACTGTTTTCAGAGTTCTATCACAGAACCAAAATTTTAAGAGTTCCAACTCTGAGACTGAATATTTTAAGAGAGCCACCAAGGAGACTATTCTTAGATGTCTCTCACAGAGCCAAACGTTTAAGATTGTCCCCACTAAGACTGTTGTCAGGGTTCACCCTCACAGCCAAAATTATAAGACTGCCCTGCAGTAGTGTAACTTGAAGCACATGGGCCCCGATGGCCCCGATGCGAAAGCTCCTATGGGGCCCCCAATTATTGCAAATCATTAATACTATTAGTTTTTTTCTATAGGCCAAAGGGGCTTTTGGGGCCCCTAGGCTCCAGGGCCCAGGTGTGAGTGCAACCCCTGCACCTGTTGTACTTATGCCCCTGCTGCCCTCAAAGAAACTGTTGTCAGAGTTCCAGCACAGGGCCAAAATTTTAAGAAGTCTACCACAGAGAAGCGAACCCAACGGAAATTGGTGTAAAAGATCAGCTCCACTGTATGATGGAAAGTACCACTCTACATGCAGATATATCTAGTGTGTGGCTCTGCAGGTGGAGTCATCCTTTAAATCATATGGCAGCAAGATCATATACATAAATTTCCTTTGGATTTGTTTGGCTACCACAGTACATTTGGATTGTGGATTTCGCAGCAGCTGTTCCATGTGTCACACATCCATTTCAGGTGAGTAGTGACATTAGTCACATAACAGCAGTGTGTCGGAAAGATAAGACCCTACACGTGCTTTTGTATCCTTTTGTAGAAATTTCAGTTTTATACACCACACAGAAGGTCAGACTTTCCTTGCAGAACCAAAATGTTAAGACAGCTACTAGAAAGACTTATCAGAGCTCCCTCACAGAGCCAAAATTTTAAGACATGCACCACAGAGTCAGAGTTTCCTGACGGAGCCAAAATTTTAGGATAGCACAGTACGAAGACTTCTTTCAGAGTTCCCGCACAGAGCCAACATTTTCAGACTGCACCAACACAACGGTTGCCAGATTTCCCCTATATAGCCAAATTGTATTATCCCCTGAGCAGATAGTGGGGGATATCATGGCAACACTGGCTCATTGGAGTAATATAGAAGGTGATGGATTGGTGAATGACAGGATCAGTTTTACATATGACCAAGGTACTTGCATGACAACCACTACAGGTTGGCTGGGGGTCCATGGAGTATGTAATAGAAATGGTGGATGGTCATCGGTCAACAGTGTTGGCGGGCAGGTGTGAGGCTATTTATAGCTCACATTCCTGTCAGCTGGTGGGGCAGGATGGAGCGAGCGGGGCAGGATGGAGCCAGGGGGCAGGATGGAGCCAGGGGGGCAGGATGGAGCCGGTGGGGCAGGATGGAGCGAGCAAGGCAGGATGAAGCAAGCAGGGCAGCATGGTGGTGGGGGACAGGATGGAGCCAGGGGGCAGGATGGAGCCAGCGGGGCAGGATGGAGCTGGTGGGGCAGGATGGAGCTAGGGGGCAGGATGGAGCCAGTGGGGCAGGATGAAGCGAGTGGCGCAGGATGGAGCAAGCGTGGCAGAATGGTGGCAGGGGTGCAGGATGGAGCCGGCGGGGCAGGATAGAGGCGGCGGGGCAGGATAGAGCGGGTGAAGCAGGATGGAGCCAGGGGGGCAGGATGGAGCGAGCAGGGCAGGATGGAGTGAACGGGGCAGGATGGTGGTGGGGGGGCAGGATAGAGTGAGCGGGGCAGGATGGAGCGAGTGGGGCAGGATGGTGGCGGGGGGGAAGGATGGAGCCGGTGGGGCAGGATAGAGCCGGCGGGGCAGGATGGAGCCGGCGGGGCAGGATGGTGGCGGGGGGCAGGATGGAGCCGGTGGGGCAGGATAGAGCCGGCGGGGCAGGATGGAGCCTGCGGGGCAGGATGGAGTCGGCGAGGCAGGATGGAGCCAGGGGGCAGGATGGAGCCGGCGAGGCAGGATGGAGCCAGGGGGGCAGGATGGAGCGAGAGGGGCAGGATGGAGCCAGCGGGGCAGGATGGAGCGAACGGGGCAATATGGGGGCGGGGGGACAGGATAGAGTGAGCGGGGCAGGATGGTGGTGGGGGGGACCGGATGGAGCGAGCAGGGCAGTATGGAGCCAGCGGGGCAGGATGGTGGTGGGGGGAAGGGTGAAGCGAGCAGGGCAGGATGGAGCCGGCGGGGCAGGATGGAGCCAGGGGGCAGGATGGAGCCAGGGGGGCAGGATGGAGCGAGCAGGGTAGAATGGAGCGAGCGGGGCAGGATGGAGCGAGCGGGGCAGGATGGTGGCGGGGGGGCAGGATGGAGCGAGCGGGGCAGGATGGTGGCAAGCAGGGCAGGATGGTGGTGGGGGGTCAGGATGGAGCGAGCGGGGTAGGAAGGAGCAAGCGGAGCAGGATGGGGGTGGGGGGCAGGATGGAGCGAGTGGGGCAGGATGGAGCCGGGATAGGCAGGATGGAGCCAGGGGAAAGGATCGAGCGAGCGGGGCAGAATGGAGCCAGGGGGGCAGGATGGAGCCAGCGGGGCAGGATGGAGCCAGCAGGGCAGGATGGAGCTGGTGGGGCAGGATGGAGCGAGCGGGGCAGGATGGAGCCAGGGGGGCAGGATGGAGCCGGTGGGGCAGGATGGAGCGAGCGGGGCAGGATGAAGCAAACAGGGCAGCATGGTGGTGGGGGACAGGATGGAGCAAGCGGGGCAGGATGGTGGCAGGGGGGCAGGATGGAGCCAGGGGGGCAGGATGGAGCCAGCGGGGCAGGATGGAGCTGGTGGGGCAGGATGGAGCTAGGGGGCAGGATGGAGCCGGTGGGGCAGGATGGAGCTAGGGGGGCAGGATGGAGCCAGTGGGGCAGGATTGAGCGAGCGGCGCAGGATGGAGCAAGCGGGGCAGAACGGTGGCAGGGGTGCAGGATGGAGCCGGCGGGGCAGGATAGAGGCGGCGGGGCAGGATGGAGCCGGCGAAGCAGGATGGAGCCAGGGGGGCAGGATGGAGCGAGCAGGGCAGGATGGAGTGAACGGGGCTGGATGGTGGCGGGGGGGCAGGATAGAGTGAGCGGGGCAGGATGGAGCGAGTGGGGCAGGATGGTGGTGGGGGGGAAGGATGGAGCCGGTGGGGCAGGATAGAGCCGGCGGGGCAGGATGGAGCCGGCGGGGCAGGATGGAGCCGGCAAGGCAGGATGGAGCCAGGGGGGCAGGATGGAGCGAGAGGGGCAGGATGGAGCCAGCGGGGCAGGATGGAGCGAACGGGGCAGGATGGTGGCAGGGGGGCAGGATAGAGTGAGCGGGGCAGGATGGTGGCGGGGGGGACCGGATGGAGCGAGCTGGGCAGGATGGAGCCAGCGGGGCAGGATGGTGGTGGGGGCAGGATGGAGTGAGCGGGGCAGGATGGTTGCGAGTGAGGCAGGATGGTGGCGGGGGGCAGGGTGAAGCGAGCAGGGCAGGATGGAACCGGGGGGATGGAGTGAGCGGGGCAGGATGGAGCCAGTGGGGCAGGATGGAGCCAGAAGGGCAGGATGAAGCCATGGGGGCAGGATGGAGCCGGCGGGCAGGATGGAGCCAGGGGGGCAGGATGCAGCCAGGGGGGCAGGATGGAGCTAGTGGGCAGGATGGAGCCGGCGGGGCAGGATGGAGATGGCTGGGCAGGATGGAGATGGCTGGGCAGGATGGAGCCAGGGGGGAAGGATGGAGCCAGGGGGCAGGATGAAGCGAACGGGGCAGGATGGTGCCCAGGGGGATGGAGCGAGCGGAGCAGGATCGAGCGAGCGGGGCAGAATGGAGCCAGGGGGCAGGATGGAGCCAGCGGGGCTGGATGGAGCCAGGGGGACAGGATGGAGCCATGGGGGCAGGATGGAGCCAGCAGGGCAGGATGGAGCTGGTGGGCAGGATGGAGCGAGCGGGGCAGGATGGAGCCAGGGGGGCAGGATGGAGCCGGTGGGGCAGGATGGAGCGAGCGGGGCAGGATGAAGCAAGCAGGGCAGCATGGTGGTGGGGGACAGGATGGAGCAAGCGGGGCAGGATGGTGGCAGGGGGCAGGATGGAGCCAGGGGGCAGGATGGAGCCAGCGGGGCAGGATGGAGCTGGTGGGGCAGGATGGAGCCAGGGGGCAGGATGGAGCGAGCGGGGCAGGATGAAGCAAGCAGGGCAGCATGGTGGTGGGGGACAGGATGGAGCAAGCGGGGCAGGATGGAGCCAGGGGGGCAGGATGGAGCGAGCGGCGCAGGATGGAGCAAGTGGGGCAGAACGGTGGCAGGGGTGCAGGATGGAGCCGGCGGGGCAGGATAGAGGCGGCGGGGCAGGATGGAGCCGGCGAAGCAGGATGGAGCCAGGGGGGCAGGATGGAGCGAGCAGGGCAGGATGGAGTGAACGGGGCAGGATGGTGGCGGGGGGGCAGGATAGAGTGAGCGGGCAGGATGGAGCGAGCGGGGCAGGATGGTGGCGGGGGGCAGGATGGAGCCGGTGGGGCAGGATAGAGCCAGCGGGGCAGGATGGAGCCGGCGGGGCAGGATGGAGCCGGCGAGGCAGGATGGAGCCAGGGGGGCAGGATGGAGCGAGAGGGGCAGGATGGAGCCAGCGGGGCAGGATGGAGCGAACGGGGCAGGATGGTGGCAGGGGGGCAGGATAGAGTGAGTGGGGCAGGATGGTGGCGGGGGGGACCGGATGAAGCGAGCAGGGCAGGATGGAGCCAGCGGGGCAGGATGGTGGTGGGGGCAGGATGGAGTGAGCGGGGCAGGATGGTGGCGAGCGAGGCAGGATGGTGGCGGGGGGCAGGGTGAAGCGAGCAGGGCAGGATGGAACCGGGGGGATGGAGCGAGCGGGGCAGGATGGAGCCAGTGGGGCAGGATGGAGCCAGGGGGGCAGGATGGAGCCAGGGGGGCAGGATGGAGCCGGCGGGGCAGGTGGAGCCAGGGGGGCAGGATGCAGCCAGGGGGGCAGGATGGAGCTAGTGGGCAGGATGGAGCCAGCGGGGCAGGATGGAGATGGCGGGGCAGGATGGAGCCGAAGGGGGGGCAGAATTGAGCTGGCGGGGGGCAGGATGGAGCCGGCGGGGGGGGGGCAGGATGGAGCCGGCAGTTGGGGCAGGATGGAGCCGGCGGAGGGGGCAGGATAGAGCCGGCGGGGGGGGCAGGATTGAGCTGGCAGTGAAGGAGGCAGGATGAGGCTGGCGGGGGGGGCAGGATGGAGCCAGCGGGGTAGGGGGGCAGGATGGATCCGGCGGGGGGGGCAGAATGGAGCCGGCGGGGCGGGGGCAGGATGGAGCCGACGGAGGGGGACAGGATGGAGCTGATGGGGGGGGCAGGATGGTGATGGCAGGGGGAGGGGCAGGATGGATGCGAGGATACTCACCCGTCCGCTGACTCGCTGGACCTGTCGTGCCTGGGAAACCGATCAGCTGATCAGTTTTCCAGGCAACACAGGTCCTCAAGCCATGTAGGAGCTAGAAGACGTAGATGGAGCGCGCCAGCGGACGGGTGAGTATCCTCTATGAGGGTTTTTTTTTATTTTTACTATCACCACACAGCGGGGGGGCTGTGGGGGGGCAGGAGGAGCTGCGGGGGGCAGGAAGAACAGGGGAGAAGGAGGAGCGGGGGTGCCACGGGGGAGCAGGAGGAGCCGCGGGGGAGCAAGAGGAGCCGCAGGAAGCAGGAGGAGTGGGGGAGCCGCGGGGGGGCAGGAGGAGCCACAGGGGTGCTGGAGGAGCGGGGGAGCTGCGAGGGGGCAGGAGGAGCCCGGGGGGGGCAGGAGGAGCGGGGGAGCCGCGGGGGGCATATGGAGCCGTGGGGGGGCAAGAGAACCGGGGGTGCCGCGGGGGGGCTGTGAGGAGAGCCGCCGCTGCGGCCACCGTGTATCCCGATGAGAGCGGCGCTAACGAAAGGAAAAAAAAAAAACCTTCTTTTTCCGGGTGACTGATGATAGTGTTGAAGCTGTTCGTGAGAGGTTTACTTACACTTGTTTGTTGTTTTATTTTTCATGTGGCATTATTAGAGGAGTAACAATGTTCCAATGTACTGTATTGGGATGCTTTTGGTATTGTTTACTCGTTCAATTATAAAGATTATTTGGTATTGAGTCAGGAGTCTATCAAATTATAGATGTGGTATTCATTAAAATGGTGAAAATAATTTTTAAAATATTTATTGTTAAAATAATTTAAACCTTAATAAAGATCACTGCCTTGTTTAATTCCACCTAGTCTGATTTGCCAATAATTTTTATTAGTTTAATAATTGGTATGAATTGGGTCCTGTGTTTCCATGTTGAGACTACCCTCACATGCAGTAGAATGTTGTCAGAGTTCTCCCACAGAACCAATATATTTAGACTGCCCCTACAGAGACTCTTGCCACAGAAGCAAAATTTTAAGACAGCTACTATTACTTACAGAGCCAACACTTTCAGACTGCTCTCACAAAAATGGTTGTCAGAATTGCCCCATATAGCCAAATTTTTAAGACTTCCCCACAGAGAATATTGCCAGATTTCCCCCAGATAGGCAAAATTTTAAGATTGTCCCCACAGAGACTGTTGTCAGAGTTCCCCCAAAGAGAAAATTTTTTAAGAGCGCCACCACAGACTTCTGTTTTCAGAGTTCCTCACATAGCACACAGGCAAAAAAATCAAAATAGATGGTTGCGCCACACTGCAAATTTAGGGGTATAAATTCCCGTTACACTGTACGTTTCACTCACCTAAGTTGGTTGTGCCCTCTGCACAACTAGATTAACCGCAAGTAGGTGAGATTTTTTATGCAGGATCCCTGTCTTCATCTATTGCCTGTCTCCCCTTTGCACCCAGGTCTGTGCTCCGTCTCTCACACGTGCACCGTCCCGTGCATGTGCAGGGGCCAGGTTTCTGTTTTCTTCAGCAAGGTCCTCTTGAGAAAGGCGCATGTAGCGTCGAAACGCGTTGTGGGAGAAGGACCTGTACTGTGTTTATCGTAATAAACTAATAGGTAATGTCTACAAAAGCGTTCGGCTTGTTCCGTTATCCCTAGCGCTCATTTCTATATACCACATTTATTATTGCATCACATAGCACGCAGAACCCCTTTAAAATAAGAGAATTATTTATATAGAACCAGAAGACAGAAGTCAAAGTGAAGGTTGACGTGGAAGTGTACGTGGAAATTTCAGTGCAGAAGGTAGCCAATGTTGTTTTTATATTTGGGAAAGCGCTAAAACATTCGGAAAGCCAAATAGAAGAAACTATGGTGGAGTATAACAATAGTTGGGTGCTGCTGGTATACATATACAGTGGGGAAAAAAGTATTAACTCTGCCACCAATAGTGCAAGGTAAAGATGAGACAGGCCTGTCATTGCCATCACAGGTGACCTCAACTTTGAGAGACAAAATGAGAAAACAAATTCTGAAAATCACATTGTCTGTTTTGGAAAAAAAAAATCCTAATTGTGGTGGAAATTAAGTATTTGGTCACCAGACATGAACATCAAGGAGCATGTTTGGGGTAGGATAAAAGAGGAAGCTTGGAAGACAAAACCAAAGAATCTAGATGAACTCTGGGAGGCATGTAAGACTGCATTCTTTGCTATTCCTGATGACTTCATTAATAAATTGTATGAATCATTGTTGAACCGCATGGATGCAGTCCTTCAAGCTCATGGAAGTCACGCAAAATATAAAATATGACTCTAACAGCACCACAACTTCATTCCCTAATGTTATGCAACATATATTTGTATTTTAAAGCGAACCAGTCACCCCCCCGGACATCAAAATCTAAAATAGCCACCTTCTGCAGCACTAAGGCTGCATTCAGAGAAGGTATCTATAGCCTTTTGATGACCTATATACAATGAAATATGCACTTAGATAAATGCTTACACTTAAGAAGACCGGTGACCGGGAGGCGGGGTTTCACGCTCCTCTGACCCGCCCCCTGTTGTCAATCATTGTGCTCGCCTGCTGCTGTATCCCCTCACTGTGTCACATGAACGTGCGCCTCCGTTCTCCTGTATGGCGCCGCGCATGCGCTGTGCGCCAGGTGTCCAGGAAGTCGTCGGGCAGTGAGCACAGCGCATGCGCGGCGCTATACAGGAGAACGGAGGCGCGCGTTCATTTTACACAGTGAGGGGAGGCTGCAGCAGGCGAGCACTATGATTGACAAGAGGGGGCGGGTCAGAGGAGCACAAAACCCTGCCTCACGGTCACCGGTCTTCTTAAGTGTAAGCATTTATGTAAGTGCATATTTCATTGTATATAGGTCATCAAACGGCTATAGACACCTTCTCTGAATGCAGCCTTAGTGCTGCAGAAGGTGGCTATTTTAGCTTTTGATGTCCAGGGGGGTGACAGGTTCGCTTTAAGTTAATTATTTGTTTGAATATCACATCACTTTCTGTGGGCGACAAAACTTTTGTCTTGCCAAAATCTGACCATTCTTTGTTCATTAAATGACCACTATTTCAACATTGATGCCTATTTTTTTTCTTAACCTAAACCACATTTGGGAGGGTTTCAGCTTTCAAAAGAGTAATGTATACAATCATTGGATGAATTTAACCTCAGGTTATAAGCTTTTATTTACATAGCATGGATAAGCGACATAACTTCTGTCAAGCAGTGTATTTAAAATAAGAAACCTTATAATGTGGACATATAAGTTCATGTTTTAATGTACTTTTTTTTTAAATTTAATTATAAATTAGGCAAAATTCTAGTGACAGTATTACAATTTTTGATAAACTCTTTGTGTAAAATGTACAACATTGTGATAGCATTACAGTATATGAGGAATGTGTCACGTCCCGGACGCCTGTAGGTGCGGGTAGTAGAGCTATCATAACTTTACATCTTAAAAAATTGCTTAACTAAATATCAATTTTCTGCATCATTTCTATGGAAAATGTTCACAAACATAAGAATTATTTGCATGAGCCACTGTGTATTTATCTACTGTATATATTGATTCTGGAGTGTTCACAGATGAGTGCCCCTGTGAGAGGTAAATCTCAATATATTAGAATATTGTCAAAAAGATAATTTATTTCAGTAATTCAATACATAAATTGAAATGCATAAGTATTATAGTCATTACACACAGAGTGATCTATTTCAAGTGTTTTGTTTTTGGTTAATGTTGATGATTATGGCTCACAGTCAACAAAAACCCAAAAATCATAATTATCTCAACAAATTAGACAATTATATAAGACCAATGGAAAAAATGATTTTTAACTCCTACATGTTGGCCTATTGAAAAGAAAGCTTCAAGGGAGGCAGAAGGGCCTCATGACAATTATAAAGGGTAAGGAGTGAAGGGTTTATGGGGATTAAGGCTGGCCTGCACTGTGGACTGGCAGGGGTTAGGATTGGTGAAAGGAATAAGGGGGCATGGTTATGTGGGGGACTATGGGGAGTGAGAAAGTGGAGTTACCTTCTCTTGTGTTGTGGAACCGACAGACCACCCACCCACCCCATTTCGTTTGGTAATTGATGATTTGTCTGTTGTTAATAGATATGTATTGCATAAAAAAAAATAAAAAAAAAGGAACAGAAAAGTAACATCTTTGTATATTTATGTAAGAATATTTAGGAATTGATAGTGTGAGGAAGACTGCCTTGACCAGTTGAAACATGTTGTGGAGCTGTGAGGGGAAAATAAAGATTGCTGTTTATAAACCTCATCATCCTGGTGCCTGAGCTTTAGTAGCGCTTCTACAAGACCGCTAAATCATTTTCCTGCAAATTACTGCCTTCTGGACATCTGCCATGTCAGCAGTCTTCCCCATGATTGTGTAGGGTACTGAACCAGAATAAGGGACCATTTTAAATGCTTAGTAAGCCTTTGCTAGTGTTTTGTGTTACTTATTAAAACTTTCTGAGACAATACATTTTGAGTTTTCATTGGCTGTAAGCCATAATCATTAAGGGTACCTTTACACGCCACTACAACATGGTGGAAACAACCGGGTGCTTCACGTGCACGAGCACGCACGAACGGTTACAAACGGTACCCGCACTGCCTTTACACGCCGCTATAAGGTGCTTTACAGAAGGTTGAATCTATCTCTGGATGCACCGCCGGGTGCCTCAAGTTACCTTCTGAAAAGCACCTTACCTCATTTACACGCCACTACAGAGGGTAATATGGGAGGACCTGGTGCAGCAGGGACAACACATAGGCGTGCCAGAATTGTGGATTACGAGAATTTCGTACGCTGATAGGACAAAGCAATAGCATCATGATTGGGCAGCCAGCGCAGGAGGCTGACTAATACATGACGCTCGAGCAATTGTGTAGTGTGACTGGTCAGCTCCTTAAATATTCCTCCCTATGCAGCGACTACCAATCGTAACGCAGGAGCTTCCTCCAATGATCACTGAAGGGGAGCGTTTTCCCGGAGGCTGTGTCACGCCCCGGGGAGTTATCAAGGTGACGAATAAACCTTACCCTACCGTATTTACACGCCGTTACCACCAGGATGAAATCAACCTGTTTTAGAGCTCGGCTCTGAAACAGGTGCGACAAGTGACGGGTGGAAACAACCGCCTTTACACGCCGCTACCTCAGGTTGATTTGGCGGTGGAAGATACATTTCTCTCATCAACCCGGTTGTTTCCACCATGTTGTAGCGGCAGGTAAAGGTAACCTAACATTTACAGAAATAAACACATGAAATAGATCACTCTGTTTGTAATGACTCTATGTAATATGTGTTTCACTTTATGTATTGAATTACTGAAATTAATCATCTTTTTGATGATATTCAAATTTATTGAGATTCACTTGTATATATGGGTTCTTTGCAATTCAATAGCTCATCAAAGTGCACAATTCCACAAACCACCTTGCTTTTGAAATGAATGTGGGCCCATTACCACCTCGGCTGCCCAGGTTACAGCAATGGCATGTCTGCTCCTGTAGTCACTTAACACCAGGATACATGACAGCATCACATGCTGGTAACTCATCACCTCTGCATTAGCAATTAATGAGTATATGTTCCCAATAAATAAAAGTGTCCCTGCAATATCCCACTTACATAACTCCAAATTTCTTGAAAGTTTGTGAAAAAATAATCTATATTCCGGGTTCTGGAGCAAAACAGTATACATAGAGCCATGTGCCCTAGGTGAGAAATAGTGATGATGGGGATTAGAGAGGAAGACAATTTATTGGAAATACAAACTAAAAACAAGAGGACCTTTGTCATTAAAAGTAGGGCTGTATAACATATTTTTTTTAGCTGACCATCAAGAATATTGTAGATGTAGAAATATCAGTTGTGTTTTTAGCTGTGGATGGTCCTCTCGTCCCTTCTCTGTACTTTTTGTGCTTTTGTTAAAGCATTTTATTATATTAACCACTTATACAGTCCACATCAAATAACAGTATCATATATAGAACTCTTTAAAGGTACTTCATATAGTGTCCTATACAGCAGTGTCACATATTGTTTCACCTAGTATCAAAATGATATTGACATATTATTACATAGTGTAGTTGAGAAGGTTGAAAAAAAAAGATGCAAGTCTACCAAGTCCAACCTCTTATACCACCATATTGATCCGGAGTAAAACAATAAAAAAACACATATTTAGAGAAAATGTCCCTGAAGATTCAGAATGTGGGAATTAGAATAAAATAAAATAAACCTCTGGATCAACAATCCATCTGCAAAATTAAATACCCACAATTTGGGACTTGTGCCATCATCTAGCCATCTATGGCCATTTCCAGCGTCTGCCAAATAATACAGGTGCCTTCATTGCTCAGACTGTAGTATAGCTGCACTAATAAGGGGCCCCCTTTTCACAACCACTTGTTAGGGTATGCCCTCACAGTCTAGAGGTGCTGCGTCTTGGACGCAATACCTCTGGACCTGAGGGAACTAGCTGGCGGCCGCAGAGAGTCCACAGCCACTCTGTATTCACCATTTGCGATGGGTAAAAGGCGACTTCTCCCTGTGTTCACCTGGTGGGGGCCACTTCCAACTCCCCAGCATGAAATAAACATGTTGCGGAGGTGCGGATTGATAGCAACCAGCGCTGCGGCTGAAGAAGCACTGCAGTTGAGTGAAGTATTGTGAGGATGGGATTTTTTTGAAATCCCATCCACTATGTTTCTACTATACAACGCAGCCTTTTGGATTCAGCTGTAAGGCGCTGCGTCCAAAACACTGCGCTTACTAATAGTGAGCACTTACTCTAAGGGTACCTTTACACGCCGCTACAACATGGTGGAAACAACCGGGTAGATGAGAGAAATATATCTTGCACCGCCAAATCAACCCGAGGTAGCGGCGTCTAAAGGCGGTTGTTTCCACCCGTCACTTGCGGCACCTGTTTCAGAGCCGAGTTGTAAAACATCTTGATTTCAACCTGGTGGTAACGGCGTGTAAATACGGTAGGGTAAGGTTTATTTGTCACCTAGATGACTCCCCGGGACGTGACACAGCCTCCGGGAAACCACCCCCCTTCAGCGATCATTGGAGGAAGCTCCTGCATTACGATTGGTAGTCGCTGCATAGGGCGGCATATTTAAGGAGCTGACCAGTCACACTACACAATTGCTCGAGCGTCATGTATTAGTCAGCCTCCTGCGCTGGCTGTCCAATCATGATGCTATTGCTTTGTCCTATCAGCGTACGAAATTCTCGTAATCCACAATTCTGGCACGCCTATGTGCTGTCCCTGCTGCACCAGGTCCTCCCATATTACCCTCTGTAGTGGCGTGTAAATGAGGTAAGGTGCTCTACACAAGGTAACTTGAGGCACCCGGCGGTGCATCCAGAGATAGATTCAACCTTCTGTAAAGCACCTTATAGCGGCGTGTAAAGGCGGTGCGGGTACCATTTGTAACCGTTCGTGCGTGCTCGTGCACGTGAAGCACCCGGCTGTTTCCACCATGTTGTAGCGGTGTGTAAAGGTACCCTCACAGTGCAATTTGCTTAAATACCTTTCACCATAAACAATAGGCCCTAGCTATTTGAATGAGCTGTAGCATTATACCTCTTGCCAGCCCCTTGAACAGGTTTCTCTGTTAGTTTATCCACATGTTAAGCTTGAAGTTATCCAGGTTTACCATTAAAGTCTACAGTCACTCTATGTAACTGCAAACTTGTGAAGCCTTACAAACAGGGCACAGTGTACATTTAGGGTGAGACTAACCAATCATGCAATTGCCAAATTTCGACAAGACACTTCAGGGTCTCGCCATATTCTCTTGCATTGAATTAAAATATTCTTCCGACATACGCTATATATTACTAGATCAGTTTTTACTCTGATTAGACAGTGTACAGTATATTGATGCTTTTTTACTTTGCATTAATAGCATTTGTTACATAATACAATTTTTCAACTTATCTGTGTGTTTTATCTTTTGTTTTACAGTCTGACAACATATACTGCAGTGATGTTAAATAAATTGAGGATAGTCGTCTTCTTTCTTCTGTCGTTATCCCTCGGATTTTTTTTTGGAATCATCCACAAAAGCAGTATTTACCCTTATACATCTTTTCTCTCTGGAAGGAAAGTAATAAATGGATCAATTATGTTAATAAATAACATTTTCCATCCCATTCACAGTTGGTCAAATATCACAAACATATCAAGTGCCAAACCATTAGGCATTCAGGAGGCCAATAATACAACACCAAGCACAATGTTAAACATTGCTTTTGATTCTCCATCTGAAGTACTAAAAGGAGGGGAAGGGATTATATTTTTGGAAACTACAGATCGAATGCAACCCCCTATCTTAGTTTTATGTGCCATTGAGTCTGCAGCTCGAGTGTACAAGGACCGACCAGTTATCTTCTTCATGAAAGGATTAAGCAATACCAACAAACAAGAGATGCTGAAGAGACATTTCCAAGTGCTCTCATCCATGAGGAACGTTTACTTCTTCCCGCTGAAGTTCGATGAAGTGTTTGCTGACACTCCACTTCACTCCTGGTATCAAAAGGTAAGGTACAGAAACATCTCATTATGACTAGTACTTACTATGACTAGGGATGAGCGAGTCTACTCATTAGTATTCGCCGCTCGCATGAAATCAAAGTATTCGGGCTACTCGGCAATTGTCAAGTATTATTGTACTCGCCTCGCAATATTTAAGAGCCCACCCAGTATGTTTGGCGCCTGATTTTGAGCTACCAAACATGCTGGGCTTGTTGACCAATCACAGTAATGCCGTAACCATCTTGGTAGTGGCATTACTGTGATTGACTGGCCGCCCAGCATCATAGGGTCTATATCAGCCCTGCCTGCATCGCCATCTTGCATAGCTTACATCTAGAAACAGTGAACGTATGGACAGAGGGAACAACATGTAGGGAGAGTGTTCCTGCAATCTAAATAACACAAAATCTCCTTTAAGAGCTTGTTCGAATGCATAGTAGTTCAGTGTAGTTCAAAGAGGGAGAGTTTGTGGGGCAGTGAGAAACTTTTAAACATCATTCCTGTATCTCCATATTACAAGAATACCACAGGTCTAGTTAGAGATAAATCCATTATAAACTAGTCTGTCTCCTCATATGCCAGTTCTGTTGTGCCCTTCTTTTGCTCTTGCTCCTCATTCTCTGTTGAATTACCTTCCCCATCACTCCCAAACTGGGAGCTTTGTAGCAGTGCATCAGCAAACTGTTCTACTAAAGCTCATCTATTTAGGTCATAAATCACACACTGTAGCACAGCTGTTGCAAGGGATAAAAGAATAGACCTATCAGTTGCTCTCCCCACTGAACCTCAAATTGGCTGTAACCTGGTGGCTGCTTTAAAGCTCAGTGAGCTGGTACATGGTCCATGCATGGGTCACGTGCTGAACCTAGTAGTACAGCGGTTTCTATAAACACACCCTGACTTGCCAGGTCTATGTGAGAAGGTATGACTTATTAGCGCCCATTTCTGAAAGGCCTCTAAAGCCGGTCTTATGACAGCCACAACACTTAATAGCTGTCAAGTAGGTGTGGATCGCTGACATTTGTGAGGTTCTTAAAAACTTTTAGTACTGCATCAAGATCATGAGCGGTTATGAGGCTATTATCAGTGTATCCATCATGCTGCTCTGTCTTTTGAAAAGCTCGCTGCTTAATCTTAAAAAGGAAGTTTTGACTGCCCAGCAGGTGGCTATGGAGCAAGATTTCCAAAGGGAGATACTACCCAGCCCAGCCAAAGTTCTCAGGCAACATTGGGAGATGATGAGGAAGATGAGGATAAGGAGGAGGAGGATCAGGACTTGTTTTTCTGTCCTACAGAGTGAACGACTAATGCTCCCAACCCCAGATTTATGTCTGTCCAGCATGGATAGAGTGAAGAGGAGAATGAGGTGAGGCAGGGTGAGGAGAAGATGGGTATTGTTCATCCTGGTGGGGACAATGAACTTTTGGCTGTTTTTGGTTTGCCCTACAAGACCCAAAACCTTCACGTGATACACATTTTGGCCAACAACCAGTACTGATTTACTACCTTTCTTGACCCGTAGTACAAGGGCAAATTTCCTTCTCTCATTTTAGAGTCACAAAAGGGTAGCAAAATGGAATCATTCTACAGGGCCATTGTAAATTAGTTGAAGAAAAGATCACCCTCAGACAACACTGGTGACAGAGGTACTGGCTCTTTTCAAAAGCAAGGATAATTGGGGAGGGACACGTACACTAGGAGAAACAGAGGTGAGGGGGAATTTTGCACAAACTGGGCCAGTTTCAGTCAACCAGCAAATCAGCAAGGGCTATCTGTAGCTGTAACAATGACAAGGAGAGAGAAGTTGAACAACATGGTAAAAGAGTACTTAAGTGACCATACCTGCATCTTTCCTGATGCTTCAGTTCTCTTTAATTATTGGGTGTCCAAGTTGCACACTAGGCCCGACTTCTACTTATACGCCTTGGAGGTTTGGCCTGCCCTGCTGGTAGTGTGGTGCCTGAGCATGTTTTTAGTTTTGCGGGGGAAAGCATCACAGATAGGTGCACACTCCTGTCAACAGAAAATGCAGACAGCTATACGCTAATAAAATTTAACAAGTACTGGACTTCTCCAGACTTTGTAATCCCTCCAGAGGACTGCAACCCAAACTAAATTCACCCAAAATGTTCATGTATACTACTGATCTTTTTAACATCCATCCCTTCCCTTACAAACCCCTTTTGTTCTTCTTAGAATAAAATCCTACTCCTGCTTCTGCCACATGTATTTCATAGTCAACAACATCCCAACAATGTTACATTTATTACTATTTGTCATTGGAGGCCATTGTAATGATGTCTGCCTGTGTCAACTTTGACACAACTCCTAAGGCTAATTTTTTGAAAGACAATGTACATTGTGCACTGGACCAACCATGAATATAGTCCTACCTAAATAATATTTATCATTGTAGGCCCTTGTCATGGGTTGCTGTAATGGGACAAAATGCCGAATTGCCCGCGCTGCCACCAGGAATCACCAGGAAACAAGGAGTTAACTGGGCAGATGTTTCTTTATTTTGTCCTACGCGTTTCAGAGCCTCTATCCGAGCTCCTTCCTCAGGGAAATGTTCCCTGAGGAAGGAGCTCGGATAGAGGCTCTGAAACGCGTAGGATAAAATAAAGAAACATCTGCCCAGTTAACTCCTTGTTTCCTGGTGATTCCTGGTGGCAGCGCGGGCAATTCGGCATTTTGTCCCATTACAGCATTCCTGTTTCCACGGTTATCGTGAAGGTGCGGCCCTGCAGCAGCCATTCTCTACAAGCCATCTTACAGGCGATTATACCGGTTGTGGGTGACACAACTGAGCCAGGTGAGCAGTTCCAAATATACACCGCTACAACCCTTTGTTAAAAGGATAAGACCCTATGCGCATTTATCTCACGTTTACAGGTTGAATTCATCACTTGTCATGGGTTGTCCCACATTGTGACTAATATAAGGGATACATATTCAATAACAATTTGCAGTCAGTCAACTTTGCTGGCAGAAGAACATCCCAGGGTGGTCCCACGTTGTGACTGATATAGGAATACATATTTGATTGAAATCTACAGTCAGTTACCTTTACTAGAAGAAGAACATCCCTGTAATGTCCCATATTGTAACTGAGATAGGGAATACATATTTGAAAGCAATTTACACTGACTGTTGATGACCAATTGATTGCCCTCTGAAAAATTGAAATTGAGGGCCACAACTACTACAGTAGTCCTAAGTAGATAATGTTTGTCATAGGAGGCCCTTTTCGTGATGTCTTCCTGCGTCTATGACACAGCCCCGAGAGGTAATTTTTAGAAATCCAATGCATATTTTGCTCTGGACCAAGTGCTAAAGTATCAACAAGTCTTCTCTTCCTATATACTCTGGGAAATATTGCCAACGAAAATTTCAGAGTCATGTGCAGGAGCATCTCCAACCCATGGAGGAAGCATATGTCCTTTGTCCATTTACTTGCACAAATGATGTATTGGAGCTTGTCATCCAATTTAATAGTGCTGCTTTATTTTTTTGGTTCACAGACTTAAACCAAAGCTGAGGCTTGCAGACCACAGTCACTGCTCCCTTCTTGTACTCCATGTCACTTGCTCTTTTTCTCTGTAATTTCTGCCCTTAAATGAGTTAAATGAGTGAGATATGACCCTACAATATGAATAAGGGATGGCGCTATCAACTGTACAGAAGAGGGCCCTCCCAAATATATAGTGGAGGGCCATTCCAATGTATGTTACAGGGTCACCTCAGGACCCTCATCATATTCAGGTTTCCTTGCACCTACAGGCCCTCTGAAAACTTGAAATGAGGGCCGCAGAATGACATGGAGGTGGTGTGGCAAGTGGAGGAGGGTAATGCCAATCACCCCAATTGGCACATTGAAACTAGCATTGTAAAGTGCTATGGAATATGTATTCCACTCTCTGAGTCGCAATGAGGGAGAGACCACCAAAATTTATAAGTAAGAGCGGTCCCTCTCAAACGTATGTTACAAGGTCACCAGACGTCCCTCCTCAAACTCAGGTCTCCTGACACCTGAAGGCCCTCTGAATACTCTAAATAAGGTCCGCAAAATGACATGATGGTGGTCTGGAAAGTGGAGGCTAAAGCTCAACACACCAATGGGAACGTTGGAACTGGCATTGTAAATTGCTATGGAAAATGTATTTCACTATCTGAGTCACAATGAGGGAGGGACCGTTGAAATGTACAATAGTGGTCCCTCCCAAAAGTATGTTACAGGGCCACCTGGGGCCACTACTGGCAAAGATCAACATACCACTGAGCACCATCTAGCTAGCCATTTAAAGTGGTGGGGAATATCTAACTAAAATGTATGTATGATGGAGGGACCTACAAAATGTATAAGTCAGGGCCCCGCCAATTGTAAAAGGAAAAAAAAGTCAAAACACTACGCTGTGAACAAACGGTAAAAGAGAGATTTTTTTCCTGTGGTATATTTAGCCTTATATACAAGGGATTATGCAGATAAACTGTTTGATAACATTTTTGCCTGTAAAATGCGATTTTGGTTAGGTTTAGTTGTTGTTTTTGTGTATCTGTTACAGTGGCATATTTGTGACAACCTTATTCCCAGAAACCATATGTGAGTCAGAAATGTATGCAGTCATATTCTCCAGGTTGTTCCCATTCAGTTTCATCACTTTCCCATCTATTTCAGCCTTTTCCTCATGCCTTTTTCCTCACTTATAGTCAATGGGAACAAATATGCAAGTATTACAAACTACTTGGTACGATTCTGGCGATTCAGAGTATTTAAGTATTCGGACATCCCTATTTATGACCAAATATAAACAAACTTAATTTCTCTAGGTCTGGCCTCAGGGTATGCAATCTGTGAGTGCACAGATTCCTCACTGTCCTCTACTGAACCACATGTAAAGATGAGTTGATCCAGTATAGAAAAAACTTCAATGAACAAAACTACAATAACATCAAGGTTTCCTGTGGTTTTCACATAGGTCAGTGAATTATTGTTAATATGAATATGAACTCCATAGAGGTAGTCATGGCTTGTCCACCACAGCCTATCTCAAGGACAGCAACTCCAAGTTATGTGCTGGGTAATTGCGCTCACTCAGAGTCAATATTCAACTGATGTAGTATAGACTGGTGGTAGGACGCCATTAGAGGAGTTCCTAATATAGAGCTGCTCCAAGACCCTCAAAAGAAGCATGCACATAAAGTACATATGTTTTGTTTTTGTTAGGGGTCTGCTTAGGCCTGCACTGGTGCCTACGTCTGGCACACTAGCAGTCCTAGACATCAACATAGAGAGCCTACTTCAATATAAACTAGTCTTTCAGAGAGATATACATCAGTATGTGATGAGCATAGAAAGACGAGGATCCAGCTTTCAGTTCAAGTGAAATTTATTGACATATTAAGTAGTTCTATAAAAACATGTCCATGCATAACAAAAAAATAGAATGGTGCACACAGTCTTACTCAGAGAGCCCGGAGATGTTAGCTGATACGGTGTATCGCATTGCGTCGCTGATTGACTGAGTAAGACTGTATGCACCCTTCTATTTTTTGTTATGCATGGAAATGTTTTTATGGAACCACTTAATTTGTGAATAACTTTCACTTGAACTGGAAGCTGGATCCTCATCTTTCTATGCTCATCACATGCTGACATCTATCTCTCTGAAAGGATTATTTACTATATATTGAAGTAGCCCTTCATTGCAAGGTTCTGGGAGTGAGCTGTCCCTCGAGGTGGGGCATACCCTTTGATGAGGGCTGTCAAAGTGATTTTAGAAATTCTGTGGTGCAGACCTTCTATAATACCCATAGAAGCCTAGAACCACACCTTTTACTTTGGCCGTGTCTGTGGAGATTGCTTCCCTATAGAAAATGTATCCTAAATACTTCATAGCTTTCTGGCAGAACTGGAATTTGTCAATGAATAGTTTTAGCCCAGCTTCTTCCAGTTGGTTTAACACTTTGAATAACCTCTGGTTGTGCTCTTTCAAAGTATAGTCAAATACAATCACATCATCCAGGTGGACCTGGACCTAATGAAAGTTCATGTCTCCCATTACCTTGTCCATATATTTCTGGAAAGTAGCAGGGGAACGAGTCACTCTTTATGGCATCCTCTAATACTGATAGAAATCAATAGGGCACATGAATGTGGTCTTCTCTTGATTCTCCTTGGTATAGGAACCAGATAGTATCCACTCCAAAGATCTAACACAGAAAACCACTGGTTGCCTTGCAGGTAATATAAGGGTATGTGCACATCAGTCGTTTTGTGGGCTGCTTTTGGACGTTTTCCGTCGGCGTTTTCCGCTCAGTTTTATGTTAATTTATGTTAATCCTACCCTCCGGTTGGATTAACATGCTAGTCAATGGATTTTAGAAAACTCTGTCTACATTACAACGTTTTTCTTCTGGTCGTTTTCAGTCAAAACTGAGTTTTTTCACCGGTTTCCAAAAATAGAGCAAGTGACTTCTTTCCTCCGTTTTTCCACCGGTTTGCAGCTGAACAAGTGCACTAAAAACTCAGTTTTAAAACCGCTCAGAAAAACCGCCGACAAAACGCTGTAAAACCGGGCGGAAAACGAGCAAAAAACGAGCAAAAAACGAGCAAAAAACG
Organism: Allobates femoralis; assembly: GCA_033576535.1. Lineage (NCBI taxonomy): Eukaryota > Metazoa > Chordata > Amphibia > Anura > Aromobatidae > Allobates > Allobates femoralis. The sequence continues at coordinate 73,938,067 of JARQOC010000001.1, read as the reverse complement.
AGGGACACTGCTGAGCACAGAAAACTCAGCTTCTGCCAGTGTCCTCCGGTTCCCGGTCGGTCTGCAGAAATGCAGAACCGACTGATGTGCACATAGCCTAAGGCTTTCTTAATCTTAGGCACAGTATACTAATTATTCATGATACTTATGTTCAAGTATCATAATTCACACACATCCTTAGAGCCCCATTCTTCTTCCAACAAATCAAAATAGAAGATGCATATGATCTGTTAGACTCTATGATGACTCCAGTGTCCAGAAAAGTCCATAAGTGTGTCTCGCCCCTAGCGGGGACAGTGGGGTATTGGGGATGCGGGATGTCACGATGGCGTGACCTGGTCTGTGATCCCCTCGTCGGGTGAGCAGTTAAAAAGGGAATTTGAAAAATGGAGAAAAATAAAATATAAAAGTTAAAAAATAAGAGTGTCGTGACGCCACCCGTGGAATGAGAGCCGGGATAGCTGCTGCTGCAGTCGGACCTCTGGGGATGATGGGAATAGCAGCGAGGATGGTTCAACTGTCCAGAGGAAGAGCAGGTGCCCAGAGCAACTGTATAATTATGGATGTGCAGGGGAATAATAGGCCAGCGGGGCTGTACTGCTGTCCGAGTTCAAAGTCACACTCAGGCAGGCTGCTGCTGCCACCTCGGCGGATCACTCTACCTCTCCTCAGGCACGAGAATCAGTCACACACACAGAGCTGAGCTTCAATCCGTTTACTTCACTTTCTCGGCAGATGGTTACAGCACAGTGCAATAGCGGTTCCAGTAGGTTCATAGCAGCAGGGACGGCTCATCTGTGTCACCCCCGTTTGTGTTCCTTTCATGGGCCTCTCGGTCTGTCAGTATGCTAGCTACGATCCAGCTACCATAGGCTTTTGGTGGGCGACCTGACGAGTCCCAATCACTGAATGATAATGCTTCGACATGCTTCACTATTCCAATTATCACTGACTGCTTTTCCTCTTTCTTCAAATTGCTACATTTAAAAGAGGGGCCAAAATGTTCAGGATATAGTTTTCCTCTCCCATTTGCTTCTCATAATCAGACAGAATGAATTGTGATGGTCTGCGAATATCTACTACCTCCAACTTTGTGACACTATTGTGCCAGTGTACAGAAGAGGTTGGAATTTGTCCTGTACTATAGCAGGTACCACTTTCTGGTTTTCAAACTTGTCAGGCCAAATTAATGCAATAATGTATATATATTTTTTCACACCAGCTATTATCTCCGGGAAATGTAATGTGACAGATACGAATCCTTTGTTGGGGTATCTATTTTCACTCAATCTCCAGACTACAAATCCAGAAGGGGGTTGCAGGGGCACACCCAAAAAAGAGAATTTTGTTTACTTACCGTAAATTCTTTTTCTTATAGCTCCTATTGGGAGACCCAGACATTGGGTGTATAGCTTCCGACCTCCGGAGGACACACAAGGCATTACACCTAAAAGTGTAACTCCTCCCCTACTGCCTATACACCCCCTCCAGGGAGAATCCCATCAGTTCGGTGCACAAGCAGGAAGGAGGAAAGACCACCCGCGCCCAGACCAACAGGACTGGGAAATAATAAACGGCCAACAGGGCCAACACGCGAGGTGAAAAGACACCAGGCACTAGCATAGAAACAAAGCCCCAAAAGGCACAGGGTGGGAGCTGGGTCTCCCAATAGGAGCTATAAGAAAAAGAATTTACGGTAAGTAAACAAAATTCTCTTTTTCTTTTGCGCTCCATTGGGAGACCCAGACATTGGGATGTCCAAAAGCTATCCCAGGGCGGGAAAAAAAAAAAACCAAAAGCAGGCCCATCATAAATGAGCAACAGCTGCCTGAAGGATCCGCCTGCCCACATTGCATCAGCCGATGCCAAAGCATGGACTTGATAATGTTTGGAAAAGGTGTGCAGACTAGACCACGTGGCCGCCTGACACACCTGAAGAGCTGAGGCCTGATGACGCAAGGCCCACGAGGCCCCCACAGCCCTTGTAGAATGAGCCTTAATACCAGCAGGTAAAGGCAAACCAGCAGAGACATAAGCCTCCCGAATAGGAGACTTGATCCACCTTGCCAGAGAAGACTTGGAGGCTGCCTCACCCCTCTTCTGACCCATAGTCAGCACGAACAGGGCATCCGAATGGCGAAACGACGCCGTTCGGGAAACGTAGATCCTGAGAGCACTGACCAGGTCCAAAGTATGGAGGGACTTCTCATACTGATGAACTGGATGCGGGCAAAAGGATGGCAGGACAATGTCCTGATTCAGGTGGAAAGGAGACAGCACCTTAGGCAAAAATTCCGCCACAGGCCGAAGCACCACCTTATCCTGGTGAAACACCAGAAAAGGAGACCGACAGGACAAGGCAGCCAACTCCGAAACTCTCCGCAGAGAAGTAATGGCCACCAAAAAGGTAACTTTCTGAGAAAGCCTAGAAAGGGAGACCTCCTTAAGAGGTTCCAACGGCGGCTTCTGCAACGCTGCAAGGACCAAGTTAAGATCCCATGGGTCCAAAGGACGTCTGTAGGGAGGAATGATGTGACTCGCCCCCTGGACAAACGTCTTAACCTGGGGAAGCGTAGCCAGACGCTTATCAAAGAGAACCGACAGAGCCGAGATCTGTCCCTTGATGGAACTGAGAGCCAAACCCTTATCCAAACCCGACTGGAGGAAAGCCAGAAGGGTTCACAGAGAGAAAGGCCAGGGAGAAGAACCGTGAACACGGCACCAGGAGAAGAAAATCTTCCATACTCTGCGATAGATTCCCCAGAAACCGGCTTTCTGGCCTGTCTCATGGTAGCAACGACGGGAGTGGAAAAACCACGTGACGTCAACAACCAGATTTCAAGCGCCACAAAGTCAGGCTCAGGGCCGAGGAATTGTGGCGGAAGAACGAACCCTGAGACAAGAGATCCGGCCGATCCGGGAGCCTCCATGGAACCCCCACCGAGAGCCGTAACAGGTCCGGGTACCAAGCCCTCCTGGGCCAGTCCGGGGCGATGAGAAGGGCTCGCTTGCATTCCGCCCCGAGCTTCCGCAGAACCCTGGGTAACAAGGCCAACTGGGGAAACACATAGGGCAGACGAAATCGGGACCAATCCTGGACCAGAGCATCCGTCCCCACTGCCAGGTCGTCTCGAGCGCGAGACATGAAGGCTGGGACCTGATGATTCAGCCTTGACGCCATCAGGTCCACGTCGGGAGTTCCCCACTCGTTGCAGATGTGCAGGAACACCTCTGTGTGAAGGGCCCATTCTCCCTCGTCCATTCCTTGCCGGCTTAAGTAGTCGGCCTCCCAATTGTCCACTCCGGGGATGTGGACAGCCGAGATGGACGCATCGTTGTCTTCTACCCACCGGAGGATGGGTTGGACCTCCACGAGCGCCTGACGGCTGCGAGTGCCTCCCTGGCGGTTTATGTAAGCGACAGCCGTCGCGTTGTCGGATTGAATCCGAATTGGATTTCCTGACAGAAACCTCTGGAAGGCCAGGAGAGCCAGGTATATGGCACGAATCTCCAAGACGTTGATCTGCAAAGCAGATTCCTGAGTTGTCCAGGTGCCCTGAGCCCTGAGCCCTGTGATGCAGGAACACCGCACCCCAGCCCAGAAGGCTGGCATCTGTCGTGACCACCAACCAAGAGATGGGAAGAAACGACCTGCCTCGGGACATTGACCTGGGTAACAGCCACCATCGGAGAGACTCCTTCGTCGTGGACGAAAGGGCAATGGACCGATCCAGAGAGGACGGGCTCTTGTCCCATCCGCGCAGAATCTGTAGCTGAAGCGGACGCAGATGAAACTGCGCAAAAGGGACCGCCTCGATGGTCGCCACCAACTTCCCTAGAACATGCATCAGGTGCCTGATGGGAACCAAGTCCGCCTGCAAAAGGAACCGGACCTCCTCCACAATCGAGGACTGCTTGTTGAGAGGGAGAATCACCAGAGCCGGAATGGTGTGGAACTCCATGCCCAGATACAAAATCGTCTGCGTAGGAACAAGGACCGACTTCGGGGAATTGACTACCCAACCGAACGTCCGAAGAGTATCCAAGGTGGCAGAGAGACTCAACTGACACTGTTCCGCAGACGAGGCTCTGATCAACAGGTCGTCCAGGTACGGGGTGACCGCGTGCCCCTGTACATGCAGCACCGCCACCATGGCCGACATCACCTTGGTGAAGATCCTCGGAGCCGATGAGAGGCCGAAGGGCAAAGCCACAAACTGGAAGTGGTCTTCTCCCACAGCGAACCGCAGCCATCTCTGGTGAGCAGAGGCAATGGGGATGTGGAGATAAGCATCCTTCACATCCACCGAGGCCAGGAAGTCCCCCTGAGACAGGGACGCTATCACCGAGCGCAAGGACTCCATCCTGAAAGGCCTGACCCTCACGTGTCTGTTGAGGAGCTTGAGGTCCAACACCGGTCGGACTGAACCGTCCTTCTTCGGAACCGTGAAAAGGTTGGAATAAAACCCCCGAAACCGTTCCTCGGACGGAACCGGGACCACAACCCCGCTCTGAAGCAGAGCGTCCAGCGCCCGCCGAAAAGCCGCAGCCCTCGCCGGAGGAGGCGAAGAGAGGCAAAACCGAGTCGGAGGTCTCGACTCCAGTTCGATCCTGTAGCCATGGGAGACCACGTCCACCACCCACCGGTCCTGGATGCGATCCTGCCAGATGTTTCCAAAGCGGGAGAGCCTGCCACCGATCTTGGACACTCCCAGAGGAGGCGAAGAGTCAGGAGGAGGCAGGTTTGGTGGCTGAGGCGCCGGCAGGCTTCTTCTGCTGGGCCTTTGGCTTCCAGGACCTATGGGATCTCTGGTCCTTGTCCGGACGGGAAGAGGATGAAGATGACGAGGCTGACTTGGAGGAGGGACGAAAGGAGCGAAACCTAGCATGCAGCTGACGCGGACCGGTCTTCTGCGTCTTAGATTGCGGCAAAGAGGTGGATTTGCCACCCGTCGACTCCTTGATGAGATCGTCAAGACGTTCTCCGAATAGCCTATCTCCCGAAAACGGAAGGCCCTGGAGGAACTTCTTAGATGTAGCGTCCGCCTTCCAGTCGCGCAGCCACAACATCCATCGTGCTGCCAGCGAGTTAGCCGAAGCTACCGCCGAACGGCTAGCCGATTCCATGATTGCGGATCTAGCATAGTCTGTAAATGCCTCAGCCTGAGACGTCAGGACCGCTACCCCAGGAATCCCCGAAGCAACCCTAGGGATCTCCGAGAGACAAGTTGAAACCGCCTGAAGAGCCCACACAGCAGCAAATGCAGGGGCAAAGGAGGCCCCAGTAGCCTCAAAAATGGACTTTTGCAGAAGCTCGATCTGCCTGTCCGTAGGGTCCTTGAGAGAGGACCCGTCCGCCACCGACATAACGGTGTTGGCAGACAACCGAGAGACCGGAGGGTCGACTCTCGGAGAAACAGACCAACCCTTGACCACATCTGGTGGGAAAGGGTAACGGGAATCCTTCAGCTTCTTAGCGAAGCGCTTGTCAGGGCAAGCCCGAGGGGTCTGAACCGTCGAGCGAAAATTGGAATGATCCAGGAAAGATCCCCTGGACCTGGCCGGTGGGAGAAACTGATAAAGTTCCTCTGAAACAGAGGAATCAACCGGCGGTGCAGGAGCCGTCAAGTCCAGCACCGTATTGATGGAAGATACCAAGTCGTCCACCAGAGAACCCACGTCCGGGTCCTCATCAGGAGCCCAGACGGAGCCTAAGTCCTCCTCCCCCTCCAATAGAGAGGTCACAGCACGTGAGCCCGCCTGCGAGGGTGCCGGGGAAACTGCCCGGCGAGGCCACTTAGGGGGTCGCGGGGACGGTTCCGAGAGCCCAGAATTGTCGCCAGAGTCCAAACCTCTAGTAGAGGAAGAACCGCTCCGACGCCTCCGACGTGTGGCGGAGGCCTCAGGGGAACCCTCCCATCCACCTGATAGAGACTCCTGCAAGGCTCTGGTCATAGCTGCCATAGATTGAGACACAGAGTCAGAAATGGACTGAGCAAAAACAGCCGTCCAAGGCGGAGGTACTGCTGGGTCCACCGGGCCAGACAGAGAAGCCAAAGACCCAGAACTGGGGGGGGGCTCGTGCACCAAGGCAGAAACCTGGACCACATTAGCCGGTGAGATATCAACCTCCTGCGGGGCACAAGCCGAGCAATGAGGGAAAGAGGATCCAGCAGGCAGCTGGGCCTGACATGCTGTGTAAGCATGATAACGTGTCTGCACTCTAGGAGCTTTGTTCCTGGAGTTAGACATGGTGTCCCCTCAGTGCATCCAATGATAGATCTCAGAGGAAGGGAATTGGGGTGCAGCTGCGGACAGGGGGGATAATGGAGCACCACCAGAGACTGGGGTGACCTACCAGACCTTGTGTGCCCTCCAGAGACGCTCAGACCCTGCAGCCAGCAGCAAAATGCAGGGAGAGAAGCCTCCAAGATGGCCGAAGAAGCCGAGGGAGAGGGAGTGACTGGAGGGCAGGTCCTTTCCCCACTGCAGCACCACCCCCTAAGCAGCAAACAGCCTTTCCCATAGGGGATCAGGGCTCGGTCTGCAGAGGGGCGGGCACAAGCCTCTCACAGTCTGTGAGGACGAGGCACAGCTCCGCCCCATGAAGCCCTGGCTCGGCTCCAGAGAGACTAGGCCGAAGCCGGGGCCTAAATTTAACACTGCGGCCGCCTGCCAGCAGGGGGCCAGCGCGGTGCACCCGCGAAAATCGCGGGAGTGACTGGCCAGGATCCCAGGAAGCTGGGGGAGACAGTGCCCCACTCCCAGCCGGCCTAATGCAGCTGCAGAAGGCATCCCAGACCCACACAGAGTACCTCATTGGTGGTGCAGGGTCCGGATTCAGTGGATCCCTCACGCAGGCCAGCAGACTACCAGGGAGCCGTGGACTGTGTGGATGAGCCCAGACAGGGGGGCCAGGACGATCCCACTTCCCCAGAGCCCCTAAGGGATGGGGAAGGATACGCAGCATGAGGGCTCCAGCCCGTTGTACCCCAAGGGTACCTCAACCGCCTCTGCCCGGGGGAAGAGGAAGGAGACATGCTGGGGATCAAAAGATCCTCTTTGCTTCCATCCGACACTAAGTAGTGAGAGAGCATGAGTGTAGAGTGTGCCTCCTTCAACACAAAGCAAAGAACTGATGGGATTCTCCCTGGAGGGGGTGTATAGGCAGTAGGGGAGGAGTTACACTTTTAGGTGTAATGCCTTGTGTGTCCTCCGGAGGTCGGAAGCTATACACCCAATGTCTGGGTCTCCCAATGGAGCGCAAAAGAAAACTATTTTCAGTACCACTACTCAAAAATGATAGACACTTGAGAACCACTATACAGAAATGCAGTGCAAGGCTGCCGCCCATTGATACAGGCTGGTACATGTGCTGCTGGTCCCACTAGACCAATAGAAAATCATTCAGATTTAGCAGGATTTGAGGGGGGAAGGGGATTATGGCACTCTACCAGCCCTCTTTTACATTTCCTGTCTACCTTTTCGTTGCTGGAGGGTTCCAGAGATCTCTTCAACTTCCACCTCTTTGGACACTGGCGAGTCATACGGTGGATGCTTCCACAGGCAAAACTCTCTTCTGACTGCGTATCTTAAACCTGACCATTGCCAACACTTGCCGATTTCAGAAGCTGTTTTTGGTTCTTGAAAGCTATCTCAACAATTTGCTTTAGATGCCCCACCTTCAGAGCCTAGGCAGTTAGAAGTTGGGCAATTCGCTCCCCTTACTTCTCAATGAGCTTCTAGAGTGCTGAACCATCTCGTGCTGAACCATCGTGAGGGAGAACGGGGAAAGCAGCCATTCGCTGGGTCACTTGTTCTTTTGTGCCAGATCTTCTTTAAGCAGCTGATGGAAAGAACAGGGACTCTGCTCTTTATCACAGCCCCTTAGGCATTGAGCAATTGAATCATGAGTCAGAGCTCCTCAGAGCACTTATTCTAGATGACACTGATCATCTTGTTTGGGCCTAAGTCCGCGTTTGTACATTTCTATGCAACAGTTTATCCAGTCAATAAAGATAATCTGACATCTTTTCTCCAGAGTCCTGGTAAGTAGGGATGGGCAAATCTACTCGTTACTACTCGCTACTCTGCGAGTAGTAGGGTACTCGGACGACTCCTTACTCTGCGAGTTTCATTGTGATTACTCGCACAGTAATGAGTCCAATGAAAATCAATTGTAAATTCTATTCCTCTACTTCTTTGAACCGGATTGTCCCGGATTGACTCGGTCAGGTTCAATCAGGTACCATAGACATCAATGTTTAATGTACCTGGATCTGTACAAACCGGTACAATCCGGTTTAGTCCCGGTATAAAGAATCTGCTTAAAGCGGTCATGGACTCCATGTCAATCCAGTTCAACCTAATATGTTTGCTATGCAGCCGGATTGTCCCTGAATCGTTACAAAACCTGACCGGTTACCAGATACCCGCTGTCAGCAGCGAGTATTACAAGCTAGTCTACTCCTGTATTCTGTATTCGGTACTCGCCGAATATAGAATATGTTAATGTTACATTACGAGAAGGAGACAGCCTAGCATGTTAGCTATGAAAAAAGTGAAGAGCCAGCCCAGCATGTTATCCAATCATAGTCAGTAATGCCGCATCCATGTTGGTTATGGCATTACTATGTTTGGTTGCTGTCCATCATGATGCCTATGTCATGTATGACAAGGCAAGGCTGTATATAAGCCTTGCCACCACCATTTTGGGCACATTCCTATGATGGTCTGAGCTAGTGTATGGAGAGTTGCAGAAGATCCAAGGGAGTGTCAGTCAGTGTAGGAAATCCACTTCGAGATTCCTCACATTTAACCCAAAAGCTCTTGAGAGAGCTACCAGGATGGAGGAGTACTGTAGAGGACTGTAGGCAGGGAGACAGGCAGGAGCAGCCTTGCAGTGCCACACAGCACTGACCTCAGAGCTTAGCTCACTCAGCTTTCCTCAGAGCTGAAATCAGAAGCTAAGAATTTTTTTTCCCAGCAGATAATTTTGGGGTCATATTTACCCCTGCAGCTTAAATTTTGCTAGGGACAGTGCGTAGCTGCTCTGCTACCTGACAGCACGCACAGTACCATCTAGTGGTGACGCAGAAAGCACCACAGTACACCTTGGTGACTTCTTTTGCGCACTCACTAATTTTTTCTGGGCCAGTTGGAGGGTGGGAGGTGAGCAGATTCTTCTGCAGCGCAGCCGCGGTCTCGAATTGCGGTCCGGGAACCCTTCAGATTGAAAAATACGGTCAGGTTTAATACGGTTACATAGACAGTCATGTTAAAACAAATTGGATTGTCCCTGTCCAGTTCAAGCCGGTTAACTTTAACCTGATTGTCTATGGGACCGGATTGAACCGCACCGGTTCAATCTGGCTCAATCCGTTTATTTTTGAACTATTCTTTAAAAGCCCGCGGCTTTTTGCTGCTGGCTTTTAAAGAATAAAATGGGAAATTGCAGGTTTTTCCTCTGCTGCCAGACCCCTTTATGGGGTCCAGCAGCAGAGTAATCGCTGCAATACTCGCTTCCCCGTTCATTTACATTGGACTCGCTAGACTCGCAACGAGTAGCGAGTATCGGGATCCTACTCGTTAGAGTCTAGCGAGTCCGAGTAATTTAGTATTCACCCATCCCTACTGGTAAGTGGAGCAGAGTCTATAAAGGAGATCTATGGCATCCTCTGGGGAGGGACCCAAAAGCATCTTGAAGGGCAGTCATGTAATCTTTAGAAGTTGTCTGTAAATGATTTAATGAGAAAATTAATCAAAACACCAGAATTAAATTTTTTGGGCTGCTGCAGCATTGAAATAAAACGTGTCTGTCCCACGATAGTATCAGTAAAAACATCTGATTGAGTCACAAAAAATAAATCTTTAAATCACCGCAGATCCAAAAAATAAAAATTGTTACCGGTCTCGGAAAATTGTGTCAAAAAGAAAGCGTTTTTTTCTTACAAATTTCTGTATTTTTTTTTACCACTTAAAGAAAAACTATACATGTTTGGTATCTATATACTCATACAACTTGGACAATCATATTGCACAATCAGTTTTAATGAACATGGTTAATAATAAAGACGATTGTGGAATTGCATTTTTTTGCAGTTTTAGTGCACTTGGAATTTTTTTCCCACTTTCCATTGCTTTACATAATAAAATGCTGTCATTCAAAAGTATAATTTGTTAAGAAAAAAAATCCCCTATACGGCTATGGGGATAGAAAAATATAATAGTTCTGGCTCTTACAAGAAGGGAAGGAATAAATCATAGTTCAAAGCTATTACTTACATTTTAGTTTGTGTTATTTGGACCTTTGTACTCAGAGTATATTACTATTGCTATATCACAAATGCAAAGTTGCTTAATAATAATTAATAATAATATTATGTTGGCATAAACTGTAATGTGTCCATTTTATTTTCAGATTAATCCCCAACAGCAGTCATTCTGGACCCACGTCAGCTCAGATGCCTGCAGGTTAGCTCTGATCTGGAAGCACGGAGGCATTTATATGGATACGGATTTCATCTCAATAAAAGCCATTCCCACAAAAGACTTCTTGGCTTCAGAATCTTCTGAATACTCCAGCAATGGTATTTTAGGGTTTTCATCTCATCATGATTTCACCCAAAAATGTTTGGAGGACTTTGTTCAGAATTATGATAGCAGAATATGGGGACAGCAGGGGCCGCGTCTCTTTACCCGTATGTTAAAGAAGATCTGCGGCTTACCAGAATTTTTTGGTATAAAAGATGTTATGTGTGGAAATATTACTTTGTTCCATCCCCAGCACTTTTACCCTATTTCTTGTCCAGAATGGAAAAAGTATTACGAGGTTTGGGACAAGTTGCCATCTTTTCATGACTCCTATGCTTTACATCTCTGGAACTACATGAATAAGGGACAAATAACTATGGTCCCTGGAAGTAACACGTTAGCAGAATTTCTCTACAAAGAACACTGCCCTTTAACATATAGTGCAACAACTAGATGAACTCTTTTTTTGCACATCAGTTTTGGTTATCCAGGTAATAATTGTGAAATTCTGTAACTATTTTGTCACATCTTATAGTCACCCTGATTAGACATTTTTATATTTTGTCATGTATAAGCTTTAAGAACACAAACAGAACATTTCTCAATTTAAGGTCAGGTTCAAAAGAAAAATGTCCACAGGGTTGGGGATAAGGTTAGTGTTAGGTTTAGGAGTAAAGGTTAAGGTTGGGTGCTAGGTGATAGAAACAGCTGAGTGAGGGTGGGGGTAGGGGAAAGCCGCTCACCTCACATAATATTCCTCCAGGCTCCCAGGATCTCGGTTAAGTGGCTGGCACCACTGCTGAAGATCATGAATTTAAAGGATCCGGAGCCACTTGTCCATAATAACTTATCCTTATTATAATATCATGGTAACATCATCATATGGAGAGGGTTCTGTGGATGGTTCACATTTGTCCCCATAGTGGGGATTACCCTATATATCCTCTGTTTATCCCTATGTGTCTCCCCATGTGATCCCCCTCTCCACGCTGGGCTTTATTCTCTATTCTTTTACCCCAGGATACATTAATAATGATATAATGATCTAATTTTATAATCTATCATATATGTAATTCATGGGATCTACAAAAGCTTTTCAAATGTACAACTTAAATTTATCCTCATTGTATAAGATGGAGTTAACCTGACATATGTAACCAATTTACTAATTAATTTAGGGAGTTTGTCTTCATATATATGTATGTGATGTTTTACAGTTGTATATAGCTGCCGATGAGTAAGGACGTTGTCCGAAACGCTTCCGGCGTTATTATTATTTTATTTTTGAACAAAGTCAAACTCTTATTATGGCCAAGTGGCTCCGGATCCTTTAAATTCATGCTAGGTGATAGGTTTAGGGTTAGGTGTTAGGGTTAATGTTAACTGTTAGGTGTTAGGGTTAGGTTTAGGTATTAGGGTAAATGTTTGGGGTTAGGTGTTAGAGGTAGGTGTTTGGGTTATGGTTATGTGTTAGGGTTAGGTGTTAGGATTAATGTTAGGGTTAGGATTAGGGTTATGTGTTAGGGTTAGGTGTTAGGATTAATGTTAGGGTTAGGATTAGGGCTAGGTGTTAGGGTTAGGTGTTAGGTGGGTGTAATGTTAGGGTTAGAGTCAGTGACGGGACAAGGCATTTTGGTGCCCTAGGCAGGTAAGGCAAACGGCGCCCCCCCCCCCCGAAATATGTCTAGGAATAAAAAAGAGGTACATAAATACACCCATGGAACCCTCATCAGTATAGAAACACAGCATTAAAACGCTCATCAGTACAGGGATACATGACCAGAACCACCAGAGGTACAGAAATACATACATATAACCCTTATCAGTACATAAGTACAGCATCACAACCCTCATCTAGCAAAAAAAAAAATCATCATCATAACCCCATCAGTACATGGTAAAACAATTATAATGTCAGATCAGACCCATACATATTTGTGCTGCATGAACCTACAACTCCTACTACATCCTTAACCATGATAAGGAGAAACTGGGAGTTGTTCAATCATCATCAGACGACACAGGAACTACAGCACTAATGAGAATTAGTATCACAACCATTTACATCCAGGTACCTTATAGATGACCTTGTCTCTGATCGGGGTCACCTTTTTCTTTTCTTCATCTTGTCCATATGCCTTCACATCCACAGCTCGTCTCTGGAGACGTCCATCTTTTCCAGTCTTCAGCCCATCCCGACACGATACCCTTAAAAATAGCAAAATGATCAAAATTCTCCAAAGCAAAAATATCTGCCCTACACTGACCCTGGAATAATAATTGTACTTCCTCACTGTTTCCTGCACAAAATATGATTTACACACTGTCCCTCTTTCTGTACATGTCTTCCACACTGCCCCTCATCACACTGCCCTCTTCTTCCATAGTGAACTCCCTGGTCACACTGTCCTCTCACATTGTGTCCTCCTATACTGCCCACTGTTTATACTGTCCTCCCTTATCACACTCCCTCTCCTGGCTGTGGCCTCACACTGTCCCCGCATGCTGCCCCCTCTCCATACACCCCCACACTACTCACTGTCTATTCTGTGCCCCCTTACATTTTTCTCATGCCCTAAAGTTTCTTCACTACTTCCCTCCCCTCACTCCACATACTGTGTTCACACCTATCTCACACTCATACCACATACTGTGTCAACATTCATCCCCCCTCATTCCACATACTGTGTCGTAGCCATGCCCCCTCACTCCACATACTGTGTGGCAGCCATCCCGTCCTCACTCGTTATACTGTATCCACACCCATCCCCCTTTACTCCACATACTGTTCAGCAGCCATCTCCCTCTCACTATTTATACTGGATCCTCAAACTTACCCCATTGTTTCCCATATTGTCCAACTCATACTATGTCCATACTTATCAACCCCTCACTCCGTTTTCTGTGTTCTCAAATTCCCCCTGCTTGCGCTCCATGCTGCGTCTACATACACTCCCCCCAACCTCTTCCCCTTATTTGCTGCTCATACAGCCCTTCTCTCCCCTCCCAATTTGGTCCTCATACAGCCCACACCCTCTCCCCCCATTTGCTCCTCATACAGCCCCTCTCCCCTCCCCTGTTTGCTCCTCATATAGCCTCCACCCTCTCCCTCATTTGCTCCTCACACAGCCCTAATCCTCCCGTTTTCTCCTCATACAGCCCCCATCCTCCTCCCCACACATTTGCTCCTCATACAGCCCTCTTACTGCCAATCCATTTGTTCCTCATACAGCCCCCATACTCTCCCTCATGTTTGTTCCTTATACTGCCCTTATCCTCCCTCCCCAATGTTTGTTCCTCATATAACCCCAATCATCCCTCCCTCCACGTTTGTCCATTATACTGCCCCATACTCCCCCCATGTTTGTTCCTCATACAGCCCCCATAATCCACCCCCCCACGTTTGTTCCTCAAACTGTTCCCATACTCCCCATCATGTTTATTCCTCATACATCCCCCATACTCCCACGCTGTTAGTTTCTCATACTGCTGCCATACTCCCCCCATGTTTGTTCCTAATACTGCCTCCATGGAATCCCTGTTTGTTCCTCATACTGCCCCATACTCCCCGTTTGTTCCTCATACTGCCCCCATACCCCCCCACATTTGTTCCTAATACTGCCGCACAATACTCCCCCCCGTGTTTGTTCCTAATATTGCCTCCATACTCCCCCAGTTTGTTCCTCATACTGCCCCATACTCCCCGTTTGTTCCTCATACTGCTCCATACTCCCCGTTTGTTCCTCATACTGCCCCATACTCCCCGTTTGTTCCTAATACTGCCCACATACTCTCCCTCTGTTTGTTCCTCATACTTCCCCCATACTCTCCCCCTGTTTGTTTCTCATACTGCCCCACATGTTTGTTCCTAATACTGCCCACATACTCTCCCCCTGTTTATTTCTCATACTGCCCCACATGTTTGTTCCTAATACTGCCCACATACTCTCCCTCTGTTTGTTCCTCATACTGCCCCCATACTCTCCCCTTGTTTGTTTCTCATACTGCCCCACATGTTTGTTCCTAATACTGCCCACATACTCTCCCCTGTTTGTTTCTCATACTGCCCCACATGTTTGTTCCTAATACTGCCCACATACTCTCCCCCTGTTTGTTCCTCATACTGCCCCCATACTCTCCCCCTGTTTGTTTCTCATACTGCCCCACATGTTTGTTCCTAATACTGCCCACATACTCTCCCCCTGTTAGTTTCTCATACTACCCCGCCCCCACTTTGTTCCTAATACTGCCCCATGCTCCCCCTATGTTCCTCATACTGCCCCCACACTCCCCCACGTTTGTTCCTATTACTGACCCCATACTCCACCCACAGCGCCCATATACCCCCCAGATTTGTTCCTCATACTGCCCCCATATGCCCATGTGTGTCCCTTTATAATATTGTCCCCATAATTCCCCCCATACTTGTTCCTAAAACTGCCTCCATACTCCCCCCCCCCCTCAGTTAGCTCCTCCTACTGTACTCTCCTCTTCCCCAGTGTCAGCGGTTTCACTCTGCGGGCGGGCGGGCGGCGGATCCTCTGCTCCGCCCGGTGTCAGCGGCTCACTCTGCGGGCGGTGGCAAATGGAGGAGCAGTGGAGAGAGGCGGGAATGCGCCCTCCACAAGGTGGCGCCCTAGGCGATTGCCTAGGGTCGCCTAGCTGTCGTCCAGGCCCTGGTTAGAGTTAAGGTTAGTTGTTAGGGTTAGGTGTTAGGGCTAGGGTTAGAGATTAGGGTTCCCTGTGGTCATTTTTCGTGGGGGCATTTTTCAGGCAACTGAAAAATTGTACAACATTCATGCAGAATACAAGTCTAATCCATTTTGTCATCAGTATCTATCCCTTCTGTGTGTGTATATCTTATGTCTGTGTTACATCCATTTGGCTTCTGTCTTTACACCTCAAAAGTTTAAACGATACATGTTCAAGTTCAAATATACATGTTCCTGGGTTAATAACGGCAATGTACTCATAAATGTCTGATACATATGCTATGTATGAGATCCAATTATTTTTGTGCACCCATGGACTTAAATATGGGAGTCCCAACAAAGACAATGAGGAAGAAAATACATGTTGTGATATTTTTTACTATTACACTTGGTCCATGTGAAAATAAAAAACTATATTTTGAACAGTAATATTGAATTACATTGGTCAGTGGGCTGTCCAATTTCTACCAGACAGCACACATCTATAAAATGCACTGATCTGTGGGAGCCCTAAGGTTGATCTAACACCACATCTGGAGTGAACTTTGGTGCATTTGGTGGGAAAACCTCCTGACATACAGCACTCATATAAGCTTCAATAGCTAACTGTATACCAGCATTGCTCATTTTACATGCATTTGAATGTCATTCATTTCTTTGCTTTTGCTTGAACTGCATCATGTACAGCTGAACATATCTTGGATCCAAATTTAGAAAACTGTTTCAGACAGCTTCACTAAACATAATACATATATGTGATATATTTACAACACAGTGATTCCATTCATTAAGGTAATTAGGTTAAATAAATAAGGAAAGAGCTATTGTTTCTTCTCCTAAATGCAAGTGCGAGAATCAAGAGTTATTTTTGTAGCTCTTTAAGGTTGTCCTTTTTGCCATTTTAACATTAAATTAATTTTCACATTACAAATACATATTAGTTTAGTATTTTTAAATCAGTTTTCTCATGTTGCACCATAACCGTCTGCAGCATCGTAACAATGCAGGGGCACTGAAACGGGGCAGATCCAGCAATGCAGCCATCCTCATGGCAGTGCTTACAAGATCCTTAGAAAAAAGTGTATAATCACTGCACTCTTGTGTGGATTATAATGAGGGCAGTCTGGACTTCCTCCTGGGGCCAATAACCAGTTTGTCTACACTATAATGGTTTGTGCACTGCCATTAGCGGCACATACTGTATGTACAGGAAGGAACCTTACTGGAGCTCCACTGATAGCAATACACAAAGGTAGCGCAACCTCCACTGACCTATTCCTGCTGGCACCAGCATGTACACACCAGCCACAAAAAGTGGATGTATGGGATATGTGACTGTATAAAGGGAGCTATGTGAGGGGTCACACTGTATATAGTTAGTTTGTGAGGGCTTATACTGTATATAGGTAGGCTATGTGGGGGCACATGCTGTATATAGGGGTCAGTGTGGCGGTTCATACTGTATATACTGGGCTATGTGGGGCTCACACTGTATATAGGGAGCCATGTAAGGGTTCTTGCTGAATGTAGGGGCTATGTGAGGGCTCATACTTTTTTTAAGGGCTGTGTATACTGTGTATAGAGGCTATGTGGAAGCTCATGCTATAAATTGGAAAGGCTACGTATTGGTTCATACTGTATATAGGGAGTAGTATGTTAAGTGGGCTCATACGCAATATAGAGGGATGTCAGTATACTTAATTCTGCTCAATATTAATTGATACAATTAATACCGATATATAATGATAATTATAATTGTTACGTTACTGTTAATATTGAGCAGACTTACTTTCATGTTATTTTGTTCAACTCTCCACAACAGTCACAGTCTCCCATGTGGCCTCTTTGGAAAATCAATTGCCATCTATTGCTCTATTATGTATTTTGTTATTTTATGTGTGGCTGCTGTTTCTGTTGCTTTGTTTCTGAGGATGTGAACCAGAGTAACCTGTGTGTTAATCACGTAAAATATCATATCACCTATCATGGAAATCAACTGACATGTTATGGGACATTGAGTGCTGGGAGGGATATGGTTTCTATACTGCCTGGGGCCCATGCTACACTTATTGTGTGAGGAGGCCGACTGGAGTCACAATCCTCCCTGAAGACATCAATCGCACCGTTGTGTTGTAATGTTTATTGTTTCACAGTTTTTGTATATATTATATTATGTGAACTGTAATGTAATTCGAAGTGTTGCAATAGGTATTTTGTATGCTTATGTTGCCTAATGTAAGATATAATTAGGGATGAGCGAGTACTGAAATATCCGGACTCGCAATACTCATGACGAGTAGGTCCTGATACTCGATGCTCATTACGAGTATAGCTAGAACAATGTAAGTCAATGGGGAAGCGAGTAAGCCGAGTAATTCCTCTGCTGCCAGACCCTATAAAAGGTCTGGCAGCAGAGGAAAAGGCTTGCAATGGCCACATAATTGTTTAAAAGCCGGTGGTAAAAAGCCTCCAGGTTTTAAACAATGATGTAGCCCCCTACTCGCTTCTCCGCAGTCTGACAGCGGGATCCTCCGCGGATTGCAGCCCCCAGCTGCCAAGTTGTACCTGGCTGGACATGGAAATCAGGCTGGATACAAAAATAGTGAGACTTCACCGCAAGCTTTCCCTGTCTGTGCTGCGCTCCCCGCTCCCTGATACCCTCGCCTCACATGATCCTAAGTTAGGACCGGGTGGGGAGCGAAGCACCAGGTAGCGAGGAGGGAGCATCAGGGAGTGAGGAGCGCAGCACAGACAGGGAAAGCCGGCGGTGTACTCTTCTCACCGCCAGCTTCCCTGCCTGCGTCCTCCGCTCCCCGCTCCCTGCTGCTCACTCCCTGCCCCGTCCTAACTTAGGATCGGGTAGGGAGGCGGCAAGGGGAGCAGAGGATCCTATTGTCAGACGGCGGGGAGCGAGTAGGGGGCTACATCATTGTTTAAAACCCGGCGGCTTTTTACCGCCGGCTTTTAAACAATCATGTGGCCATTGCAGCCTTTTACTCGCTTTTCCCATTGACTTACATTGGACTCGTTACTTTGTGAGTAATCGCAAGGATACTCGCCGAGTAACGAGTAGCCCGAGTACCGTACTATTCGGTGAGTACCGAATAGTATCGAGTATACTCGCTCATCCCTAGATATAATATAAGGTATGAGATAAGATGAATCGAAGTGTTATGTTTAGTGAGTGAGTTCTGCCTAGCCACAGACTGTAGGACAAGTAGCAGTTAAGTGTTGGCACTAACCCACAATGGAGGAGTTAACCTCCAAGGTAGTAGACAGTTTCCTTCTACAACTTTAGACAAGGTCATACTGGTGACTAGTAGAGAAGTACAAGTCGGAGAGGTGGTCAAGACTGCATGTAGTGGGTGACGATTGGCAACTGTAATGTTTAGACTAAAGTGAGATAGAATAATTCCCAGTTGTTCCAGGGAAGTTGTAGAGAAGAAAGTGGAAATTTGATTGCGCTCCTTTCCAATAACACAATGGATCTAATTTAATTAGAATCCATCTGGTGGTTTATTTAACACATTTCAGTGCTCAAAAACCCCTTCATCAGGACTACCATGCATAAAAGGATTTAACCATACACAACTTCTGCGACACAACTCATGAATAATGTTAAATTCATATTTATTAAAGTGCAATATAAAGTGCAATGTGCTATACAGACATGGTGACAGGGTATTCGGACTGTATACATAATATGGCAGAGGTCACACGATATTATATACATCAGAATATTATGTAACATTATTTATAACATTATAACTATATTCTCTTTGAGTCTAGTTGATATATCCACGCACTCAAGAGTATCAGGTGTAAGTGACGTGCTCACTCCTATGACATACCAGACCCTCCCACGGTTCTTGTAATACACACTGGGTGGTGTTTCCCCCTCTCAAATAGCCAAAGTATACTGTTCATACATGATGTAGTGAAGTATTTACAGCATGGGTATAACCACAAAACTATATATATAGGATTGCAGTATGTAAAAACAGTGGGTAAGTCTTTGAGTATTCAAAGATACCCAGCATGGATGGTAATTATCTATTTATTGCCACATGACACATAATATTATAACCAAGTAGCACTCATCAAGAGATATAACTTGTAGCTTACACCACCATGCTGCTCAGTATGCATTGTTATACCCTTGCAGTCCATTGTCACATGACACACAACATTATAGCCAAGTAGCACTCAACAAGAGATATAACTTGTAGCTTACACCACCATGCTGCTCAGTATGCACTGTTATACCCTTGCAGTCCATTGACAAGTACACATTCACTATGGATTATTGTGTGTATCACATAGTAGGATATACCTTAAGTGTGGAGGGGAGAGTCTAGTGATGGCGTCCTATAACCCAGGTCCTTGCGCCCCAAAGCGGATGTCGGTCCTCCTTCGTCAGCGATCAGGCCCCTGCTGTGAGATCGCTGATCATTACAAAATGCTCTGGGTCATTTTTTGATCGTTGGTTTCCCGCTGGTCAGCACGCATTGCTGCCTGTGACAGAGAGAGACCAGCGATCAGCGATCTCACAGGCTGGTAACTATGATAAACACTGGGTATCCAGGTAGCGCTGCCTAGATACCCGGTGTTTATCATAGTTACCAGCGTCCTCTCTCCTTACAGGCTGCGCTAAGCAGGGAGAACGCTGGTAACTATGATAAACACCGGGTATCTAGGCAGTGTGCACTGCCTGGATACCCGGTGTTTATCATAGTTACTAGCGTCCTCCCTGCTTACAGGCAGCGCTAAGCAGGGAGGACGCTGGTAACTATGATAAACACCGGGTATCTAGGCAGCGTGTGCTGCATAGATACCCGCTGTTTACCATAGTTACCAGCGATATGGAGGTGGCTTCCTGGTCCCTGGTCGCTGGGGAGATCTGCCTGTTTGACAGCTCCCCAGTAACCAGGTAATGACGTACCGACGATCCCTATAGGATCGTTATCGCTGTTGGGATCGCTGGTGCGTCGTTGTGTGTGATGAGAGCTTTAGAGATAGGAGGGCAAGAGTGTGCAAAAGGGAAGTGCAGCGATGTGCAGTGTGTGACGGATTATGGCACTGGAAACCTGCCAGCCCTGTATAGAAGTGCAGGCAAAATTGTGTGATGAAATAAATATTAATTGATTAATCTGTGCTCCTGGCACAAATAGTAATTTCAGCATATAAATACAGATAAATAATTTGGTGGTCTAGGCACACTATCTCAGTGACTAAATAATGATTGTCAGTTTAATTAGGATGTACATTTATGAAATACTTGAGGAAGGAGCAGTTTAGCTATGCAACATGTAGCAATAAAACAAGTTATTAATATTCCTATCTGTTATGGTACATTTACACGCGGCCACAGGAAGGTAGGAACAGGCAGGCATCGGACACAATTGTGCCGGTTGCCTTGAAAAGACCACAATGTGGCTGCGTGTAATTCAGGACTTTCCTTCCTGTGTCTTCCCTGAAGGAAGGAAAGTCCTGAATTACACGCAGCCACATCGTGGTATTTTCAAGGCAACAGGCACAATTGTGCCTGCCTGTTCCTACCTTCCTGTGGCCACGTGTAAATGTACCATTAGAGCTTTATTAAGCACACTAGATGGCGGCCCGATTCTAAAGAATCGGGTAGTCTAGAATCCATATATAGTTTATTTACTAATAGTTACGGGAGTGCGGTGAAATGAATTGTGTGTATACAGGCGGCTCTGTGGGTAGCACAGTATACGGTGACTCAGTGGTTAGCACTGCACGGTGGCTCAGTGGTTAGCACTGCGCGGTGGCTCAGTTGTTAGTAGTGAGTGCGGTGGCTCAGTGGTTAGCAGTGAGTGCGGTGGCTCAGTGGTTAGCAGTGAGTGCGGTGGCTCAGTGGTTAGCAGTGAGTGCGGTGGCTCAGTGGTTAGCAGTGAGTGCGGTGGCTCAGTGGTTAGCAGTGAGTGCGGTGGCTCAGTGGTTAGCAGTGAGTGTGGTGGCTCAGTGGTTAGCAGTGAGTGCGGTGGCTCAGTGGTTAGCAGTGAGTGCGGTGGCTCAGTGGTTAGCAGTGAGTGCGGTGCCTCAGTGGTTAGCAGTGAGTGCGGTGCCTCAGTGGTTAGCAGTGAGTGCGGTGAGATTGGTCAGCGCAGCGTCATGGGCAGAGTGGTCAGTGCAGCGTCGTGGGCAGAGTGGTCAGCGCAGCGCCGTGGGCAAAGTAGTCAGCGCAGCGCCGTTAGCAGAGTGGTCAGCGCAGCGCCGTGGGCAGAGTGGTCAGCGCAGCGCCGTGGGCAGAGTGGTCAGCGCAGCACCGTGGGCAGAGAGGTCAGCACAGCGCCGTGGGCAGAGTGGTCAGCGCAGCACCATGGGCAGAGTGGTCAGCACAAACATACACACACCCTGTGTCTTCCCCGCCGCCTGGATCCTGAGTCGACATGTCGCCGCCCTTCGGACGACTGGATTCAATATGTCGTCCGGGTAGTTTGGCGAGACATCTTGGACGCTATATTGGATCTAGTAGTTTGGGGGCAGCGACATGTCGACTGAGGATCCAGGCAGCGGACGCAGGCCCGGTGGTAAGTATAGCGAAGTGTGTGTGTGTATGTGTGTGTACAAAGTAAAGGGAAGTGCGCACAAAGTGACGGAAGTGCCTACATACACAGATATATACACATACTGTACATTGCATATGGAGGGGTGAGGAGAGCGGAGGCTGGAAGGCAGAGGACAGGGAGAGGAGAGCTGAGGCTGGAGGGCAGAGGACAGGGAGAGGAGAGCGGAGGTTGGTGGGCAGAGGACAGGGAGAGGAGAGCGGAGGCTGTAGGGCAGAGGACAGGGAGAGGAGAGCGGAGGCTGGAGGGCAGAGGACAGGGAGAGGAGAGCGGAGGCTGGAGGGCAGAGGACAGGGAGAGGAGAGCGGAGGTTGGTGGGCAGAGGACAGGGAGAGGAGAGCGGAGGCTGTAGGGCAGAGGACAGGGAGAGGAGAGCGGAGGCTGGAGGGCAGAGGACAGGGAGAGGAGAGCGGAGGCTGGAGGGCAGAGGACAGGGAGAGAAGAGCGGAAGCTGGAGGGCAGAGGACAGGGAGAGGAGAGCGGAGGCTGGAGGGCAGAGGACAGGGAGAGGTGAGCGGAGGCTGGAGGGCAGAGGAGAGTGGAGGGCAGAGGCTGGAGGGCAGAGGACAGGGAAAGGGGAGCGGAGGCTGGAGGGAAGAGGACAGGGAGAGGAGAGGGGAGGCTGGAGGGCAGAGGACAGGGAGAGAAGAGCGGAGGCTGGAGGGCAGAGGACCGGAGAGGAGAGTGGAGGCTGTAGGGCAGAGGACAGGGAGAGGAGAGCGGAGGCTGGAGGGCAGAGGAGAGTGGAGGGCAGAGGCTGGAGGGTAGAGGACAGGGAGAGGAGAGCAGAGGCTGGAGGGTAGAGGACAGGGAGAGGAGAGCGGAGGCTGGAGGGTAGAGGACAGGGAGAGGAGAGCGGAGGCTGGAGGGTAGAGGACAGGGAGAGGAGAGCGGAGGCTGTAGGGCAGAGGACAGGGAGAGAAGAGCGAAGGCTGGAGGGCAGAGGCTGGAGAGCAGAGGACAGAGAGAGGATAGCGGAGGCTGGAGGGCAGAGGACAGGAAGAGGTGAGCGGAGGCTGGAGGGCAGAGGAGAGCGGAGGCAGGAGGGCAGAGGAGAGCGGAGGCAAGAGGGCAGAGGAGAGCGGAGGCAAGAGGGCAGAGGAGAGCGGAGGCTGGAGGGCAGAGGACAGGGGAGGCTGGAGAGCAGAGGACAGGGGAGGCTGGAGGGCAGAGGAGAGCAGAGGCTGGAGGGCAGAGGAGAGGGGAGGCTGGAGGGCAGAGGACAGGGAGAGGAGAGTGGAGGCTGTAGGGCAGAGGACAGGGAGAGGAGAGCGGAGGCTGGAGGGCAGAGGCTGGAGAGCAGAGGACAGGGAGAGGAGAGCGGAGGCTGGAGGGCATAGGACAGGGAGAGGAGAGCGGAGGCTGGAGGGCAGAGGACAGGGAGAGAAGAGCGGAGGCTGGAGGGCAGAGGACAGGGAGAGGAGAGCGGAGGCTGGAGGGCAGAGGACAGGGAGAGAAGAGCGGAGGCTGGAGGGCAGAGGAGAGCAGAGGCTGGAGGGCAGAGGAGAGCGGAGGCTGGAGGGCAGAGGACAAGGGAGGCTGGAGGGCAGAGGACAGAGAAGGCTAGATGGCAGAGGACAGGGGAGGCTGGAGGGCAGAGGACAGGGGAGGCTGGAGGTCAGAGGAAAGGGGAGGCTGGAGGGCAGAGGAGAGGGGAGGCTGGAGGGCAGAGGACAGGGAGAGGAGAGTGGAGGCTGTAGGGCAGAGGACAGGGAGAGGAGAGCGGAGGATG
Organism: Allobates femoralis; assembly: GCA_033576535.1. Lineage (NCBI taxonomy): Eukaryota > Metazoa > Chordata > Amphibia > Anura > Aromobatidae > Allobates > Allobates femoralis. The sequence goes on along the minus strand of JARQOC010000001.1, from coordinate 73,914,500 downwards.
GAGGGCATAGGACAGGGAGAGGAGAGCGGAGGCTGGAGGGCAGAGGACAGGGAGAGAAGAGCGGAGGCTGGAGGGCAGAGGACGGGGAGAGGAGAGCGGAGGCTGGAGAGCAGAGGACAGGGAGAGGTGAGCGGAGGCTGGAGGGCAGAGGAGAGTGGAGGTCAGAGGCTGGAGGGCAGAGGACAGGGAAAGGGGAGCGGAGGCTGGAGGGCAGAGGACAGGGAGAGAAGAGCGGGGGCTGGAGGGCAGAGGACGGGAGGGAGAGCGGAGGCTGTAGGAGAGGACAGGGAGAGGAGAGCAGAGGCTGGAGGCAGGGAGAGGGAGGGCAGAGGCTGGAGGGCAGAGGACAGGGAGAGGAGAGCGGAGGCTGGAGGGTAGAGGACAGGGAGAGGAGAGCGGAGGCTGGAGGGTAGAGGACAGGGAGAGGAGAGCGGAGGCTGGTAGGGCAGAGGACAGGGAGAGGAGAGCGGAGGCTGGAGGGCAGAAAGAGAGCGGAGGCTGGAGGGCGGAGGCTGGAGGGCAGAGGAAAGAGGAGAGGAGAGCGGAGGCTGGAGGGCAGAGGAAGGAAAAAAAAAAAAAAAAAAAAAAGAGAGGAGGGAAGCTGGGGGCGAGGCGGGAGAGGAGAGCGGAGGCCTGGAGGGCAGAGGAAGGGAGAGGGAGGCGGAGGCTGGGAGGGCTGAGGAGAGTGGAGGGCAGAGGCTGGAGGGTAGGAGGACAGGGAGAGGAGACCGGAGGCTGGAGGTAGAGGACAGGGAGGGAGGGCGGAGCGGAGGGTAGAGGACAGGGAAAGGAGAGCGGAGGCTGGAGGGTAGAGGAGCAGGAGAGGAGAGAGAGCGGAGGCTGAGGGCAGAGGACAGGAGCGGAGGAGAGGAAGGCTGGAGGGCAGAGAGGCTGGAGAGCAGAGGACAGAGAGAGATGGGAGGCTGGAGGGCAGAGGACAGGGAGAGGTGAGCGGAGGCTGGAGGGCAGAGGAGAGCGGAGGCTGGAGGGCAGAGGAGAGCGGAGGGTGAAGGGCAGACAAGAGCGGAGGCAGGAGGGCAGAGGAGAGCGAGGCAGGAGGGCAGAGGAGAGCGGAGGCTGGAGGGCAGAGGACATGGGAGGCTGGAGAGCAGAGGACAGGGGAGGCTGGAGGGCAGAGGAGAGCGGAGGCTGGAGGCAGAGGAGAGCAGAGGCTGGAGGGCAGAGAGATCGAGCCTGGAGGGCAGAGGAGCGGAGTCTGGAGGGCAGAGGAGGGCGGAGTCTGGAGGGCAGAGGAGAGCGGGAGGGTGGAGGGCAGAGGGAGAGCGGAGGCTGGAGGGCAGAGGACGAGGGAGGCTGGGGGGCAGAGGACAGGGGAGGCTGGAGGGCAGAGGAGAGGGAGGCTGGAGGGCAGAGGAGAGGGAGGCTGGAGGGCAGAGGAGAGGAGGCTGGAGGGCAGAGGAGAGCGGAGGCTGGAGGGCAGAGGAGAGCGGAGGCTGGAGGGCAGAGAGAGCGGAGGAGGCTGGAGGGCAGAGGAGAGCGGCGGCAGGGTGGAGGGCAGAGGAGAGCAGGCTGGAGGGCAGAGGAGAGCGAGGCTGGAGGGCAGAGGAGAGCGGAGGCTGGAGGGCAGAGGAGAGGGAGGCTGGAGGGCAGAGGACAAGGAGGCTAGTGGCAGAGGACAGAGGAGCTGAGGCAGAGGACAGGGAGGCTGGAGGGCAGAGGAAAGGGGAGGCTGGAGGGCAGAGGAGAGGGGAGGCTGGAGGGCAGAGGACAGGAGGGAGAGTGGAGGCTGTAGGGCAGAGGACAGGGAGAGGAGAGCGGAGGCTGGAGGGCATAGGACAGGGAGAGAGGAGCGAGGCTGGAGGGCAGAGACAGGGAGAGAAGAGCGGAGGCTGGAGGGCAGAGACAGGGAGAGGAGAGCGGAGGCTGGAGAGCAGAGGACAGGGAGAGGTGAGCGGAGGCTGAGGGCAGAGGAGAGTGGAGGCAGAGGCTGGAGGGCAGAGGACAGGGAAAGGGGAGCAGAGGCTGGAGGCAGAGGACAGGGAGAGAGAGGGGAGGCTGGAGGGCAGAGGACGGGAGAGAAGAGCGGAGGCTGGAAGGGCAGGGGAGGACAAGCTGAGGCAGAGAGGGAGGGCAAGGCTGGAGGGCAACAGGGAGGACAGCGGAGAGGAGAGCGAGAGAGCGAGGCTGGGGAGGGACAGGAGGAGAAGTGTAGGGCAGGACAGGGGTGGAGCGGAGGGAGGGAGAAGAGAGCGGAGGCTGGAGGGCGAGGCTGAGGCAGAGAAAGAGAGAGGAGAGCGGAGGCTGGAGGGCAGAGGACAGGAGAGGGAGCGGAGGCTGTAGGGCAGAGGACAGGGAGAGGAGAGGAGGCTGGAGGGAGAGGACAGGAAGAAGAGGGGAGGCTGGAGGGCAGAGCCAGGAGAGGAGAGCGAGCTGGAGGCAGAGACAGGGAGAGGAAGCGAGGCTGGAGGCAGAGGACAGGGAGAGGAGAGCGAGGCTGGAGGGCAGAGGAGTGGAGGCAGAGGCTGAGGTAGAGGACAGGGAGGAGACCGAGGCTGAGGAGAGGACAGGAGAGGAGGCGGAGGCTGGAGGGTAGAGGACAGGGAAAGGAGAGGGAGGCTGAGGGTAAGGACAGGAGAGGAGAGCGGAGGCTGTGAGGGCAGGGAGAGAGAGTGAAGGCTGAGGGAGGCTGGAGAGCAGAGACAGAGAGAGGATAGCGAGGCTGGAGGCAGAGACAGGAGAGGTAGCGGAGGCTGAGGGCAGAGAGAGCAGGCTGGAGGGCAGAGGAGAGCGAGGGTGAAGGGCAGACGAGAGCGGAGGCAGGAGGGCAAGGAGAGCGAGGCAGGAGGCAGAGGAGAGCGGAGGCTGAGGCAGAGGACATGGAGGCTGGAGAGCAGAGGACAGGGAGGCTGGAGGCAGAGGAGAGCGGAGGCTGGAGGACAGAGGAGAGCAGAGGCTGGAGGCAGAGGAGATCGTAGCCTGGAGGGCAGAGGAGCGGAGTCTGGAGGCAAGGAGGCGAGTCTGGAGGGCAGAGGAGAGCGGAGGCTGGAGGGCAGAGGAGAGCGGAGGCTGGAGGGCAGAGGAGAGTGGAGTCTGGAGGGCAGAGGAGAGTGGAGTCTGGAGGGCAGAGGAGAGTGGAGGGTGGAGGGCAGAGGAGAGCGGAGGCTGGAGGGCAGAGGAGAGCGGAGGCTGGAGGGCAGAGGAGAGCGGAGGCTGGAGGGCAGAGGACAGGGGAGGCTGGAGGGCAGAGGACAGGGAGGCTGGAGGGCAGAGGACAGGGGAGGCTGAGGGCAGAGGACAGGGGAGGCTGGAGGGCAGAGGAGAGGGGAGGCTGAGGGCAGAGGACAGGGGAGGCTGGAGGGCAGAGGACATGGGAGGCTGGAAGGCAGAGGAGAGCGGAGGCTGGAGGGCAGAAGAGAGCGGAGGCTGGAGGGCAGAGGAGAGCGGAGGCTGGAGGCAGAGGAGAGCGGAGGCTGGAGGCAGAGGAGAGCAGAGTCTGGAGGGCAGAGGAGAGCGGAGTCTGGAGGGCAGAGGAGAGCGGAGTCTGGAGGGCAGAGGAGAGGGGAGGCTGGAGGGCAGAGGACAGGGGAGGCTGGAGGGCAGAGGACAGGGAGGCTGGAGGGCAGAGGAGAGCGGAGGCTGGAGGGCAGAGGAGAGCGGAGTCTGGAGGGCAGAGGAGAGCGGAGGCTGGAGGGCAGAGGCACAGTTGTAATGACAGAGATAGGCGTGGCATGCTGGGAGCTGTGGTGCCACACACTGCTCTGTGACCTGGCTGCAGCTACCTTCGTGCACCTCAGTGAGGACAGGTTGTCCCCAGGAGTCGGTTTCCTTTCCTCTCTCCCTCCGTTCCTCCTCCGTGTCTGTTCCCTTCGGTGTCGGCTTCTTCCTGGAGCTGCCTTCTCCTCCTCCTTGTCACTGAGCAGCCACATGAAGGAAGCATGTGTGGGCCCCGCAACGAGTACATCACAAGAGGGTATTGCAGCTATAAATGCAGCCGCAGTATCCTCTGACACAGCAGTGATCTGGTTAACTTCGAGATCCAACCCTGCATGCATCACCTAGAACAGAGGGCCAACCCAGGGTCCTGGTGGGCGGAGTGCTAGGGAAGTGTGTAGGAAGTACAGACTTTAGTTAGTGCAGTAGAGAGTCTGAGTCTGTCTGGAGAAGAGAGAACTTGAACTTGGAGAGGAGTTAGCACCTGAGGCCTTAACAACCGGGATCGGGCATCACCAACCATGGGTTCCAAAAGACTCCTGTGCCCAAAACCTTACAGCCGGTTCACTGGTACCGAAGCTGGCAGCAGTTCACCTCTGCTACGCGAACCAGAAGCGTGGAGGAGCAGTTTTACAGGAGCACCCCACCACCAGCCAACTTCCAGTCGTCTAACCAGCGGTGTACCCACCGAGGGACCCAAGGCTCCCCAGAACATCCATAACGTATAACTTGGATAGGGATTGAAGCAGCCTCCCCGTACCCAATCTGGTATTCCTGGGCGACACTGGCAACCACTTAGCTAGAATGGAGGAACACTGCGGATCTCTAAGGGACACCATCACTGCTGAGTCCACCCGGTCCACTACCCGTTAACTGTATGCCATGTACTGGCTGCTTGTTACAGTAAAGACCCGTTGCAGAGACTTTCTGTGTCCGTGCTTCCTTATGAACTGTCCGTCCGCACTACAAGGTAACCGCAGCTGCCGCACAACATCTTGAGCAGCTCCAGCCTCCGGGGATCACCGCTCAGCCTGTGGGGAGCGGTCCATCTTGCTGCTATCCATCCCCCGGAGGTTCCGCAGCGTCGGTAGCCCTTACCGAACTACTCATAGGTGGCGTCACGAATAAATTAACCCCTTTAATCTGTTCCTACAAGACGTCTTCAACTTTTGATCTGCACTCAACCGGGCCCCACTACCGGCAGGCGCGGCCCACCCGTGACAAGGAGGAAGGAGCTACAGCCTGTCTAAACCGGAGTCCACGGGCCGGCGGTGAGTCAGAATTTGGCGTCACGAACAGGATACGAGCAGGCCCGTTCCCTAACGGGTATAATGTGCTTTAAAATTACTTTAATGTCTACAATTTGGACTTTGTTCGTCCCTAAAAGAACTTTCCCGCCTCTTGCCGTTGGGCCAAGATGGCGCCCAAGATGGCGTTCCCGCCATAAGGACTCGCCACGTGCAAGCCCAGGGGTGAGCCATCGCCCCTCATCGTGGGAGGGCTAAAGGCAAAGGCACCAAACTCTTTGTCCGCCCTGATTGCTCGAATCAACCATGGGGGCGGGCCCCAAAGACTTTTCCCACAATTGGACTACAAAAGCCCACAGGAAATGGGAGTGTCACAGACCTTTCTTCACCAGCTTCTACCAGAACGGTTACCGGTTGAACGTGTGTTGTTCCCTCTAAAGAAGAGAATGGCCAGCATAAGACTCCAAGACCTAATGCGGGAGGTCGAGGCGGAGGCCAGAGCAGCCATAGGCCATCCGGGTCCGGGTCCTGCCCTTACCATTGACGGCAGCCCCGACTTTTGGCTAGAGGCTCTACAAGACCTCCGGGTGCGGTTACTTGAGACTGTGGAAAGGATGATTCGCAGCTGGAGTGCGACCCTAGGCAGAAGACTCCATCATGCGATGCAGCAGAGCCGACCGGGTACAGCTACTCCCGGCCCAGACGACGCGCCAGCTTCTCAACCGCCTCACCGTCGCCCACCACCTGTCCTGCTTCGTCACCGGAGCCCATAGACTGTATCATTCCAGTGGAGACCACAGCTCAGCTCGTTCCAGCGATTGAAACCGCAGCCGACCCCGTTCCTGAGCCGGAGCTTCCAATACGCTCCACCGAAGAACTTGACATCTACCAGGTTCCCCTTGAGGAACTCGTCAACAGTTGCACTATCCAAGAGACTGTTGCCTGTTTCATCCCCGTACCGGAGACCTCTCTTGCAATTGCCGAGGCCTACCTGGTAACCGGGATTGAGACACCTCTACCTGCAGAAACAGATGAAGAGGCAGGCAGCCAGGAAGCCCTGCAGGACATCCCCGAGGAAGGATCCGCAGCACCACCGCCCTGTTGTACAGAGGGACCTACTCCAGCATCTCCAATCATCGAGCAGCCTGATGTGGTCATCGAGGAAGTGGTCGAGGACGATGACGACGAGACCCGCAGCATCCCTGAGGATCTCGACACCAGGTTCGCTTGAAGAGACACCGAGGAACTTCTTTCCGGACTACAACTCGGGTACACTGGTCCGGTGCAACGCCGACACCTTCCCCTGTGCCGTTCCACCGGGTGCCGGTCCAGACTGCCCGCCAAGCTCAAGCTTCCTACCAAACCACCAGCTCCACCGTTCATCTTCGCACCTCAAGCCGTACCGACGGAGATGTACGCCAGCACCGACGAGAGGAGTGGCAAGCCCGTGAACGCGCCAACATGCAGGCCCGTGCCGAGGCTCGCCGCCAGCTGCCGCTGCCTGATGAACTCCGCCGCGAAGGTAGAATTTCCACCTTTAACTTACATACCGGGTGGGGGTTCGCTTGGGAGGTGGGTTTGAATGAGGAGGTGTTTGTGGGGCGCCGGGAAGTCGAGTCACACTTGCCTAGAGGACATCCCGATCGCGACCTATACCGGGGCGATATTATCACCTACTAACGCTATGCTTGTCCAGATGGGTGGTTCGCTATCCGGGTGCGCCATCGTTCTCCGCGCCAGTGACTCTAAAGCTTGGACTCATTCAATAACTCTGTTCCTGTTTAACCACTGACTGTGTGATCTTGCGGCTACAGCCTGAACTTTTAATACAAGGACAGCCGACCGCCCGCTGGGTCTGCATAAAGTGTGTTACCTGTTTACTTTGCTTATTTCATCAAAGCATCTCTTTACCTGTTTTTCTTTAATAAAAGTGTGTTTTTATGTATGTTATAAAAAAAAAAAATACAAAATCCTCTGTAATGCGAGTAGTGTGACGCTTGGGGACAAGCGAATTTAACCAAGGGGGAGTGTGGCGCCCGGCAACAAGTGCGTCACAAGAGGTATTGCAGCCATAAATGCAGCCGCAGTATCCTCTGACACAGCAGTCATCTGGTTAACTTCGAGATCCAACCCTGCATGCATCACCTAGAACAGAGGGCCAACCCAGGGTCCTGGTGGGCGGAGTGCTAGGGAAGTGTGTAGGAAGTACAGACTTTAGTTAGTGCAGTAGAGAGTCTGAGTCTGTCTGGAGAAGAGAGAACTTGAACTTGGAAAGGAGCGGGGGCTCTGCACCTCATGCAGCCCCCGGGCCGTCACTGGTCGGTTGTTAGCACCTGAGGCCTCAACAACCGGGATCGGGCATCACCAACCATGGGTTCCAAAAGATCCCGTGCCCAAAACCTTACAGCCGGTTCACTGGTACCGAAGCTGGCAGCAGTTCACCTTTGCTACGCGAACCAGAAGCGTGGAGAGCAGCTTTACAGGAGCACCCCACCACCAGCCAACTTCCAGTCGTCTAACCAGCGGTGTACCCACCAAGGGACCCAAGGCTCCCCAGAACATCCATAACGTATAACTTGGATAGGGATTGAAGCAGCCTCCCCGTACCCAATCTGGTATTCCTGGGCGACACTGGCAACCACTTAGCTAGAATGGAGGAACACTGCGGATCTCTAAGGGACACCATCACTGCTGAGTCCACCCGGTCCACTACCCGTTAACTGTATGCCATATACTGCCTGCTGGTTACAGTAAAGACCCGTTGCAGAACTTTTGTGTCCGTGCTTCCTTATGAACTGTCCGTCCGCACTACAAGGTAACCGCAGCTGCCGCACAACATCTTGAGCAACTCCAGCCTCCGGGGATCACGCTCAGCCTGTGGGGAGTGTTCCATCTTGCTGCTATCCATCCCCCGGAGGTTCCGCAGCATCGGTAGCCCTTACCGAACTACTCATAGGTGGCGTCACAAATAAATTAACCCCTTTAATCTTTTCCTACAAGACGTCTTCAACTTTTGATCTGCACTAGTGATGGGCGAATCCTAAATTACTCGGAATCGCTTGAATCTAGCGAGTCCGAGCACAGGACTCGCTACTCGTTGCGAGTCTAGCGAGTCCAATGTTAATGAATGGGGAAGCGAGTAATAGCGAGTAGTGTGCGATTTACAAATCACAGATGTGTCTCGGAAGCTTCAGCCTGAAGCAATCCTAGTTTTGCCATGTATTTGCATTGGACTCGTTTACTTTGCAAGTAATCGCTGAGCTGGGAAACTCGCACAGATAAGATCCTGTCTGCTCTGTGTTCTGGCTGCCGCAGCTCCAGGGTCCTAGAGCCCGCCTGCTGCCTGATGTAGCAGAGCTGAGATTGTTCTCAGTCTGCTCATTCCCTGTGCATAGACATCTATATCTATGCACAGGGATGAGCAGAGAGGACATCGCGTTTTGGACTGCGTCGGACGGAAGAGGATTTTTTTAATTAAAGATGGAGTCCCTAATGGCTTTTTTTTTTATTTCTAATAAAAAAATTTCTCTGTGTTGTGTTTTTTTTAAAACAATTTAATAGAAATTCATGGCGGTCATGTCTAATATTGGCGTGACTGCCATAAATTTCGGGCTTAGGGCCAGCTGATAATACAAAGCTGGCCCTAACCTCTTTATTACCCAGCGTGCCACCGCCACCAGGGCCGCTGGAAGAGCGGGGTTCAGCGCCAGAGGATGGCGCTTCAATGAACGCGCCATCTTCTGGGGCGGCTGCGGGCTGCAATTTGCAGCGGGGGGTGCCCAGAAAGCTTGGGCCTCCCTGCGCTGCGGATTCCAGCCCCCAGCTGCTTAGCTGTACCTGGCTAGACATAGAAATTGCGCGGAGCCCCACGCATTTTTTTTAAATTATTTCATGAAATTTGAATTCTGACTCGATTGGACTCTGACGTGGACTCTACTCTGAGACTCTGACTCTGACTCTGAGACTCTGAGCTGACCTGAGACTCTGACTCTGAGACTCTGACTCCTGACTCTGGACTCTGATGACTCTGAGACTCTGACTCTGAGACTCTGAGACTCTGAGACTCTGACTCTGGACTCTGACTCTGAGACTCTGGACTCTGACTCTGAGACTCTGACTGACTCTGAGACTCTGACTCTGACTCTGAGACTCTGACTCTGAGACTCTGACTCTGACTCTGAGACTCTGAGCCTCTGACTCTGAGACTCTGACTCTGAGACTCTGACTCTGACTCTGACTCTGAGTCGACTCTGAGCTCTGACCTGAGACTCTGACTCTGATCTCTGAGACTCTGATGACTCTGAGACTTCTGACTCTGAACTCTGACTCTGACTCTGACTCTGACTCTGAGACTCTGACTCTGACTCTGAGACTCTGACTCTGAGACTCTGTGAACTCTGACCTGAGACTCTGAGATCTGACTCTGAGACCTGATCTGAACTCTGACTCTGAGACTCTGACTCTGAGACTCTGAGACTCTGACTCTGAGACTCTGACTCTGAGACTCTGACTCTGAGACTTGAACTCTGGACTCTGACTCTGAGACTCTGACTCTGAGCTCTGACCGACCGGACTCTGACTCTGAGACTCTGAGACTCTGACTCTGAGACTCTGACTCTGAGACTCTGAGACTCTGACTCTGAGACTCTGACTCTAGGCTCTGACTCTGACTCTGAGACTCAGACTCTGACTCTGAGACTCTGACTCTGACTCTGAGACTCTGACTCTGAGACTCTGAGACTCTGACTCTGAGACTCTGACTCTGAGACTCTGAATCTGACTCTGAGACTCTGACTCTGAGACTCTGACTCTGAGACTCTGAGACTCTGACTCTGAGACTCTGACTCTGAGACTCTGAGTCTGACTCTGAGACTCTGACTCTGACTCTGAGACTCTGACTCTGAGACTCTGAGACTCTGAGACTCTGACTCTGAGACTCTGACTCTGAAATTCATGAAATAATAAAAAAAAAATGCGTGGGGCTCCGCGCAATTTCTATGTCTAGCCAGGTACAGCTAAGCAGCTGGGGGCTGGAATCCGCAGCGCAGGGATGCCCAAGCTTTCTGGCACCCCCCGCTGCAAATTGCAGCCCGCAGCCGCCCCAGAAGATGGCGCGTTCATTGAAGCACCATCCTCTGGCGCTGAACCCCGCTCTTCCAGCGGCCCTGGTGGCGGTGGCACGCTGGGTAATAAAGGGGTTAATACCAGCTTTGTTATACAAGCTGGTATTAAGCCCGAGATTCTTAATGTCAGGCCACGTTTGACCCGGCCACTAACAATCTCCAATAAAGGGTTAAAAAAACACAACACAGAGAAAATTTTTTATTTGAAATAAAAAAAAAGCCATTAGGGACTCCATCTTTAATTTAAAAAATCCTCTTCCGTCCGACGTAGTCCAAAACGCGATGTCCTCTCTGCTACATCCCCTGTGCATAGATATAGATGTCTATGCACAGGGAATGAGCAGACTGAGAACAATCTCAGCTCTGCTACATCATGTCTGTGAGCAGGCGGGCTCTAGGACCCTGGAGCTGCACAGAGAAGACAGCTGGACTCGGCTCAAGTAACAGCAGTTACTTTGCGAGTTTCCCTGCTATCACTGGCACAGTAGCCGAGTCTAATGCAAACAATGGCAATCCTAGTTTTGTCAGCGTTTGCCATTGATTTGCATTGGACTCGTGCGAGTAAACGCTGGGAAACTCGCAGAGTACCGAGTCCTGCGAGTCCCTTACTACTCGCCGAGTAACGAGTCCTAGCAAGTAGATTCGCCCATCCCTAATCTGCACTCAACCGGGCCCCACTACCGGCAGGCGGCCCAACCCGTGACAAGGAGGAAGGAGCTACAGCCTGTCTAAACCGGAGTCCACGGGCCGGCGGTGAGTCACATGGAGAGGCTGCACTTCCAGGGGGCTGCGGGGGCCATAGATGACTACGTGGAGTCCAGGAGGTGAGGAGAGGGTGCAGACTGTGCGCGGGAAAAGGCGCCATTGCTGGCTTTGACAGACAGTTGAGCGTAATCTGTGAAGACTCGCAAAGCCTTTGCGAGTTAGGCTTTGCGAGGCAGCCACGGACACGACGACGGAAACAGTGCCGAAAGTTACGGAAGTGCGTTAGGGTGATTATATATTAGATAGCAGCACAGTGTTTAACCCCTTCTATACCAATTACCACTTATCTGTTTGTTAATTTAGTAATGGGTGACTGATAGGTGTGGGCCTAGGTATATGCAGCAACTGGTTAAAAGAGGGGAAGGGAACATTAAACATTAATTGTAAATACCGTGATCATAGTGAAAAGGCGAATAGGTGTGTATTCTAGGTGTACAAGGTGTAGATGCTAATGTTAACTGAAAGATCTACTAAACAAACACTGGCTCATCCTCTCCAAAGACAATTGACAACTTCTGTTACTAGATAAGCTACTTGACTCTCTTTCTTTGGCAGCTATTCAACAGTACAACAGCCTACTCCAGCCTCTTTATTTGGCAGCAGCAGAGCGATGACAACTTGTGGATGAGACCCAGAAACAATTTTTGCTACAGTTCACGCCAAGCACTGCATCAAGTGGCCTCTCCTCCTCTCCCTCCACCGCACACAAACTACAGGCCTCAAAGATGGTTTCCCTTTGCATCACAACTCTCCAACCACTCAATTAACTATGAGGAACCACAGATGTGCGAGATTGCAGAGATGTTATCACACCCTATTCCATGATAATCAGAGATCTGCTGCAAAGATTCAGAGACTCAAGAGTAGGAAAGCATCTGCACCAATGTCCAAAATATTTGTCAGTTCGATCCGGGGCAGGACGAACTAAGGTTGGAGCAGAATCCAGACCCTTGTGACTAACTAGAAGTTTACTACTGGGGATGGAGGTAATCCTGATCAGACTCAGATACCTGAGGCATACGCGGATTCTACTGTGTTCTCAGGACAGGAAGAAGAGAAGTGGAACAATAGAGAGGTTGACAAGGACATTCAAGATCAAACTTGGTGTGAACCCAGAGGAACGCAGCTTAGTAGCTCAGCAGATAAGGTGGAAGAGGAGAAAGACAAGAATATATTGCGGCTTCCCTTCCAGTCATGGAGTGATGCAATGAAGACAAGCACTGCTTAGTACAAGAAAGAAGAAATATCAGCTCACCATTGATGTGCTTCTCCGAGAATCCCTTTCATAGCATGAGTCGTGGCTTGGCAACCGCAAATTATGGAAGCAGAAGGCAGAGATTGACCAGCGATGGGCAGCACGTAGAGGAAAAATATATAAAACTTCACTTTATTGCAAATCCATAAGAAAAATATATAAAAATAATGCACAGTTTGCGGCAGACAGATCAATCCATAGGAAGGTTAAGAGATACGCGTTTCGGCTAAAACGAAAGCCTTAATCATGATCTACAGAGTACAACCGAATGAATGGTATGTAAAAGTAAGTTCTCTGGTCAGCTGTAGGGTTTTTTCTTTTCATTTCCTCCTCCTTTCTTATCATCAAGGAGGATTAATTCACAAGTATGTCAGCATACAAATCTGTATAGTAGTAAATAGCGGTCATTTCTTCTTTTTACCCATGCACAATACAAATCTCGTATGAGTATGTAAAGGAAAAACAGAAAATTCATAAGTACAAATTCTCTTAAAAAACAAAATTGTACATGTGGCGCCCTGCCATTACAGGTAGCCACAGACCTACCTTAAACATGGATGGATTTCCACAGTGGGTACCCCAAACAAATACAACACCATCCTCCCCAGACCCCTAGGGGGAGCCCCACTTGCTGCCTTTAAGTAAGATCCCCTATAAATACCAGTGCTGGGAGCAGAGTTAGTCAGTGTGCAGTCGCTAGGAGAATTGTGATGACGTCCTGGTGTGTTGGAGCCGCACTAGGCCCAAGCCAGTTATCAGCCTAGTCAGTGCTGGGGCCTAAGAGTGAGGTCGAAGGCAAGGCGTAAAGTAACAGAGGAACAGCGGACTGGGGGCAGAGCAGCCGTACCGGTTCACCCCAGAAAGCCTCTCGTACATCGGAGTCCGAGTCTGCAGGAGAGCATTTAGCCCAGCAGAAATGCCGGTTTACCAAGGAGACTCCAGTCTCCCGGGCATCTGGGTAGCAACTAAGAAGGGAGCCAGGCACCGCAGGAGAGGTTATAGCGGTAGTCCACACGACGGTTTCCCACTACAACACACAAGTAACAGAAGAGCAGAGGAGGCAAGGCCAAGTTACACACAGGACAGGAGCTTCACCAAAGTAAAAGAGACGAGGAGGCCTTATACTTACTCACTGTGGAGATCCAGAAGTGTTTCTCGACCACCGGAGAGTAGCCTGGACATTACCTGCAATTCCACCAATAAAAGGTACAGAAACAACTTATGGTGTGTGTGTCGATTCCTCAGTCCCTGACCCTGTCTACTGCAGAGACTGCCAAAGCTGCCCGGCAGCATAGCCAACTATTGCATCCATCCCTGTCACCTCACCACAGCTTTGGTGACTCTGCTCCACCTGTGGGGAGCTATACCACCCAGCTGCCCGTCCATCATCCCCGGAAGCCCACAGCAGCGCTGGTACATTCACCAGAAACCACAGGTGGCGTCATGAAACATTTATTCTTTCATCCCTTTTTTCAATCATTCCCCCAATTTTCAGTTGACCACTAGGGCTACGGGTCCGGGCAGGCCACCGGTGACATCCCTGCAACTCCACAGCCTGTACCGAGTACCCCATAGACCCCTGGCTGCATCTGAAAAATTGTCCTAAACCTGTAACCACATAAAGATACCACAGAAAAGAAAAACTATTCTATGCAAAAGTTTACTGTGATGTGTCTACAATAGATCCATGTACATGGAATAAAACTCTTATTGGGGATGTGAGTATAAGGGAAGAGAGAGAGAAAAAAGAAGTGCTGAATATATGTGAGGAAAAAATCAGTCTGTTCTAACACATAAATCAACAAAATCTCGTCGAAAAGTCAAAAAATCAGGCACAAAAATCTAGGTGTGTAATACTGTGGAGTGTGAATGTGGGAAAAAAGTCTGTATTGACACATTCACCACCAAAACCTCATCAAACATTCAAAAAATCTGGCACAGAAATTGGTGTTTAACTATTGTGGTGTGAGAATGCCTTGGGTTAAAGCTATATATGTGTGATATATATATTTTTTGCTGCTTTAATATTTTTAATATGTTTGTTTTTGTTTTATACATACATATCTTTCAAAAGTGTATCAAGTGTTGAATTTTAAAAGCCATATTACAGGGCTATTGCCAGACATGTCACTTGTAAAAAGTATGTCGCACAGTACTATGATATCCCATTTTACCAATTTGGCACAGATTAATTTCACAGAATTTTCTGTGTAATAATCCACAATATCAATTATCTGGTCAAAAGTCAAGGTTTCAATCAAATTTAATTTCCAAAATGTCAATCCATACCATAAAGTGCTTTGTGCAGAGAGGAGCAGGGGAAGGGGCCCCTCTGGACCGGACTCCTAACGTGCGTTTCGCGATATTTCAATACAAACGCTTCATCATGAGGGGTGAAGTCCGTTCGTACCGACAGAGATTAAATCCCAGGAGCTGGGACGGTCACATGATCTCATGAGTCAATGGGATCGCTCGATGCAGCGCATGCGCAGATGCGGCAGCCCAGTGCGATGTCACTTCCGGCACGCCGCCCACTGCTCATCACCAGCCGCCGGATGTGGTAACCCAGCGACCGGTAAACAAACAGCGGGCGTGTGTGCCCACCTCCATGGCAACGGCAGAGGTTGGGAATCCACACATGCGCACCCGATCACGCATGGGAAAAGGCACTCTCACTGTGTTGTTGGCTTTGTTGTTGGTACGAATGGACTTCACACCTCATGATGAAGTGCTTGTATTGAAATATCGCAAAGCGTACGTTAGGAGTCCGGTCCGGAGGGGCCCCTTCCCCTCCTCCTCTCTGCAAATAGCACTTGATGGTATGGATTGACTTTTGGAAATAAAATTTGATTGAAACCTTGACTTTGTATAGGATGTCTATTAGTAACTAACTGCGAATACATGTGGGCATCAAGTCTGTATTCACAGGAATAATTAATGGACTACCTGTTTAATCCCCTATAGGGAATGCCACACCTGTGCTTTTCATATCCAATAGGAAAACACAAACTTCATTGTCATTGATTGGTTTTCATCATATTATTGTTATTCCTGTAAAACCATGTAATACCTTCTGCTAGTGTGCATTTATCCTTGTCAGCTGTTTTCATTTGCACACTTGTGTTTGCACTGTCTCATCTCTCCATAAACAAAGACGGTTTTTATATGCATTGTTAAAGCATTTATGGCTCCACTCCTTGCTCTCCTTTTATAAACGTTCCAACCACTGAGTGGGGTGCTGAGTATGTCAGCATTATTTTAAGAATGCTAGCAGAGGGATTTTGTTGAATTACACTTTTTATTCTGGGTGAATTGATGCCACTTTGGTGCAATCTGGGCATAATGCTTTCAAATGGGGAGACATTTCTTGTGGTGTCTTGTGATGTGTGTTTTATGAATTTAACTAGGCTCTCTGGCCATCATTAGTGATGATCGAGTAAACTCATTACTATTCGCTATTTGCACGAATAGTACGATACTCGACACCCATTACCCGATGAGTTTTGATTTTACTTGTGATATTCAAGTGTGCTGAAAAGCATGTTTCCAGACTGATTTTCAGTAAATAAACATGCTGGTATTGCTTGCCAGTCATAGTAATGCCATATCCATCTTTGATAATGGCATTACTGCGATTGGCAGGCACAGTATAACCAAAGAAAAAAAAGACGCTCATACCGAATAGCGATGAGGTCTGGAGGGACTATAAAAAGGCAGAGATGGCTGAGAACATGCTCAAACTGCATGGGAACAGTATACAGACCTGGTGTGCACTGTCTGTATACTGTTCTACCATACAGCTGTAACAGAATCTAGTGAAAACAGATAGATAGAACAGGTAAATTGGGGTTACCAGACTCCTGCTGCGGCTCCCGTTGGTGCTCAGACTCACGCTAAATCACTTCCAGGGCCGCTTATTAAGCTTCTTGCATATTCACTGCACTGTCAGACAAACAGCCAATCACAGACGCTCACACTCTGTGAGACCCTCTGTGATTGGCTATTGCATTCCAAATGGATTTCCACAATCTGAACAGTGATTGTGCTTGGTTGCCATACACTAATGTGTATGGCAACCAACCTGCCATCATAGAGTGTTAAATAAAAAAATAATTTTAAAAAACGCATGGGACTTTGCAGTATTTTTAACTCTAACCCAATGAAAGCTGACACAGGCGAGCTGCCAACCTCAGCTGCATAATTTTACCTTAGCTGGCAAAAAAAAAGCGTGGACTCCGCCCTATTTTTAATTGAAAGCCAAGGTAAAACTAGGCAGCTGAGGGCTGGTATTCTCAGCGGGGTGAGAGCCCTTTTTTTAGGGCCCCCCACGCTAAAGAATAGCAGCCCGCAGCGACCCCTAAAATGGTGCATTCATCATAGCGCCTTTTCCAGGCGCTTTACCTGGCTCTTCCAGCGGCCACTGTTGGCAGTAGCACACTGGGTAATAAGGGGTTACCACTAGCTTTGTATTGCCAACTGGTATTAAGCCCTGCAATTCCTAATGTCAGACCAAGTTAGACCAGGCCATTAGGAATCTCAAATAAATAATAAAAAAGATACAACATAGAGAAAAATAATTTTATTAAAAAAAACCAGAAACACTTAGTGACTCCATATTTATTACTCCGTCTCCACCCACGTAACTCTTCATGATCCTCTTCTTCTCTCTTCCTGGATAGACTCAATTCTGCTACATCACAGACCATGTAGAAGATTAACACATCTGTTCCTGTGGTCTCTGATCACTAAAAGTCAGTGCTGAGACCTGTGATATAGTAAACAGTGAGGTCACTGTTGCTATAGCAATGGTGACCTCAGCACTTAGTATATAAAAGCTCTGAGATCTGCACTATAGAAAAGCAGTAAAGGCAGGTCTCAGCGCTGTCCATAGCAACAGCGGTTTCTATGGCAATGGTGACCATATGACAGTGCAGAGACCTGTGCTTTACCTTTTTTAACCAAGTATTGTGGGGCAGCCACAGGCATGGAAACACTCTATTCCCACAAGCCTTAATCTCAAAACTGAAATAGCCAGAAGTATTTTTGAAAATGCCGGCGGGCTCGCTTCCAGCAGATGTAGAGGTGGCGGAGAGCAGGGCGGGAAGTGGAGGACCGGGCAGGGAGTGTAAAATCAGTTGAGGGTGGAGGACTGGGCAGAGAATGAAGGAACGGATGGGGAACAAAGGAGCAAAGCACCAGGTGTGGAGCGAAGCACCAGGCAGGGAGCAAAGGACTAGCAGGAAGCATGCATCAGCTGATTGTTTAAAAAAACTGACAGCATTTTACCGCCGGCTTTTAAACAATCATACATCCATTTCAGCTTTTTCCTCAGGCTCCCAGACCGCTTTGTAGGGTCCAGCAGAAAATTACTCGCAATTACTTGCACTCGCATTTCCCATTGACTTGCATTGTACTCGCTGCTTGTAATGACCTACGCGCTATGAGTATAGCGAGTCCGAAAATTTCACTACTTGCTTACCCCTAGTTAAATGACAGGTTTTTCTCCAAATTATTAGAGGGTCATCAGGTGGCCCTCGCAGTTATCAGGAGGCCTTTGCTTCTAATTTTTAGAGGATCATCAGGGGGCATCGCTCATAAGTTTATGACGGTAATCTTTCAATCCTCACTGTTAATTTCTTCAGGTTGGGTATAATGCCCTCCTTCATAATGTTTGCAGGATGTGAATGAGGCCTACCTCTAAAATTCTGTTATGTATATAGGTATATACTCCCCAGGGGGTGAGGCCTGTTTCACATCTAAGCTTGGTGTGTTTCAAAAACACAAAACGCATGCGTTTTTGCCAACGCCGCACAAAACGTCGAGGAAAACGCACATTGTTTTTGCATGCGTTTCTATTAAAATCAATGGGCAAAACGCTAGCGTTTTTAACGCGTTTAGCGATAAAACGCCTAGAAACGCTAATAAGCAAAACTCACACAACTTTAGATGTGAAAACACCTAATGTTTTCCAGCTCTTGAACTAGTGCATAGACTTTACAGTCTAGGAGTCTCATCCTTAAGTGGAAAGATGATTCTGAGACCGTCTTTCATGTGTTTTCCAGAGTGAATTTCAGTCTCTCCTACTAATTTTTGGCAGTCCTTAACACAAAGTGCATTGGCTTTATGAGTCTAGGGGTACCTTTACACGTCGCAAGATGCATGAAATTCACTTGCAACTTACTGGGCAGTGAAATCATGGACACAATTTCTATTTTGTTGCAGTGTACAAATTTTAACAATGTGTCCATGATTTCACTGTAACCAGTAAGTTGCAAGTGAATTGCATGCATGTTGTGACGTGTAAGGTACCTTGTAGTCCCACTACCTAACAATTTTAACATAATGTATTGAACCATCCAACTTCCTTCCAAGTTTTGGCAGCTCTTGAATTTTCCACATAGGCTTTGTAAGTTTCAGAGTTCCTCTTTAATGAACTAAACAGGATTTGTCTGACCATGTTACACACAACACAGATAAGGTAGCAAAATGTTAAATTACATTTAGCGGTGACTACCAGTGGGTGGAGTTTTATTTCCCGCTCAACTATGTCATCTACTGTAGTCGTAGGTGATGGGGAAATGCAGTGAGAGATGGCCTGGCTATTAAGGGGTGGAGGAGGCCTTTTTTTTTTCTCTTTTCAATCTTGCATTATGCACAAGTCGTTATAAAGGAAAGAATGTTTCCGAACACATTTTCTTGTAAAATAAAGTTTATCTTCAGTTTATTATGTTTTATTGTCAGTCTGTAAAAGTGGAGTAAGGCAGTAAACACTGCCTATATGCCTCTAACCCATAACTAGCCCTCCTCTACCAGGTGTCACTACACTAAAAGAAGGTAACATCAGTTTTATTATAGAAAGGACAGTATGTAACCCTGAAAATGACATTTATTTTAATGGTGCAGCAGCAGTATACAATTATAACAACAGCAATTAAACTTTGCCTAGATATGCCATCTTTAAGCTAAGTCCTACCTCTTAGATAAACTCTCACTGAACTGCTTCCAGAGGAATATTTGCCAAGCATTGCATCACCGGGTCTTATATAAGACCAAGGCCAATCACAGTAATGCCAGTAACCAATATGGCTAGAGCATCACCGTTTATGGAAGGCAATCTTCACATGTTGATGTGTCCAACAATAAAACATGAGGGACAGGAACTCCAGCATTATGTTTGAACACCCACAATACTTGATTGAGTAACGAGCGAACCCTAGCACCCCAATACTTGATCGTGGCAAGCACGCTTGCTCATTAGTACTGCTGAATATACCACATATGGAGGGAGATTAGCCCTTTAGTCCTCTAAACATACTGTAACTCCAGTGGAGAAGTGAAGCTGTGAGAGTGCCTGGTGTGACAGTCTTGGGTGAGGCACAGTGATCATTTGCCCCAGAAACTCACAGGGGGGTTGTGATTCTTTTCTAGGTGCTTGGACTTGGAAGGTACAAGTCATATTTTAAGCAGGCGACATTGTTACCATTGCTTTTGAACAAGCCAGGACCAATAATCAGTAAAATATGTAACAGAGACCAACAGTTTTCAAACAGTAGTATTTTATTAAACAAATTCATTGATTCCTTCAAGACCACTTCACACATAAGACAACAGGGGCACAACTTAAGCACATTTTCCAGAGTTCAAGGCACCATAGGACACATATCTTTCTATATCTCTTAACCATTCCTTTCTCTGATGTTTCCAGTCTTTCTACTGTCAACCACCCTAGCATCACAGGTTCTACATCATCCCCAAAACAGGGACTGAAAATGCTCTCAGATCTACTGCCCAGGACTGTATACCCATTTCATGTCTGTTCCCATATTGGTATATTCCCATGGATCTATAAGCTTCCAAGGGCCTTATGCTAAGCATCCTTCTAAGTTGGTTCTTGGACACAGTTAGATTTTTATGTTTACCTTTAATGCATCTGATGCACCACCAGGCAATGGGGTACTTGGGAATGGGCCGGTGGCGATCTCTCAGGGATATCACGGTAGTCGTGACCCGGTCCCAGTATGGGATCAGTCCAAAAAGGGGTTATTTACAGTTGAGATTTTTTGTGACGCCATCCAGAGTATGTGGTTAATAGAACCACCGCTGCCTGATTCCTGCTGGGGATGGTGACTTGGGGCAGCGAGGATGGTAAGCCCTCTCCAGGTAGGGCTGATAGTCCCCAGGGCAGGAGTGGTAGTGCAGAATGGGGTTTAGTGAAGCACGCAGTCGCTTACTTTAAGCTGCAGCTCTCCACAGTGCTGTTGGTCGGCGACTCTCCTGGTACAAGGTTCCATTGCAGGGCACAGGGTAGTAGACGCAAGTAACACACACAGGTGCCTGATAGCCATTTCTCAGTCTGTTTACTGGAAGTTAAGCAGATGGTATGAGTTGTCCCGGGCTACATCTATGGCATATACTGCACCTTATAATACCTACATAGAGTGTTATACATTATACCACTTAGTACACTATACGTGCTGTATATAAAAGACACATGTCGCAATTTATATTATAACTAGTGATGGGCGAACCCGCCGATGTTCGGGTTCGGTGAAAACCCCCAAACTTTTTTTAAAGTTTGGGTTCGGGGCCAAAAGTGGCTCAAACTTGAGTCTGAACCCCGAATTCAGACTGTAAAGTTATGGGATGGGGGCTAGGAGGCTGTAAAAGAAAGAAGAAGTTATTAAACAGCCTTATACTTTCCGGCTTCCACCCACTTGTATTCTGGGGCTGCTCATTAACTTCCTGGATATTTACTGCAGAGGGACCCAACAACCAATCACAGATGCTGTCACAGAGGATTAGCGCACTAAAACCATGATGCGTTTTTTGCCATGGATTTCATGCTTTTTTGGTGCACTTTTGGCACAAAACTGCATGGATTGTGTTCAATGTGTTCATCTGCATCTCCTGGCCAAATAAAGCACCAAAACCACAACACAGTTAAGTCCTTTTTATAAAATTACTAGTAAAAAGAGCCGATGCAATTGCATCGGGAGCAGGGTGAAATGAATTGTGTGTATACAGGCGGGTCAGTGGGTAGCAGAGTATCGAGGCGGCTCTGTGGGTAGCAGAGTATACAGGCGGCTGTGTGAGTAGCAGAGTATAGAGTTGGGTCTGTGGGTAGCAGAGTATACAGGCGGCTCTGTGGGTAGCAGAGTATAGAGGCGGCTCTGTGGGTAGCAGAGTATACAGGCGGCTCTGTGGGTAGCAGAGTATACAGGCGGCTCTGTGGGTAGCAGAGTATAGAGGCGGCTCTGTGGGTAGCAGAGTATACAGGTGGCTCTGTGGGTAGCAGAGTATACAGGAGGCTCTGTGGGTAGCAGAGTATAGAAAGGGCTCTGTGGGTATCAGAGTATACAGGTGGCTCTGTGGGTAGCAGAGTATACAGGCAGCTCTGCGGGTAGCAGACTATAGAGGCGGCTGTGGTGGTGGCAGACTATACAGGCGGCTGTGGTGGTGGCAGAGTATACAGGCGGCTGTGGTGGTGGCAGAGTATACAGGCGTGTGTGGTGGTGACAGAGTATACAGGCGTGTGTGTTGGTGAGACAGTATACAGGCGTCTGTGGTGGTGGCAGAGTATACAGGCATCTGTGGTGGTGGCAGAGTATGGTGGTGGCAGAGTATACAGGCGTCTGTGGTGGTGGCAGAGTATACAGGCGTCTGTGGTGGTGGCAGAGTATACAGGCGTCTGTGGTGGTGGCAGAGTGTACAGGCGTCTGTGGTGGTGGCAGAGTGTACAGGCGTGTGTGGTGGTGGCAGAGTATACAGGCGTGTGTGTTGGTGGCAGAGTATACAGGCGTGTGTGGTGGTGGCAGAGTATACAGGCATGTGTGGTGGTGGCAGAGTATACAGGCGTGTGTGGTGGTGGCAGAGTATACAGGCTTTTGTGGTGGTGGCAGAGTATACAGGCGTCGGTGGTGGTGGCAGAGTATACAGGCGTGTGTGTTGGTGGCAGAGTATAACAGGCGTGTGTGTGGTGGTGGCGGCAGAGTATACAGGCGTGTGTGTGGTGGTGGCGGCAGAGTACACAGGTGTCTGTGGTGGTGGCGGCAGAGTATACAGATGTCTGTGGTGGTGGCAGAGTATACAGGCGTCTGTGGTGGTGGCAGAGTATACAGGCATCTGTGGTGGTGGCGGCAGAATATACAGGCATCTGTGGTGATGGCGGCAGAGTATACAGGCATCTGTGGTGGTGGCGGCAGAGTATACAGGCGTGTGTGGTGGTGGTGGCAGAGTATACAGGCGTGTGTGGTGGTGGTGGCAGAGTATACAGGCATCTGTGGTGGTGGCAGAGTATACAGGCGTCTGTGGTGGTGGCAGAGTATACAGGCATCTGTGGTGGTGGCGGCAGAATATACAGGCATCTGTGGTGGTGGGGGCAGAGTATACAGGTGTATGTGGTGGTGGCGGCAGAGTATACAGGCGTGTGTGGTGGTGGCAGAGTATACAGGCGTCTGTGGTGGTGGCAGAGTATACAGGTGTCTGTGGTGGTGGCAGAGTATACAGGCGTGTGTGGTAGTGGTGGCAGAGTATACAGGTGTCTGTGGTGGTGGCAGAGTATACAGGTGTCTGTGGTGGTGGCAGAGTATAGAGGCATCTGTGGTGGTGGCGGCAGAGTATACAGGCATCTGTGGTGGTGGCGGCAGAGTATACAGGCATCTGTGGTGGTGGCGGCAGAGTATACAGGCATCTGTGGTGGTGGCAGAGTATACAGGCGTCTGTGGTGGTGGCAGAATATACAGGCATCTGTGGTGGTGGCAGAGTGTACAGGCGTCTGTGTGGTGGCAGAGTGTACAGGCGTGTGTGGTGGTGGCAGAGTATACAGGCGTGTGTGGTAGTGGTGGCAGAGTATACAAGTGTCTGTGGTGGTGGCAGAGTATACAGGTGTCTGTGGTGGTGGCAGAGTATAGAGGCATCTGTGGTGGTGGCGGCAGAGTATTGAGGCATCTGTGGTGGTGGCGGCAGAGTATACAGGCATCTGTGGTGGTGGCAGAGTATACAGGCGTCTGTGGTGGTGGCAGAGTATACAGGCGTCTGTGGTGATGGCAGAGTATACAGGTGTCTGTGGTGGTGGCAGAGTGTACAGGCGTCTGTGTGGTGGTGGCAGAGTGTACAGGCGTGTGTGTTGGTGGCAGAGTATACAGGCGTGTGTGGTGGTGGCAGAGTATACAGGCGTCTGTGGTGGTGGCAGAGTATACAGGTGTCTGTGGTGGTGGCAGAGTATACAGGCGTGTGTGGTAGTGGTGGCAGAGTATACAGGTGTCTGTGGTGGTGGCAGAGTATACAGGTGTCTGTGGTGGTGGCAGAGTATAGAGGCATCTGTGGTGGTGGTGGCAGAGTATACAGGCATCTGTGGTGGTGGTGGCAGAGTATATAGGCATCTGTGGTGGTGGCAGCAGAGTATACAGGCATGTGTGGTGGTGGCGGCAGAGTATACAGGCGTGTTTGGTGGTGGCGGCAGAGTATACAGGCATCTGTGGTGGTCGCGGCAGAGTATACAGGCATCTGTGGTGGTGGAAGAGTATACAGGCGTGTGTGGTGGTGGCAGAGTATACAGGTGTCTGTGGTGGTGGCAGAGTATACAGGTGTCTGAGGTGGTGGCAGAGTATACAGGTGTCTGTGGTGGTGGCAGAGTATACAGGTATCTGTGGTGGCAGAGTATACAGGTGTCTGTGGTGGTGGCAGAGTACACAGGTGTCTGTGGTGGTGGCAGAGTTTACAGGTGTCTGTGGTGGTGGCAGAGTATACAGGCGGGTGTGGTGGTGGGGGCGGAGGGGGGTGCTGTCAGAGGCCAGCACCGCCGCCCCTTTAGTCGCTGCTGAGGACCGGAGGGTGGGGGGGGATGCTGCATGGCCACCCCTATAGTAGGCTGCGGGTGAGGAGGTATACAGAGTATACAGGCGTCTTTGGTGGTTGCAGAGTATACAGGCTTCTGTGGTGGTGGCAGAGTATACAGGCGTCTGTGGTGGTGGTGGCAGAGTATACAGGCATGTGTGGTGGTGGTGGGAGAGTATACAGGCATCTGTGGTGTGGCAGATTATACAGGCATCTGTGGTGGTGGCAGAGTATACAGGCGTGTGTGGTTGTGGCAGAGTATACAGGCATCTGTGGTGGTGGCGGCAGAGTATAGAGGCATCAGTGGTGGTGGCGGCAGAGTATACAGGCGTGTGTGGTGGTGGCGTCAGAGTATACAGGCGTGTGTGGTGGTAACTGCAGAGCATACAGGTGTGTGTGGTGGTGGCGGCAGAGCATAGAGGTGTCTGTGGTGGTGGCAGCAGAGTATACACGCATCTTTGGTGGTGGCGGCAGAGTATACAGGCATCTGTGGTGGTGGTAGAGTATACAAGCGTGTGTGGTGGTGGCAGAGTATACATGTGTCTGTGGTGGTGGCAGAGTATACAGGTGTCTGAGGTGGTGGCAGAGTATACAGGTGTCTGTGGTGGTGGCAGAGTATACAGGTATCTGTGGTGGTGGCAGAGTATACAGGCATCTGTGGTGGTGGCAGAGTATATAGGCGTGTGTGGTGGTGGCAGAGTATACATGCACCGGCACTCCTGCAAGGCAGGGGTTAAAAAAAAAAAAAAGATTATGCTCACCTCACCCCGAGCCCCCGCCGTATTCCTCCAGACTCCCGGTGGCTCCTGCAGGCTCCCGGTGCCTGCAGAGCTCTTCTACAGCAGTTCAGTACCTGCGGTGATGTCAGAATCACGTGACCCGCAGTTACCATGGAGTAAGCTGGTGTCACGTGACTCTGACATCACCGCAGGTCCTGTACTGCTGTAGAAGAGCTCTGCAGGAGCCACCGGGATCCTGGAGGAAGACAGCGGGAGACGACGGGGCTCGGGAGAGGTGAGGAAAAGTTTTTTTGTTTTTTGACAGTAGTGCGGCTGCGGCTCACGATGACGCTGCGCGTCATCGCTCGCAGTGCTGCTAAGGAGCTTGGGATTCGGCTACAGTGCCCGAATTCCCAACTCCCGATTATATAAGTAGATTCTTTGAAATCATTTTTTAAATATGACTTGGGACTTCGCCATATTTTGGTATGCCAGCAGGGTACAGCAGGCAGGTATGGGCTGCCTCCAACCCCCAGCTGCCTATTTTTACCTGGTTATAAACCAAAAATAAAGGGAAGCCCTTTTTTGAAGTATTTCATGAACTTTATAAAATAATTAATACAAATGACATGGGGCTTTGCCGTATTTTTGGTTTCAACACGGGTACAACTAGGCACCTGGGGCTTGAATCCTGAGCACAGGGTGGCCCAAGCTTTCTGGGGCCCCCCGCTGTGAATTGCAGCCCACATCTGTCCAAGAAAATGGCAAAATCATAGACGCACCATTTTCTCGCCCTGTACCCCAACTTTTCCAGTGGCCCTTGTGGCGGTGGCACAATGGGTAATAAGGGAGTTAATGCCAGCTTTGTATTGGGAGCTGGCACTAAGCCCGTAATCCGTAGTGTCAGGCCAATATTAGAACCACCTTTATGAGTTTCAAGTAAGCAGTAAAAAATTACAACACAGAAAAAACATTTAGAAATAAAACACAAGAGTACCCTGTTCTCCATCTTTAATTAACAATAAAAACCCTCCTCTGACATAATCCACAGGGAACATCTTCAGCTCTGCTGCTTATCTCTGTGAGCAGATGCCCATTCTCTGTGACAACATCTGTGATTGACTGTTGGGCCCCTCTGCAGTGAATATCTAGGAAGTTAATGAGCAGCACCAGAAGTAGATGCAGAGGGGCAATGGAATGCGCTAAGTATAAGGCTGTTTAATAACTATTTTCCTTATTCTTACAGCTCGCCCCACCCCTGAACCCAAACTCGAACTGTAACACGAACTTCCCAGGAAATTCTGTGTTCAGGATCTGTGCCCGAACACAAGGTGCTGGATATGAACCCCAAACTTTACAGTTCGGGTTCACTTATCACTGATTATAACACATAAACGTGATTGGTGTCTTTAGAGGCAGGAACACACAAATGCCCGGGCCACCCTCTCACACAGTTATGACCTTATGTATGAAGAGGTTAAAAAAACAAAAAAAAAATGTAAGTTAAAAAACATTATACAGTTTTGACATTCACAACAATACTATGGACTGTTGCATGATTTTATGCTTTGTTCCTATTTTATTGGCATTTAAAATTTGTTTCTTTTTGAGCAAGGTTCAGGGTTGGAAAGTGTTGAGTCTGTCCAACGTGCTTCATTTGAGTACTGTGCTGCTCGCTCATCCCTACTGGACAACTAAATTGAAACCACCGTAATTGCTATTTGTCCCTTGTATTGTGTATATAGATCCCAAACACTGAATGACTCTATAACTTTGACATTGTGTTCCTTGTTGAGCCTCACCACCACCTCACTTTTGTTTTTTTACAGGTACGGTATGTTTTGGTGAAAAAGGTATCAATTATATCTATTGGGGGGAATATGTGCATAAGGCTGTGTACTCACAGTCCGGAGGAGCTGCGTGTTGGAAGCAGCTACTCCGGACTTGAGTGAAGCCGCGGGTGCTGGCAGCCTCCCTATAATCACCAAGTACGTGCGGGTGCAGGGTGGCTTCTCCCTGCAGTCACCCGATGGGAGCCGCTTCCGACTCTGCAGCATGTTCATTTCATGCCAGCAACCCGCACCACAGCTAAACGAACGCTGCGGTCGGGTTAAGCATAGTGAGGATGGGATTTCAAGAAATCCCATCCACTATGCTTATACTGTACTGCGCAGTAATTTGGAGGCAGTGGCAACATGCTGCGTCCAAAACGCTGCATATACTGATCACGTGCACACACCCTTAGGTGTCCTTTTGCTTAAGTTCTGTTCCATTGCCTTGCTTGGAGGCAGAGGGTTGATAAAGGAGGGGTCCACCAGCCGCTTCATCTGAATAGGGCATCAAAACACCTTGACCCAGGGGGCGTGGTGTGGCGATGAGGGGAGAAGGACACTAGTCTCAGAGCTCCTGCTCCCTGGCCTGTTAAAAGCCTGCCCAAAGGCCTGCAACCTGGCCAAAAGTCACCATATGTCAGCGAGAAAGAGGGGAAGTCACTCTGCTACTGGCACCAGAACCCTGGA
The DNA here is from genome assembly GCA_033576535.1 of Allobates femoralis. Taxonomy (NCBI): domain Eukaryota; kingdom Metazoa; phylum Chordata; class Amphibia; order Anura; family Aromobatidae; genus Allobates; species Allobates femoralis. The sequence continues at coordinate 73,887,365 of JARQOC010000001.1, read as the reverse complement.
CCGTGGGAAGGAAGCATCTCCCGGTACCTTAGAAGCCCAGCAGGTCCCCAGGAGCCGCAGCTACACCTAAGATGGCGGACCCTGCTTCTCCTTCTGTGCGCACAGAGAATATGGCGGACAGATCTGTCCTGCCCGCGGCAAGCTGGCGCAGATTCAGCTGCTTATCTTCCCGCCGCGGCTGGAAGAGACGGTGAAGTGCTGATCACGCGGGCTGGAGATGGAAGGGAGCTGGTGGTACCAGCCACAGAAGGAGTTGAGACAGGAGGCTCCGTAGCCACTGGGTATGCATAAAGCGGTGGAGGTATGGAGGAGCAGTTGGTGGGGGAGGATGGGAGAGTGCACCTTGACACCTCTCAGACTGAGCACATGGAAGACTGCGCTGCAGGGGGAAATACTCAGATACAGGGGTCAGTTGGTCCCTTTCATCCCTATGGACGCAAAGCTCAGACCAACCCCCTGGGGAGGGATGCACAATTCCTGGGTGGCCATCAGCTGCAGGGGCGCTGTCCCATAAATACCCCGGACCAGGCCTTAATATAACCACCACCAAGGGAAACAGAACTATCCCCCAGGAGGATCCCAGTGTCCTGAGAAGTGGACGGGGCTATAATCCTTCAGCTACAGACACCTACTCCAGTCAACCAGATGCCAATTATGACCTTTCAGCTCCTAGTGGTGATATATGGGACTCTTTTAAAGCCCGTAGCCTCAAATTGGAGTCCTCACAAAAGACTGAGACTGCGGCTATACGGGGAGGTTCAGGACATATCTCATAGGGTCTCCCTGTCCGACTCTTCCGTGGAAATTCTGATCAGGAGGGTCCAGTCACTTGAAGATATAATGGCATCTCAGGTGACCAAATCTGACAACTTCCTGGACTCTATGGAGGACCTTGAAAACCCGGAAAGACGCCAGAACATATGGGTGCGAGGCCTCCCGGAGTCTATCCCACCAGAAGTCTTGAGGGTTACTCTTCAGGGCCTCTTTAACAATATTAGGCATAAACCAGAGGAGTCCGTCATTGAGATCAACAGGGCACACCGATCCCTGAGCCCACCCCCATCTGATGGAGCGTTACCTAGAGACGTAGTGTGTCGCCTCCATAAATACCAGATCAAGGAGGAGATCCTTAATAATGCAAGGTGCTCTGACGAGATCTGTCTGATGGGATCAGGGTGTTGCCTGCAATTGATGGCCGACCTCTCCAGGAGGTCCCTCCAAAAACGACGAGCCCTAAGATCCCTTCTGGACATTCTGTGACAGAACCAGTTAACTTACTACTGGGGATACCCTTTCCATTTGCAGATACGTCGTGGCAATCCGTTGTAATCCCTGACCCATCCCAGGGAGCCTCAGGGGTTCCTCGCTTCCCTCGACATCCTGGATCCGGGTCTCGTGTTTCCAGATTGGCCTAGCTCTTCTGCTGATGGACTCTTCTCATTCCCCCCACGAAACCAGAGGGCTCCACGCAAGCGAGGCAGAGGAGGCAGAAGGTCCCGGAGACGAAGACTCAGTGAAGCTGACTGTTCTGACTTTTGTTGAATGCGAGGGAGGTTATGGTGTATCCTTTTTCCATGCTTTCTTTTTTCCACCCATCCAGGTGCTTGATTTTGACCAGACTCAGGTGCTAGACTCTATGTGTTTGCCTCTGACACTTAGGTGATAATGCTGATTTATACAGTGTTGGCCAAAAGTATTGACACAAATCACCGAATAGGTACTAAGTATTATATTGAAAAACTCACCAAAAATTGCTCGCTTTTTTCTACCCCTTGCATCTAGCAGGTGGCTGCAAATTCCCCCAGGAGGTAGCACATGCGTCTAGACATCGGTACTGTACCGGTGTCTAGACGCATGTGCTACCTCCTGGGGAATTTGCAGCCACCTGCTAGATGCAAGGGGTAGAAAAAAGCGACCAATTTTTGGTGAGTTTTTCAATAATATTGACACCACTGCAATTCTGTCAGATAATACTCAGTTTCTTCCAGAAAATGATTGCAATCACAAATTCTTTGGTATTATCATCTTCATTTAATTTGTCTTCAATGAAAAAAACACAAAAATAATTGTCTTAAAGCCAAATTGGATATAATTCCACACCAAACACAAAAAAGGGGGTGGACAAAAGTATTGGCTCTGTTAGAAAAATCATGTGATGCTTCTCTAATTTGTGTAATTAACAGCACCTGTAACTTACCTGTGGCACCTAACAGGTGTTGGCAATAACTAAATCACACTTGCAGCCAGTTGACATGGATTAAAGTTGACTCAACCTCTGTCCTTTGTCCTTGTATGTACCACATTGAGCATGGAGAAAAGAAAGAAGACCAAAGAACTGTCTGAGGACTTGAGAAACCAAATTGTGAGGAAGCATGAGCAATCTCAAGGATACAAGTCCATCTCCAAAGACCTGAATGTTCCTGTGTCAACCGTGCGCAGTGTCATCAAGAAGTTTAAAGCCCATGGCACTGTGGCTAATCTCTCTAGATGTGAATGGAAAAGAAAAATTGACGAGAGATTTCAGCGGAAGATTGTGCGGATGGTGGATAAAGAAACTCGATTAACATCCAAACAGGTTCAAGCTGCCCTGCAGTCCGAGGGTACAACAGTGTCAAACCGTACTATCCGTCGGTGTCTGAATGAAAAGGGACTGTATAGTAGGATACCCAGGAAGACCCCACTTCTTACCCCGAGACATAAAAAAGCCAGGCTGGGGTTTGCCAACACTTACCTGAGAAAGAATATAACGTTTTGGAAGAATGTTCTCTCTTTTTGGGCAAAGGCATCAACATAGAATTTACACGATAAAAAAAGAGGCATTCAAAGAAAAGAACATGGTCCCTACAGTCAAACATGGCGGAGGTTCCCAAATGTTTTGGGGTTGCTTTGCTACCTCTGGCACTAGACTGCTTGACTGTGTGCATGGCATTATGAAGTCTGAAGACTACAACAAATTTTGCAGCATAATGTAGGGCCCAGTTTGAGAAAGCTGGTTCTCCCTCAGAGGTCATGGGTCTTCCAGCAGGACAATGACCCAAAACACACTTCGAAAAGCACTAGAAAATGGTTTGAGAGACTGGAGACTTCTAAGGTGGCCAGCAATTAATCCAGACCTGAACCCCATAGAACACCTGTGGAGAGATCTAAAAATGGCAGTTTGGAGAAGGCACCCTTCAAATATCAGGGACCTGGAGCAGTTTGCCAAAGAAGAATGGTCTAAAATTCCAGCAGAGCATTGTAAGAAACTCATTGATGGTTACTGGAAGCGGTTGATCGCAGTTATTTTGGCTAAAGGTTGTGCAACCAAGTATTAGTCTGTCCCATTTTTGGAGTTTTGTGTGAAATGATCAATGTTTTGCTTTTTGCTTCATTCTCTTTTGTGTTTTTTCATTGAAGACAAATTAAATGAAGATAATAATACCAAAGAATTTGTGATTGCAATCATTTTCAGGAAGAAACTGAGTATTATCTGACAGAATTGCAGGGGTGTCAATACTTTTGGCCAACACTGCATGCTTCCGGGGATTGGTCTCATTTGACTCTTATTATATTTCTTTATTGTTATTGGGGTTTTCTAGAATATAGCCAGACTTCCCTTTACCCTTTATCCCCTTCCTTTCTTCCCCCTTATTTCCTAACCCCTTGTCCTCTTTACTGCCCTATCCTTCCCCCTTCCCTCCCTCCCTCCCCCCCCTCCCAGTCTTTCCCCCTGGTTCTGGCTAGCTGAAGGTTTATCATAAAATATCTCCTCTACCCTAGCCCTCCCGGTATGGTTGTTTGGTCCCTCCGCTGAAGGTGATTTTATAAGTTAGGTTGCTACTTTAGTTATTTCTCAGTTGTCATTACAAAGGCTTGCGGCCGGGGAGTATACACTCTTCGAGTTGTTTCTTATTTTACTCTGTTTTTGCTTTTTGATAATTTTTCCAGGGTTTTTGCCCTTTTTTGAAAAGTATTGGTGTTCTTCCCCTGCGTGGAAAGGACGCTTCTCACTGGAGTTACCATCCTCCGATAGGGAGAGAGGTGTTTCTGTTTAAGAGTATACCCCACAAATATTCTGTGTATACAGTTTGATTGGTCATCCAGGAGTCTGACCCATCTTCCCTCCTATATCCTAGCTTTTCCTTCTTATCTTTTCCCCGCTGGAGAGTCCCCGAAAAGTATGCCCCCCACCCCCGCACCTCCACCCCTTTTTTTTTTCTTTCTTTCTTTCTCTTTTCTTTTCTTTTAGCAGCCAACGAGTCAGGCTTGGGCCGCTAATTTATTGACATGGGCTCCCTGAGGATAGGTTCCCTGAATGTACCGGAATTCAATACACACCAGAAGAGGGCCCATGTCCTTTAGCGTATGTGCCCACAAGACGTTTTTAAAGCAGTCCTGAACACAGCAAAACCTGAGGATCCTAGAGTCCTTGACAGGAGATTAGCTATGGTCTTGCCTGCGTTTTTTGCGCGTTTTATGTGCGTTTTTTGTGCGTTGTTACTGCGTTTTTTTAGCTGCGTTTTTCCTGCGTTTTTTCCATTGACTTTAGCAAAAAAGCAGGAAAATAATTAACAAGTCAATTCTTTCCTATCTGCACCAAAAATGCAGGTATTTGACAGTTCTTGACACTTGCAAAACCAATTTGTGGGCACAGCGTTTCTGTGAAATACATTGGTTTTGCTGGGAATCAAAATCACAGGAACAAATTAGCATAAATTACCATAAAACCAATGGTTTTCTGCTGCAGAAACCGCGAGAAAAACTCAGCAAAAATGTCCTGTGGGCACATACCCTTAGACATGCACAAGAGGAGGGCACAGGTGTTGTTCCTACAAGAAACACACTTTAAAACGGATCATGTACCATCCATTAGAGATAGGCATTTCTCGGAGTGGACCCACAGCACGAATCCCGACTCTAGATCCAAGGGAATTTCTATTGCTGTACTTGAGAATTTACCATATACCCTACTGGAGAAGGTGGTTGATGTTGGGGGTCGTTTTATCTTTCTTAAGAATAAGGTGGCCGATAATCTGCTAATCCTAGTGAATTGGTACCCCTCAAACAGAGAGCAAACCAGGGTATGTAGGTCTCTCTTACTAAAATTGGCAGACTTTGCAGAGGGCCTGGTTGTTGTCGGAGGTGACTTTAACTTTGTCTTCGACCCCTCTGTTGATTCCACTTCTGGTCGGGGAGTGGTTCCTCGAAGGTGAGTGAAGGCGCTCCAGAGACTGATCCATGAGCTTAAGCTAGTCGATATTTGGAGGATCCTAAACCCTAAGGGTAGGGATTACACGTTCCTTTCTGGGGTCCATGGTTTTTACAGCAGAATTGACATGTTCCTAGTCAGTCACGGGGTTCTCTCTTGGAATCCTGAAGCTACAATTGTCAATATTACTTTGTCAGATCATAGTCCAATTTTTCCTTTGAGATCCCCGGTTTGGCTGGGAAACAGAGGTCATGGAGATTAAATGGTAACCTTCTGAACGATGCCGCCTGTCTGGAGGAACTGAGGGAAGACATAGTGACATTCACCCAATCGCATTCATCGGACCCTACTTCTCCTCCCTTTAAGTGGGAAGCACTCAAATACCTCATGAGAGGTCCGTTGATTAAACATGGGGCCAGATTGAAGAAAATCCGGAATAACAGATTTGTGGCTTCCTGACGCATATTCGCTGTCTGGAAGCTAAACATAAATCTTCCCTCACCCATGAGATGATGATAAACCTGACCACTAAAAGGCTACAACTTAAAAATTACTTAGATGACCAGTACCAGAGAAGCAAGGAGCGGACGAGAGGATTCTTTTATAAAAAGGCTAACATTTGCGGGAGACCCTTGGCGAGGCTGTTGCACACTAGGGGGGGCCCCACTTATGTCTCTTCCATTAAATCGCCTACGGGTGGGATGGTTCATAGTAGTGAGGAAATTTCTGGAGTTTTCCAAAGATTCTACTCAGCTATAATCTGAAAGGGAAATTCGCTGATATGGACCCCTTACCCTGATTCACGGTATGATTAATTGAGCTAATTTAAGGGTCTCTGTGTGTCCTAATTCTGATTATCAATGTTGCATTTGTGTATGAACCATAGTTTATGCATCAGTACACACTGAAAAGAAGCAGTTATAAAAAGAGGCATCATCGCAACAGTCACAGTCATTGCTAGAACAGGTTATGCTTCTATAAAAGATGGACAAGTGAATTACAAAGTAACAGTGTTGTTGCTGATAATAATCAGTACTTACTGTAATAGATATATAATACACATCATCTTTTTTAAAGTTGTTCTGTATCATGCTTTTCCATTGTAAATTAAAGGCAGCCCTATGTCACAATGTTTTGGGGTTTTAGTAGTACACTGTCCACTAACAATGTTTTGCAACTTATTTTATCATTGAGATTGAGCTACAAAACGTTATTAAGGGACAAACATTATGTAGGATACAGTAGTAAGCAGAGTTAACAAATTTTCAGTTAAAAAAAAACAAGACAATGGCCATGTTCACACACATGCATTTTTTTTGCCCATCCCTGCGTTTTTTGTCCTGTTTAAAAAAACGCAGGTGCGTTAACGCAGGGTACATTTGAGTGTACATGAGTTTTTCAGCCCCACTTGCGTTTTTTCCCCCAGTCCAAAAAACGCTGCATGCAGCGTTTTTGGGTGCTGTAAAAAAAGCATGTGCGTTTTCTCAAAAACGCATGCGTTTTTTTAACATGGGCCCCTATGGGAAACGCATGCGTTAACGCAGGTGCCTATATGTGCCCTGCATTAACGCATGCGTTTCTCATAGGGGCCCATGTTAAAAAAACGCATGCGTTTTTGGGAAAACGCACATGCGTTTCTATAACATGGGGTCCTATGGGAAACGCATGCGTTTTTAAAAGGCACATTTATGCACCCTGCGTTAACGCTTGCGTTTTTGCCTGCGTTTTTGGTGAAAAAATGACTAAGTCCAAAAACGTGGCAAATCCTTTCAGACACACAAGGGACATTTTTTAGCACTCTTAAAAAAACGCAAGTGCTTTTAAGAGTGCTAAAAAAAACGCAAATTGTGTGTGAACATAGCCAATATTAGGCTAAGGTCACACTTGCAGATTTTCCATGCATTTTTCAGACTAGTCTTTTCTGAAAAACGCATGGAAAAACGCATCCATAGACCCCCATGTTAAAAATGCATGCCCCAATAGCAAAAACGCATGTCTGAAGGGCCATGTGTTTTTTGTATGCTTTTTTGGCTCAGCACCAAAAAATACTGCATGATTTTTTGAAAAGGCACCCAAAAACACAGCATGCTGCATTTTTTGGTGCTTTTTCAAAAACGCATGCGTTTTTGTTAACATGGGGCCCTATGGGAAATGCATGCGTTTTCATATGGCACTAAATTGTACATGCGTTTTTGCATGCTTTTTTTCTTTTTTTAAGGGTCCCCCACAACTATCATCAAAAAACGCTTGCAGAAACACAGGGTGTCAAAAAGCACCTTAAAAAACGCATGCCAACTGTGACCCTAGTCTTACATGGATATGGTAGAAAGTGGAAGCTATCTATAGCAGCCACCAGATTCCTGAGGACACAGATGGTAATAAAACCTCTAGTGATTGATAAAGATCTGCAGGGAGATGTGGTGGCAACGGACTCTTTCAGTTTACTCAATAAGGCACAAGACAAGTCAGTTCATATTTGCTGAAAATTGTCTAAGGAGTGTTTGGATTGTGTTCTGTTGAGAAAGGAAAGAAAACTGCAAAACTTTGGACTCATAGATCAGCATTTTGTCTGGGAGAACAAGAATGAAAAATACACTGTAAAGAACATCCTGCCTAGAGAGAAGCATGATGGTGTCTCTTAGATGCCATGTGGCTCTACTGATTCCTCAGTTACTATAAATCTCTGGAGGGCTCTATAAATTCAATTATCTGGAAATCCTAAGAAATATTATATTATCTTTTGTGAGCAAACTGAAATGTTGGTGTCATGGGACCATCCATCTTGATTTTAAGAATAACTCCAGGAAGACTTGACTTCAGACAGCCTAGAAAATTAATACATAGTCATCACAATTGTTTGACTGGAGCCCCTTAGAAAATCTATGGTGGGATTTTAAGAAACTTGCAGTCTGGAAACAGAAAAAATATTAGTGAACTGGAGGTGATTGCCCATGAGAAATGGGTTAATATCCATTAGGAATGCTTGCAGAAGTTGGTATGAGGCAGTGAATCACATAAGGAACAAGATCCTGACAAAGGGCTCTACCAAATACTAGAGATACTTACCATGAAGGAGCTGCATGTTCCTGTAACCACAGTAGTTATTAAATGTGTCATTTTCATGATGACTTTGAAGAAATCAAATTATACTTGTCTTGTAGAGCTTTTTAGGTCTTGTTCAGATGATGAATTACCATTGCAATTTTTATGTAATTTCCTGAAATTCTGGTAAAAATCATACTTTATTTGCAATTTTGGGGTTGAATAATTTTGTATTGAAAATTTACAATTCCATATGAAGACACTTTGAGATTGTACATCATATTATGCCTGTGATGTTACTCAACTTCTTCAGAAACCAGCAATATTTATTATGTAAAATGTTTAATCTATATAACTGCGGGAAAGTCTGCTGTGACTCAGTAACTTTCTTTTGCAGATTCTATCCCATTCATCTTATTTTTTTCAGTTTGCATGCAGTCTTGTTATTCATTTAACCTTAGCAAGAGAACAAAAGAGTGTTGAGTTGTTATAATGTCAGTCAATCCGATGCTGCACCTGCATTATAATGAGACATTTTAAAGGTAACTTGTCAGTTTTCTGTGCACCCAGAACCATGAGCAGTTCTAGGTGCATATATGAAATCCCTACCTAAGGCTCGGGTCACATTTACGTTGTGATCCTAGCACGACACAAGCGTTAAATACTTAGAAATGTTCCCCGCAGTGCATTGCGTTAACGCTATGTTCTTGCCAGGAAAAGGAGCCCATAGTAACCCGTGTTACCTAGCAGTCGGCCACACACAAAGCCCAGATGTGCACTTTACAACAAAGTACAGGAAACGCTGTCTTCAGCGTTCCTGTGCGCTCAGCTAAATCGCACATCATGGGGCTTTGTGTGTGGCCGACTGCTAAGGTAAACACCGGGTTACTTGGGGCTCCTTTTCCTCGGAGTAAAATTTTAAGTATTTATTGCTTGCGTTGTGCTAGGGTCACAACCAAATGTGACCCTAGCCTAATAGTACCAGCATCTAGCAGCATACATAAATAGAGCTTTTGAAAAAGTATTTCTAAAGATCGTTTATGATATGGTAGTGTGACAGCAACTAGTCGATGGGGTGTTAGTTCCACATACCAGACAGCACACATAGCATGCCATTCTGCCCCTGGGGCATGCAATCGTTGAGAACGCATGCTATGAGGCATTTTATAATTAACTCAAGGAATATTGAGATGTGTATCCTATTGCTCTGGACCCAATTATATGCTACCTGGCATGATTCTATGTGATATTACAGTACTATGTGCTTGTTGAGAAGCTCACATGGATATGTGCTTCGTTTCTGGGTTTCTGTCATGCTTACTATGAAGCCAGGGTACATACACCCAGCTGTATAAAGCGCATGACTGGAAATGCAATGTATTCTGATTATGTGTGGCGAAGCCTTTCTGAAGCTAGGGGTGCATACAACCGAAGACAGAGATGTTAATGGTAAGTGTAATTTGCATAACTGTACGATGCATGTTATCACACCCACAGGGGCAGAATAACATGTCGACTGGCTGGTCTGGCTAACTAATGCCCCATTGACTAGTTGCTTCTATTTGCATATCATAAACAATCTTTAGAAATACTTTTTGTAAAGATCGGTTTATGTAGCTGCTAAATGCTGGAACCATCAGAGCCCAGATGCTCTAAATAGCACACAATGCACATTGTCATCATGCTACCATGACAGCGTTGCGTGGCCTCAATCATTCCACAATGGCCTGCAGCTATCCACGGACTGTTTCTCACCAGATCCCAACATCTCCATTGGAACTTTCTATTGACTTTTTTTCATCATTTGCATATTATCAACATGTCCATTGATTCTGTGATTTTCAGAACTCCATGACTGTTAACTCATGGGGTTACAATTTAAGTGGTGAGAAGTGTATATTGTTTTATGTTAACCATTCTTACACAATGAATGAATTAAAAAAATATTTAGCCTTTTTCTCTACATCTAAACCCTCATATTATTTTATGCTACGGATGGCATGACGGGTCAGTGGATAGCTCTGCAGTCTTGCAGCATTGGGTGTCCTGGCTATGAAGGAAAACATCTGCAAGGAGTTTGTATGTTTTTCCTGTGTTTGTATGGGTTTTCTTGTAATGACAAAAGCCTTTGCATAGGGCATGACAGGGCCTATTCCTCCTGTTTTTTGCAATGGTCTTCATGGACATTAATGGGGTGAGACTGAACCATTTAATTATATTGCGCAGGATTTATTGGGCACCTTAGCTATTGGTACCTGTTTGAATATTTTGTGTTTGTTTGTTATTTGCCTATATTCCTAGGTTTGACACCCTTCTCTTATAAAATATTTAATAAAAGTTAAGTTTATTCTATGTATCTTATCTCCTTTGGTGCGGTTCACTAATGATGATTAAATCTTTTGAAATTGCAATTTGATAAATACTAAATAATTGTTCTTAAAAGATTCTATAAAAACTTTGTCGTCTCCTTGGACCGTATCTAACAACTTTTAACTCAATACAAACACAATTTTAGTAAAGTCAAAGAGACTTCACTATAGAAAGAGATGGTACCCTGATAACAAACAGCCCCTTTTAATAACACAATACCCTGTCTAATACTATAATTAACTGTGGACAATTTTTTCAAGCCTAATTATTTAACTCTAGCCAAAAAAGAGTCAAACAAGAAATTCCAGGTAGGTGGGTACATGTACCAAGAACAGATTTTATCAACAGGTCAAAGGCCAAAGGTGTGGTGCTTAAGGTTGTACAATAGGACTATGTGTTCAAAACAGACATACACAGTTAAATATCTGCCTTTTTCTCTATTTTCCCCCCAGGCTTCTATGATGTTTACCAAAAATCATAAAACAAGAAATGTGAGTTAGGAACTTGATCAAAAAGCCAACACCTATGTCATGTTACTGGTTTGGCATCTATATGTGCAAAATTTGACTAGTAAAACAGATATGCAAAATATATATATATATACATTGTGAGAAGCAAACACACTGTCTAGCACTGATTTCACTATTTTTTTTTTGCTGGAAAAACAATTACATCGTCTCGCCTCGACTTTCTAGTGCATTGAGAATGAAGAAAAACAAATGTGTACAATTCAAACTCAGCATGACAGATACCAGCTCAACCATATTACTGACCAATCACATTGAGCCTGGTTCCACTGCTGACACCTTTCTTGTCTTTCCCCCTATAAATTTAATTTATTTAATCATTCTTAATCAACTACATTCACTTTCTGCACTGCTGCAGTCATACAGCACATTCATTTCTGGAATAATTATCCAATGTTTTATAGTTTTCTCTATTGTTGAGCTGTTAGCACTGATCTACTCTCACTATCCTAGTATCATCTAATAATGACTGCTGCATTCCCTGCTAAGACTTTTATACAGGCTGTCATGGTCCATCTTGATTGGCTACCTTACAACATGCAATATAATATCTGCAGGGAATCAAACGGAAGCCTTCACTAAGGCTTGTTTCACACTGGCATTTGGTACTCCTGCCTCTGGTGCGCAGACGCAAAAGCATGCCAGAACGCAGCTGTACTGATTGACGCACAGCGTTGATTATGCGCGGTTGTTGTCAAAATTTTCTCCATAGAAAGGCATGGAGCCATAGGAAATAATGGTAATGTACAGTCGGGAGGATAGAGAAAGGGAGAGGCTGGGGTCACACTTGAGCCCTGGATCTGTTAAAAACATCAGTTTTTCAAGTTAGAATTCTTGAAAAACTGATGCTTTTAACGGATCCATAGGCTCCCATGCAAAAAATGCAGTGTCAAAATGCATTGCTAACAAACGCTATGCATTTTTTTACTGCACCCAAAATCGCTGCTTGCAAAGTTTTTGGCTGCAGTAAAAAAACACATAGCGTTTTTTTAACATGGGGCCCTATGGGAAATGCATCCGTTAACGCATGGTACATATAGGTACCATCCGTTAACGCATAGCGTTTTTTTAAGATTCAAAAATGGCAATTTCCAAAAACGGAATCAGGTTTTCAAAAGCAGAAAAACTGACTGCCAAGTGTGACCCTAGGCAGGGAGAGAGAGAGATGCTGCATTTGACATACAGATGGTAGTGCGGCTCCATTGGGCTGTGTGCATTGTTTGTGGATTTGAGGACACTTGGTAGGAAGCAAGCATCCTCGGACGCACAAAAAAATGCAATATGTTGCATTCAAAGGGTAACTAGAAAAAACACATGCGAAGGCAGCCAAAAGAAGGTACTATGCGCTCCCATGTTAAAGATAGGAATGCTAACGCTGCGTTTTAAACGCAAATGTGAAACCAGCCTAAGGTCATGTAAAGGCCGCTTCACACACAAGAATATAGGTGAACAATATCGTTCCCTATGTCACGTGAATGCGATCCTTCCGACATCATTGGTGCGTTGTCACACACAAAGATATCATTACCGATCTTGCATTTGGCAACGCACCAGCGATTTTAAGAAGATCCATTGAACAATTTTCCAAAGCAGCAGGAACAGGAGAATTTTGAACGAGATTATTCAAAAAGGTGTCACACTGAACGATGTGCCTTCTTCACAATTCCTTAATTGGACGACGAATGATAGATTAGAGGTCAGGATCTCATTTTTGTGATGAATGTTCCAACGATTTTTTTACCAACATCGTTCATTTACATGCAAGGAAGCACTAACGATATTGTTGGAACGTTCTCAAATCCGTGACGTTTCAACGATATCCTTAACGATATCATTGTGTGTGAAGTGGCCTTAAGGGCTCGGACATATTCTGCTACCTACATGCGAGTCTCACGGACGAGACTCGGAAGAGGCTGTAGCAGTGACCCTGAATGGCTTCTTCCTCTCTGGATGAGGAGTGTGGAGCTGCATAAAAACACAATCAGCTGACATTCCCATCTAGACAGGGAGAGGCCGTTCAGGGTCACTGCTACAGCCTCTTCCGAGTCTCGTCCGAGAGACTCGCATATAAATAGCAGAGTGTGTCTGAGCCCTAAGGCTGGCTTCACACTGCAGTTTTTCACAGATCAGTGTCCATCAGTGTTTGGGTGCCAAAACCAGGAGTGTCTCCAAAACTCAGAACAGGTGTCAATTTTTCAATTCTAGTTTTTCTCTGCAAGTTCCTCTCCTGGTTCCTCTCCTGGTTTTGGCACCCAAACACTAATGGACACTGATCAGTCAAAAACTGCAGTGTGGAAGCAGCCTAAGACTAGTTTCACACATGTATTTTTGTTTTCAATTCAGGCAAGATCAGGTTTTTCAGTAAAAACCTGATCCTTTTAGGATCCAGTTTTTTGCCCATTTACTTTAAAGGTACCTTTACACGCGGTAACTTTTCTAGGAATTTCACTGGCAACTTACTGGTTGCAGTGAAATCATGGACACATTGTTCTATCTTGTTGCTGTGTACAAATGGAACAATGTATCCATGATTTCACTGCAACCAGCAAATTGCCAGCGAAATTCCTAGAAATGTTGCCGCGTGTAAAGGTATGTTAATGATGTCAGGAAGCAACCTGAAGCAACAGGATCCTACCTGACATCATTAAACTGAATGGGCAAAAAAAGTGGATCCTGAAAGGATCAGGTTTTTGCTGAAAAACCTGATCTTGCATGATTGAGAAAAAAGGCAAGTGTGAGACCAGCCTTAGCCCCCTGTGAGTGATGCAATTCTCTGCAATGTTTATGACTTTTTATGTCAATTTGCACAAATCAAATCACAAATTGAATTTGCTGCAAATTTAATCAAATATAACTCAAATTTTTTGCAGCAAATAGATTCAATCTTTAATTATCACTAATATTTCTTTCAGACATGCCAATTGCAATTGTTAAAGGGGCACTGTCAGATCATTTTTCAGTATGACACTAATATTACCCTTGAATAGTGCCTGGGCCGACCTTTTATAAACATATAAAATCATTAATGTACCGTTTGTAGTTTTCATCTTATCAGCATCATCACACCCTGTAGGGAGCTCCTTGATTAGTCCTTTCCATTATAACCAAACAGGAACAGTCTGTGTGTAATAAACTGTCACGTAATTATGCACTCCATCTCAGCAGCTCAGATAAAAGTAAAATTATACATGTTTGGTATCTACAAACTCATACTGACCTGAAGCATCATAATGACATGTTAGGTTTACCATATATTGAACATGGTGAATAAAAAAAAACATCATGTAATTGCACTTTTTTCCGCTTTTGGAACTTCTTTCCCATTTGACAGTACACTTTATAGTAAAATAAATGATGCCATTCAAAGGTACAGCTCGATTTGCGAAAAACAATCCCTTATATGTCTATATTGACTGAAAATAAAAAAGTTATGGCTCTTGGAAGAAGAGAAGGAACAAATGAAAATTGAAAAACAGAAAATCACCTTGGGGTGAAGGGGTTAATGGTCACTTTGTGGCACCCCAGTCACCACAGACGTACTGCACCTCAGCCAGACGTGTTGTACCCTACTCTCAGGTAATAAGGGAACACTACCCGGTATCCACACACTAGCATCCTACACACCACTCCAAGTGAGGGGATCTGGGTGGACCCTATTGAGGGAGGGCCCCATCTCAGGCTGGAGGGGGAACTAGGTAGAGGGTGTGGGTGGAGGAAGTGGATAAGGGGTGCACACCAGGAAGTAGTGGAGTAATGACAATTTAGGACGTACTTTGGGTATGTAGAGAACGTGACTGTCATGAGAAAAGGCGTAGAAAATTAAAGAAGAAGAGAGCTGGTGAGGAGTTGGTGACAGGAGTCAGTCACGAATGCAGAGAGTCATTTGACACGCTAGGAAAAAGCCCGAGAATTCAAACTCTGGCACACAGATGCTGGTGTTTGAGCTGCGCTCAGGGCTTCATCACCATAGGGATAAATTGGCAGCGCTGACACAGCATTACCATGGTGGTAACACTGTGTCGAGGCTCCAAAATTCTATGTTTTGTAATGGAACCCCCTGAGCATAGCTAATAACGCTAATCTGTCCCTAGCCAAACTATGAGAATTGTAAGTAAAATGTGAAGACTGCACCCTGCTGTGTCCTCAGATTTATTTACTGTGTCACCCGCCCTGTGCTACAACAGCAACTATCATCAAATAGACATTAAAACTGCCCTGGAGCCTCGGTCTAACCATGGAGAGCTGTAACATATGTGCTGGGTCACCAACTGCCCCAGTGAATCTGAACTGCTCGGCCATCCAATTGCCGAATACCGTGGGTGATGTCACAAATTAATTCCCCATACAAACTTTCTTTTTTTTTTTGACACAGCCAGGACCATGGAGCCGGGTCACGGCACCGTTGCACATCCCCAGAAAGAACTGTTTGGCCCGGTTTCGAGTACCCCATTGCCCTGGTGTCTAGGTGTGTCAATTTTGCCAACAAGAATTCTATGTACACAGAATAATTGCTAATATGACTGTTCTATTCCCATATAGCATCGTTTCATTGAAAAGCCATCTACAATTTTCAGGGTACATTGCACTGCTTTTAACAATCATTTTGGGACCCAGCCTAAAAGTGCTTTGCTTGATTGACGGCCTGGTTATATGGACTTATAATCAGGAATGAACTTCCACAATCACGAGCTCGTCCAACAAGGCCATTAAAGTCTAATGTTAAATAATCCCTAAAAGAACTAAATATTTTTTCGAAATAAATCCTTTTTTAATAAAACCTTTATAAAAGTCAATTATAATGTAAAAATATTTACATTTCAAAAAACAGTCTATGCTCCTCTTGACCTGCGCAATGAAGATACATACATTTTTTCTTATTCTACTGTACATAAAATAATGACAATCACCTTTTTACTTTATCTGAATGGTATTGGCTGATTCTTGTATGTCCATCACACCCAGACATTCCAGTGATTGCTCCGTGTAATGCTTCTCAGGAAATACTGGTTTGGGGCATTGACATGTTAATGATGGATGCTTAGAACAATAACATTAATGGTGATATCAGCATAAATTCATTGGATAACGCACTAATTCATGGATCGAAAATGTAGACTTCTAACCTATCATGTTGGGATATACTGTATGTATGGGCATTTCCTTATGGTATTGGGTGCTCATAATATATATGCAATATTAGTTTGCAGAATGTAGTGAGAAATACACTTTTAGCTGATCACTAGCACTCACTAAACCTGTTCCCCCAAGTCCATCCCTTAAACTCAATCACAAGTATTAGTGGTAACGTAAATGTTAAGAGAAGTAACGGCAAGAAAGGAAAGAGAAGAGCGAATATAAAGAACAACGGACTTGTGAAGGACAAGAGCACTGGTTAGTAGACAAAAGATTTGATGTTATTTCATTTTTAATTACTGTTCTTCAGAATATTTAATGTCTTTCATGTATTTTAGTTCATTTATTTTCAGGTGAATATGATAGTATGACATACATCAACCCGAGTTGTGTTTTTCAGTGTTTCCCTTTATTTTTGTGGAATTATGACCAATTACATCAGTTTATTTCCATGTCGTGTAAATAATGTGACAACGTGATGATTACAGTGATATCACATCTCTAGAATAGTATAGTGATTCTATGAAAATTAAAGAACAACACCCCACATAGTGCTGTACGCCATCATGTGAAGTAGTGAGAACAATGTCTTTATTACAAATAAATGGAAAAAAATGTGAATGAATCCATTTTTTCATTGACTGTCCCAACATTTTGTTGAGTCTAGTGGAATTTTGTAGGGAAACCTTTCTCCCTCTTTGATTCTAAGGTTCCGTTCACACGTTGAGTTTTTACATAGTTTTCTTCTGCACAACAAACATCACTTAGAGCAAAAATGAGATGCGTTTTTACTTGTGTTTCCATTGTGATCGTATTATTTGAATTCATTTTATTGTCACCCAATTCAACGGATGAAAAAAGAAAATGCTGCAAACATTCTAAGGTGCTTGCGTCATGCTCCCGCTAAACGGATGCATTTTTTACATGAAATGTGTTACAGCGCATGTGTTAAACACCCATAGACTCCAATGCAAAAAACGCATTGCACGAGGGCAATGCGTTTTTGCTAGTTGCGCCAAAAACATGATCTGCAACGTTTTTTGGTGCTTTTGCAGGAATGCACGCATTTTTTTAACATTGGAGTCTATGGGAAACGCATGCACTAAAAATGGAAAAATTGCCATACAAATGGCAAGGGGATCGAATGCAAGGTCCCAAGTGTGATCCTAGCCTGAAAGAACTGACAAGCTGCGGAATAGAAAAAATGCATTGTTGATAAAATAATCAAATGAGCATGGAAAACAAAACGGAGAGATTTTTCTCATTTTTTTTCTGCTGTCGACACTAAAAAAGACATTTTTTAATAGACATGAAAACATGCTGTATAAATTTAACATGCAAACCAGAGACTGGTGTATGTTTCCATATGAATGCGAAATTCTGATGTGACGCCTTATAAATATCTATCGTGTTTTACAGCTGTATAAAGGAGCTGTGGACGTTCTTGGGTTTAGTTTCTCACCATAACTCTCTTTTTTACATGCTTCACATTGTGTAATTTCTTACAGCCTCTATATAATGTATGGTGTAAACTGTTATATCTATTTCATGCTTGTTTTCTGCAATCTGTACATTTTTACAAGTGGGACTCTTAGAAGAATGAGTATTGTCATACAATCATTACTGACTATCTAGATTTATAATGCTTGGATTTACACTCTTCCTATGGAAGCATAGCTAGGTTTTTCTTTACCCAAGGCAATCATTCAGGTTGCTGTCCTTGTCCCGGTGGCCTCTAAAGCTACTCCAATATGTATTTGCTTTTAAAGCACCCATGACGTGTGCTACAGAGTCTGGAGGAAAGACCGGCACTACTGGTCCTGAAGTGGACGTGCTCCAGGAGAGGACCGCCGTCTGGACTTAATGCAGGTAAAAAACATCAGCACTTAAATGACCATTGAGAATAAGGACCGTGGAAAATGAGGATCTTGATGCATTAGTAAATATTTTATTTTGACGACCTGCACACAGTCGCATCTACCTTATTATCGGATCCTCTACAATACAAGTCTCCACTCTACATACATCAATGCATTTGACCACATGACATTTTTTGATAATTCTGCTGGCATGTTTGTTCTAATCGGATTTATGGCTAGTATGTCTTTGATGAATACCATTGTTGGTGGAGACGTTGGATGTTTTCTTGCTGGACCAATAATTAATTTGTACTTATTGCATCAAGATCTCCATTCTCCTTCATCATTCTTGGGCTCCAGAGTATTATTGACAAATAACAATCCATACCTGTACTGGATGTGTGTATTGTGCACATAGTAGGACCACTTTGTAGAGTTTCTCCTCTGTAATGTCTATGTAATTGTGCCCATCCTAAGGCTGGGGTCACACATAAGCCCTTGGGCCGTTTTTGGCATCAGTTTTTGCATTTTTTTTTTCTAAGTCCAAAATCTCATGGAAAAACGGATTATATGTAATAAACACCCTATCCGTTTTTTTCTGCACTTAAAAACATTGCTAGGAACGTTTTTTACCCAAAAACGTTGCTCCCAATGTTTTTGGGTGCCGTTTAAAAACGGATCGGTTTTTTTAACATGGGGCCCTATGAAAAAACGGATGAGTTTTTTGGTGCCTTAAAAAAGGATGAGTTTTTTCTAAGCATTTTTTGGCAAAAAATGACCAAGTCCAAAAACGTTCAGGGGCACAGGAGGCTCAAAAAGCACCCCAAAAAAAAAGAATTGGTCATGGAAAACACTTCCAAAAGCGGATTGCTATGTGTGACCCTAGCCTAAAGGGGACGTCACACGCTACGATCTATTTAAATATATTGTTGAAACGTCACGGATTTGCAGTCGCTCTAATGACATCGTTGCGTATGACACGTCGATTTGACAAGCGATAAGTGGTCTGATCGGTCATCGCAGATTTGAGATCCGGGCCCCACATCAGACGATGTCGATCATGCAATCTGCTGCATTGTTCAGTGTGACATCGCGATAACAATCTCCTTAACGATTTCACCTATTCACATAATTGACAAGCATCGGTCGCTGGGTGTGAGAACGATACCTGCACGTAACATCGCTGCTGCGTCCTGAACAGTATCTATACATATGACACCTCACAAAATCGTAGTGTGTGACGGCCCCTTAAGTGGCTGTTTTCATTATCTATCTATCTATCTATCTATCTATCTATCTATCTATCTATCTATCTATCTACCTATGGCGGCCGTCACACTGTGAGATATCTTTAGCGATATTGTAAGCGATCACGTGCACGCGCAATCGCTTACAATATCGCTCACATCGCTGGTGAGATGTCACACAGACAGACTCACCAGCGATGTGGAGCAGCGATCTCGCTCGTTACTATGGTACACATCGGGTAACTAGGCGCCGCGCGTCGCTTAGTTACCCGACGTGTACCATAGTTACCATCTCCCAGCATAGGCGCGGTCGCTGGGAGATGGATCATCGTGGTGTCATACACCACGATGAAGCAGATCGCTAAATCGTTTATCGCTAGATCTGAGAACCGAACCTCAGATCAGCGATGTCACGATCAAGCGATTTCACATCGTAAATCGCTTGATTACATGCAACGATATCTTGCCCGATATCGCTTAAGCGATCAAAAAGGAGATCGCTTAAACGATATCGGGCAAGATATCGTTCCGTGTGACGGCCCCCTATCAAAGAAAAAGCAGGGAGCACTCCAAAACAATTTGTTTAAAAGTGAACATTTAATTCATTGGTGCAGCAATGGAGTGCCTCCTGCTTTTTCTTCCTTATATTATACACCATTGGATTAAGCTTCTGATAGGCACTGCATAGTTTTTTTTTTATTTTTGGAATTATTTTTGATTTAGGTGCTGCTCCCAATTTTGGCTAGGGTCACAATTGGAAGGCTCATTGCAATTACCGCATCCAGATCCTGATACGGTAACCGCATGAGCCTTCAGACACATTTTGAGTTCACAATGTGTCTTTAACCCCTTCATGACCTTGGAATTTTTCATTTTTCATTTTCGTTTTTTGCTCCCCTGCTTCCAAGAGCCATAACTTTTTTATTTTTCTGTTAATATAGACATATGACAGCTTGTTTTTTGAGGGACGAGTTGTACTTTAATATGCAATAATTTATTTTACCATAAATTGTACAGGGAAATTGCAAAAAAATTCAAAATGCAGTGAAATTGCAAAAAAAGTGCAATGACACGTTTGTTTTTGGATATTTTAGTCGCCATGTTCACTATATGGTAAAACCGATGTGCTGGGGTGATGCCTCGGGTCGGTACAAGTTCGTAGGTACCCAACATGTATACCTTTACTGGTATCTAGGTGGTGAAAAAAATTCAGAAGTTTGAAAAAAAAAAAAAAGACTTTTTGCGCCATGTTCTGCGACCCGTAGCGTTCTTATTTGTCGGGATATGGGGCTGTGTAATGGCTTATTTTTTGTGTCTTGAGCTGACGTTTCTAATGATACCATTTTTGGGTGGATCCGCAGTATCGATCGCCTGTTAATGGATTTTTTAGCAGTGTTGCGGCGACCAAAAATAATGAATTTTGGCGTTTGAATCGGGGATCCGCACCTGTGGGATACTCCAGGACCACAGAGAACCCCGTTGCACCGTGGAGACTGCAGTCACCCGGTCCCCCTGTTTGTCAAGAGAGGGAGCCAGACACAACAGTGTACCACCGCAGTGATAAGAGAGGGTAACCTGGAGACCGCACAGGAGGAGAGACAGACATCAGAGTCAGGAAGAGAGAGGAGGCAAGTCTGACTGCATGCAGACTGGGCTTCAATCATTACAGAGGAACAGAGGAGGCCTTATACCCACTTGCTGTGGGGACCCACTGTGCAACCTGGTCACCTGTCAGTGCCCTGGACGTCTTTACCTGCGTACCATCAGTAAAAGGTAAAAGAGACTGCTGCAGTGTGCGTGTGTCATTCTTCTCCATCCTGGTGCCCCCCTCATAGACTGCTCTAACAATCCCTATCCCATCTACAAGCTGCCCCACCACACTACGCTGCCCCAGAGGTCCTGCCCTACCTGTAGAGGACTTTGCCAACTTGCTGCATTACCATCTACCTCCGGCGGACTGTGGCGGCGCTGGTGACACATCACCAGAAACTACAGGTGGTGTCACAACATATTGTATATAGCATCCCCTGTAAATATTCCCTTTTCAAAGAAGTCCCCCAGGACACGGGATCAGGCATGGCCACCACTCTCTGACACAGTTAACCCCTTGGAGCCTGATACCCCAAAGCCTGGGGCTAGACATATTCCTCTTTTGACACTGCAACGTGGTTGTCGGGGCCCGTGACACCTGGGAAAGGCGACTATGTACTTCCGGTCTTTGGAACACAGACCGGAAGTCGCCCTCGATGTGGAGTGCACGCGGACACGCCTCCCATTGCCTCACATGGACAGAGGCAAAGATATAAGGAGTTATGACACAGGCCCGCAGTGATGCTGATACCAAGAAGCAGGAGGTGCTAACTAACACCCCCTACCAGCGCTCCGAGGGCTGAAGGAACACTCCTTAGCATCTCTTTGGCACAGGACTGTCACTCCTGATGAAATCTACATGACAACAGTGGGCAGAAACACGTCTAGTTCATGAGACAGCGTACACAGATAAGTGACATTGATTGTATGAGAAACTGCCATTCATACCATCTGTAAATTGTACCTTTGAAAGGTTAATGATCATTCCTTAATTTTAACATATGTGAGTGGTTACCTGAGTTTACAGGGGAGCATTTATGCTATAGAGTTGTATAAGGTGTTTGTGGAGCTATAGATACAGGAAAGAGTGTAAAAGTATAATCTGTTAACCCCTTGAAACATCGTAGTCCATATGCTCTATTACCAGCCAACCTTACATTTTGTGAGGATACTGGTATATGGTACACTGTTACCCAGTATAACACCATCTAGGTAAAGTTATATACACTCCCTTCCTTTAACCTATACACATAGGCCGCCTTTTGCTATAAGTTATGTACTTGAGGGGGATACTGGGGATTGACCTATGTCCTGATAGAACCTAAAGAGGGAATACAGGTGCTTGAATGATGACCATATCCTGAGTATAGGAAGCAAAATACCAGGGTAAGCCGTCGTGGAATGGGACACCATATAAGTTAGGTGTTGAAAACTCCATTGGTAGGCAGTGAAAAGAACAGGGATACAGTAGGGATTGCGTGTTTTTCTAGACACAAGGTGTGAGAGAACACATGATTGTTATTTTAACAAATATTTATTTACATTTTAAGTAAGTGCACTTTTGTGTGAGTTAATATACCACTGTGCAACCTGGTCACCTGTCAGTGCCCTGGATGTCTTTACCTGAGTACCATCAGTAAAAGGTAAAAGAGACTGCTGCAGTGTGCGTGTGTCATTCTTCTCCATCCTGGTGCCCCCCTCATAGTCCGCTCCAACACTCCCTATCCCATCTACAAGCTGCCCACCACACTACGCTGCCCCGGAGGTCCAGCCCTACCTGTAGAGGACTTTGCCAACTTGCCAAATCACCATCTACCTCCGGCGGACTGTGGCGGCGCTGGTGACACATCCCCAGAAACTACAGGGGGCGTTACGACATATTGTATAAATACTCTGTAAATACTCCCTTTTCAAAGAAGTCCCCCAGGACACGGGATCAGGCACGGCCACCACTCCCCGTGACACAGTTAACCCCTTGGAGCCTGATACCCGAGTACCCCAAAGCCTGGGGCTCGACATATCTTTTCTGGCATCGCGAACAGGATCCCGTGCCCGGTATTACCAGGTACTGTGTGCCGTGTTAGTGACTGTAATAAGTGACTGTTTAAACTACGCCGCCATTACTGCGCCGAAGAGTGGGATAAAAGGGGGCAAGCAAGCCTGTAGAGCGCGAAACTGAAGCCCTCCCCTCGCACAGCCGAGCATTCCTGAGCACCGCTGCCTAGTCCGAAAACTCCCGAACTGTTTAACTCTTTAAGAACTGGCTGTAATTGACTAGGGGGGCCTCCAACATGTCGGCCTCCTCCAGCGACGATGGGGGTGCGTTCGTTGACCCTAGAAATTACCCAGAAGCCTCAATGGCTGGCTCCAGCAACACTGCCAGCACCACCAGCGCACCGGGTGCACTCACCCCACTAATGCTGATGTCACTCCCATACATCCTGGGGGCCAAGTGGTTGCCCCAGTATGATGGACGCCCTGATACATTGGATGAATTCAAGTGAAAAATCAATAGTGTCCTGGATATGTATGTGATGACCAGCCAACAACGCGCTGCTGTGGTACTCGGACAGTTAACTGGCGCAGCAGAGAAAGAAAGTGCCTCCTGGTCTGCCGCTGAACGCAGATCAGCATCGGTTGTATTTAACAAACTGAGAGCTACTTTCGGGAAGTGCAATGAGGCTGATATATGCATGCGCTTTCATCAATGCTACCACAAGGTCGGGAGATGATATAAGAGCTTATGCCTGGCGTCTGGAAGAAGCACTGTGCGCCCTTAAACATGTCAGCCCCACCAGTTTACCCGACGAGAACAAGCTCCTCATTGAACAATTCATCCGCGGACTGCTATCCCCTGAAGACAGTAAGACTGTACGTTGGTGGTCATTGAGCAATCCTGAAGCTGACTTCAACGAGATGGCCATCAAAGAGTTAAGGCCGGAAGAGACCCATGAAGCTGCTATTAAACGGTGGTGCAGTGGTGAGGTGCAGGCTACTTCAAAACCATTACCCGTGTCTACAGCCACGCACAATGTTCAATCTGCTTAATCTGACAAGTACAATTCCCTGCGAGCTGAGATGCGTGCGGAGATGCGCCAAATAAACAAAAACATCACTAAGCTAATGGACGCTCTGCAGTTACAGCAAAGCAAACAGCCAGCGCCAGGACCTCAGCCCCGACCTCAGCCGCTGATTCAACTTGCCGACAGTCCGTAGGATGTACCCTGGATGCGAGGGAAGCAAGCTACAGCATACCGAAGAAGAACCACTGATCACTAAAGCTCCACTGGGGAGCCCATCTGCCGCCGCTGTAACCGCACCGGTCACCTCGCCAGGAGCTGTCCTTTAAATGGGCAGTCCCTGGGGGCCGGGGCCAAACCTCAGGATTAGATTAACAGGGCCCAGCCACCTGGTACAAGACCTTCATCGGACAGAGGCCGTTTCTGTCCATTGTACTAGATGGCATCCCGACACCTGCTCTGCTGGACACCGGGTCACAGGTGACCACCATTCCCTATATCCTTTATAAGAAGTATTGGGCTGATGCAGAACTGAAACAGCCTGATCTAAGCTTTACCCTTAATACATCTAACGATGAACCAATTACTGTAATGAGGGTTAGGAAGTACCAGTAAAGTGGGGAGGGTGGAATTGCAGAACCAGGGGGTCTTAGTTGTAGCAGAAGCTAGTAATGCTAATGAAGCTTATATCGTACTAGGCACTAATGTTGTTAGGAATTGCATGGAGGAAGTCTTGTCTTTGCTTCAACAGATCTCAGACACTGCCAGACCTGGTCAAAGGAAGTTTCTCCAGCGTGAGACCAGAGCCATCCTGCGCCAGCAACAGGTAACAATTACAGGTGGGGAAATTGGTACTGCATGGGTGGCAGACCCGTTACCTATTGTGATTTCCCCAATTAGTGAAATGATGATTTGGTGTCGAGGAGCTATAGGTCTGAGAGGGCAGGACTATCAAGCATTAGTGGAGCCCATCAGCACAGAGCACAGGCCTACACTGTTGACAGCCAGGGGGGTGGTAGACGTACACAATGGGAGAGTACCTGTTTGCATCTTAAATTGTGGCAGTGAGGAGGTTAAATTACCCAGGCATACAACCGTTGCTAAATTGTACACAGTCAGCAACAACGAGATCCAAACAGTGAAACCCATACCCTATACTAAAGGGGAAAAACCTGATCAAACCACTGGGCCACTGGAGGAATGGTGTCAACAGCTCCATGTTGGAACTGACACCACTCCTGTGTATGAAAAGCAAGCTGTGTACGGGTAGTTCAAGAATTTGAACAATCTTTAGTAAGCATCCACTTGACTTTGGTAGGATAAAAGGGGTACAACATCACATCCCCACATGTACACATCCACCAATCAAGAGCGGTACAGGCCTATTCCACCCGCACATTATCAAAAGGCCAAAGAAATGTTACAGGACATGAAGGACGTAGGGGTTATACGAGATAGCTGTAGTCCCTGGGCAGCCCCATTAGTCCTAGTCAGGAAAAAGGATGGCAGTATGAGAATGTGTGTAGACTATAGGCAAATAAACCGCATAACACACAAAGATGCTTACCCGTTACCATCGTATAGAGGAATCCTTAGTTGTGTTGAAGTCTGCCAACTACTTCTCTACCTTAGATCTCACTAGTGTGTATTGGCAGGTGTCCGTAGCCGAGGAAGACAGAGAGAAGACGGCATTTACAACACCCATGGGCCTATGTGAATACAATAGCATGCCCTTTGGCCTATGCAATGCACCCGGAACCTTCCAGCAATTGATGGAGAGTTGCCTGGGGCATAAGAACTTTGAGATGGTACTGCTCTACCTGGATGACGTGATCGTGTACTCCAAAACCAATGAGGAACACGTCACTCATCTAGCAGAGGTGTTTGAAGCTGTGGCCAAATACGGGATGAAGCTAAAACCATCAAAATGCCACCTGTTAAAGCCAAGAGTACAGTACATGGGACACATAGTTAGTGCCGAAGGCGTGGCCCCTGATCCAGACAAGGTGACAGCAATCAAAGAGTGGACCAGAACCCAAGACCTCTAAAGGAAGTATGTCAATTCCTGGGATTGGTGGGCTACTATCGGAGGTTCATAAAGGAGTACACCAAGAAGGCTGCTCCACTGCAAGACCTCCTAGTAGGCCAACCCACGAAGGGCAAGCCAAAGGATTCTCCATGGAGATGGGGTAAGGAACAAGAGGAAGCGTTCCAGACGATGAAAGAAGCCCTGACAGGAGAAGAAATCCTTGCGGACTAAAACCTGCCATTCCTGTTGTACACAGACGCCAGCAATGTGGGACTTGGAGCCGTCCTTTCCCAAAAGCAAGACAACAATGAAAGGGCAATTGCCTATGCCAGTAGGAAGCTTCGCCCCACAGAGAGGAACCCAGAAAACTAGAGTTCCTGCAAGCTGGAATTCCTGGCCTTGGTCTGGGGCGTCACCGAGAGGTTCAGACACTATCTGGCCTCTAGCAAATTTACAGCTTACACGGATAACAATCCCTGACCCACCTGGAAACTGCAAAGTTGGGAGCCATGGAACAAATATGGATGGCCAGATTGTCCAACTACCAGTTCACCATCAAGTACCGGGCTGGGCACCAGAATGGAAATGCAGACGCCTTATCCAGAATGCCTCACCTGTCAGATAAGGGTCTAGATAAAGACGAGCTGGAAGAAGAGGAGTTACCTGCCTTCCATCAAGTATGAGTAACCCAGTGCCAGCAAACCCGTCAAGATCTTCCTGCAAGAATAGTGAACCCGTTGCCCCACTTCGGTTGGAAAGAGGTGCAAGACAATGACCCGACTGTCAGTCTAATAAAACAACTGATAACCCAGGAGTCAGCAAAGCTGCCTGAAAATCCCCAATCTGAAGTCAAACATTTGTGGAGCGAGCGGAGCAAACTGTTCATATACCAGGGAAAGCTTTGTCAGAGATACATCAACCCAAGAACACACGAGATGGCCTGGCAAATCATCTTGCCAAAATCAGAAATCCATGTGGTCTTGAACACCTATCACAACCAGACTGGTCACTTTGGATGGAAGAAGCTAAAGATGCTACTGAGAGATAGGCTCTTTTGGGTCGGCATGCGGACATCCATTGAAAAATGGTGTAAGAATTGTAAACCCTGCAGCCTGAGAAGAAAGGACTTACAGAGCCAGAAAGCCCAGCCTCATCCCATGTAACAAAGCAACCTCTGGAAATTGTTGCCTTGGACCATGTAAAACTGACTCCAAGTAGATGACACCTACGCTTGACCATGGTAGACCATTACTCAAGATTCTTAATGGTTGCCCCCGTAAAAGACTTGACAGTTGCAACAGCTGCTAAAAATTCCAAAATGTCTTCTGCAGACCATTGGGATACCCTGAACAGGTCCTAACAGATCAAGGATCAGCCTTCGAAGCGAGATCTTCCAAGAGTTCTGCCACAGGTATGGGTGCAAAAAGATCAGAACAACCCCATATGATCACAAGCCAACGGACTCTGTGAGAAGATGAATCATATCATCATTGACATGCTGAAGATCTTACCCTTAGAGGAAAGAAACCAATGGCCGGAGAAACTACCAGACTTGGTTGATATGTACAACCCCATTCCAGTAAGTTCTACCAACTGTACCCCAGCTTACCTGATGAGATCCCATACAGGAAAGTTACCCATAGACTTGGAACTCGGAGTAGTTGATCCTTAAGCAGATAACACCATTCCCAATTGGAATACCCATCGCCTCAAACAATACAAAATGGTTCAAGCCTGTGTAGAAGATAACCTGGAGAAATCCCGTGAAAGACAAGAAAGGGACTATAACAAACACGCTCCAGCAGAAATAATAACACCTGGAAGTATTGTCCTGAAGAGGAAAAGAGCCAGACATAAGTTGGATGATCAGTGGGAACAAGAACCTTACGTTCTATTAGATTCTGGTCATGACAACAGCAAAGTCTGCCTCATCAGCAAAAACGGTGGAAAAACCACACAGACTGTATCCAGAAACCACATCAAAAAGTGTCTAACAGATTGGGAAAACCAAAATCCATCCAATCTACCAATTCAAGAAATAGAACCAGTACAAGAACTAAGTTCCAGTCAAGAACCAAAGGAGAAGGTAATCTCAACAATCTTAGGAGAATTCCCAGAAGATTGGCCTCAACAAGATGGAGCCATCATAGTGCCAGTGCTGAATTTCTACCAGCCCCAATGAAGTGGTACAAAGGAATAGGGAAGAAATACCCATTGCTAGAGAATCTGAGGATTGCATGGGCATACACTAAGAACGCTTACCTGACATGCCTGCACCAAGCCCTTCACTAGAAACCTCACCTGAGACAGTGACACCTGTAGTGCGTAAATCACACAGAAGCACACAACGTCAACCCCCTCTAGGTATGGAGAGTGTGCACAGTAATGTAAGGCATAACACACTAAAAGTTAACATGTAAATAGTCATTATAAGTAAGGAAGTGTAAATAGTGTTCAAAAGGTGAAGAGTAGGCCAAAGCCAGGTACACAACACCAAAGAAGGGGAGTTGGCGTAAGGAGCTTTCTAGGGAGACAAAAAACTTGGCCAAAAGGTCACCCCAGGGCCAGGAGGCCTACAGCACTTATGACCGTTAGAGGCCCCTATAGTACCTAGGACTCCTAACGCCGAAAACACCCGTTGTTGTGTATTTTGAACTGTTGAGCCTACAGAGACTTTGCCTGTAAGGACTTATTGAACTTTTCCTTTGAACTTTTTAGAATCTAAATGGACTTACCCGTTTTGCATTTTTCAAATATTTTTCAGTGCTTTTTGTAAATTTTTATATTTTAAGACTTTGTAAATATGTTACCTGTTATATTTTTGAATAATCCTTGTTCCTTTTGTTTAAACAAAAATGCTCAGTCCAGGAGTATTGAAGTTACCTAGGGGGGCATGTGGCGCCCTGCTCACACAGGTAGCCACAGACTTCTCTAATGCACAGTTGATTTTCCACAGCAGGTACCTACTACATGCAACATCTTCCACCCCTGCACAGTAGGGGGAGCCCACTTCCTGACCTTAGGCAAGATCCCCTATAAATACTGCTGCTGGGGGAGGAGTTAGTTAGAGTGCGCAGATGCTAGGAGAGCTGCGAAGACGTCCTGGTGGTCGGTGCCACGGTTAGGCCCGAGCCAGTGACCCGGAGTGGCCCTTCTGACACCCAGCAAGCCTAAGTGGGAACAGAAGGCAAGGAGCAGTGAGCCGACAGGGAAGTGAGGAGCTGGGGAAAGCTCGCCCCAAGACGTACCGAACATCGGGGATCCGCACCTGTGGGATACTCCAGGACCACAGAGAACCCCGTCACACCGTGGAGACTGCAGTCACCCGGTCCCCCTGTTGGTCAAAGAGAGGGAGCTAGACACAGCAGTGTACCACCGCAGTGATCAGAGAGGGTAACCGGGAGACCGCACTGGAGGAGAGACAGACATCAGAGTCAGGAAGAGAGAGGAGGCAAGTCTGGCTGCATGCAGACTGGGCTTCAATCATTACAGAGGAACAGAGGAGGCCTTATACCCACTTGCTGTGGGGACCCACTGTGCAACTGGTCAATTGTCAGTTCCCTGGACGTCTTTACCTGCGTACCATCAGTAAAATGCAAAAGAGACTGCTGCAGTGTTCATGTGTCATTCTTCTCCATCCTGGTGCCCCCTCATAGATTGCTCCAACACTCCCTATCCCATCTACAAGCTTCCCCACCACACTACTCTGCCCCAGAGGTCCAGCCCTACCTGTAGAGGACTTTGCCAACTTGCCGCATTACCATCTACCTCCGGCGGACTGTGGCGGCGCTAGTGACACATCACCAGAAACTACAGGTGGCGTCACAACATATTGTATATAGCATCCCCTGTACATATTCCCTTTTCAAAGAAGTACCCCAGGACACGGGATCAGGCGCGGCCACCACTCCCCATGACACATTTAACCCCTTGGAGCCTGATACCCGAGTACCCCAAAGCCTGGGGCTCGACAGCTTCCTCTTTTGACACTGCAGTGTGGTGGACAAGAGAGCATTAACTGGTTAATAACAAGAAGTATGGTGTGTGACTCACCATAACCGGTTCGACACATGGCAGGCGTTTGCTTCTTCCTCCTTGTCACGGATGGACCGTGCCTGCGTCTGTGGAGGCCCCGTGGTACAGATCAATAAAGAAGACGTCGTTAGTGGAACAGATTAGGGGTTAATTTGTCGTGATGCCACCTATGAGAGTTTCGGTAACTGTACCGACGCTTCGGGGCCTCCGGGGGATGGGATGCAGCAACATGGAACGCTCCCCACAGGCTGAGCGATGATCCCTGGAGCCAGGAGCTGCACAAGATGTTCTAAGGCAGCAGCGGTTACTTAGTGCGCGGACGCAAGCAGTTCATAAGGAAGCACGGACACTGTAAGTCTCTGTAACGGGTTTTTCACTGTAACCAGCAAGCAGTACATGGCATACAGTTGTGGGTAGTGGACCGGGTGGACTCAGCAGTAATCAGTGTCCCTCAGAGCTCCGCGGTGTTCCTCCATTCTCGCTAAGTTGTGTTGCCGTTGTCGCCCAGAATACCAGATTGGGTACAGGGAGGCTGCTTCAATGCCCTACCCAGAGTATACGTTATGGGTGTTTTGGGGAGCCTTGGGTCCTTTGGTGGGTACACCGCTGGTTAGACGACTGGATTTGGCGGTGGTGGGGTGCTCCTGTAAAGCGGTCCCTCCACTCCTCTGGTTTGCGTAGAAGTGCTGAACTCCTTCTAGCTTCGGTACGAGCAAACTGGCTGTAGATGGGCACGGGATGATTTCGGACCCGCATGTAGATGCCCGTTGATCGGCTGTTGAGGCCCCGGGAATAATGGTGCTCAACCGGGGTGACGGCCAGGGAAACGGCCAGGGGGCTGCATGGAACTGTGCAGCCCCCTCTCCTAGGTTGCAGAGCTGGTTGGATTAGCTCCTCACTCTTCTGTGACCAAGTCAGTTCTCCTTTACACTCTACTGCCCACACTCCACCCACCAGGACCTGATTGGCCCTCTATCCTGATGTGTATGTGGGGTATGGAGCTCTGAGTTAACTGTGTGACTGCTGGGTCAGAGAATATTGCTGCTGCTGTCTTGGCTGCAATACCCTCCTGTGACGCACTCGGTGCGGGGCGCCACATGTGTGTACTAACTGAGGCATAAACTCTCCCCATACCATGTCCAGCAGACATTGTAGGATTACTATATGGATTTTATTATTAGAATATGGAGACACTGGCATGAAACTCGGATGAGTGCAATGCATGATTTTATTGCATTGCACTAGGACCATTGTAAATGAATGTCTGAGAGCACATTGGTGAGTGTCGGACGCTTTTTTCTTATCCCCTCCCCTGACTAAAAGGGCTGTTTCACACATCCATGTAAATCACGAATGTGTAAGACAGCGGGCCATTTTATTTTTTGGGGGTGGGCTGTATTCGTGTATCACACGTGACACTTATGATGTTTGTGTGCTATTGGGGTGATATCTGGATATCACACAGGCAGCCTACCTCCAGCGCTGCCTGTTCCTCTCTCTTCCGGTCCGCTGCAGCTCTCAGTGCAGTGAATATTAGATGAGCTTAATAAGCGAGCCCCGGAAGTGAGTGGAGCAGATAGTGCTGGAGTCAGGTGAGTATAAAAATCTTTGTTTTTAAGTTTTAAACACCTGGCTCATGCCCGTGCACACGGATGTCACACAGACGACATCCGTGTGCAAGAAGTTTTGCACGGACCCTTGACCTGAATGGATCCATGCTTCTGCTGAAAAACAAGCATGTGACCATGTGGAGCAAACAGGCATGGATCTGCTCCACATGGAGACACACTCCATGCAGACATGTGAAGGGGGACCATAGAGGAACATTGCTGTCCGTATGTCCGTGCCTCCGGCATGTGTCAGCATGGACTGCACACGTGCCGGAGGCACGAAAGAGTAAAAGAAGACTTAATGTGTGAAAAAGTGATTCTTTATTTTTATTATATTGTGGCACCTGTGAAGGGGCTGCAGGAGGGGATTAAAACCACTACTTTTTTACTATCAGTGTTTGAAGTCCCGCTGGGTATTACCCGCAGAGCGGGACTTCTGCACCACTTCTACGCACAGAACTGTTATGGTACCTTTACACGCGGCAACATTTCTAGGGTGTCAACAGGTAACTTACTGGCTGCAGTGAAATCATGGAGACATGATTCCATTTGTACACAGCAACAAGATAGAACCTTGTCTCCATGATTTCACTGCAGCCAGTAAGTTACCTGTTGACACCCTAGAAATGTTGCCGCGTGTAAAGGTACCTTTAGAATTGGCCTAGGAGCATGATCTACTCCACATTTCACAGGTCTGTGCATAGAGAAGAGGTAGAGAAGTCTCACTCTGCGGGAAAATCACAACAGGACTTCAAACAGCATGCTGCAGGTCTGTGTGACTTCCCCTGCATATAGCATGCTGTAGGCAGGGCTGTGGAGTCGGTAAGGGTGCTGTTACACTAGCGACACTACAGCGATCCCGACAATGAGACGACCTGGGAGGGATCGCTGGAGCATCGCTACGTGGTTGCTTGTGAAACGTCAAGCAGTCAGATCTCACCAGCAAAGCAGCAACGATACAGCGGCCGTTGGGACCCTCTCACTCAGACCTGTAGCATTGAGGTTGTTGGTTGTTGTCCTCATCAAACACACCAATGCATGCTGCCCAGCGGGAGCCCAACGATGAAAAAATGGTCCAGGACATTACAACACCATCAGGAATCTCACAACGGGGGCCCGCAGCTACTTGTCACACATAACGAGTCAAAAACCTTTGCCGTATCAGTGATCTCTCTAGCGATCTCGCTTATTGTAACGTACCCCTAAGGCTAGGAGCAGACTAGTGTCAGCCTTTTCGCTGACCGATCCATGTAAGGGTATGTGCCCACTGGACGTTTTATGGGCTGTTTTTTAGCGTTTTCCGTCGGCGTTTTCCGCTGAGTTTTATGTTAATTTATGTTAATCCTAACCAGCGGTTGGCTTAACATGCTAGTCAATGGATTTTAGAAAACGCTGTGTACATTAGAACGTTTTTTTTTGTCTCCTTTCCACTTTCTTCACCGGTTTTCCACCGGTTTTCAAAGATAGAGCAAGTGACTTCTTTTGAGCGTTTTTCCAGCGGTTCCAGCTTACAAGTGCACAAAAAACAGTCTTTAAAACGCTAAGAAAAACCGCCAGAAAACCGCTGATAAAACGCTGTACAAACGCTATAAAACCGGTCAAAAAACGCTCAAAAAACGATGGACATTGCTGAGGTCAGAAAACTCACTTTCTGCAATTCTCAACCGGTTTTCTGACGGTCTGCAAAGATGCAGAACCGTCCAGTGGGCACATACCCTAAAACTTAGAATTCTTCAGCCTGAGTGCAAGTATTAACATGCTGTAACGCTGGGTTCAGGCTGCCCATGTATCCATATGGTTAATGGTCTCCCAGCACAGCGGACGCTTCACACAGAAATCCCAGATATGCGCTATTTCTGAGCGCACACAGAAACGCGGTTTGCAGTAACGGATATACAGGCATCCTGAACACAGCGTTACACCACATTAATGCTTGCGCTTAGGCTGCAGAATTCAAAGTTTTACGCGGATCCGTCAGCAAAAAGGCTGACACTAGTGTGACTAGGACAAGTCAAACCACTGACTCCAACTCTGGAATTTCCCAGACTCCGACTACAACTCCGTCAACTTCGATGCTGACTACTCCAAACATGGCTGATGTTTAAATGATATATGTATTGAAGAACAATGGTAACATCAGGTTTTAATAATTATTATGATAGAAGAATCAAGATCTTTAGAAAGAACATAAAAATAATTCATAATAATAATATTCAGCACATTTTAAATTGAACAACTGTACCCAATTTGTAATATATTTTAATAGTCGGAGTCGGTCCATTTTCTACCGACTCCAGGTCCGACTCCACCAAAATGGGCTCCAACTCTGACTCCACAGCCCATGCTGCAGCTCCCCATTTGGCATGCTGCAGCTCTATGGGCCAGGGCCGGCCCTCCCCCATATAGTATGCTCAGCAGGTCTGTGTGGGCTGCTCCCATCCCCACCCCCATATGAAATGCTGCAGTGCCTGCTGCAGCCAAGGTCACATGGGGATGGGGATATGGGAGTGGCCCACACACACAGACCTGGGCTGCAGCAGGCACTGCAGCATTGCATACATATGGAGGGGGATGGGAGTGAGCTGCCCACACAGACCTGGGCTGCAGCAGGTCTGGGTTTCAGACCCCAGTGTGTCCCTTCACTGCTGCTGCCATCATACATGCAGATGTAGCATGCATGCCATGTCCTGACTGACTCCTCCCTCCGTCTTTCTGGCTCAGCTGGGGCCGGCTGGGACTTTGTGTGCAAGTACAGACTTCAACTTGTGCAAGTACTCATTGCTGTGAGTCTGTCAGAGGATCGGCATTACATGTATCCTGCCCCGCCACATGCTGCCCACCCTGCTGCCTGCCGCACCCGCCACCATCAATGATGATCATCATCATGATGCATGTGATGCCCCATGCACCAGCAAACATACCGGCACGTCGACGGCGTCCGGCGCTGATTGAGACGAGCTGAGCAGCTGCCTGGCTGCCAGCGATGTGCTATACTGCTACCCTGGCCTCCGGAGGAAATTCAACTTTCCTCTACTCCTTGTCGGGCCCCTCCGTCTCTTCCTGGTCTGTTGCCTGCAGGCTGAGGTGAGGTGGGCGGGGCGGGCCTGATGACGACAGGGGGGTGGCTTGCGACAGGGGGGTGGCTTGCGACTCGGCTGGCCCGGACAAAAAAAAAATTTAAAAACGCTCAGGCGCCGCCCTCCCCAAATTCCGGTGCCCCAGGCATGTGCCTACAAGTGCCTAAGGGCAAATATGGCCCTGATTGGAACATTGGAACAGCCCTCTACCCAAAAAAAAAAAAAAAAAAAAAAAAAAATGAGCAGGACAGCATTGTTGCCACCTTTCCAAAAATGTGGGTAAGGGTATGGACACACATCCGCGAAATTCGGACGACTGTAGTGCAGGTTAAAATTGCATTGCAGTCAGACCAATGTGATTTGCAGCTACTCTAAAGGTACCGTCACCGTGCGGCGATATCGCCGGCCATTTTGTTGGCATTTGCAGAATTCGGTGATGTGGAAATCGCATCGCCTGTGCGCAGTGACGTGAGACAGGGCAATTTTATGGCGAGAAATTGCCGGTGGAGCATCGCCTGATCGCCCTGCTCTGCAGCGAAATCAGGCGATATCCACCAGGCGATTTCTGCGCATCATGGCATGTGAGAGGGTGATAGCGATGTATAAATCGAGCTCAGACCATCTGGAAGCAATTCCTGAGGCGTGCCTGAGCATTCTGTTTGGTGCGCCCCTAGAGATGAGCGAGTACCTTAATATTAGTGCTCACTATACTCGCAACGAGTAGGTACCGGTACTCGCTGCGAGTATAGCGAGTACGAATACTTTCGCAGTGTATCTATAGACGCCTGCACCGGGACCGGCAGAGAAGACATCCGATCGCTGGACAAGGACCTGTCACTACCAGCCAATCAGATGGCCGGTAGTGATTTGGCCAATCAGATGGCGCATGTCACAACTACGTCATCGCTAGCGGCCACCTGATTGGCCAGTTTGCAAGGTCCTGACAGTACATCTAGGACCTTGCAAATTGGCCAATCAGGTGGCTGCTAGCGATCACATGGTTGTGACGTGCCAGATCGCTACCGGCCATCTGATTGGCTGGTAGTGACAGGTCCTTGTCCAGTGATCGGATGTCTTCTCTGCTGGTCCCAATGCAGGGGTCGGAAGATGAGTATGTAATTTTATTATTTTTTAACAACTTTTATTCACTTTTAGGCTACTTTCGCAGTGTATCTATAGATACACTGCAAAAGTATTAGGACTACTCGCTTCTCCTGAGTACACATAAGTACTCGAAGAGTAGCGAGTAGCCCGAATACCGCTACTATTCGGCGAATACCGAATAGTAGCGAGTATACTCGCTCACCCCTACGCGCCCCGTGTGCAGCTATTGGTGGCAGCACCTGAGTTCCCATTGGCTGACCAATGGTAACGTAGTTGTGGTAGCCAATCGGAATGGTAAGGGCATGGTGAGAAACACTCTGGCACGCCTGTCTCCTCAGCGTACTCACACTCTCCGGCCACATCGCTGATGATGGTGGTGGCGTGTGACGTGGCGATGTGGGAAGGGGAACTTGCTTCCGGTCTGCGCCAGCGATTTCTGGAACGCGGATCGCCGGAGATGGCACGCAAAATCGCTACGTGTGACAGATCCATGGCGATGTGAAAAAATGTGCCCGCAACGTGCGCGCTCACATCAAATTGCCAGCGATATGGAAGCCATATCACTGCGTGTGATAGTACCTTAGGGGTACTTTTACACGTGACAACTTTTCTAGGAATTTCACTGGCAACTTACTGGTTGCAGTGAAATCATGGACACATTGTTCTATTTTGTTGCTGTGTACAAATGGAACAATGTCTCCATGATTTCACTGCAACCAGTAAGTTGCCAGTGAAATTCCTAGAAAAGTTGCCGCGTGTAAAGGTACCTTAAGAGTTTCTTGGAAAATGAACCGTATAATGTTTAAATTTGCAGTGTTTAGGAGATTCCAGATGTTTCTCCTTGTAGACAGTGACACATCTAGCATGCTAGTGTAACAAGGCTAATAGGGCAATAACAATGTTACTCTGGGAAAGAAATATGCATATTGCTCATCAGAGAGTAAGAGGACTTGAACTTTAATGCTATCTAGCGGATGTATCAATCCTATAAAATCAATATCGACTCTTTATTAAGCCTTTCCATATTACTACTGACAAGATGTTTTTACATGTTGTTTTACCTCTTAAGGCCGCTTCACACGCTAGGATATAGGTGAACAATATCGTTAGTTATGTCACGTGACTGCGATGCTTCCGACATCGCTGGTGCGTTGTCACACACAAGGATATCGTTAACGATAACAAATTTGGCAACGCACTAGCGATGCGGAGAAGAATGTATGAACGATGTTAAATAGCGGCAGGAATCGGAGAATTATGAACGACATTTTTCAAAAAGGTGTCACACTGAACGATGTTGCTGCTTCTCAGGACGTTAATTGGACGATGAATGATAGATTTGAGGTCCGGATCTCAAATTTTGGATGAACGTTCCAACGATTTTTCCATCCTACATCGTTCGTTTACATGCAACGACGCACAAACAATATCGTTTGAACGATCACAAATCCGTGACATTTCAACGATATTGTTAACGAGATCCTAGCGTGTGAAGTGGCCTTTAGACTCAGGCTGGCTTCACACTACAGGCTGGGATCCGATCCGTGGCTGTCCGCATAAGGAAGATAGCCGCGGACCGGATCAGCACACAGAACTGGAGGGCTAATTTGCCTCCGGTCCGTGTGCAGCCGCTCGCAGCTGCCGCTGCTGATAGGTCAGGACAGCGACTCGCGGGGAGCTAGCCGCTGTCCTGAACTGTCAGGAGGGGCCAGCGCTGAGCTTCAGCACCATGGAGCTGTCCCCTCTGACAGATCAGGAACGCGGCTCGCTCGGTCCTGAGTTATCAGCGGTGGCAGCTGCGCCGGCTGCACACCGACCAGAGGGCAAATTAGCCCTCCAATTCTGTGTGCTGATCCGGTCCGTGGCTGTCTGCCTCAAGCGGACAGCCACAGATCGAATCCCAGCCGTAGTGTGAAGCCAGCCTCAGTCAGAAGCCTCTTAAGCTGTCAAATCAGATCTCATGCTTTGCAATTGTGAGGAGCTGTGTCGGCATATTAAAATTCTAGTTTGGCTTTGATCTTAAATGATTTGGCATGAGTCACTATAGGATCGATATCAATGTTTTGGATTGATACTGCCGATTCAAATTCCATAGAAATTCAACATAAATCTGTTTTGAGTTAAATAAATTTGATCGTCTCAATTAATATCAGGATCACTACTTGGCAATCAGATTGCTTATGGTGTAGTGGGACACTGACAATTATTCCTATGCTAATGAGCTCGAATAACATTGCAATAAAATATTTCTGTGCATAGCAATTTTTTCTCTGTTATTAAACAAAATGATTTTTTTTTTACACCTTTACTTACTTTTTTATGTAATTTCATGTGTTTGGCTATTTTTCAACTTGACATTTTATAACTAAACTTCTTTGTGACTTATCTTTTGTTTTTCAGTCTGACTGCATATGGTTATGAAATGTTACAATTCATTGAGGGTCGTAGTCTTCTTGCTCCTACTGATAACCATAGGATTCTTTTATGGACTCACCTACAGAGAGAATGTCATTTCTTACATGTCCAGAGGAAGATTATTAAATGGATCCTTTTTGCTAATAGGTAACATTTTCAATAGTATTCATGATTGGGAAAACACCACAAATATATCAAGTATCGAAACATCAAGTGCTCAAGAAAAGATGTCACTGGGGATCACCTATCCATCTTCAAACATAACAGTAAATACCACTCTCAGGTCTCCATCTGAAGTATTAAAAGGAGGTGACGGCATCATATTCTTAGAAACTACAGATCGAATGCAACCGCCTTCATTAGTTTTATGTGCCATTGAGTCTGCAGCTCGAGTGTACAAGGACCGACCGGTGGCCTTCTTCATGAAAGGATTAAGCAATACCAACATAGAAGAAATGGTAAAGAGACATTTTCCAGCGTTCTCTTCCCTGAACAATGTTTATTTCTTCCCATTGAAGATGCAAGAACTTTTAATTGGCACACCACTTCACTCCTGGTATCAGAAGGTAACGTGTAGCAAAATCCTTTTTTTTCCGATTCTAGTAGTGATTTTAAGTGTAATGTGGACTTTTATTATCTATAGAGGAGACGCACAACTGACTCTTCTGAAGATAGTGCTTATATAGTCCAATGGTCACAAAGAACCTGAATACTATTTTATTTAATAGAAACTACAGTTATTGTATTGGATT
Organism: Allobates femoralis; assembly: GCA_033576535.1. Classification (NCBI taxonomy): domain Eukaryota; kingdom Metazoa; phylum Chordata; class Amphibia; order Anura; family Aromobatidae; genus Allobates; species Allobates femoralis. Next base: position 73,848,367 of record JARQOC010000001.1, on the reverse strand, counting down.
GCTGTATGTACAGAGCCACTATTTCAGTATAGTTGGGTATTTTGAGCACTGTACAATGGGATTGACTTACAATATCATTAGTTCGGTTACCGAGGACATATACAAAAATATAATTATATTTTTCCATTTCACAGTGTAGCAGGTGAAATAGGTTTTTCCCTGCAAAATGTGGTGATTGTGAAGGTAAACAGATGAAAGGACAAGCCCTGCTGAAGTTCTTAACTGCTATGTGTGCATTTATTACAAATTTTCCTAAATGAAACAGGACACCCATTGGAGATTGGGTGTCCTGCTGGCTACTCAGTATAAATATTTATCAACGAAGGAGAGGAGTATTGCTTTAATCAGAGCAAATGTTTTTATTAATAAACTGATTTGGAGGGCGGATGAGGACAGCACAGTAGCCCTCACACCGCAACACTAGGTACAAGAAAATTAGATGACCAAAAGGTTCATATATACATATACAGCACACATTGATGTGTTTTCACAATGGTTAAAGACACAATGGCTCCACAAGAACCCAGCAGAGGGTCAACAATGTGCATGTGTTTACAAAATCAGGGAGGTTATATATATACATACCATGAGCTCGTCAACTCTTAGTAAAGTACATGTGGTATTACAAATATACATTAATAAACACAACACCTACATGGACTGAAAAAAACCATAGAGTTTGAGTAACACAATGTTAACAATTATTTAGCCATTAGCACTACCATAGAGCATTAAGAAAGCATGTGATACCACATAGTTACTAAGGGTTGCGGATGGACAGCGCCTGGGGAAGGGGAGATTCAGGGCAGTGGACCCCTACAGAATTTCGCGGCCCAGGTGGAACCCTATGGCCGCTTCATCAGGGGGAGGTGTACCTGGGCTATCAGGAGCCCCCTCTTATAGCGCTGTTAAACCGCGCCACCGTGACCGGAAGTGACGCTATCCTAACAATCACGTGACCAGAAGTGACGCGACACTAGCAGCCGCGTCACCGTGGGGCGGGTCTGCACGTCACCGCAGCCACGCGATTATTGTTAGGCGTTGTTATGGCGACGATGCTCAACCTCCCCTCCCCACATACATCGCACAGCCCTGTAACTCCTGGACGCGTCACCAGGGGTAACAGGCTGCGGACAGTAGTATGTCTTGGGACACGTCACTAGGGTAACGGGCTGCGGACAGTAGTATGTCGTGCAGGCCCTCCCCTGCTTTCTTAATGCTCTATGGTAGTCCTAATGGCTAAATAGTTGTTAACATTGTGTTACTCAAACTCTATGTTTTTTTTCAGTCCATGTAGGTGTTGTGTTTATAAATGTGTATTTGTAATACCACATGTACTTTACTAAGAGTTGATGAGCTCATGGTATGTATATATATAACCTCCGTGATTTTGTAAACACATGCACATTGTTGACCCTCTGCTGGGTTCTTGTGGAGCCATTGTATCTGTAACCATTGTGAAAACACATCAATGTGTGCTGTATATGTATATATGAACCTTTTGGTCATATAATTATTCTTGCACCTAGTGTTGCAGTGTGATGGCTACTGTGCTGTCCTCATCCGCCCTCCAAATCAGTTTATTAATAAAAACATTTGTTCTGATTCAAGCAATACTTCTCTCCTTCGTTGCTATGTGTGCATTGCAAATAAACGGTGCCTTAAAAATCAGACTAAAAACCTTCTGCCTGTTGTTGTGTTCAAGATGCCCATTTACCAAAGTGAAAGGTTAATATTTTTAAGAATTCATTGGTCATCTAATTTTTAACTATACTAAAAATTAAGAGTTGAAAACCTTCTTACATACAAAGACAGTATGATGGTGCAAAACTAATCAACTATAAGAATTAAGCTATCAGTTGTCATATCTATATTGCTCATCCACTGCAGAGCTCAGCATAAACTTAGCACACTCACTCACAAAGCCCTCCACAGTTGTCCACCTCTCTACTTCTCCTCCCTCATCTCTGTCTATCACCCTACCCTCCAATACACTATTGACCTAAGCCTGATATTCACAATAATCTGAACTTCCTACTCCCATCTCCAAGAATTCTCATGTGCTGTGCCAAACTCTCTGGAATGATTTACACAGGTAATTTCAATTCATTCCCAATGCCCACAGTCTTGTTCAATCCCTAAAAACTAATTTCTTTGGAGTGGTCTGTCGCTTCATCTCACTTATCTGACTATTCCATTCTACCCTTGGAAACTGTTCTTACAAATCTGTTCCTTGTATCATCTGTCTACACCAGAGGTCCCCAACTCCAGGCCTCAAGGGCCGCCAACAGTGCAGGTTTTCAGGATTTCCTTAGTATTGCACAGGTGCTAATGTGATCATCTGCACAGGTAATGATTCCAAGCCCTGTGCAATACTAAGGAGATCCTGAAAACCTGCACTGTTGGCGGCCCTTGAGGCCTGGATTTGGGGACCTCTGGTCTACACCCTCCGCGCACTTAATAGCCCTCTATCTGTACTTGTACCGATCCTGGCTTGTGACCGGTTCATGCAGCGTTAGGCGGCCGTCACACGCATCAATTTCTTGAACGATATCGCTTAAGCGATCTGCTTTTTGATCGCTTAAGCGATATCGTTTGTGTGTCGCTGCGTGTAATCAAGCGATTTTACAATGTAAAATCGCTTGACTGTTTGATCGCAGATTTGTGAGCCGGAGCTCAAATCAAGCGATAATCGCTTGATCAATCTGCATCATCGTGGTGTGTGACACCACGATGAACGATCTCCCAGCGGCAGAGCCTATGCTGGGAGATGGTATCTATGGTAAACGTCGGGTTACTAAGCGCCGCACGGCGCCTAGTAACCCGATGTGTACCATGGTTACCAGCGATCTCGCTGGTCCACATCGCTGGTGAGTCTGCCTGTGTGACATCTCACCAGCGATGTGAACAATATTGTTAGCGATCGCGCGTGCATGTGATCGCTAACAATATCGCTCCCAAGATTGAAGCGTGTGAACGCCGCCTTACATGAATCCCCTATTTATTATATTGATGGCTTGACCATATATGATGCCACTTTTTAGCATTTACCTCTTGTTCCTCCCCTATTTCCAGATTTATTGTATCTTGTGAGCAGGAACCTCACTCCTCTTGGTGTTGAAATATATGTTACTCTGTAATGTCTTTATACTCTGTAAACGTCCTCTCTGAATTGCAAAATGCTGCAGAATATGTTGGCACTACAGCAAAAAAATGATTATTAATATTACTATTATAGCTATTATCTGAAGAAGAAAGCCATCAATTCCATCCACAGAGAATTTCCTGTCTATGTGAATAATAATTTAACCTCACAAATAGGATTTTAATTAGTGAGAATGGTCCAGACACCAGACACTGTAATTTCATATTAGAACCAATCAACCAATCAATATTCCTATAACCAAAAGAATCTAGAGGAAAAAAAGAGATGCACTTACATACGAGATAAACCATAAGAAAAAGAAAATTGTCCTACAAAATCTCACAAATAAATAAAGAATCTAATAGATTTTGTTAAAAAGCAAACTTGCTCAATAGAGAGCTAACAACGAACCTTCCAATGCTATAAACAGCATTTAATTAGTATGCCCATATATCTATTGCAATACATTCCCGAGTGGTTAGCACATACATTAAGTAGAAAAATGTAGGAAGCAAACTTGAGCAGTAAAGGTTAGTGGTCTAGTCCTGTTCTCCAATGTGTGTTTCAACCTACTTCATCAGGGGGCACCAAGACAAAGGTTGATGAAACACACATTAAGGTAAAGGGATTCAAACCTAACAGGGCTCCACATCATTACTATTGAAGTCTGCATTCTTTACTCTTCTATTTGATGTAAAGTGGGTGAAAATAGAATTATTTTTACCGTTAATTCGGTTTCTAGGATACCTTCCACGGAAGCATAGGAGGTTGCCTCTCCACACCCTAATTGGGACAGGAAGCACATGAGAGGTTAAAAGGCCCCTCCCACCTCCCACTAGCCAGTGTCTTACAAAGAACCATAGCAGGAGAGTAACAACAGTACATAGTAAAATATTCCAGGAATAAGACAGGAATAACAGGGAGGGAATTAAGTGCTGTCGTGGAAGGTATCCTAGAAACCAAATTAATGGTAAGAATAATTCTATTTTCTCAAGGAACCTTCCACGACAGCATAGGAGGTATACCAACGAATAAATACCTAGGGCGGGACTATGGCCTGCAGGACCTTCCTGCCAAAAGGCAAATCCCTACTGGAACCCAGGTCCAGACGGTAGTGTTTCGTGAAGGTATGCAGGGACGACCAGGTAGCAACCTGCAGATCTGCTCAGGAGAAGCCCCTGCTCGTTCAGCCCAGGGGATAGCGGTAGACTGGGTGGAATGGGCAGGAAACCCAGAAAGCGCTTGCAGCTGCTGTGAGAGGTAGGACTCCATAATGGCCTTCTTAATCCAGTTGGCTATAGTACTCCTAGACATCTTCTAGCTCTTATGTTGATCTAAGGGCTGGACAAAGAGATTGGGATCGATGCGCCAGGGCGCTGTCACGTTGAGGTAAAGGAGCACTGTTCGCCGGACATCCAAAGCATGGATCTCTTCCGCCTTAGGGATCCGGGGATGCTGACAGAATGAAGGAAGAACAATCGTCTGAGAGCGCTGGAAAATCCGAGACCACCTTGGGAAAAAACGAAAAATCCAGGTGAAGAACAAGGCAGTTATTCCGGACAGGAAGGGACAGTGCCTGGAGGGACAAAGCCTGTAGGTCTCCCACATGACAGGCAGACTTGTGAGACAACCGTCGTAGAACACAGGTCAAGAGTGTTTCATAGGGAGGCCAAGAAAGTCCCGTCAGGACAATACTGAGGTCCCAGAAGCGAGCAAGGACCTTAGTATGAGGACAAATACGAGTAGCGGACGCCCTGAAGCGTTGAATCCACCGGTGATTTGCCAAAGCAGCATCAAACACAGAACTGAGAGCAGAAACTTTTACCTTCAGCGTGCTGGGTTTAAGACTGAGGTTCAAACTATTCTGAAGAAGATCCAGAATCTGAAAGATATCGGCTGTAGTGGATCAGGATGGCTGGAGCCACACCAGGAGGAATATTTCTTCCAAATCTAATTATAGATTGCGATAGTGACCGGTTTGTGGTTCCTCTGTAAGGTGGCTACCACGTGTTCAGACAGGCCTTGAGCCCTCAGCACCTGGGCCTCAGAAGCCATGCAGCTAAGCGGAGCTTCTGCGGATCAGGATGGAACAGGGGACCCTGAGACCACAGGTTGAGGTCCGGACTCAGGATGACCGCACCGTCGACTTTGAGTGCCACTATCTGATTGTACCAACTCCTCTTCGGCCACATCGGGGCCACCAGGATAGTGGGGATACCATCTACCCTGATCTTCTTCAGGGTTCTTGCGAGAAGGGGAATAGGAGGAAAGCATAAGCCAGAGGAAAATCCCAAGGCTGGGAGAATGCATCACCCCCCCCTGCCTTGTTCCGATGGTTCAGGGAGAAAAATGTTGTGATCTTTCGATTTGTGCTGGAGTCAAATAGGTTGATCGCAGGAATGCCCCATCGTGAGGCCAGGGAGCAAAACACCACTTTATCCAGACTCCATTCTCCCGGGTGGACATCCCACTGACTGAGAAAATTCACCTGAAGGTTCAGGGACCCTTCAAGTGGACGGCAGAGAGCGACAGGAGGAACTGTTCAGCCCAGAGGAAGAGCCTGGCAGACACAGACATCAGGGACCTGGATATTGAGCCGCCTTGGTAACGGAGGTGTGCCACAGTGGTGACATTGTCCGAGTATACAAGGACGTGAGATCCCTTGAGTTGAGAATGAGCAGTCAGAAGGGCCTCCTCTACTGCTCTCAGCTCCCGGTAATTGGAGGACTGGGAACTGATGGCGCGACTCCAGACATCTTGGAGTGGGGTGCGACCCACCACAGCTCCCCACCTATTCTGGCTGGCATCTGTAGTAAGTGTTACAAGAGGAGTCTGAGCCCAGAACCCCCCCGCTGCAGATTGTAGAGGTCTAACCATCACAGGAGGGATGAGGAGACGGGCCCAGGGAGGTGAACCCGTCAATTCAGAGATGAGGGTAGCCTGTCCCAACAAGACAGGACAGGAGGTGTGCTTGTAGGACCTGAGAGTGAGCCTGAGCCCACATGGAGTGGGAGACGCCTGATGCCGCAGGTATGAAACCTTGTTTAGAAGGGTTAATCTGTGGTCATCTGGGAGAATGGATGCCAGCTGGTCGGAATCCAGCAACACCCCTAGATACCGTCTCGTGGAGGAGGGTTGCAGCTTGGATTTCAGGAGGTTGGGGATCCAACCCAGGGACTGAAGAATATGCAGGGACTCCTCCACACTGCTCCTGAGGAATTGAGGCGAAGGAGAAATGAGAAATAAGTCGTCCAGATAAGGCAGCAAACAGATGCTGCGACCTCGAATGAAGGCCACGATCTCCACCATGATTTTGGGAGAAAATCCGGGGTGCCGAGGCGAACCCAAAGGAGAGAACGTTGAACTGAAGTAGAGGACTTCCCCCTTCTACAGGATGGCGAACTTGAGAAACTTCCTGTGCCGAGAATGAATGGGCACATGAAAATACGCGTTCTGCAAGGCTATTGTAGCAATCTGGTGGTGCAGCCCTAGCAATCGAATCGCGGTTCAGAAAAACAGCCGAGAGGAAAGACCAACCTCTTCCCCGTGGCTGGGAATAGAGGAGATGGCATTGGTGTGAAGGAACTCCTGCACTTTTGAGTACAAGAGATCCTGGGCATCCTGAGAGGGCAGGGTAGTGACTCGGAGTCCCGGCGGAGGAGATCCTCGGAAATGACCTTCAGAACCCCCTGGCAATCGGGGATCTGCCGCCACTGGGGAAGAAAGGCAGAGAGTCGCCCCCCCACTGGGACCGAGTGACTGTTAGTCTGGATGAGGTTGCTGCTGCTGAGCAGGGATGAGGATATTCTTACCGCAACCCTTCTGATAACTCCACCTGTCTGCTTTTCCCTTGCCCTTGGGCTGGGAGGCCTGAGGCACCGAGGGACAAAAGGGCTGCTTACGCATGGGTTACTTGTGGTCTGTGGCTTTGTCCAGAATTTCATCAAGCACAGGGCCAAACATTAAGTCTCCCTTGAAAGGCAGAGAGCAAAGCCTCATTTTAGAAGTGGCATCACCGCCACACCTCTAGCCACAATGCCCGTCTGGCGGAGTTAGACAAGACCGAGGTTCTGGCCACCAGGTGGTCAGATTCAGCTGAGGCATCAGCGAGGAAATAAGACGCCTTCCCGAGCAGAGGAAGGGAAGCAAGGAGCTCCTCTCTAAGGGTGCCCTGAGAAACATGGGACTCCAATTGGTCCACCCACAGCAGCAAGGACCTGGAGACACAAGTGGAGGCGATGTTAGCCTGAATGGCGGAAGAGGACGCCTCCCATGAACACTTCATAAAAGCTCTCAATTTTTTGATCCATCTGATCCCGAAGCTGGGAAATGTCCTCAAAGGGGAGGGCAGTCTTTTTTGCCACACGGACAGCCTGCACAGCCACCTTAGAGACATCCTAGTGAATCTCATTGTCCTGAAGAGGAAAACAACGACCGGGATCATTCCCTGGTTCTGTTGTCAGGGAATCCCCACTCTTGTGAAATCAAATTCAAAATGGATTAGGAACCCGACAAGTTTGGCCGACTGAAGGCCAGCAAACATTTCATCCTGCACTGAAGGTAGGACCTGCTCCTCATTCAATCCCATGGTGCTCCTAACGGCCCCAATCAGCTCCGCCATGTCCTCAGAGCGGTAAAGGAAACATGTAAGGTGAGCCTGCTTGGAAGCTGAGACATCATCGGGGCCCTCAGAATCTGAATCCCTGACATTTTCAGAGTCTGAAGGGGCAGCCTGGAGTTTCCGTTTCTCAGGAGGGGAAGGACCAGGAACAGGGGCAGACAGAGACAGGGAGGCAAGGGAAGCCTGAATCTCCTGCTGGCTGCACCATGGCATGCAAATAATCCACCAGGCTAGGGTGTTCAGCCTGAACTATCTTGTCAGTAAAGCCCTGGCAGAGCTTCTCATTCCACCCAAAGGGGAACGTCTTAGAACAGACAGGGCATTTTGCAGACTTCCCAGCAACTCTCTTGGGGCCATCCTAAGAGACGCACCCATCAGCCCTGCCTACTGGGCAGCACAAATGAACCCCCCTGCACCCTACAGACACACTATGGCCAGGGGAGCACTGCGGTCTGCAGATGCAGAGGAAGACATGACTACAGGACAAACTATTGCTTACCGGTGTCAGATGTCTTCATGGCAGCCTTACATACCCAAGGCCCCCAGTGCTTCAAGGTTCCCTGCCTTCTGCAGCTGGTCCAGGCAGGCCCCAATCACAGCGGCGAGACCGCACGCTGCCCAACCGAGCCCCGCCATTCGGAACCCGGAAGTGGTGCACTCCCGCCGGAGGAGCGCGAGACCAGAAGTCCCGCCCCCCGGCATCACTTCCGGTCCCGCGGGCAGTGTGCATCACAGGAGGTGGCCAGCGGGCTCTGCCCAAGGAAGAGGCCGCCGGCCAGGGAGCCATCTGCCCGCTTCACCCGAGGATGGGATCCAAAGGGCCAGGGCCCAGACCCAGCCACCCCAGCAGCACACCACCAGGGTTAACTGAGAGACGGCCAGAGGAGGAGCAGGGGCTTGACCAACACTGCCTGGCAGGCAAAAATCCACAGAAAGAGGTATGCTGCAACTTGCCGCCATCACAGCATAGGAGAAGAAAAACCTCTCTCCATGCCACATGGGGACAGGAAAGACACTAGCTAGTGGGAGGTGGGATGGGCCTTTAAACCTCTCATGTGCTTCCTGTCCCAATTAGGGCGTAGAGAGGCAGCCTCCTATGCTGTCGTGGAAGGTTCATAGAGAAATAAGTGTTGTACACATCAACAAATTAAAAAAAAAAAAAAATACATTTCTAAAGGAGCTATTGACATGAATTTTTCACCAGATGTTGGTAACAAATAGAGATGAGCAAAACCGTGGAACTTCGGGTTCTGTGGGTTCAGATGGACTTCATATAAAATTCTGTTCTGGACCTGAACTCAACCCAAATCTCACTGGAAATCACTGATTGGAAACTTTGGTACTTCAGTATGATGAAGATGAGATGAGGGCAGACATTTCAGCAAGATATTGATCCCAAACACACAGCCAAGGAAACTCTCAATTGGTTACAGAGAAAAAAAAATAAAGCTGCTAGAATGGACCAGCCAATGTCTGGACCTGAATCCAATAGAAAATTTTTAGAGGGAACTAAAGCTCAGAATTAATAGGAGAATAATAGCATGCCATAAAACATTCATAATTTAAAAAGAGGTTGATGAAGGAATAGGCCAAAATTAAATCTGAGCAATGCATGCAACTAGTTTCTCCATACTAGAGGAGTCTTTAAGCTGTCATCACCAAGAAAAACGTTTGTGTGAAGTATTATATATATTTTAGTAAGTGCTAAATTCTTTTTCCATGTGTCATTTCTTACTATTACACATCACTTAATTTGTGGACATCTATTGTTTTTGTTTGATTATTTTTGTCTCTGTGGTTGGATGGGCTGTTACCATCATCTGGTGATAAATTCATACATGTATGTCAGTAGCACCTTTAGAAATATATTAACTTAGATAATTGGTGATGTATTCAATACTGATTTCACCCGCTGTTCACAGATTGAACCTCTACACCAGGGGTGGGGAACTCCTGGCCTCAAGGGCCACTAAGAGGTCATGTTTTCAGGATTTCTTAGTATTGCACAGGTAATAATATAATCATCTACACTGTTGATGATTCCAACCCCTGTGTAATGCTAAGGAAATCCTGAAAACATGTACTGCTAGCAGCCTTCAAGGCCTGGAGTTCCCCACCTCTGTTCTACACAGAAGTAAGGTTACCTTTGTGCTTCCATGCAAGAATAAAACCCTTTTTTGTTCCTTGACACAATAGGGACCTCATTATTTGTAAATTTCCCTTTTTAGTCTTCACCTGACCTTACTGAATCTCGCCTAATCCTACTCCCATTAATTATGCTGTGTCCTCATTCTTCTCTCTGAAGTCTATTGCCCGGTTCAGGGGGTACAGTGATATTATGTCACCACACTGCCTTACATCCTATTAATACTCCCAAGTATTGGGGCAGAAAGCTGAAAGTGTGTGTTGTCTGTGATAGGGTTCAGCTAGAGATGGGCAGATTGATTTGTGGGACACCTATTCATTGTCAGATCAGTAGTTTCTGACCAAGTTCTCGACTGTCCTTAAAAGATAAGAAGCTTTTTTCAAGTGTGCATTTTTTTTCTTTTACCCTGGAAAAGCTTAGATTCATTAGTGTAAATAATGCTTAAAATAATAATATGACATTCAGTAATATGTATTCCATTTTATTCTCAGATTGATCCGCAAAAGCAGTCGTACTGGACCCACGTCAGTTCTGACGCCTGCAGGTTAGCTTTGATCTGGAAGCACGGTGGCTTTTATTTCGACACGGACGTTATCTCAATACGAACCATACCCATTAAGGACTTCCTAGCTGCACAATCTTCTCAGTTTTCCAGCAATGGCATTTTTGGGTTTTCATCTCATCATGATTTCACCCAGAAATGTATGGTGGAATATGTTCGGAAATATGATAGCACAATATGGGGAAACCAAGGACCACAACTCTTTACGAATGTTTTAAAGACATTTTGTGAAATACCAAAATTTATTGGTACTGAAGATGTCATGTGTGACAACATTGCTTTCTTGAATCCGAAGCGCTTTTACCCTATCCCTTACCCAGCGTGGAGAAAGTATTTTGAAGTCTGGGACAGATCATCAACTTTCAATGACTCTTATGCTTTACATCTATGGAACTTCATGAATAAACAGAAATTAACTATGGTACCTGGTAGTAACACATTAGTAGAATTTCTCTACAAAGAGCACTGTCCTTCTACATATGAGACAATACTTGGCAATTAGACCACTGAATATTACCCATTAGGACTTTCTGCTTTTAGCTTTTTATAACCATAATCCAAATTTGAACCTACTTTTGAACATCAGCCCTTGTAACCAGGTGATCACAATGAAATTATGTACCTAAGTTGTCCAGCGCAAAAAAAATATTTTATTAATCATATTTATATTTTATTGTGTAAGTATTTTTTAAAACTATTTAACAGAAGCGTTTGTACCCTAAGGTTAATCAAAAACCTCATATGCGGTGAACAACTGGGAAATTTGGTGAGAAATTCTCAAACATATTTGTCTAGCAAACCCATATGCTTAAAAGCCATATGTATGCCAAAATGTTCTTTCTGTATGAATTTGTCTGTTGCAAATTCATATATTTGATTGAATCCACCATGTAGAGCACATAGATGAGTATATCTGGGGCTACATTTAGTAAGGACGAAAATCCAGCTTCACGGCGTGTGGATAAAATAGACATTTCTTGAGAGTCCATCCAAAGGTAAAATATAGACATTATTGATGAGCATATATGGGGTTTGAACAGCTCTAACTGAATATTTTGAACTGTTTCAGTTTTCGGATCCAAGTGACTTCTCCATTGACTTGCATTGAATTCGTTACTCATTGCTCGTTCAAAGTATTTGGTTAGAGCTATCCGAACCCGGGTATCTCAATACTCACTCATCACCAATGGACATCAATGTGAATAGAAAGTAAAAAACAACTGCACTTTTCAGATGATGAAAGTCATTCATCATGATAATAAAGGAGGTTAATCATCTAAAAGGCACAGTTTTTTTTTACTTTTCTAGTGACCTTGATGTCTATATTTTACCTTTGAATGACTCTGAACAAATTTCTGTTTTATCCACACACGCAAAGCTGGATTTTTGTCTTTTCAAGACTTTCCCCATACCTTCCATTGGTTCTTTGTTCCACCGTGGAGTGGTGGTTTAAGGGTAAGTTGGACTTGAAGTACAACTTGACTTGTCTTGAAGTACAATACAAAATAATATTGTGGTACCGTGTTAGCCAGAGAGATCGATTAAATACTTAAAGGGATCCTTGTCAGGTGGTTTATGTCCCCTCAGTTATCACTATCTGCACCTGAGCTTCATAGTCTATTCTAATCATCCCTGTCTGAGTTCATAGTGTAATGTGAAAGGTGAAAGAAAAGCATTTATACACTTACATTCAGTCCCCACCTTGGAGGAGGGGGACTGTCTGGCAGGATAATAGTTAACTCACTTTTAACTTGGATAGCTAAAGGACCTGTGTGATGTAACGATATGTGTCCATAGTGGCGGAGCCAAGCCAGTAAATGTATTATGTTCTATGAGATGTTAGCTCGCCTATTGTAGTCACATGGTTGTGACATCACATCAGGTCTCCCAACATGTTCTAGCACTGGCTGAAATGTTAACTATTTACCTACTAAACAGTCCCCGTCCTCCAAGCTGGGGACTGACTGCCTCATTACATAAGGAAATGTAAGTGTATAAATGCTTTTCTTTCACCTTTCAATTACACTATGAGCTAAGACAGGGATGATTAGAATAGTATTATGAAGCTACAGGTACAGATAGTGATAGCTGGGGGGGCATAAACTAGCTGACAGGTTCCCTTTAAGTCCCCCCAAAAATTGAGAAAAGTATTCAAGGAGTGATACCTTTATTGGCTTACCAAAAAAAATTATAATTGTAAGCTTTTAAAGCTCAAGGCTCCTTCATCAGACAATCATCTGATGAAGGAGCCTTGAGCTTTGAAAGCTTACAAATATAATTTTTTTTTTAAATAGGTATCACTCCTTGAATACTTTTCTCAATTTTTGGGGGACTTAAGTATTTACATTTATCTAAGTTTTGAAGACAATTTTATACAGCCCTATTACACAAAAAAAAAAAAAGGAAAAATAATCTAACCAGCCTCCTGGGACACAGGATATTTGGTGAATCAGATATATCTATTTGGTGGATTACTTATGTCTCTTTGGTATATATATGACAACAGGCTTGCACTTGGGTGTTGAAGTATGGGTTAACTAATTGAGATTTAATTTGAAACAGATTTTTCTGTTCTAATGTGCTGATTTGTTTCAATGTGAAACATTCTATGACTAAGGGCGGTGTACGCCGGAAACAAGTCAGAATGTTGAAATTTTTCCTTGTTTTTATATGCTCTTAATGGATATCTAATAAAGGAAAAGAATTTTATGGACTATTTTCTTATTGAAGTGCGGCTCTGCCTCAGTTATGAGTCACAGAAGTGATAAAAACTCTCCTGGTGGCATACGGCTGGTGAGGTGTTCAAACATTCAATTAAGTTTTTATTTTGTTGTAAGAGGTCATCTACAGTTGAAACCAGAAGTTTACATATACTGTATAAAAAGACATACATATAAAAAGACACATGCATGTTTTTCTCAGTCTCTGACATGAAATCAGAATAAACCTTTCCTATTTTAGGTCATTCAGGAATACCATAAGTATTAATATTTGCCAAATGCCAGAATAATAAGAGAGAGAGAATGTTTTAAGATTTTTTTTATTACTTTCTGCAAAGTCAGAAGTTTACATTCATTTTATTAGCATTTGGTACCAATTGCCCTTAAACTGTATGACTTGGCTCAAACATTTTGGATATCCTTCCACAAATGTCTATACAATAGTTAGTAGGAATTTGGGCCCATTCCTCCTGACAGAATTGGTGTAACTGAGCCATATTTGTAGGTCGCCTTGCTCGCACCTGCCTTTTCAGCTTTGCCCATACATTTTAAATAGGATTGAGATCTTTGTGATGGCCACTCCAAAATATTGGTTTTGTTATCCTTAAGCCACTTTGTAACCAGTTTGGCAGTATGCTTTGGTACTTTGTCCATTTGGAAGACCTATTTCTGCCCAAGCTTTAACTTCCTGCCTGATGTCTTGAGATGTTGCTTCACTATTGCCACATAATTGTCTTCCCTCATGATGCCATCTATTTTGGGAAGTGCCCCAGTCTCTCCTGCAACAAAACAAAACCTTAATATTATGTTGCCACCCACCCCTATTTTTCACAGTTGGCAGGGTGTTCTTAGGCTTCCAAGCTTCTCCTTTTTTCATTCAAAATTAAAGGGAACCTGTCACCTCATATAGCCCTCCTAACCTATCACTACCTGTCCCTGCAGCCTCCAGATAATTTCCTAACCATCCCTGTCTGACCTAATAGGGATTTGTAATGGCTGAACAGATAGTTTTATAAACTTACAAAATCTGTGACAATGGGGCATTCCTGACAGAGGGTCAGTGTCTCCAAGGCCGCTCTCCCCTTGCCTTGCTGCTGTAAATACGCTCTAATGGACGGCATCAGTGATGTAGGAGCGGGGCTGTGATTTGAATTTTCCCACCCCACTCTTCCTGCTTCTATGACGCGATGCTGGCGGTCGCGTCATTTCCGGCGCATGCGCAGTGTGGCAGGTAAGCGAAGCTTTGACAGCAGCATTGCTATGCAACGATCGGCAGTGGGCAGAAATGTCAAAAGGTAACTATTCAACTCTCCCGAAAATCTGGATATATGTGTGTGTAATCCACACACATATACAGGGAGCCACAGGGGGAGACAAACGAGGAGACACACAGGGGGAGAGACAAGGGGGAGTGACAAGGGGGAGAGTCACATGGGTAGAGACAAGGGGGAGAGCAACAGGGGGAGAGACAAGAGGGAGAGTCACAGGGGTAGAGACAAGGGGGAGACACAGGGAGAGAGCCACAAGGGGGGAGAAAAGGGGGAGAGCCACAGGGTTAGAGACAAGGGGGAGCCACATGGGGAGAGCCACAAGGAGGGGAGACACAGGGAGAGAGACAAGGGGGAGAGCCACAGAGGAAGAGACAAGGGGGAGAGCCACAGGGGTAGAGACAAGGGGGAGACACAGGGGGAGAGCCACAAGGTGGGAAGACAAGGGGGAGAGCCTCAGGGGGAGAGACAACGGGGAAAGCCACAGGGGTAGAGACAAGGGGGAGAGCCATAAGGGGAGAGCCACTAGGGGAGAGCCACAAGGGGGAGTGCCACAAGGGGGAGAGCCACAAGGGGTGAGACAAGGGGGAGAGCCACAGGGGTAGAGGCAAGGGGGAGACAAGGGGAAGAGCCACAGGGGGAGAGTCACAAGGGGGGAGACAAGGGGGAGAGCCACAGGGGGAGAGAAACTGGGGAGAGCCACAAGGGGGAGAGCCACAAGGGGAGAGCCACAAGGGGGAGAGCCAGAGGGGTAGAGACAAGGGGGAGACAAAGGGGGGGGGAGATACAGGGGGAGAGCCACAGGGGGAGAGACAAGGGGGAGAGCCACAGGGGTAGAGACAAGGGGGAGACACAGGGGGAGAGCCACAAGGGGGAAGAGACAAGGGGGAGAGCCTCAGGGGGAGAGCCACAGGGGGAGAACCACAAGGGGGAGAGCCACAAGGAGGAGAGCCACAAGGAGGAGAGCCAAGGGGGAGAGCCACAGGGGTAGAGGCAAGGGGGAGAGCTACAAGGGGAGAGACACAGAGGGGTGAGCCACAGGTTGAGAGCCACAGGGGGAGAGCCACAACGGGGAGAGACAAGGGGGAGAGCTACAAAGGGAGAGACACAGAGGGGTGAGCCACAGCATGAGAGCCACAGGGAGAGAGCCACAATGGGGAGAGCCACAAGGTGGGAAGACAAGGGGGAGAGCCACAGGGGGAGAGAAACTGGGGAGAGCCACAAGGGGGAGAGCCACAAGGGGAGAGCCACAAGGGGGAGAGCCAGAGGGGTAGAGACAAGGGGGAGACAAAGGGGGGGGGAGATACAGGGGGAGAGCCACAGGGGGAGAGACAAGGGGGAGAGCCACAGGGGTAGAGACAAGGGGGAGACACAGGGGGAGAGCCACAAGGGGGAAGAGACAAGGGGGAGAGCCTCAGGGGGAGAGCCACAGGGGGAGAACCACAAGGGGGAGAGCCACAAGGAGGAGAGCCACAAGGAGGAGAGCCAAGGGGGAGAGCCACAGGGGTAGAGGCAAGGGGGAGAGCTACAAGGGGAGAGACACAGAGGGGTGAGCCACAGGTTGAGAGCCACAGGGGGAGAGCCACAACGGGGAGAGACAAGGGGGAGAGCTACAAAGGGAGAGACACAGAGGGGTGAGCCACAGCATGAGAGCCACAGGGAGAGAGCCACAATGGGGAGAGCCACAAGGTGGGAAGACAAGGGGGAGAGCCTTAGGGGGAGAGACAACGGGGAGAGCTACAGGGGTAGAGATAAGGGCGAGGAGCTATAGGGGGAGAGCACAAGGGGGAGAGCCACAAGGGGGAGAGCCACAGGGGTAGAGGCAAGGGGTAGAGACAAAGGGAGGAGACCAAGGGGGAGAGCCACAGGGGGAGAGCCACAAGGGGGAGAGACAAGGGGGAGAGACAAGGGGGAGAGACAAGGGGGTCAAGACAAGGGGGAGAGCCACAAGGAGGAGAGCCACAAGGGGGAGACCAAGGGGGAGAGCCACAAGGGAGGGAGAGAAAATGGGGACAGCCACAAGGGGGAGAGCCACAAGGGGAGAGCCACAAGGAGGAGAGCCACAAGGGGGAGAGCACAGTGGTAAGACAAGGGGGAGACAAAAGTGGGGAGACACAGGGGGAGAGCCACAGGGGAGAGACAAGGGGGAAGAGCCAAGGGGGAGAGCATCAGGGGAGAGCCACAAGGGAAGGGGAGAACACAAGGGGAGAGACAAGGGGTTACAGGGGGCAAGGGGAGGCACAGGGGAGAGTCACAAGGGGAGAGACACAAGGGTGTCCACAGGTTGAAGAGCACAGGGGGAGAGCCACAAGGGGTAGAGACAAGGGGGAGAGCTACAAAGGGGAGAGACACAAGGGGGAGCAAGCTGAGAGCCACAAGGAGCCACAATGGGGAGAGCACAAGGGTCCACAGGGGGAGAGCACATAGGGGGAAGCAGGGGGAGAGACACAGGGGTACACAAGGGGGAGAGAAAGGGGAGCCACAAGGGGATGAGACAACAGGGGAGAGCACACACAGGGGGAGCAGGTAGGGAGAACAGGGGCAAAAGCAATGGGGTCCACAGGGGGAGAGACAATGGTCCTCAGGGGGAGAGACACAGGGGTCTACAAGGGGTAGGAGCACAGGGGTAGACACAGCGGTCACAGGGGGAGATCCACAAGAGACAGACGACAAGGGGGAGAGCACAAGGGGGACAGAAATGGTCCACAAGGGGGGAGCAACAAGGGGAGAGCCACAAGGGTAGCACAGGGGGTGAGACAAAGGGCATGGGAGCACAAGAGGTCACAGGGGGAGAGACACAGGGGGTCACAGGGGGAAAGACACAGGGTCCACAGGGGGAGAGACACAGGGGTCCACAGGGGGAGAGGCAAGGGGAGAGCCACAGGGGTAGAGAAGGAGACGTGGGAGAGCCACAAGGGGGGAGACAAGGGGGAGAGCCATCAGGGGGAGAGACAAGGGGAGAGGCTAAAGGGGTAGAGCAAGGGAGAAAGCTAAAGGGGGAGAGCAACAAGGGGAGAGACAAGTGGGAGAGCCACAGGGGTAGAGGCAAGGAGGAGACAAAGGGGGGGAGACACAGGGGGAGAGCCACAGGGGGAGAGCCACAAGGGTCCACAGGGGGAGAGCCACAGAGAGCGGGGAGAGACAAAGGGGTAGAGACAAGGGGGAGAGCCACAAGGGGGAGAGCCACAGGGGTAGAGACAAGGGGGAGACAAAGGGGAGGGGCAAGGGGGAAGCCACAGGGGGAGAGAAAAGGGGGAGAGCCACAAGGGGGGAGACATACAGGGGAGAGCCAAGGGTCCACAGGGGGAGAGGCACAGGGGGAGAGCACAAGAAGGGAGAGACAGGCAGGGGAGGACGGGAGACACAGGAGAAGGGAGAGCACATAGGCGGGGGAGACAAGGAGGAGAGCACAGAGGGGGGAGACAAGGGGAGAGCCATTAGGGGGGAGACAGGGAGAGCTAAGGGGTAGAGATAAGGGCGAGAGCACATAGGGGAGAGAACAAGGGGAGACCACAGGGGGAGAGCCACAGGGGTAGAGGCAAGGGAGAGACAAAGGGAGGAGACACAGGGGGAGAGCCACAGGGGGAGAGCCACAAGGGGGAGAGACAAGGGGGAGAGACAAGGGGGAGAGACAAGGGGTCAAGACAAGGGGGAGAGCCACAAGGAGGAGAGCACAAGGGGGGAGACAAGGGGGAGAGCCACAAGGGAGGGAGAGAAAATGGGGACAGCCACAAGGGGGAGAGCCACAAGGGGAGAGCACAAGAGGAGAGCCACAAGGGGGAGAGCCACAGTGGTAAAGACAAGGGGGAGACAAAAGTGGGGAGACACAGGGGGAGAGCCACAGGGGGAGAGACAAGGGGGAGAGCCAGAAGGGGGGAGACATACAGGGCGAGAGCCACAAGGGTCCACAGGGGGAGAAACACAAGGGGCAGAGACACAGGGGTCTACAGGGGGAGAGGCACAGGGGTCCACAAGGGGAGAGACACAGGGGTCCACAGGGGGAGAGGCAAGGGGGAGAGCCACAGGGGTAGAGACAAGGGGGAGAGCCACAAGGGGAGAGACACACAGGGGGAGAGCCACAAGGGTCCACAGGGGGAGAGACACAGGGGTCCACAGGGGGAGAGACACAGGGGTCCACAGGGGGAGAGACACAGAGGTCCACAGGGGAGAGACGAGGGGTCCACAGGGGATGAGACACACAGGGGAAGAGACACACAGGGGAGAAACAGGGGGAAAGCCAAAGGGGTCCACAGGGGAGAGACATACTGGTCCTCAGGGGGAGAGACACAGGGGTCTACAGGGGTAGGAGCACAGGGGAAGACACAGCGGTCCACAGGGAGAGAGACGGCACACAGAGACAGCACACAGGGGGAGAGACAAGGGGGAGAGCCACAAGGGGGGGAGACATACAGGGGGAGAGCCACAAGGGTCCACTGGGGGTGAGACACAAGGGCAGAGACACAGAGGTCCACAGGGGGAGAGACAACAGGGGTCCACAGGGGGAGAGACACAGGGTCCACAGGGGGAGAGACACAGGGGTCCACAGGGGGAGAGGCAAGGGGGAGAGCCACGGGGTAGAGTTAAAGGGAGAGCCACAAGGGGGGAGACAAGGGGGAGAGCCTCAGGGGGAGAGACAATGGGGAGAGCTACAGGGTAGAGACAAGGGAGAAAGCTATAGGGGAGAGCCACAAGGGGAGAGACAAGTGGGAGAGCCACAGGGGTAGAGGCAAGGAGGAGACAAAGGGGTGGAGACACAGGGGGAGAGCCACAGGGGGAGAGCCACAAGGGTCCACAGGGGGAGAGCCACAAGGGGGAGAGACAAAGGGGTAGAGACAAGGGGGAGAGCCACAAGGGGGAGAGCCACAGGGGTAGAGACAAGGGGGAGACAAAGGGGAGGAGACACAGGGGGAGAGCCACAGGGGGAGAGAAAAGGGGGAGAGCCACAAGGGGGGAGACATACAGGGGAAGAGACACAGGGGTCCACAGGGGGAGAGGCAAGGGGGAGAGCCACAGGGGTAGAGACAAGGGGGAGACACAGGGGGAGAGCCACAAGGGGGGGAGACAAGGGGGAGAGCATCAGGGGGAGAGACAACGGGGAGAGCTACAGAGTTAGAGACAAGGGAGAGAGCTATAGGGGGAGAGCCACAAGGGGGGAGCCACAAGGGGAGAGACAAATGGGGAGACACAGGGGGAGAGCCACAGGGGGAGAGCCACAAGAGTCCACAGGGGGAGAGCCACAAGGGGGAGAGACAAGGGGGAAAGACAAGAGGGTAGAGACAAGGGGGAGAGCCACAAGGATGGAGGGAGCCAGGCAGCATGAAGCGAGCCAGTCAGCATGGAGCGATTTCTGTGACTAACAGACACGTTAGACAATAATATAGTAGATAACAGATTTTATAGTTTGCTCATCCCTGCAGCAGCAGGGATGAGCAAACTATACGGTTATCGCATTGCTCCGGATTACACATCCGGAGCAATCCGGTAACCGCATTGCGGGGCACAGAACCGCTCCAAAAACTGCAGCCTGCATGATTTTTCACGCAGGCTGCAGTCCGGTTTTTATAATGGGCTCCTATGTGGAGCGTTTCCTGCTCCGATTTTGAGCTTTTTAAAAGCTCAAAACCGGATCAGGTTTTAGGCTAGGGTCACACTTTTTCCTAGAATTGCGTTCACCGCATCCAGATCCGGATGCAGTGAACGCAATTGGCTTCAGACAAGCTGCAATCCGGTAACCGGATTGCTGAAGCCGCAATCTGGCAACCAGATTTCTCCGGATGTGTAACCCTGAGCAATCCGGTTACCGCATTGCGGGGCTTAGAACCGCTCCGAAAACTGCAGCCTGCACGATTTTTCACGCAGGCTACAGAGCCGGAGGCGGTAACCGGATTACTTGTAAAGTTCCGGTTTTTACAATGGGCTCCTATGTGGAGCATTTCCTGCTCCGGTTTTGAGCTTTTAAAAAGCTCAAAACCGGATTAGGTTTTTAAAAAAAAAAAAACGTAAGTGTGACCCGAGCCTATGTAAGGTTGTTAACAGGGAATACTTTGAATTTTAACCTATGCCCACTTGTGTGCTATCTGTATGTATAGCTTTTACGTATAAATCCATATTCTGTATATGAAAAGGCTTTGCTAAGTGCTAAGATTTAAACATATCTACGGTAATCTTTATCATGTGTTAGTCATTTAGTGATGCCACTTCATTCATTTGACTATTTACGGTAACCTGGCTCTGTGTCATTGTTTGGCTGCCATTATGAAGATACCTCTTTGGAAATATTTTTTAATTTTTATTTTTGCAATGCTTTGGCTTTCTCCTACTGGCAGCAATCCTTTGATTTCTGCTTCTTTTTTCTGCACTTTTTTGTATTTTGAGGGGACTTTACATTCAATAGGTTTTCACTATATTTTTCGGCTTGACCTTCTATTTTCTTACCTGTTCTTATTTATATCTTTGTCCATCGTTTATCTCCAAGATTTAATATATTTAGAGGATAATTATGACCCGATTTCACTTTAATTTTTATTAGGTGATCTATCATTTAATGCATACACTGTATTTTCTCAACCAGAAGTTCACGACATCATCTTGACACTTGGCCTTCTAATGTGTTTCCCTCCTAAATGTTCCATGTTATACACTCAATTATGTGTAACAAAAGGAACAAAAGACAATGAAAACTTGACATTATACAGTACTTTCTATAGATTTGAGATTTCTTTTGAAAACATTTCTCAACACTCATGTCACTTATGTCAGCAAAATGAAGTCCCCCTACGCTAAACAAATGAACAGGGTGTACCACCCTAAACAGCAGGTTGGTTCACATGTTTAGGAACAGGTTCTACAGCCTTTAAAGCAAAAGTCTGGACTATACAGTGTATGAGGCAACAGTAAATGGACATTAGGGCATTGTCATTCCTTTATCAGATCTAAAATTGAACAATTATTTCAGCTTCACAATTCACTTATTTTCTTAATTCATAATCCCAATACCCTTTTTTTCTTTATATTTAATCTATGGGACCAGCACTTCTTGGTAAAAAAAAGAATTTATGGATCACTCGAAAATGGCCAAAGGCAAAATTAATATTTAATATTTAAGGCATCAATCCAGTTTTTTTTTTTCACCTCTGGAGAGGTGCTTTTGACCTAAGGTCCCTGTCCCAGTCTTATTCTCACACTCCATCATTCTCACCTGTAGGTCCTGTCCATACAGTGCACTTCTATCGCATTTTTTGTGCAGTTTTCTAAAAAAAAACTGCATGCAAATCCTTAAGACAGCAAAGTCAATGGCAATTCTGAAGCTGTATGCACATATTGGTGTATTTTGCCCTTGCAAATTTGGTTCAAAAATAAATATGCAATGTTTTTGCAGCATTTTTCTACCCCAAATGCACAAGAAATGCATGAAAAACGCACATACAAAAATGCTTTAAAAACCCAGTAAAAACATGTTGCACTTTTGGTGCACTATTCCTACCAAGGAAATCTGGCTCTGTATTTAGAGGCTGAAGGAGAAAAATAAGCGTCCTCTCCCGGCAGCCTCTACGATCAAACTGAGTAACCTTTTGATGTTCGTATTCGGTTTGGTTCACCAAATGGGCAATACTTGCCGAACAGTTCGCAGAACAGTTCGCCCAACATCCGAGCTCCATTAAAATGAAAGGGAGTCAAAATCAAGGACCTAGAAAACACCTTAAAAGAATCCAAAAGTGGCCAAAACAGCTCAAATAAGAGACAGACACTATGAAAAATGCCATATATTCCCAGAGTTAACATTTTCATAATTTTGCATTATGGATGCTGGGCCTTACCCGGTATTTCAAGATTCATGTGCTGGCATGGTGTTTAGAGAGTCCTGCTAAATTCAAGACAAAGACAAGATGGCGACCTCAAGAAGAGTTTGCACATTAAAAAAATGAGTGCCGAATACCGCTAAACTGGCATCAATTGACCCAGAATAAAAATTAGAGAATGGTGCAGTCTGCATGTATGGCACAGGGTCTGGCCCAGCACATAAAGCCTAAATATTCATTAGTAACATGGCAATGAGTTACATGTGTAGACATTGTACTCACACAGTTTTGCTAAATTCACAAAACAGACAAGGAAACCCCCAAAAGAGTCTCCACGTTTCAAAATGTTAGGGCCAGATACGACCAATGGAGCATCAACTGAGCCACAATAAAAATTGGGGAACAGCAAGATCAATGCAGTACACTGAAAAGTACATTACCTACTCTGAGCAATTTACCACTGGGGTGAAAAAGTCTTTGTAGATCCATGAGTTGTTTATCTTGATGAAAATTAGACAGTCTACACTTTCACAGACAGCCAGATGCACTTATTCATCAGGACACCACCAACAGCGCAGAAAAAGCGTTCCGAGAGAACGCTGGCTGCCGGGCATGACAAAACCTCCAATGCGTGATGAGCGAGCTCAGACCACTGCTTAAATTTTGAAGCCCAAAATGCAAAAGCGTTCAAACCCTCCCTGATGACATGAATATTGGGCTTTAGATACTCCTGCACCATCTTCTCCAGTTGTTCACTATGTGTCAGACTTGTATTCACTTCTGTCAGTGGGCAACTGGTTTAAAAAATTGGTCATAGAACTATAAGAAATTGCTTCTGACATTTACATTGCTGCTACTAATTTTTCTATGCTTGAGGTCCCCTGAGTTGTCAGTGTAGATCTGTGATGTGTACTGTGTTCCTCACTGATATGTTCAGGAAAACCAGTCCTGTGATTGTCTACCAGCTTTTTTCACACTCCAGCATTCGCATGTTCGTGTCTGAGCGGGAAGAATCTGGCTAAATTTACTCCTATACCACGGATCCAAGAATGTGGCAAACCAGTAGTCGTCATTAATTCAAATCCTAGTGATAGGGGCATCATGTTGCAAATAGTTCAGCAAGAAGGCGCTCATGTGTCCGATGCATTCATGAGGACCAAATCCTTGTTGTGTTGGTTTCAGCTTAAAAATCAAGCTCCCTCCCTCTTTCCTATCCCGCCAACCTCAGACAATAAAAAGAGAAATAATTTCTTCCTCATCTCCTGATTCTATGACCATCAACTCCTTCATCATTATCCTCTTGAATTTGTTCCTTAGCTTCTGCACCTTCACAACCAGTTTGTCTAGTACCATGAGCTCCTCTCTGTTGCTCTATTCCATCCTGCCATGCCACCTGGCTGTGTGATGAGGGTCCAGGTCTTTGACATTTTGACATACTTTCTGCATCCACCTCTACGCCCACCACCTCATCCTGCAGACTTTTCAAAGTTTACTCCAGCATGTAGATAACCAGAATAGTGATGCTGATGACAACACTGACAGCGCTCACCATCTTAGTAGCCATTTCAAAACTGCGCAGAATGGTACAAGGGTCCTTTATATGTGCCCACTCTGGAAAAGTCTTTTGCATCACATTCAGCTCTCCTTGAGTCACTGTACGTGTCAGTGCAAACTTTGACAGAACTTGTCGCTGCTGCCACAGTTACTGCAAAATGTGCAGGGTTGAATTCTACCATGTCGGCACATCGCATATCAAACAGTTAACTGGTTGTCTGAAAGACTTCTGTAGCAATGCTAGTTGATGAGCCAGGGATAGTGGCATATGTGTTGCTGGACACCAGGTTGAGGACATGAGCCATTCAAGGCATGTTTGTACAGTATGCTTGCCTTGGTGTAGGGGCACCACCTGGTGTGCACCAGTATCACACACAGTCTTCCCTGGCTCCTGGTTTAGCAGAGACAGCCATTGCTGAAATGTAGCTTGCATAGCTGTCCACAGCCCTTCTGCTGTGTGACTCACATCTCAAAGGCATTTTAATTTAATTTACTGATATGGCCAGGGTCACACATACTACTCCACTTTTTTGAGGCTTTAGAAAACTGGAGCCTGTAAATTTAGGGTGCCAATAGTGTCTCCTGAGCTCCTGGCCATTTTTTGGACTATCACCAAAAACGCATATGCGTTATTGCATGGTGCCTATATGTACCATGCGTTAACGCATGCCTTCCACATAGGCCCCATGTTAAAAAAAACACATGCATTTTTTTCCTGCACCCACAAACGCTGCATGCAGCGTTTTTTTGAGCCAAGAAAAACAGGATTACCGTTTTTAAAAAACACAACAACACTTAAGTGCGCCATGCGTTAACGCATATGCGTTTTTGGACTTAGAAAAAAAATGACAAAAATTATCCCAAAAACGCATCTAAGGCAAAAACGGATGCCATGTGTGACCCTGGCCTAAGGAAGAGGTCGAGGGTGCAGCTGGAGGCAGTAGAGGAGGTGGGGAGGCAGAAGCAGTAGATAAAGAGGTAGAGATTTGTCCCAAAAATGTTGGGGATTTAAACACTTGGGGAGTAGCCTCTTCCCTGCTTGGCCCCAAAGCCACCAGTCACCCAATGACCAGTGAGGGAGATGTAATGCTCCTGGATAAATTTGCTTGTCCAGGTGTCAGTGGTGTTATACACTCCCTGACAGAAGTTATGTTGCATATCCATGTTATGTAAATAAAAGCTTATAACCTGACGTTAAATTCATCCATTGGTTTTATAAATTACTCTTTTGAAAGCTGAAACCCTCCCAAATGTGGTTTAGGTTAAGAAAATAAATTGGCATCAATGCTGAAATATTAATCATTTAATGAACACAGAATGCTCAGATTTTGGCAATACAAACGTTTTGTCACCTGGTTATAAAATGCACCCAATCCTAGTTTACATCCTCACCTGTGCTCAGTAAATGATTGGTTAATTAGTGGTTGTGTATAAAAAGAAATCCAGCACCCCAGACCTTCACTTGAACTGCAACTTGAGCTCTGATAACATGCCAAAAATTCACCCTGCGACCAAAGCCTTGACTATCAAGAGGCTGAAGACCAGATCCACTGCAGCGGTGGCTGGCACCTTTAATGTGTCTCAGCATCAAGTACAATGAATTTAAAACTAATTTGAAGAGACTGGAGATGTGTTTGACAAGCCCAAGTCCAGCAGACCCCGCAAGACAACTGCTCAGGAGGAATGCTTGTTGGTTAGAAAATCCAAAGCAAGCTCCTCTTCCACTGCAGCAGAGCTCCAACAGGCCTTGTCACTTCAAGTCCCTGTGTCAACTAGAACAGTTTGTAGGATTCTGTCTTGAAATGGCCTCTATGGTCGAATCAGTGCCTAGAAGCCAGCAATAAACAAAAGGCAAATAAAAAAAACGTGTGGCATTTGCAAAGTTCCACAGCCTGATAAACAGATGGACGCTGAAAAAGTGGCAGAAGGTGTATTTCTCTGATGAATTTTCAGTAGAATAACACCATAGCCACTGCAAATACTGCAGGAGACCTACTGGAGCCTGTATGGATCTAAAATACACCCAGAAAACAGTTATATTTGGTGGTGGAAAGATCATGGTCTGGAGTTACATTCAGTATGGGGGTGTGCAAAACATTTACAAGGTGGAAGGCAATATCAATAGCCAAAAATATCAAGAAGTATTAGCTACCTCTTATATTCCAAATCATAAAAGGGATCAAATTTTGCAGCAGGATGGTGCTCCATCTCGTACATCCATCTCTACAACAAAGTTCCTCCAGGCAAAAAAAAATCAAGGTGCTCAAGCACTGGCCAGCCCAGTCACCAGACATGAACATCATTGAGCAAGTTTGGGGTAGGATGAAAGAGGAAGATTGGAAGACAAAACCAAAGAATTTAGATGAACTCTGGGAGGCATGTAAGACTGCATTCTTTGCTATTCATGATGACTTCATTAATAAATTGTATTAATCATTGTTGGACCGCATAGATGCAGTCCTTCAAGCTCATGGAAGTCACACAAAATATTAAATATGACTCTAATAGCACCACAACTTCATTCACCAATGTTATGCAATATATATTTGAATTTAAAGTTAATTATTTATTTAAAAAATCACATTACTTTCTGTGGGCGACAAAACTTTTGTCTTGCCAAAATCTGACCATTCTGTGTTCATAACCACATTTCAGAGGGTTTCATCTTTCAAATGAGTAATTTATACAACCAATGGATGAATTTAACGTCAGCTTATAAGCTTTTATTTACATAACATGGATAAGCGACATAACTTCTGTCAGGGAGTATACACCCTTTCACACATAGAGATTCTCAAGGAATGAGTAATGTCGTCTGCGAGATGCTGGTGTAGCACAGGCACAACTTTCTTTGAGAAGTAGTGACAACTGGGTAACTGATACTGACAGCCATCAGCTTTCGGAAACTGTCTGTACCCTCCAGGTGGAAAGACAGCATTTCCGTGGCAAGTAAATGGGAGATGGTCAAATTCAAATGCTTTTGTTTGGGATGTGTAGGAGCAAATAATCTTTTCCATGACCACAGCTGTGGACCGAGGGATGGCTGCTGTGATGAGACAGGATGGAGTAGGGTAACATAATTTTAAGGTTGAAGGAAGTCATTAAGTCCATCTAGTGCAACTCATAGCCTAACATGTCAAAAAAAAAAATGGCAACCCTAAGCTCCACATTGGGGAAAACAATTCCTTCCTGACTCCACATACGACAATCAGACTAGTTCCCAGGAACTTTATCTGTTCCCCAAAGACAGGCACTTAGTGAATTGAAAAAATTTAAAAATGTGGTGATCAAACCATCACATAAAGGGGGGAATGTTGTAATATGGCCGAAGAACCTCTATGAAAAAGAAGTGTACAGACAGTTAAGGGATGTCAAATGTTACAAAAGGCTTACATATAACCCTACTCTTTCATTCCAAGTAGAACTTCAATCTATTCTGAACTGTGTATGTGATGAATTGATTATTGACAAGACAACACGGGACGGATTATATAGTGAACATCCGAGGACAGCATGTTTATACCTACTACCTAAAACACATAAGAGCTTGAATGCACCTCCTTGAAGACCGATTGTGTCCAGAAATGGCAGTCTTTGTGAACACATCGGTAAGTACCTTGATTTCCATTTGAAACCATTGGTAGAAAGTCTGCCATCATATACTAAGGACACCAATGACTTTCTTAGGAAAATAGCCAACATACATATGGAGGAAGTCATGATAATGGTAGTATGTGATGTGGAGTCTCTATATACATCAATCAGACACTCAGATGGGATGAAGGCGGTCCAGTTCTTTTTAAATACAACCAGACTGGATCAGAAATTCATAACCTTTCTATTGCAACTTCTAGAGTTTGCTCTGTCCCATCACTATTTCCTTTTTAAAGGGGTACCCTACCTCCAACTACAAGGGACGGCTATGGGGGCGGCGTTTGCGCCCTCATATGCTAATTTATTTATGGGTCTATGGGAAAGGGAGATCTTCCAAAGTCAACCCATTCCCCAAAGTGAAATGGTCCTAATGTGGACAAGGTACATTGATGATGTGTACATGATCTGGCAGGGCACCAACAAGGGCCTCCAGGAATTCATTAGGTAATTTAAACAGAAACAATATTAATATCAAGATCACACACAATAGTAGTGACAAGTCTATAGAATTCCTGGATGTCAAAGTAACCAAAGATGAATCTGGATTCCTCCAAACTGAGGTACACCGCTGTATGTTTTCTGTAAATTCAGTACTGCACGCATCATCCGCACACCCACGTCCTTTGATCAATGGGATACCCATGGGACAGTTCCTTAGAACAAGACGGATCTGCTCATCTGAAAATACTTTTTTCAAACAGGCACAGGAATTGTCTTCATGTTTTGAAGAAAGGGGATACTCTAGAAGGAGCATAAAAAGAGGATTGAAATCAGCTACCCAAAAAGAAAGAGAGGAATTATTACATCGAAAGCCTAAGAAACAACAACAAAATGAAGAGGTGAGATTTATATCCACATACAATTGTAGGTCTAGAGAAGTAAGGAATGCTATGGAAAAATTCTGGCCGATATTACAAGCTGATAAAACCTTAAAAAAAATTTGAAAGAAAAACCTTCCATAACTTATAGAAGATCCAGCAATTTGAGAGATATACTCACACATAGTAATTATGATGCCCCTAAATCATCTGAAATGTTTGGCACAAAAGGTCCCAAGTGGGGCTTTTTTCCATGCAAAGATTGCATAGCTTGCCCCAACATGATTAAGAGGGAGGAATTCACATCAGCCGATCTGAAAACACAGTACAAAATAACGAAACACATCACATGCAATACTACGCATGTTGTGTACTGTGTGATCTGCCCATGTAATAAAGTATATGTGGGCCTCACCTCAAGGACCCTTAAAACTCGGATAAGGGAACATGTATTGGATATTATCAAGGCAGAGAAAGAGGAGGACGTATCAACCCTTAAACCAGTAGCCAAACATTTTAAATTAGAACACAACTGCGACAGCAGTCTATTAAGAGCCTTCGGCATAGACAGTGTCATATGTGACAAGCGAGGAGGAGACTTTAGGAATAAACTTGCACAGCTAGAAGCCCGCTGGATATTTAAACTTGGAAGCCAAAAACCCATCGGATTAAATTAGGTACTTAGCTTCGCACCATTTTTATGAGAATGTTTTATGAAGACCAAGGTATGCTTTTTTTATTTTTCTTAATTTTAATTTTTTTATGTATTTCTTGCAGGTTCAAGGAATGGATTGGAAAATACTCCGAAAAATTTCGATCTACTATATAGGAATTGATGTTCTGTATAAGTAATCTTTCAAAAGGGTATTGGTAGTGATGGGCGAATCCTAAATTACTCGGAATCGCTTGACTCTAGCGAGTCCGAGCCCAGGACTCGCTACTCGTTGCGAGTCTAGCGAGTCCAATGTTAATGAATGGGGAAGCGAGTAATAGCGAGTAGTGTGAGATTTACAAATCGCAGATGTGTCTCGGAAGCTTCAGCCTGAAGCAATCCTAGTTTTGTCATTTATTTGCTTTGCTAGTTTACTTTGTAAGTAATCGCTGACTCGCACAGATAAGATCCTGTCTTCTCTGTGTTCTGGCTGCCCCAGCTCCAGGGTCCTAGAGCCCGCCTGCTGCCTGATGTAGCAGAGCTGAGATTGTTCTCAGTCTGCTCATTCCCTGTGTACAGACATGAATGTCTGTGCACAGAGATGATGTAGCAGTGCTGAGATTGTTCTCAGTCTGCTCATTCCCTGTGTACAGACATGAATTCGTGGATATGTGCACTGTGAGATTGTCTCAGTCTGTCTCCTTGTACAGAATATGTCCGTGCACAGGATGATACATGCTGAGATTGTTCTCAGTTGCTCATCCCTGTGTACAGACATGAATGTCGTGCACAGAGATGATGTAGCAGAGCTGAGATTGTTCTCAGTCTGCTTTATTCCCTGTGCTAGACAACATGAATTTATGCACAAGGATGTAGCAGAGCTGAGACTCATCGCTTTTTGGATAGACATCTCAACGGAAGAGGAATTCTTTTGATTAAAGATGATTAAGTGGTTTTTTTTTTTTTTATTTCTAATAAAAAATTTTCCTTGTGTTGTGTTTTTTTTAAAACAATTTAATAGAAATTCATGGCGGTCATGTCTAATATTGGCGTGACCGCCATAAATTTCGGGCTTAGGGCCAGCTGATAATACAAAGCTGGCCCTAACCTCTTTATTACCCAGCGTGCCACCGCCACCAGGGCCGCTGGAACAGCGGGGTTCAGCGCCAGAGGATGGCGCTTCAATGAACGCGCCATCTTCTGGGGCGGCTGCGGGCTGCAATTTGCAGCGGGGGGTGCCCAGAAAGCTTGGGCATCCCTGCGCTGCGAATTCCAGCCCCCAGCTGCTTAGCTGTACCTGGCTAGACATAGAAATTGCGCGGAGCCCCACGCATTTTTTTTAAATTATTTCATGAAATTCTGAGATTCTGACTCTGAGACTCTGACTCTGAAATTCATGAAATAATTAAAAAAAAATGCGTGGGGCTCCGCGCAATTTCTATGTCTAGCCAGGTACAGCTAAGCAGCTGGGGGCTGGAATCCGCAGCGCAGGGATGCCCAAGCTTTCTGGGCACCCCCCGCTGCAAATTGCAGCCCGCAGCCGCCCCAGAAGATGGTGCGTTCATTGAAGCGCCATCCTCTGGCGCTGAACCCCGCTCTTCCAGCGGCCCTGGTAGCGGTGGCACGCTGGGTAATAAAGAGGTTAGGGCCAGCTTTGTATTATCAGCTGGCCCTAAGCCCGAAATTTATGGCGGTCACGCCAATATTAGACATGACCACCATGAATTTCTATTAAATTGTTTTAAAAAAAACACAACACAAGGAAAATTTTTTATTAGAAATAAAAAAAAAAGCCATTAGGGACTCCATCTTTAATTAAAAAAATCCTCTTCCATCCGACGCAGTCCAAAACGCGATGTCCTCTCTGCTACATCCCCTGTGCATAAATATAGATGTATATGCACAGGGAATAAGCAGACTGAGAACAATCTCAGCTCTGCTACATCATCTCTGTGCACAAACATTCATGTCTGTACACAGGGAATGAGCAGACTGAGAACAATCTCAGCTCTGCTACATCATCTCTGTGCACGGACATTCATGTCTGTACACAGGGAATGAGCAGACTGAGAACAATCTCAGCACTGCTACATCATCTCTGTGCACAGACATTCATGTCTGTACACAGGGAATGAGCAGACTGAGAACAATCTCAGCACTGCTACATCATCTCTGTGCACAGACATTCATGTCTGTACACAGGGAATGAGCAGACTGAGAACAATCTCAGCACTACTACATAATGTCTGTGAGCAGGCAGGCTCTAGGACCCTGGAGCTGCACAGAGAAGACAGCTGGACTCGGCTCGCAAAGAAACAGCAGTTATCTGCGAGTTTCCCTGCTATCACTGGCACAGTAGCCAGTGATTACTCGCGAGTCTAATGCAAACAATGGCAATCGTAGTTTTGTCAGCGTTTCTGACAAAACTAGGATTGATATTAATTTGCATTAGACTCGCGAGTAATCACTGGGAAACTCGCAGAGTACCGAGTCCTGCGAGTCCCTTACTACTCGCCGAGTAACGAGTCCTAGCGAGTAGATTCGCCCATCCCTAGGTATTGGTACTTTTAATTTTTTAATTTTTCATCAGGATTAGTTTTTAATAAAAGAAATCATGGATTAGGGCATATTAGGAATTACACACTTTTTATGATTAGATTTGCACAACTACAGTTAGGGCCAGAAATATTTGGACAGTGACACATGTTTTGTTATTTTAGCTGTTTACAAAAACATGTTCAGAAATACAATTATATATATAATATGGGCTGAAAGTGCACACTCCCAGCTGCAATATGAGAGTTTCCACATCCAAATCGGAGAAAGGGTTTAGGAATCATAGCTCTGTAATGCATAGCCTCCTCTTTTTCAAGGGACCAAAAGTAATTGGACAATGGACTCTAAGGGCTGCAATTAACTCTGAAGGCGTCTCCCTCGTTAACCTGTAATCAATGAAGTAGTTAAAAGGTCAGGGGTGGATTCCAGGTGTGTGGTTTTGCATTTGGAAGCTGTTGCTGTGACCAGACAACATGCGGTCAAAGGAACTCTCAATTGAGGTGAAGCAGAACATCCTGAGGCTGAAAAAAAAGAAAAAATCCATCAGAGAGATGGCAGACATGCTTGGAGTAGCAAAATCAACAGTTGGGTACATTCTGAGAAAAAAGGAATTGACTGGTGAGCTTGGGAACTCTAAAAGGCCTGGGTGCCACGGATGACAACAGTGGTGGATGATCGCCGCATACTTTATTTGGTGAAGAAGAACCCGTTCACAACATCAACTGAAGTCCAGAACACTCTCAGTGAAGTAGGTGTATCTGTCTCTAAGTCAACAGTAAAGAGAAGACTCCATGACAGTAAATACAAAGGGTTCACATCTAGATGCAAACCATTCATCAATTCCAAAAATAGACAGGCCAGAGTTAAATTTGCTGAAAAACACCTCAAGAAGCCAGCTCAGTTCTGGAAAAGTATTTTATGGACAGATGAGACAAAGATCAACCTGTACCAGAATGATGGGAAGAAAAAAGTTTGGAGAAGAAAGGGAACGGCACATGATCCAAGGCACACCACATCCTCTGTAAAACATGGTGGAGGCAACGTGATGGCATGGGCATGCATGGCTTTCAATGGCACTGGGTCACTTGTGTTTATTGATGACATAACAGCAGACAAGAGTAGCCGGATGAATTCTGAAGTGTTCCGGGATATACTTTCAGCCCAGATTCAGCCAAATGCCGCAAAGTTGATTGGCGGCGCTTCATAGTACAGATGGACAATGACCCCAAGCATACAGCCAAAGCTACCCAGGAGTTCATGACTGCAAAAAAGTGGAACATTCTGCAATGGCCAAGTCAATCACCAGATCTTAACCCAATTGAGCATGCATTTCACTTGCTCAAATCCAGACTTAAGACGGAAAGACCCACAAACAAGCAAGACCTGAAGGCTGCGGCTGTAAAGGCCTGGCAAAGCATTAAGGAGGAAACCCAGCGTTTGGTGATGTCCATGGGTTCCAGACTTAAGGCAGTGATTGCCTCCAAAGGATTCGCAACAAAATATTGAAAATAAAAACATTTTGTTTGGGTTATGTTTATTTGTCCAATTACTTTTGACCTCCTAAAATGTGGAGTGTTTGTAAAGAAATGTGTACAATTCCTACATTTTCTATCAGATATTTTTGTTCAACCCTTCAAATTAAACGTTACAATCTGCACTTGAATTCTGTTGTAGAGGTTTCATTTCAAATCCAATGTGGTGGCATGCAGAGCCCAACTCGCGGAAATTGTGTCACTGTCCAAATATTTCTGGCCCTAACTGTATATTAATTTCAACTTTATTTTTTTTGAGGGAGATCATTGGAAAAAATTTTTGTCCTACTTGGAGACTATTAATAGTAGTGTTTTTTTTTTTTTTTTTCACATTTCAGCACAAAGAATTTTTTATTTTATTTTTGCACATTGGCACTTTATATATTTATGCACTTTATAGTGATCATATTGATTATATTATAAATAAGACACTTCCACATTTTATTGAAATTAATGCTTAGGTTTTTTTATGTGGCTGATAGGTGGTTTGCACCTGTAACAGCCCTGTGGGTAATCTCTTGCTGCAGACAATTACCACTAGACCATCTCTGCTGTGCTAGCTCAGTGAGAGTGCACACATCACCTTTCCACGATTTTTTCACATTTCAGCACAAAGAATTTTTATTTTTATTTTTGCACCTTGGCACTTTATATATTTATGCACTTTATAGTGATCATATTGATTACATTATAAATAAGACACACACACATGCAGAAATTTTATTGAAATTGATGCTAACAGTGCACATGTCACGTTAAGCAAAATATTGGATGGTCTCCTGGGGAACAATATGTACAGTTCAGGAATATATTCCTCTGTCCCCTTGTTTTAAAATACATTTATATGATATTTAGATATTTAATGTATGAACAATGGAAATAAAATTATACTGTTGTATGAAAATATAATATTCCTCTTTCTTGTAAATAAACGGTGGGATCACAGGTCTCTTGTAACTAATGAGCACAATCATTGTGAATATACTTTGTTATATGTATAAAAATGTATTTTATCTGAGTATTCCAATAAAGCAACACATTCTAATTATTGGCTGAAAGACTCTTTTCATATATAGGTTTTTTCCCAGATCGAGTTTAAGCCCTAAATATTTCTTACTAGTAAAAAGGCCCGATGCAATTGCATCGGGAGCAGGGTGAAATGAATTGTGTGTATACAGGCGGGCCAGTGGGTAGCAGAGTATACAGGGGGCTCTGTGGGTAGCAGAGTATACAGGCGGGTCTGTGGGTAGCAGAGTATACAGACGGCTCTGAGGGTAGGAGATTATACAGGTGACTCTGTGGGTAGTAAAGTATACAGGCGGCTCTGTGGGTAGAAGAGTATACAGGTGGGTCTGTGGGTAGTGGAGTATACAGGCGTGTGTGGTGGTGGTGGCAGAGTATACAGGTGTGTGTGGTGGTGGTGGCAGAGTATACAGGCGTGTGTGGTGGTGGCAGAGTATACAGGCGTCTGTGCTGGTGGCGGCAGAGTATACAGGCGTGTGTGGTGGTGGCAGAGTGTACAGGCGTGTGTGGTGGTGGCAGAGTGTACAGGTGTGTGTGGTGGTGGCAGAGTGTACAGGCGTGTGTGGTGGTGGGAGAGTATATCGGCGTGTGTGGTGGTGGCGGCAGAGTGTACAGGCGTCTGTGCTGGTGGCGGCAGAGTATACAGGCATGTGTGGTGGTGGCAGAGTATACAGGCGTCTGTGCTGGTGGCGGCAGAGTATACAGGCATGTGTGGTGGTGGCAGAGTATACAGGCGTCTGTGCTGGTGGCGGCAGAGTATACAGGCGTCTGTGCTGGTGGCGGCAGAGTATACAGGCGTCTGTGCTGGTGGCGACAGAGTATACAGGCAGGTGTGGTGGTGGCGGCAGAGTGTACAGGCGTGTGTGGTGGTGGCAGAGTGTACAGGCGTGTGTGGTGGTGGCAGAGTGTACAGGCGTGTGTGGTGGCGGCAGAGTATACAGGCTGTGTGGTGGTGGCAGAGTGTACAGGCGTGTGTGGTGGTGGCAGAGTGTACAGGCGTGTGTGGTGGTGGCAGAGTTACAGGCGTGTGTGGTGGTGGCGGCAGAGTTATACAGGCGTGGCGCAGTAGTGTAGGGTGGTGGCGGCAGAGTATACAGGCGTGTGTGGTGGCAGAGTGTACAGGCGTGTGTGGTGGTGGCAGAGTATACAGGCGTGTGTGGTGGTGGTGGCAGAGTTACAGGGTGGTGTGGGTGGTGTGGTGGGCAGAGTATACAGGCGTGTGTGTGTGCAGTGTAGGTGGTTGGCGGCAGAGTATACAGGCGTGTGTGGTGGCGGCAGAGTATACAGGCGGTGTGTGGTGGTGGCGGCAGAGTATACAGGCGTGTGTGGTGGTGGCGGCAGAGTATACAGGCGTGTGGTGGTGGTGGCGCAGAGTATACAGGCGTGTGTGGTGGTGGCAGAGTATACAGGCGTGTGTGTGGTGGTGGCGGCAGAGTATACAGGCTGTGTGTGGTGGCTGGCAGAGTATACAGGCGTGTGTGGTGGTGGCGGCAGAGTATACAGGCGTGTGTGTGGTGGCGGCAGAGTATACAGGCGGTGTGGTGGTGGCGGCAGAGTATACAGGCGTGGTGTGGTGGCGGCAGAGTGTACAGGCGTGTGTGGTGGTGGCGGCAGAGTATACAGGCGTGTGTGGTGGGGCAGAGTGTACAGGCGTGTGTGGTGGTGGCAGAGTATACAGGCGTGTGTGGTGGTGGCGGCAGAGTGTACAGGCGTGTGTGGTGGTGGCAGAGTGTAAGGCGTGGGGTGGTGGTGGCAGAGTGTACAGGCGTGTGTGGTGGTGGCGGCAGAGTGTACAGGCGTTGTGGTGGCAGAGTGTAAGGCGTGTGGTGGTGGGCAGAGTATACAGGCGTGTGTGGTGGTGGCGGCAGAGTGTACAGGCGTCTGTGCTGGTGGCGGCAGAGTATACAGGCGATGTGTGGTGGTGGCAGAGTTACAGGTCGTGTGTGGTGGCGGCAGAGTATACAGGCGTTGTGTGGTGGCGGCAGAGTATACAGGCAGTGTTGGTGGTGGCAGAGTATACAGGCGTCTGTGCTGGTGGCGGCAGAGTATACAGGCTGTGTGTGGTGGGGCAGAGTATACAGGCGTCTGTGGTGGTGCGGCAGAGTATACAGGGTCTGTGCTGGTGGCGGCAGAGTATACAGGCATGTGTGGTGGTGGCAGAGTATACAGGCGTCTGTGCTGGTGGCGGCAGAGTATACAGGCTGTGTGGTGGTGGCAGAGTATACAGGCGTGTGTGGTGGCGGCAGAGTATACAGGCGTCTGTGCTGGTGGCGGCAGAGTATACAGGCAGTGTGTGTGTGGGGCAGAGTATACAGGCGTCGTGTGGTGGTGGCAGAGTGTACAGGCGTTGTGTGGTGGGGCAGAGTATACAGGCTGTGTGTGGTGGCGCAGAGTATACAGGCGTGTGTGGTGGTGGCAGAGTGTACAGGCGTGTGTGGTGGTGGCAGAGTGTACAGGCGTGTGTGGTGGCTGGCAGAGTGTACAGGCGTGTGTGGTGGGGCAGAGTGTACAGGCGTGTGTGGTGGTGGCAGAGTGTACAGGTGTGTGGGGGCAGAGTGTACAGGCGTGTGTGGTGGCGGCAGAGTGTACAGGCGTGTGTGGTGGCGGCAGAGTGTACAGGCGTGTGTGGTGGCGGGCAGAGTGTACAGGCGTGTGTGGTGGTGGCAGGAGTGTACAGGCGTGTGTGGTGGCGGCAGAGTGTACAGGCGTGTGTGGTGGCAGAGTGTACAGGCGTGTGTGGTGGTGGCAGAGTGTACAGGCGTGTGTGGTGGTGGCAGAGTGTACAGGCGTGTGTGGTGGTGGCAGAGTGTACAGGCGTGTGTGGTGGCTCAGGCGGGGGGCAGAGTGTACAGGCGTGTGTGGTGGCGGCAGAGTGTACAGGCGTGTGTGGTGGCGGCAGAGTGTACAGGCGTGTGTGGTGGCGGCAGAGACGTGTATCAGGACGGCGTGTGTGGTGGCGGCAGAGTATACAGGCGTGTGTGGTGGCGGCAGAGTGTACAGGCGTGTGTGGTGGCGGCAGAGTGTACAGGCGTGTGTGGTGGTGGCAGAGTGTACAGGCGTGTGTGGTGGTGGCAGAGTGTACAGGCGTGTGTGGTGGTGGCAGAGTGTACAGGCGTGTGTGGTGGTGGTGCGGCAGAGTGTACAGGCGTGTGTGGTGGTGGCGGCAGAGTGTACAGGCGTGTGTGGTGGTGGCGGCAGAGTGTACAGGCGTGTGTGGTGGTGGCAGCAGAGTGTACAGGCGTGTGTGGTGGTGGCGGCAGAGTGTACAGGCGTGTGTGGTGGTGGCGGCAGAGTGTACAGGCGTGTGTGGTGGCAGAGTGTACAGGCGTATGTGGTGGCAGAGTATACAGGCGTGTGTGGTGGTGGAGTATACAGGCGTCTGTGGTGGTGGCAGAGTGTACAGGCGTGTGTGGTGGCAGAGTGTACAGGCGTGTGTGGTGGCAGAGTATACAGGCGTGTGTGGTGGTGGAGTATACAGGCGTCTGTGGTGGTGGCAGAGTGTACAGGCGTGTGTGGTGGTGGAGTATACAGGCGTGTGTGGTGGTGGCAGAGTGTACAGGCGTGTGTGGTGGCAGAGTATACAGGCGTGTGTGGTGGTGGAGTATAGAGGCGTCTGTGGTGGTGGCAGAGTGTACAGGCGTGTGGGGTGGTGGAGTATACAGGTGTCTGTGGTGCGCTCGTGCAAGGCAGGGGTTAAAAAAAATAAAAAAAGATTATGCTCACCTCACCCCGAGCCCCCGCCGTCTTCTGCCGTGTTCCGCCGTCTTCTGCCGTGTTCCGCTAGGCTCCCGGTGGCTGTGCAGGCTCCCGGTGCCTGCAGTGATCTTCTATCTACTGAGAGTGAAGGACCTGTGGTGATGTCAGAGTCACGTGACCCGCGATTTGCCTGGAGTAAGCTGGTGTCACGTGACTCTGACATCACCACAGGTCCTTCACTCTCAGTAGATAGAAGATCACTGCAGGCACCGGGAGCCT
This sequence comes from Allobates femoralis, assembly GCA_033576535.1. NCBI lineage: Eukaryota > Metazoa > Chordata > Amphibia > Anura > Aromobatidae > Allobates > Allobates femoralis. The sequence goes on along the minus strand of JARQOC010000001.1, from coordinate 73,810,342 downwards.
GCACAGCCACCGGGAGCCTAGCGGAACACGGCAGAAGACGGCGGGAGACGGCGGGAGACAGCGCGGGCTCGGGTAGAGGTGAGGATTTTTTTTTTTTTTAGAGTAGTGCGGGTCTGCGGCTCGTGATGACGCTGCGCGTCATCACTCGCAGTCCCGCGCAAAGCATGTTGGGATTCGGCTACAACGCCCGAAATCCCAACTGCGGATTATATAAGTAGATTGGCCATAAATAGGTAATTCTACACTCACATCAGCTATTGATGCAGTTGCCCCTCTCATTCATGGCAGAACTCCACAAACCAACAGACAACCCTGGCATACAGACACCACTAAAAATCTGTGGCGAGTGTCTAGGGCTGTAAAGCGGCGCTGGAAGAAAACACGCTCATATGAAGACTACACAGCATTCAAACAAGCACTTCTCAAATTCAAGTCAGCACTCACCACTACTAAACAGAATTACTTCATTACTCTCATATCCTCTTTGTCCCACAACTCCAGGCAGTTATTCAACACATTCAACTCCCTCCTCTGCCCCCCACTCCCCCTCCTACTTCTCGTATCTCTGCAGAAGACTTTGCAACATACTTCACCAACAAGATCAACCAGATCTGACAAGTCTTTGCTGCCCAATCACCACAACCCCCATGTACACCAAACCAGTCCTCTCCATCACTGAAGGAGAACTTGCACACTTCCTCTCCAGATCGCACCTCACCACTTGTGCACTGGATCCCATCCCATCCCACCTCCTCCCCAACCTCACCACAACACTTATCCCATCCCTAACCCACCTCTTCAACTAATCACTAACTTCTGGTACCTTTCCTTCTGCTTTCAAACATGCAACAATTACACCTATCTTTTTGAAGCCATCCCTTGACCCCACTTCTACATCCAGCTACCGACCCATATCCCTGCTCCCGTTTACTTTCAAACCTCTTGAAAAGCATGTCCACACTGTACTCTCATCCCACCTCTTGACCTTCAATCCGTGCTAGTAGGAGCTCAGTTGTAACTTAAGCTGATTTACCAGCCGCGATCATGTGGGCATTGCTTCTATACCCTCACATTTTCTAGGATATACTGATAAATCTATTTGCATGAATGCCTGCAAAATGTAACATACCAATATGTACAATGACGAAAAGTGGTTAAAGAGGAGTAAGGCTAGGGTCACAATAATGTTTATAGCTGTGCCCTGGGGGGACATGCTAAAAACATAGGTTTTGACAGCCATAGCGCGGTGCTAATGCCATGTTAGCATCACGTCAACGCTGCCAATTTTATCCTTTGGTTACCCAGCTCTTACCGTGGCTTCAACGCCGGCATCTGATGGAAATATTCCGTTAATTCCGAACACGAGCAAAGACGCTCTCTGCAGCGTCTTTGCTCGCGTTTCGACATAACATGAGATTTCCATCAGATGCTGGCATTGGAGCTGCGGTAAGGTCCGGGCATCCATAGGATAACATTGGCAGCGTTAGTGCCAAAGCTATTGCTGACAAAACCTATGTTTTTAATGCTAGGCACAAATAGCGTTAATGTGACCCTAGCCTAAGATAGAAGTGAAAGGGGTTCTTCACTACATGAACAACCCTTTCCCATTCCACATGCTTCCTCCAATTAAAATAAAAAAGCTTATACTCACCTCTGGTGCCAGCACCATTCGAGTGGAGTTGGTGCTCACGTTCCTGGTGCTTATGTTTCCGGAGCTCACATTTCCAGGGCTCACGTGAGGTTGTGACATCACATCACACAAGCCCCACACCCAGTAGCCGCTGGCTACTCTCTCCTCCCAAAAGTGTTGATGGCGAAGACACCAATTATTCATCAGACAGAAGAGGCTTGCGATGATGCTAGGGCACACCATACTTCTGCTACCGGGTAAATGGTTTTGTACCAAATAGTCCTGAAACAGGCAGACAGATGTGAGGGTGAATTTAGTTTTCTTTAACTTGTGAGAAGATTGCTTTGGACAGATTATTGACACTTAGCACAGCAGCAAACACATCCAGCGCAAGGATTGAGAACAGCCAGATTTCTATACAAACTATTGTCAGATGCTCATAGCGTATTCTTGCATCCTGTTCACTTTGCATCTCATGCATGCATGTCTACCTTCACTTCACATGTGTACAGTTCTCTATATATCATGCCAATTCCCTTTTAAGTTCACACAACAGAAAAGGAGCTGTGGTTTTACCATGTTACTTCATTTCCATACATGAAAAGCAGACCTTCGTCATTAATGATTAACTATCACATAATGACAAAACATTACCCATACAAATAGGGACTATTTCCATATGCTGTCATTCTCATGTGCAGTACCTGAGGAAAAATTAACATAGCGCAAACTTATTGAGGTAACTGTTAGGCCTTGTTCACACATACCAATACGTTTTTTTAGCCCTTAGAAAAACTGATCAGCGCTGCCCATAGATCTACTGTATAAGGCTTCAGGACCTCAGACAGCGGCGCACATACTATAGCAATAGGTATAGTATGCGCGCCGCTCTCAGGAGCCCGGCGCTTTCATTCATAAAACTGTACAGCAGCTGTCAGGAGGCAGCTGCTACACAGAGGTGATTATAGCATTATATGCCCACCTGAGTGGGTGTAAGGTCTCTAGGGGGAGTGGGCACACCCTAGAGACATTATATCAACATTTAATAATCAAATAAATAGTTTAACAACACACATAACACTTCGCTTATCCCGGCGGTAGCCGGGATAAGCAAAGTATATGCGGGAACCAGATTGCTCAGGATTACACATCCTGAGTAATCCGGTTCCCACATTGCAGATAACAAAAATGCGCCGAAAACTGCAGCCTGCATAATTTTTCACGCAGGCTGCAGAGCCGGAGACAGAAACCGGATTGCTTGTGAAGCAATCTGGCTTTTAGCATAGGCTCCTTTGAGGAGCGTTTCTTGATCCGGTTTTGAGCTTTTTGAAAGCTCAAAACCGGATCAGGTTTTCAAAAAAAAAAAACTGATGTGTGACCATAGCCTTAGTCATTTTTTTATTAAAAACGCATATGCGTTAACGCAGGTGCCTATATGTGCCATGCGTTAACGCATTCGTTTCCCATAGGGCACCATGTTAAAAAAACGCATGTGTGTTTTAAACAACCCATGCGTTTTTTTTACAGCACCAAAAAACGCTGCATGCAGTGTTTTTTGTAATGGTGAAAAAAAACGCATGTGTTGTTAAAAAACGCAGCTACACTTAAGTGCACAATGCGTTAACATATTTGCGTTTTTTATTAACAGCTAAAAAACGCAGAGAATGCCAAAAAACATGGTATGTGTGAATTATTTTCGTGCATCATTTTTCTTCCGTTTCAAAATCATGCATGTCACCTTGCAACTTAACATCTTCCTGTGTGCAGACAATGTAGAAGAGAAAGACACATATATTTTTTAGGAGATATACTGGAGTCTCTCTCTCTCGCTCTCTCTCGCTCTCTCTCGTCTCTCTCTCGCTCTCTCTCGCTCTCACTCGCTCTTTCTCGCTCTCTCGCCCTCTCTCGTATATGACATTTAAACAAAATAACATGTAATTGCAATGTGGTGGATCAGTGGAAGCACCAACTCAGCGCGAAACAACTCGTCATGCGCTCCTTTTTCTCCCTCCCTGAACCATGTAAATATTCCTCCGCAATAAAGAGTTTAGTACAACGTCTATACGGGTGAGTGCACCTTTTTTTTTACCTTTTTCACGTTTATTCAAACTACTTATCTCCCATGGTAGCACCCCATGACAATAGCACCCTGCAATGAGCCATTTTTTAAGGTGTTAAGACGTATACAGGGCTCGTATAGTTGTGGTGCCCGGCTTTACTTCACCAGATCCCTGGTCCTATGCATTGACTTCAATCAGAAAAAAACAAGAGATCTCAATATTAATATCGTGTTTTTCAGACTATAAGATGTGAAAAAATTGTAGTGGAAAATGTGTGTGTGTGGGCGGGGTTGCATCTTACAGTCCAAATGTATCTGGCATTGGCTACTGGAAGAGGGGAAAATGTGCATACGCCCATGGTGCCATTTTATAAAAGAAAGTCAGACCTCAGAAGCACACTGCATATTAACTACTCTTCACGCCCATTATCCCAGATGGGGAGCGGCAATTATCCCAGCAGCTGACGTTGCTTACACGCTGATGTCAGTAACCTGCATGAGAGGACATTGCACACCAAGGGAGTGGTGAAAGGTGAGTGAAATGTTTTTATTTTTTTATGTCTGAAACTTGATGGGAGTCATCTACACCAGGATGGGGCCATATATACCAGAATGAGGGTCATGTAAAAAAGGATGGGGCAATGATGAGGGCTATATGTACCAAGGTGGGGATATATATACCAAGATGGAGCCATAATTACCAGGATGGTAACATATATACCAGGATGGGGCCAGAATGAGTGTTCTGCCTTCTTCCATGTGTGGTGCTGTGGATATCCAGCATACAGCTAAACCCTCGTTCACTTCCCCGATACGCAGATTGTAGGGGTTCTGTAGTCTTAATTTATTGTAGTGATTGAATGAACTTGGCATGGTAGAAAATACAATACAAAGAGTCTGTATGAGTACTGGGTACATGCACAGTGATAAAGTACACAGAAGTACAGTGAACATGCATAACTGGGGGAAAGTTCACTGAGAAGGCACTATTCTATACAGAGAAAACATCTATCTACGTACTTTCCCATCCTTGCTAGAGAAAGATTGGGTGACTAGGCCGAAGGGCAACTCGTTATGATGCGACTGACTGTCTTTCACAAGTACAACATCACCAGGTTTGATGTTAGGGTTGTCTTTCTGCCATTTTATCCTGGTTCAGAGTGGAGAGGTACTGCTTTTTCCATCTGTCCCAAAAGACATTGGCCACCCTTTGTCATCTGTAGAGGTCTTTGTCTTTGAATCCTCTGAGTGGAGCACTTGGGACACAGGTTTTCTAGCAGGAGTAAGAACTGTCCGCTCTCCGGAATCACCAGAAAATGCTGGCAATGACCTGGCATTCATGATAGCTGAAACTTCGGCCAAGAATGTAATCAATCTCTCGTGTTTGAGTCTGGTGTTCACTTGCAAGAAGATAGAGTCTAGTATTTTGCATGTTATACCTATCATTCTTTCCCAGGCAACTCCCATGTGCGAAGAGTGTGGTAGACTGAAAGTCCAAGTGCATCCTTGCTCAAGTAGGTACCTTTCTATATTGATGTCTAGATTGGAAGGGATTTGGAGTTCTCTTTCCACTTGAATGAAATTTGTGCTTCGGTCGGAACAAATATGCTTCACAGGACCTCTGATTGCACTGAAGCGTCAAAGCGCACTTATGAAACTTGAAGTTTCCATAGATTCGATTACTTTGATATGAACAGCTCTGATGGACAAGCGAGTGAATAGAACTGTCCCCAACACTTTGCTTCGGCATGGGTCTTCCTCGTGCGTCGTGTAGCCACAGAACAAGGGCTGAATACATCTAGTCCAACATTGGTGAAGGACGGTCAGTCTTACTTAGTGTCTGTCGGATAGAAGATTGTCCATCTTCAGATTTAGTACCATGCCACAAAGTTTGCGACTCATAATGCAGTTGAAGATGAGTTTGCTCATGCTTCTCTTTGCTCCAAGTATCCATAGTCCAGCTGCCCGTAGATTCCCTTCAGTAAACAAACAACCTTGGTGTCTCACTAAGACATGATGATGCTGAATGAGTAGAGTCATCCTGGGTGTTTCGCTGAAAGTTTTACCTCGGCTTCTTGAACACGACCACCTATTCTCAGCAGTCCGTCTTTTTTGAAAATCGGATCGAGTTTTTTCAGCAAGCTGTCTCTACGAAAGAGTTGTCCCTTGTTGAGGTTGTCTATTTCTCAGTGTAGGTTTCCTTTTGTTCAACACAAAGTATTGCAATTTTAGCTCTTTCTAGGTTGTGAGCAGTAAATGCATGCTTGTAGCGATGCCAACCTTTACAAGGTTTCTTACTGCTAGGTACTGCAGACTTGTAGGACTGAGTTACATGAAGTAGACAAGCGATGACTCGAACAAGTGACCTCCAGGTTGACAATATGCTGAACCAATGAGCTTCGAGGTGATGACCTGAAATCAATGTATGTAGAACAGACACTTGCGGACGAAGCTCTTCGTTGGCATCTGGATTCACTAGTTTGAATGTGTCAGGCCTGCTGTTGTGGGGCGTGAAATGGTACAAGGAGGCAGGGCCTGTGAAACATGTAGTGTCCTTAAGATGACTTGGTGCAACAGATCTAGTCGCATGGTCTGCAGCATTGTGGTGAGTGACACATAGTGCCACTGATTAGGGCAAGTGGATCTTCTTATCCTCAGTACTCAGTTGCTGACGTAGACATAGGAGCGTTGCGTTTTGTTGCAGATATCTCCTAGTACCACTTTGCTGTCTGTGTAAAATTCGACATGTTTGATCTCAAGATTCATTCCATCTGAGATATGTTTGGCCAACTCCATTGCGAGGACAGTAGCGCAGAATTCCAGTCTGGGTATCGTATGTTCACGGAGTGCCGCCAGTTTTGTTCAGCTCATAACGAACCCAATATGGCACTGTTCATTCACCTCTATGGTTTTGAGGTACGCTACTGTTGAAATCGCTTTGACTGATGCATCACAGAAGATACAAAGTCTTTGTGTTTTGACTTCTGTGGATGACATAGGAGCATAAGGTCGTTTTACACGATGGTTGGTCAAGGCTTTGAGAGACTTCCTCTACTCAGCCCACAGGTCTGCCTTTTCTGTTGAAAGTGGATCGTCCCAATCAGACATCTCTTGGGTGATGTCTCTTAGCATTATTTTACCTTGGATGGTAACTGGAGCTACGAACCTCAAAGGATCGTACAAGCTATTCACGAAAGAAAGAATTCCTCTGCGCATGAAGGGTTTCTCATCTTTGTTGATCCAAAAGGAGAAGGCATCCATCTTCAAATCCCAAAGCAATCCAAGGCTCCGCTGCATGGGAAGGGAGTCGGTGCTTAAGTCCAAGTCCTTTAAATTGCTTGAAAAGTCTTGAGAGGAAAAGGCTTCCATCAATTCCCGGCTGTTGGAGTCAATCTTGTGTAACCTCAAGTTAGACATAGCAAACATTTCTTGAGCTCTTTTTAACAGACTGATTGCAGCCTCATTTGTTTGTGTGGACTTCAGACAGTCGTCTACATAGGAGTCTTTTTATATAAAGGATCTGACATCCGACCCATATTTCTCTTCAACCTCTCTGGCGGAATTTTGGAGGCCACAGATAGCAACTGCCGGGGAAGGACTGTTCCCAAAGATGTGTACCCTCATCTGGTACTCTGTGGTATCTTTGGCAGGGTCATTTCCTGGAGGTAGATGCGCGTCTCAGCGAGGGGATGTAGATCTAGACCCAATTTGCCACGCTGTGATGTGAATTCTCTAATGGCAGGGTCATGGTTGCGGTACCAGAAGAACCTTAGGTAGTTTCTGTGTTCCTCTTTGATGAGAAAACAGTGGAACATCTGCTGTATGTCAGCCAAAAACAGAGTAGCGTGGCGCCCCGCTATGCAGGCATCACATAGGGGTACTGCACCCATAAAAGCGATGCAGATACTCCAGCTGCAAGCGGATATCAGGATGATGGGTGGAAACCACACACACAGCACCCGCACTCTAGATCACATGATGGGAGGTATCCGGGAGGGAACAAAACCACTTCCAGGGCAAGAAAGAAGGTCTTTTGTCTTTGCCTCCAAGTAAGTAGAGAATGTAGGAGCAGAAGGTCTCTCAGCTGAGAGACCAGGAGAAAGATCCCAGGTGCAGACAGCCAGTTGGGGAAGGTGAGGACTAGAGAAGGTCGCTCCCCAGCAGCTCACTGGGCACCGGAGCCCGCACCTGTGGGATCCTCCAAGGACCACAGAAAATCTGACGATCTGAGGGGTATATCTATATACTGCCCAGGCTCTTAAGCAACCAAAAGAGGGTACCAGGCACTGTTTGAGGTTCGGTGACCAGCAGAAGGTAACCCGAAGGGAGCGAGGAGAGTGAGAGACAGCAGGAGGTCAGATTCGCTGTATGGAATCAGACTTCATACAAATTACTGGGAAGCAGGAAGGCAAAGACGGGAGAGAGAGGCACAAACCGAGGGTTCCATCCTACCACCTGGGATCCGCTTGCAGCCACCCGTTAGCTACTTGTCATCATAACATCTTGCTGAACTGAGAACTGTAACCAATGCTGCTAAAGTTTGCAGTAAAGTACCCAGAGTGAAGTGAACTCGATTCTGCTGCATCTTCCTGATGAACTTATTCTTTCACAGGATTGCTGCCCCAGAGGTCTAGTCCTGCCTGCGGAGGACTACACCATCTCATCTCAGCCGCAATACCACCAACCTCCGGCGGACTGTGGCGGCGCTGGTGCTACTTCACCAGGAACTGCAGGTGGCGTCACAACAACAAACTGTAAATAATACCTTGTGTATAAAAACCCCTTTTTCAAAAGATACCCCAGGACACGGAGTCAGGCGCGGCCGCCATCCCCCATGACAACTGGATACTTAACCCTTTCCGACTGACCCCCGAGTACCCCAAAGCCTGGGCGCTACAGTAGTACTTCTAGAAGTCTGTTGTTGTGGTTTGGGCCTGACAGTAGGACATCATTCAATGAGACATCTTCGCATCTGGCGCTTACATTGAATACTACTCTTATCTGACCTGGCTTCTTAGGATGGTACATTTTGAAGATGGGTAAGTACCAACATTCCTCTGAGTGTCAAAGCGCAGGTGCAATTTCTGCATGGTTGTTCAGGAATATCTTCTCCATGAAGTTAAAGAAATATTCCTTCATTTCAGGTGACTTCTGAAGCTTGTGTCTTAGGGAGATGAATTGACTGTAGACCAGTTCCCTGTTTTTAGGTAGACGTTTTCTCCAAGGTCGGAATGGAAGAGGTGCGACCCAACTTAATGACTTATCTTTGACTATCTCTCGATCCATGATGTCTTCTATAGACACCACTGTCTTGTTGTCTTCCTTTTTCTTATGGAAGACTATACATCCTATGTGGCGTTGTTCACCTTCCCAGGCGTGGTCTTCATTGGAAGGAACTGAGAAAGTGCAAGACAGGGGAGCGCTGCTGGGTAATTGTTTTACCAGCAAACTATTCTGACATGGGTAGAAGAGAGACAGATATCAATTTTCTAGTATCTTGGTGAGCATACTGTTGACTGAGGTCAGCTTGTGTGCTCTTCCTAGACAGATATCTCCTAATAATCCAAGATTGACTCTCTGTGCACATGAAGCATTCTGGAAGCCACTGATAGATGCTCTAGTCTTGTGGACTTGTAGTATATCTCATCACAGGAGTAAAGCTATTGGAGCTTCTGGTATCAAGTGAGCTAAGCGCCTCAGGTGGGGCTGATGTGTTGCTACCTCTGGTGAAAGTATCTCAGACCTGTTGTCAGGAATCTGGTTGCACTCCAGGATGGGAGTAGGAATCAGGGACACAAGTCTTATCTCTCCGGTAAAATGACTGCCATATCTTCTTCTTCTCGAAGAAGCTAAGGGGAGGTCCCTTCTGAATGACTAATTCATAAGGGGAAAACTCATATATATACAGGGACACTGCTGGAGTGTGTGAAGTACATTTATACAGTATTAAATGGGTAACTAATGACCTCTATGAGTTACAACATGTATTACACTATGAATATTTTCTTTACTGCATATAAATGGGCCGAATAATGAAAGTCATATGTAACGGGATAAGGATCATGTACACCAGGATGGGACAAGGATGAGGAAGATATATACCAGGCTGGAGGATATATAAACCAGGTTGGGGATCATATTTACCGAGATGGGACAAGCATCAGGAATATATATGCCAGGATGAAAGACATAGGCCCCTTTCACATCTCTGCGTTTGCTGCGTTTTGCTGCGTTTTGCTTCATTTGTGTTTTTTTCCGCGTTTTTACCGCAAAAAAACGCATGAAAACGCATGAGTTTTTGTCCCCATTGATTTTAATGGGAACGCATGAAAAACGCATGCAAAAACCCATGTCAAAATGCATGTGCGTTTGCAAAAACGCATAACGCATGCGTTTTTGCAAACGCAGCCCAAAACGTTGTTTGCTACGTTTTGAGCTGCGCTTGCAAAAACGCATGCGTTTTGCGTTTTTGCAAACGCACATGCATTTTGACATGCGTTTTTGCATGCGTTTTTCATGCGTTCCCATTAAAATCAATGGGGACAAAAACGCATGCGTTTTCATGCGTTTTTTGCAGTAAAAACGCGGAAAAAACGCAAATGAAGCAAAACGCAGCAAAACGCAGCAAACGCAGAGATGTGAAAGGGGCCATATACATCAGGAAGGGGTACATATAAATCTGAAAGGGACCTAGAAATGTGAGACATTATTACAAAATTGAGGGACAGGAACATTACCCCAAAACAGTGTCAGCAGCAGAACCCCTCTACCTCCATAACAGTGCGTCATGACTACATTTTTTGCTTCAATTTTTTTCTATTATTCTCCTCTAAAACCTAGGTGTGCCTAGGTTTGTCTATAAGGTCTGAAAAAGTGGGTAAGTGCTTGTCAGACAAGTACTAAAACCAGAATATTCAGAGTCCATTAGAATATTAATCATATAGAAATCATTAACTGCATGTCGAGTTGTACTGAGTTTTCATTAATTAATTATTAATTATTATTATTATTATTATTTAGTCATAGATCATCCTAATTCCATGGTGCTGTACATGAGAAAGGGTCACATGCAAAATACAGATATAAATTACAGTACACAGAATGGTCCAGAGGGGAAAGGGCCCTGCCCTTGCAGGCTTACAATCTACAGGATAATGTGGTGCAGACTGGTTTTTTTCAGCAGCTCCGGTGGTGAGGTCATTGGGTAGTTACAGCCTGTAAGTGTGCTTGAAGAAATGGGTTTTCAAGTTTAGGGATATAACTTATAAGGGATATAATAGATATATATATAAGGGATATAATAGGGATATTATAAGAAGGAAAAAATGGGCACTCACCTTTCTGAGGCTGGTGGTATTCCGAATAGGAGATCAGAAATAGCGTCCAGAAAACCGGGATTGCACTGCAGAATTGAAGACTGACAACTGCGGTAAAAATGCGGTAAAGATGCGGCACTCATCCGGATGCTGGTTTCAATGCGGCTTTATTTAATCCATGCGGTTACAAACAGAGGAGGTCCCGTGCACCCCCTCCCTCCTCTGTTTGTAACCACATGGATTAAATAAAGCCAAATTGAAACCAGCATGTGGGTGAGTGCCGCATCTTTACCACATTTTTACCGTTTTAAAGTTTAGGTTTATGCTTGAGAGCAGATAATCAGACATGTTGGGGCATAGAATTTCAGAGGATGGAATTACTAGGTAAAAGTTGTGTAGGTGGTTGGATGAGGAACAAATAAATATGGAGGATGGAATGAGTTTTTGGGAGGACCAAAAATAACATTTTGGAGTATATCAGGAGATTGGTTTGAAGATAAACTAAGGAGACAGATTATGGATGGTTTTGTTTGTCAGTGTTAATTGTTTGAATTGGATACACTGAGGAGCTGAGAGCTGATGAAGGGATTTTCAGAGGGGCGAAGCAAAGAAGTAGAAAGGAGAAAGATGGCTCAGTCGGGCAGCAGAGTTAAGGATGGACTGGAGACGGGCCATAGTATTAGCAAGGAGGCTACAGAGAAGGATGTTGTAATAGTTGAGGTGGTAGATAATGAGGGCAGGGGCTAGCATTCTGGTAGTTAGAGAGTTGAGCAAAGGATAAATTCTGAAACATTTTTGAGTTGGAGGTGGCAGGAGGTGGCAAAAAGTTGGATGTGCGATTTTGAAGAGTAAGAGGTTAATCCAAGGCAGTGGACTTTGGGTACTGGGGAGAGCGTTGTGAGTAGAGATGAGCCACCACCCCGGTGTTCGAATTCGATTCGATTCGTTGAACACCATCGAACACCCCGGAAAACGAACAATCCGGGCTTGTGGGGCTTTTTCACTTCCACAATGTATATACATACATTGTGGAAGTGAAATAAAGTCAAATAAAGTGTTAAAAATAAAAAAATAATGTATGCTCACCTGTCCGCGGTCCACCGAAGCCTCCGGTATGGTCCTGTGTCTTACAGGACCTGTGGTTAAGTAAAAGAAAGGGTCCGAATCATAAAAATATCTATTTTAAGCTTTCCGGCAAGGTCCTATTGATAATAGGACCTGTGGTGGCGCCATGTTCTCGCGGAACTCCGGTCACGTGACCGGAGTTCCCGCGAGAACATGATGTCACCATAGGTCCTATAAGCACAGGACCTTGCCGGAAAGCTTAAAATAGATATTTTTATGTTTCGGACCCTTTCTTTAAGTAACTTTTACTTAAAGAAAGGGTCCGAATCATAAAAATATCTATTTTAAGCTTTCCGGCAAGGTCCTGTGCTTCCAGGACCTGTGGTGACGTCATGTTCTCGCGGAACTCCGGTCATGTGACCGGAGTTCGCGCGAGAACATGACGTCACCACAGGTCCTAGAAGCCATAGGACCTTGCCGGAGGCTTCGGTGGACCGCGGACAGGTGAGCATAGATTATTTTTTTATTTTTAACACTTTCTTTATTTTAGGTAATGTTTATTTTAGCTCAAAATGCGGCAGATGCGGTTTTCTGACCGCATCTGCCGCATTTTCAAACCAAAACCGAACATGTTCGAAATTCGCCGAATTGGAACCAAATTGTTCGAATTCAGCGAATGACTCGAATAGCGCCAAAATCGACTCGAATTTGAGATTGGCGAACTATTCGAGTCGAACATCGCTCATCTCTAGTTGTGACATTTACTATATTACACAGATCAGGTAGAAGAGATAAGTAAGATGGGGGAAAGATAAAAAATTCAGTTTTGTCCACTGTGAGCTCTAGGAAGTGGGATGAGAAAAAAGAGGATATAGCTAATAAACACTTTGGGAGTTTGGACAGCAGGGATGTTACGTGTGGGCCAGAGATGTAGATCTCAGTGTCATCAGCATATAGCTGATACAGGAAGCCGTAAGACTTTATGAGTTGTCCCAGTCCAAAGGTATAGATTGACAAGAGTAAGGGTCCAAGAACAGAGTCTTGAGGGACACAAACAGAGAGAGGGTGGAGGTAGTGCTAGAGAGGTATATACTAGAATTGCAGTTAAAAAGGTATGAATTGATGCAGGAAAGGGCATGTTCTCAGGGAAGATAGAATCTGTAGTAGGAGGGAGCAGTCAATGTGTCAAAGACATATGACAGGTCTAGAATGAGGAGTAAAGAGAATTGCCTGTTGGCTTTTGCACTAAGTCAATGGTGATTTTGGTTAGGGGAGTTTCGGTAGAATGGTAGGGACAGAAGCCAGATTTTAGATTGTTGAAGAGTGAGTTAGATGAAAGGTGGGAGAAAAGTTCAGCATGGACGTGCTGTTCAAGGAGTTATATCCCACATATACGAATCTCTGGAGTAAATGATCTACTAAATAATAAAGTTCAGGTGCAATGAAATTCCTGTAAAAAACATTGCACATAAACTATGCAATGTAAAAGCCATAAGCATCCAAGAACATATAAGGAAAAGGTACCTGCTTATACAAAGCATTATCCACAGCATCTGTTTAGTGCCATCTTGTTTATTTTAAGTATCTGAGATTTCATTGCATCTGCACTTTATGATTTTGTAGATCATTTACTTCCTTGAACATGACTATTTTAGTTTTAGTACTTGCCTGACTGATACCTATTAACTAGGGATGAGCGAATATACTCACAAGTAGTCGATACTCGGCGAGTAATACGGTACTCGCGCTACTCAGGACATAGCGAGTATTTCACTACTTACCTTGCAATAATTGGATCTCCTGCCCAGCATGTTTGGCACCTGATTTGCAGCCAGTAAACATGCTGGGCTTGCTAGCCAATCACAGTAATGCCGCAGCCTACTTGGTTGTGGCATTACTGTGATTGGCTGGCCACGCAGTGTCATAGATGACTCAGGCTCTATATAAGCCCTGCCCCCGCCATTTTGTGCACATTGCATCCAGAACACAGCATAGCGCTAGTGTAGGGAGAGTGTCAGCAGGGGCTAGGGAAACACATGGACAAGCAGTTGTGGAGAGGGACAATACATTTCTTTCTTGGCACTCTGGCTCAACCTGGTGGAGGGTGGCACAAAGTCGAAATCTGGACCATAACATATCCTACCCACACCACGAATAGTGGGCCCAACTTTAATCAAGGTTTCCACCTCATCATATTTGTCCTGCCTCCCTTCTTCCTCCTCTTCTTCTGGTTCCTCATCCTATGCTGAATTACCCTCCACATCATTCTCAAGTTGGGAGCTGTGCAGCAGCGCATCGGCAAGGCAGCAACATGCTCTGCTGATGCTGATCTGTTTAGGTCAAACACCACACACTGCAGCAAAGCTGTGGCAAGGAATAAAACAATAGACCGATCAGTGGCTCTCCCCACTGCATCTTAAACCCAGTCTGGTTGTCTGTGATAATGGGCATAACCTGGTGGTGGTTTTAAAGCTTGGGAAGCTGTTACACATGCCATGCATGGCTCACATGCTGAACCTAGTGGTTCAGAAATGTATCAAAACATACCCTGACTTACAATACATACTTGAGCAGGTGTGCCGTATTTGAGCCCATTTCCACACTTGCCGGTCTTGCAACACTTCAAAAGCAATTTAATTTGCAAAATCACTGACTCATTTGCGACCTGCCCACATTGTGGAACTGAACATATCATATGTTGGCAAGGATTAGTGAGCAGCAGAGGACACTTGCTCAATACAGTTTAAACAAGCCCATCAGACTGAGACTTAGCCAACATGCATAACAATTGTTGAGTGGGTGTGGATCGCTGACATTTGTGAGGTTCTTGAGAACTTTGAGTACTGCACCAAGCTTGTGAGCAGTGATCAGGCTATTATCAGCGTAACCATCCCGATGCTATGTCTGTTGAAAGAATCACTGCACAATCTAAAAATGTAATCTTTGAGTGCCCATCAGCTGGGTATGGAGCAAGATTTCACACTGGGTGATCCTACCCAGCCCAGCCAATATGATGAGGCAAGAATGGGTGATGAAGATGATGAGGAAGATGAGGAGGGAGAGGACTTTTTTTTTTCTGTGGTACCGAGGGGACTTCCTATGCTACAAAAGGGACTTCCAACCCCAGCTACATGTTTATCCAGCATGGGTGAGCTGGAGCGGAGAAGGTGGAGGAGGAGGAGAGTCAGTGTGAGACGAGGGTGGGTATTATTCCTCCTTCTGTGGCCACAAAACATTTGCCTCTTTGTAGCTTGGCACACAAGGCACAGTTCATGTCTGTTTGTCTGAAGACTCTCACGTGATCCACATTTTCAACAGCAACCTATACTGTTTGGCCACCTTTCTCAACCCGCCGTACAAGGACAAATTTCCTTCACTACTGTTGCAGTCACCGAGGGGTTTCACAATTGAATCATTCAAGAAGGCTGTTCTACCCATTCTTGAGCAGAAAAATAAACACTCATAGTTTTATACCAGTTATGACCCATAGACGTTACTAGTTACCCAATTATGGGTAGAGCTCTTATAGTTAGATGAGTCTGTTCTCTTTAAGATGAGACATTTAGGAGGGACCTCCCCCTGCTTCTCTGGATGAAGGAGAGGGCAGACATGTTCCTGAATTTCTGAGGGATCAGACTTATCCTGGCTCCTGTCCCTTCTTCTTACAACTTTCCTCTTCTCAGATAATCTGGTAAAAATAAAATGCAGTTTCATGTTTATGCTGGGATCTGTGTAAGCAGGTGTAGGCTGCAGCCATTGTACAGAGTGTAATAGGAGTGAGGTATATCATGATGTGTAATCCTGCATTCTAGCATGTTCATGCACTACATGCAGTTAGATGTGTTTTGTTGGAATATGTGTGAGCAGTTTATAATCCAGCCACTGCTACAGAAAGAACTGTGTGATAGGAGATGTGTTATTGACGCGCCCCAGGGCTCAGGTACTCAGCTCTCAGGCGGGCTTCGGGGTCTGGGGATGTCACGGTTGGTTTGCCCAAGACCATAGCTCTGGTGGTCAACTGAATAAAAGGGAATTAAATATGGAAATAAGTTTTTGTCTTCGTGAAGCCACCTGCTGAGTCTGGTGATGGATCAGTCCTCCTCAGTCCTCCGGTGGTTGGTGGTATTGCGGCTGAGATGGATTAGTCCCCGCAGGTGGGATTGAACCACTGGGGCAGTGATGCTGTAAGGAAAACAGTTTATATTGAAAAGATGCAGCAAGTCGAGACTTCACTTCACCGGGTAACTATACTGACAAACTTCATCAAAGTTATACAGTTCAGCGGTGCAGTAGATGGTATAATGGCAAATGCTCCGGATGCTGCAATTGGAATGTTTGGCTGTAGATAGATCCCTCCTTATGTTCCTTTCTTTCTCTTTCTTTCCTTTTGCCTCCCAGTGGCGGTGAAGTCTTACTCCTAAAGATGATCGGACCTCCGGCTGCTTTTCTCTCCTCTCTCCCTCCTTTGCGGTCTCCAGGACAACTTTCTCTTAAGCTAAGCAGTGGCCTCTGCTCCTAGCTTTTGGCTCCCTTTTTCTGTGACTCACTCAGGAGACTGGGGCTGTATTTGTAATATCCCCGTTATTCGGTTTCTATGTGAGCCATGTAGGATCTCACAGTTACGGGCTCCGGTACCCGTTTTCCATCCTTTGAAATAGCTCGCCTCTGAGCTTCAGTTCCTTCCCTCGTGTTTCTGGGATCTGTGCTATTCTGGGCCCCTCACCCAAGGAGACCCTCCTTGATCCAGCTCTTACTCCATCTTACTCCAACTCCTGCTTAGGTTGGTGGGGCGCTGAAGGGCTCCTCTGGGTCTCTGGCCTGTGCCTACTCGTGGCACCAGCACCAGAACCTTCCTGCAGCTCTTCTAGCGTCTGCCACACTCTGACTAACTCCGCCCCCAGCAGCAGTTTTTATAGGGGATCCTGCCTAAGTGCAGCAGCTTGAGCCCCCCTACTGTGCCGGGGTGGAAGGTGTTGTTTGTAGTGGTACCTGCTGTGGAAACCCAACTGTGCAGCAGAGAGATATGTGGTTACCTGCGTTGGCAGGGCGCCACATTATACCCTGTAATTCTTTATGTTAGCATGTTTGCACTGTATGCAGGCAGATTAATTTTTGTGTAGAGTAGAGCCTGCTACAGTGACCTTTACCCCCTATACTGATGTTCATTGTACTCTGTGTTATCATTGTGTTAGTGTTAGTTTCTTTAATGTACCCAGTACTGACTGTGATTATTCTGTGCCTTGTATTTTAGTTTTTACCACTATGAAGTTCATATCACTCAATAAATCAAGACTAATGAAACTCTACAGTCTGGTTACTGTGTACCAGGGTTTAGCTGTATGCTGGACATCTACAGCGCAACACATAGAAGAAAGAACAGTAAAAACGGACTCTGGCCACAGGAGTTGGTTGTACAGACTATACGGAACTGCTAACTCCCATGCTACACCGCACATGAATATCGCAGCAGCCGCCATACAGTCGCAAGTAACAAGAGTTCAGACCCACCAGCAAACGTAGCACAATTTCTGCCACACTGAAGCTCATTTATCTAAAGACTCAAGTCCGCACTGAAGTAGCCTGCTGCCTGCAGACCAGCCCTAGTAAACCAATAGCCGGTCGCAGGCTATAGTTAATCAGACTGTACGGGACCGCTAACACCGACGCTGCACCACATACAGGTGTCACAGCAGCTGCCATACAACCACAGTGACTAGAGTGCAGGCAGCCAGAAAGCACAACATCACTCCTGCACCCCTCCATGCTGTGGCCTGTCCACACATAGACTCAGTTTCCAGCCAAAGTACCCAGTTGTCTGCAGCTAAGCACAATGTCTCAAAGCAGCACATCCTCAATCAAAATGAGGTCACGAGCAGGCTCCAGCAAGTCAACCATAGCAGAGCTTGCCGCTGTCACTAACACTGAAGCCAAGGCAGGAAAAGTGAGGTCCTCCTTTGCTGCACAAGAGATACAGTTACTCAGACAAGCACAAAATTTTGGGAAGCAAGGTGTGTAACAGTCCGAGCTGCTGAGTCCACAGGAAACACAAGGAATGCAAGATATATCTTGTAGCTGTATTCTTTATTTCCTACGCGTTTTGGTGCAGTTCCATGCACCTTTCTCAGGGATCCCTGAGGATCCCATCCCGCCTTAAAGAGACACCTTCCTGTCCAAAGAGGTACTACACAGACTATCCGAAGCTGGAAGTGTCTAACAGGTATGATGATACACCATACACCAGACATGACTATAACATACAGGCTCGTACCAGCATCGACCAAGCCACCATGGACTTTGCAAAGTTATTTGCTCACCGAGAACTGGTTTCAAAAGGACTTTTAAAGTTCACTTATAAAACTGAGAACTATAGGTCATGGCGAGCCTCGTTCCAGAACGCCGATCAAGGTCTGGACCTTTCTAGTTTTGAGGAGTTAGATCTCCTAGTAAAGTGGCTTGGGAGTGAGTCGGTTGAGCATGCCAAAAGGCTAAGAGACATTAATATAAAACGTTCACACACAGGTGTTCACAAAGTGTGGGAACGACTTGATAAGTTGTATGGGTCCATCAAAGTCATAGAGAATGCTTTATACAAAAGAATTGACAATTTCCCTAAGATAGTACCTAAAGGTTATCAAAAGCTTAGCGAATTGAGTAATTTGTTGAAAGAGCTACAGCTTGCCCAGGAGGAAGGAGATTTGCCCAGATTGGCATTCTTAGACACCACCAGGGGTGTCAATCCGATAGCACAAAAACTTCCGTACAACCTACAAGAAAAATGGGTCACACATGGTTCACTGTATAAGCAAACTCATAATGTGCCGTTCCCTCCTTTCTCTGTATTTGTATATTCCGAGTCCGAATATGTCATTACTCACTCATCCCTACTATTAACAATTCAATTCCAAAATGAGCTAACTTTTCTGATTGAACTCAATATATGGGATTTCACTGCATTTCCAGTGTATTATTTAGTATATCCAGTATGTGTTATACAATTCTGTGCAATTTGCTATACATTTATTGATATCTGTACAATTCTAATGGGTACAAATCATTGTGATCGCAGCACTTTTCTGGCAATTACTCACTAATAAGGATGAGTGAATCCAAACGATAACATTTGAGGTTCATACCAGAAATGGAACATGGACTTTGAAATGTACGTCCATGTTCAGCACCAAAATAAAGCTTGTTGAAAGGATGTCTATCTGCCATGTTTCCTGGAATGCAAGACATCAGACTCTTTTCTGGCCTGCTCATTAAAGGACATGAATATTCACTGCGCCAGCATCTGTGATTGTTTGCAGTCACACAGCTATGGACAACCCCTGCTGCCCACCCTCCTCGATGGCTTCTGTTATTGGTTGCAGTCAGTCAGCTGTATGGCGGCTGCAGTCAGAAGAGCAGTCTGGCAGTGAGTTCACCTGTGCTTACAGTTGGTACCATGAGAACCGCTAGCTGTGAACTCCAGTGACCTCACTGATATCACTGCTTTGTTATGGGATGTCGTTGTGAATAACATTGGAGCTGCAGGGATGTTTTAGACATTAATAAATGGGTGAAATAGGATGTCTGTGTTTTTTATTTCAAATAAAGGATTTTTCTGTGTTTGGGTTAGTATTGAGTGTGTCTTATATTATTATTATTGTTATTTATTTATATAGCACCATTAATTCCATGGTGCTGTACATGAGAAGGAGTTGCATACAAAATTATAGATATACTTTACAGTAAACAAGTTAACAATGACAGGCTGGTCCAGAGGGGAGAGGAGCCTGCCCTTGTGGGCTTACATTTTACAGGATAATGGTGAGGAGACAGTAGGTCAGGGGTGCAGTAGTTCGGGTGGTGGAGAGGCATCAGCTCCAGTGGTGGTGGGGTAGCAGCTTCGGTGGCGGTGGGGCGGCGGCTCAGTCATTGTAGGCTGTAAGCTTTCCTGAAGAGATGGGTTTTCAGGTTCCATCTGAAAGATCTGAGCGTGGTGGATAATCGATTGTGTTGGGGCACAGAATTCCAGAGGATGGGGGATATTTGGGAGAAATCTTGCAGGCGGTTGTGTGAGGAACGGATAAGTATGGAGGAGCAGAGGAGGTCTTGAGAAGATCAAAGATTACGTGAGGGAAGATAGTGGGAGAAAAGTTGAGAGACAGTTTATGCATGGCTTTATAGGTCAGTGTTAGTAGATTGGATTGGATTAATTGGGGAATTGGGAGCCAGTGGAGGGATTTGCAGAGGGGAGATACAGGGGAGTAGCAAGAAGAGAGGTGGATTAGTCAGGCAGGAGAGTTGAGGACAGACTGGAGAGGTGCAAGAGTGTTAGTAGGGAGGCCACAGAGGAGAATGTTGCAGTAGTCAAGGAGAGAGATGATGAGGGCATGTACAAGAATTTTAGTAGATTGGGGGCTGAGGATAGGACGGATTCTGGAAATATTATTGAGCTGGAGGTGACAGGAGGTGGCCAGAGTTTGCATGTGTGGTTTGAAGGACAGGGCAGAGTCGAGAGTTACTCCAAGGTAGCGAATTTGAGGTGTGGGAGAGAGTATGATGCCATTTACCATAATCGATAGATCATGTGGTGAAGATTAAAGATGGGATGGAAGAGAGATTATGAGCTTGGTTTTGTCTACGTTGAGTTTTAGGTAGTGAGAGGAGAAGAAGGAGGATATGGCTGACAAGCCCTCGGGGATTCTGGACAGCAGAGAGATGACATTTGGGCCAGAGAGGTAGATCTGAGTGTCATCAGCGTACAGTGGTATTGGAAGCCATGGGACTGAATGAGTTGTCGTAGGCCAAGGGTATAGATGGAGAAAAGTAGGGGCCCCAAAACAGAGCCTTGTGGGACTCCAACAGAAAGAGGGTGGGATGAGGAGGTAGTGTGGGAGTGGGAAACGCTAAATGTGCGATTGGAAAATATGAGTCAACCCAGGACAGGGCAAGGTCTTTGAAGCCAAGGGAAGAAAGAATCTGAAGTAGGAGGGAGTGATCGACTCTGTCAAAGGCAAAGGTAAGGTCTAGAAGGAGGAGGATGGAGAATTGTCTGTTAGCTTTGACTGTGAGTAAGTCGTTGGTAATTTTGGTTAGGGCAGTTTCGGTGGAGTGGTGAGGCCGGAAACCGGATTTTCAAGGAGACAGTTAGATGAGAGGTGGGAGGAAAGTTGAGCATGGACGTGTTGCTAAAGGAGTTTGAAAGCAAACGGGAGCAGCGATATGGAGCGGTAGCTTGTCCTAGCAGTCGGGTCAAGGTTTGGCTTTTTGTGGATGGGTGTGATGGTGGCATGTTTGAAAGCCGAGGGGAAGGTCCCGGAAGATAGTGATAGATTAAAGAGGTGGGTTAGGACTGGGATGAACATGTTAGTAAGGATGGGGAGGAGGTGGGAAGGGATGGGGTCAAGTGCAAAGGTGCTGAGGTGTTATTTGGATAGGAGACGAGTAAGCTCTCCTTCAGTGATGTTGGAGAGGGAGGTTATGGGTCTTATTATCTCTTCACTACTAACCCAGTGCTTGATGGCAGCTGATTTTTGACAAATCACAGTTTTCATCAACTCAATATATTAACCCAATTGCCATCACACCTTGGCAATCAGGATGAGCCAGGTAATATGCCAGATTTGGCACATCTAAGGTGATGCATCAAATTCTGGGGCAGCTGTGTACTGATATTTTATGGCTATGATGGACTGAAAACTATCGTTAGTCCAAGTCTGATAATCCAGTAAATGCAGAGATGAAGAGTGAACTATGCGAAACGGTGCGCCTGTCGTCTCCCTCCGCACCCTCTCCCTCCCTAGACACCTGTAACTTTGTTCCTCATATGGAATAAAGAGCTCTGCACTTAGATGAACTTTCTGGGGTGAGTGCCGTCATTTTTCTTCATAAACCAAGTCTGATAATAGAAGTCCACTGTTGTCTGATTTATTTGCACTAGCTATCAAAAATAGAGGGAATGCTGCACAGTTTTTTTCAATTCTTTATTTCTTTATTTAAGATGTGAGGTCCTCCTATTTTGCTAACCAGCCAATGTAAAGCTGACAGCTGTGAGCTGATATTATCAGAAAAGGAAGTCACATGCATATTAGCCCCTCTCCCAGTCTGTCTTCAGACCCCAGATTAAGACGTTACCTTGGCTGTGTCACGTGTTGACTGCTCTACAGCCTCTGTGAGCTGCTCTTTAGTATGAGTAGTTAAATGGTAGTTAACTTCCTTTTGTACTCCAAGAGTTAATGTCAGTTGTTGTGGCTCTTTAGTATTAGCTGCTGTGGCTCTGTATTATTAGTTGCTGTTGCTGTGTGTTTAAGGTGATGTGGTTTGACCTTTGCCCTAGCCTTTAAATAGTCTCATGACTCATCACCTGATGTTGCTGATAGAGTTTATTCTCTGGTTGACCGTGAGTTGTTTTGATGCTGTGTCCTTTTGCTGCTGAAGCCCTGAGGTTTCTGTTCTTTTTCCAGTCCCTGAGTGGAGGTGGGGGGGGAGGGATATTTGCCTAGGGCTGGTCAGGACCATTGCACATGTGGTGACCAAGAGTTCCTCACATTCAGAGATATTTCTGAGAACATGGACAACTGGGGACCGCCAGTCTAAGGGTAAGACTAGTTCCCCTGATGACCTTTCTCCTCACTGCCATTCTGCTACCTTACTCCCTCATCTCTAATGGTACCTTTACACGCCGCCACAACAGGATGCATACAACCCGCTACAGGCTACGATTGTAGCTTGTCGCGCCAATATCGCCCGTAGTAGCGGCGTCTGAAGACGGGACGACACAGCCGACTACAGATACCTCTGTATCCGTGCACTGCCCATAAACAGATGGCTACATCGCCGAGGGTAGTGAGCTGTATCGGCGTGTAAAGAAGCAACGGAAGGGAACTCGGGACAGCCTGCGATGTAGCTGCAATGTAGCTAAGGCGTGACCCAGGCTCTGTGTTACCGCGCCCCATGTGCGATCATTGGTGGAAGCTTGCATGACGATTGGTAGTCGCTGCATAGGGAGGCATATTTAAGGAGCTGACGAGTCACACTACACAATCGCTCGAGCGTGCTGTATTACTCAGCCTCCTGCGATGCCTGCCCAATCAGGATGTTATTGCTTCGTCCTATCAGCGTACGGACGGCTCGTAATCCACAACTGTGGCACGCCTATGTGCTGGCCCTGCTGCACCAGGTACGCCCATAGTAGCTGGTTATAGCGGTGTGTAAATGAGCTACAGCTGGCTACTTGCGACACCCGGTGATGTAGCTAGCTGTAGATGTAGCGTAGCGTAGCGCACCTTGTGGCGGCCGTGTAAAGAGGGTGCGTTTCCCGTTGGTAACCGTTCGGCCGTGCTCGTGCACGTGAAGTAGCCGTTGGTATTTATCCTGTTGTGGCGGCGTGTAAAGGTACCATAAAGGTACCTTCACACACAGCAATTTTGCTAGGCAATTTCACTGGCAATTTGCTGGTTGCAGTGAAATCATGGCACATTGTTCTATTTTGTTGCTGTGTACAAATGGAACAATGTGTCCATGATTTCACTGCAACCAGCAAATTGCCAGTGAATTTGCCTAGCAAAATTGCTCTGTGTGAAGGTACCTTAATAGTTTGCAAAAATATTTAGCATTTTTTGATATCTGTAGAGATCCTTGGCTTCCAAGAGGACTTGCCTTCCAGAATTCATTCAGGACTTCTGTGATTTCTTTCTGGGACTGGGTGTGATGTTCTTCCATTGCATAGCTCAAGCAATTATGCTATCGACTTTATACCGGAAGCTAAAATGACTAAACATGTTTAACTTTTCTCTTCCATAGAGGGAGACCTTGAAAGATATGCGAGTGAGAAGGTCGGGCACAATCGCACTGTAATCGCTAGACCTAACCTGCAGAGTGTGCGACTTCTGTCTCTGGCGGTGCACGTGTGCGAGTTCAAGAAGCGACACAATACCAGCTATTTTAGGTTAGGTGTCATTGATCCTCCTCTTTCTAGGCCGATTCCTGATCCATTTAATAATATTAGAAAAGATTCTTTATAGTAAAGCTCTTTATATATAAAACAATGTCTTTTAAAGTTCTACAGTGTACATTGGTTGTTGTGCAACATGTAAATTTGTTTTTAAGTTGTTTTTCACATATTGAGCACTGTGTATATACACCGTGGACTGGCGTGGGCGGCCCCTCCAGGTCTTTATTACCTCGGATGTGACGTCAGACGCCAGACTAGTGTGGTCCGTAGAAGGAAAAAAAAAAAAGCCACTTACAAATACCTTTGCATTTTGCAGGACGCCATTAGCTACCTCAGAGGCAACCCATACCTCTCAATACCGTGCTGAGAGGTATGGGTTGCCTCTGAGGTAGCTAATGGCGTCCTGCAAAATGCAAAGGTATTTTTAAGTGGCCTTTTTTTCCTTCTTATATATTATGTACCATTTCGGTGATTTTTGTGGTCCGTAGAAGCAGAGAGTCTCGCTGCGAAACGGGGAACCGTCACCGATTCTCAGCACTCCCTCCCTTCCCTGCTTGTCCGTGACGAGTCGCATGGAATAAAGTTCTTGAAGAGCCTTCCGTGGTGAGTTGCCGTGTTCTTTCTACCCATACAATATACCTTGAAAGAGTATATTCAAAGAGTCTGAATAAGGGGCTTTTATGGCCATCCACCTCTCTAATTTCCATGGTCTTGTTTTTTTGCTAAAAAGAAAGATAGAGGTCTCTGTACGTGTTTGGATTTTGAGAGATCAATAAAATTATGGTTTACCATTCTTACATTTTTGTACCTGACTCTTAAACCAATCATGTGGAGCTAAAGGTTTTCCAACGCTGAATTGAGAAGTCAAAGTGTTGAATGGAAAACCACATTCTATATGCCCGAAGGTCATTTTGAAAATATGGTAATGCAGTTTGGGTTACCCAATGCTCCAGCAGTCTTTCAAACTTTCTAATCTAAAAATAGAGAACTCAATCATATTGTATCCTCTAACGGACTAGTCACAGTAACTTATATAGCAGGTGGTACTTGCTAGTGCAGTATTTATTCATGTGATACCAACAGTTGTACAGTGAAGGCCAAAATAAAGGTATCAAGGGAGACAGACAGAGACGGCCGTTCCCAACATCCAGCAACATAGGTACATATAAAAGTACAGAGTGCATGGGGTTAAGTCCACATAGATAATGGTACAATTGGATATGCGTTACAATAAAATACAAGTATACAGCCATATACAGTAATTAATGATAAACCCATATACTCCACCTAGTACCTAAGGTGCATATTGAACCATCTCCCCAACCCACTCACCCATAATCAATTAGAGGTCGGTACACTGTAAATCAATGTCTGGGGTGCAGACTCTGACACGTGTTTCGTGATACTTTTCCCAAGGGGCTGTGGAGGGTAGTGCAAAAACAGTGCTTTAAATAGGGTCCCAATTACATTATACCCTGATCCTGGTGTGCAACTGGGACCAGCACGGCCATGGTGGTGCAGACAGCGTCACTTTTGGAAGCAAACTTCCGGTGACGTCACTTCGCCGGAAGTGATGTGTCTATGCCCACTGCACATGTGCGGGACGAATCCACCATTTTGGATGAGGGCAAAAGTGAGGGTACAAAGGAAAAACTGGACCCAGCTGAAATACAAGAATTGGAACACCAAAAATACACTTTTTTTTTTTAGCAAAATGGTTCATGTGGTCTCACTTTAAAAGTTGCCAACTGCTTGGAGCTTAGCAACTTTGTTCATTTCTCATATTGTTAAATTTCATGGCATTCCAAAAAAATATCAACAGCTTTCATATGACGATGCAGTTTCATTCCTATAAAATGCAGCACACAAACACATAACAATGACCTCTCTGAAGGCAGGCTGGGACTTCTACAGTATGTAATAATGGATAAGTCAAGAATAGAAAAGTAACAGCCAACCCCTTTAACTCTTACCTGTCACCTAATGGCAGAACATAAATATATCACACTGTACAAAGAGAAACATTTCCATTTGTTGACATTCTCATGTGCATTACCTGCATAGGGAAATATTAACACAGTGCAAACATATTGAGGTAGCTGACAGCTCGGATACATTTTAAAGGCACATTTACAACAATTTTGGATCATTACATAAATACAACTCCCACACCTAATATATTTAACCTGTCAGAAGAAAAGTTAGTTTGTAAAATTAAATCAAAGTTAATACCTGGGTTACTTGATATATCAACAAAATAATATTGCAACTGCTAAAATAAAAAGAGCCTCAAAAGTTTCAGCCATGATAGTTCCCAATATTAATACCCTGTTGTACATGATAAAAAAAACCCATCAAATAAGGCCAATTGCACGCATCTGGGTTTCTCAGACCAAGCACAAAACACAATGCACAAATACTTGCATTCCGTTTTGATACGGTGGAAAACGCGTCAGACCACATCCAGTTTTTTTGTGAAACCGGATGCAACCACACCGTCATTATGCTGGATTTGAGTGACATAATAACCCTGGTGACATGGTCACAGCTGACCTATGTCACCAATGGTAATTGTCGGAAAAGAGTAAGGTTGAGCACACCAGTATTAGGCTAGGGCCACACTTAAGAGGTCACCCACGTTAGACGGATGACGTTACAACTGAGCCCAGCCTGCTGTAACACTGACCGCTAACGTCGGGTGATTCCTATAAATGCTGGTCCATAGTAACCCGCTGTTTACTATGGATACAGCTTCACAGGAAGCCCCAGGCAGTGCGCTTTTGCAGAGCGCACAGGGAAACGTTGCTGACAACGTTTTCCTGTGCGTCCTGGATAAGCGCACTGCCTGGGGCTTCCTGTGAAGCTGTATCCATAGTAAACAGCGGGTTACTATGGACCAGCGTTTACAGGAATCACCCGACGTTAGCGGTCAGCGTTACAGCAGGCTGGGCTCGGATGTAACTTCATCTGTCTAACGTGGGTGACCTCTTAAGTGTGGCCCTAGCCTTACAGGTGCTCAAGGGTAAAAAGCATAAGCTATTTAGATTGTAACCCCGTCACACTAAAAATGCAAGGTGAGTCAATGTTCTGATGCAAAAACATTCTTTTTAATTGAATACAACCCGATGATCGTTTCAACCTTTACTATTTTTATCAGGGATGGATCTATAACGGTATAAACAATCACATATAAAAAAGTAGAATATAAATACAAAGACCATATACAAAAAAGGCATCATGTCACAAATGTCTTGTTTACAAGAAAAAAGAAAAATCAGTGTTGCCAAATATGCAAAATAATAAGGGATGAGCGAGTCCTAAATTACTCGGAATCGCTAGACTCTAACGAGTCCGAGTCTGGGACTCACTACTCGTTACGAGTCTAGCGAGTCCAATGTAAATGAATGGGGAAGCGAGTAATAGCGAATAATTCGTCTGTTCCTGGACCCCATTAAGAGATAAGAGGTCTGGCAGCAGAGGAACAACCTGCAATCCCCTAATACATTGCTTTGCGGGCAGTAGTAAAAAAGCGTTAACCCTAAGTTCCAAACGGATTTCACAGGATTGTCCCGTTCCTGTTCAATCCGGTCCCATAGACAGCCATGTGAAATCTAACCGGATTAATCCTAAAATGCTGGTCTGGCTCTTCACATTTTACATAGCTAACAAGCTAGGCTGTCTCGTAACAATAACATGTTCTATATTCAGTGAGTACCGAATACAGAATACAGTAGAAGACTTTCTCATCCTACTCGCTATTCGCTAATGACAGCGAGTGTCCGGTGACCGGTCTTGTATAGTACAGGATTCCGGCTCCAAAGACCCATATTCGGTTAGAGCCTGAACGGATAGAGCCTGACCGTTTAGCTACCATTCATTAAAAACAGAGATAACCGGATTATGACGGTAAATGACGGTCACGCTCAATTCGGTTCAGTGTAACTTTGTCTATGGGAGCGGAATGTGACGGACAGTGCAAAACCATCAAAAACCGGTTTCATTTTACAACGAACGCCTTTTTATAACCGGCTGATATACAATAAAATAGGGTATTGCAGGTTTTCCTATGCTATCAGACCTCTTTATAGGGTCCAGCAGCAGAGGAATTGCATTTCCCTATATTTACATTGGACTCGTTACTGTGCGTGTAATCGCTAAAAGACTCGCAGAGGGGGGACGTGTCCAGCTGTTGATGGCGCTGGTCGCACATTGAAAGAGCTCCGGCAACCGACCCGTTCTACGACGATCAAACGGCGTCCTAGCTGCTCGGATCCACGCTGAACCGAACAAACCACCTCTCCTAACACTGCTGCCTCCGGTGAGATGTCGAAGAGAGCGTCTAAACGGCCCCCAGCTGGGAATCGGCTCACAGACTACTTCTCCCCCGACTCACCACGAGCCACCCTCCCTAAGATGGCGCCGGCTACCGAACGCCTCTCCCTGGACTCCAGACCTTCGGCCAGTCCAGGCCCAAACACCCGAGGCAAATCGAAACAGCCTACGTCTGATGACGACGCCCCGGTAACTCAGGGAATGTTGAAGGCGCTTCTGGGATCCTTCCGGGACTCCATGATGACCGAAATAGCAGCACTCTTGGGCTCCGTTAGAGAGGAGGTGAGAGCGATCGCGGAACGCACGGATCATTTGGAGGGAAAGATGGGAGAGATCGCGAAGGCGCACAACAATTTGGCCGACGATTATGCGACTATAGACAAGGAAATTAGCTCCATCAACAATGTCTTGCACCATCTCGAAGACAAACTAAGGTGTAATAACTTTAAGCTCCGAGGCGTCACTGAGGCTGGAGAGGCGGAGAGCCCTGCAGCACTTGCGAAGGACTTCCTATTGACGGCTATCTCTAATCTCCCCCCGGCTCATCTGGAGATTGAGTCAGCCTTCCGGATCCCCAAACCACGAGGCCTCCCAGCGGGGACACCCAGAGACATCCTAGTCCGTATGCATCGCACCGGGGTTGCAGACCAGCTCCTCCGCAGGATGCGGTAGGGTCCCCCTATACGAGGCCCCTACGCCCGTGTGGCGGTGTATCAGAACCTGTCCCCTGGGACCCTAGCCCGAAGGAGGGAGTTTGCCTCCAGCTGCGGGATCCTCCGTGACAGAGGCATCCCTTACACCTGGGGTTCGCCGGTATCCCTGAACTTTCGATTTGACGGCAGACGACACTCATTCGCCTCACCAATGTTTCTACGGAAAACACTACGATCATGGCACCTGTTCCCTGCTGCCTCGCCAGGGAGAGGGGAAGGCGCCAGGCCCCCTCCACTAGAGGATTTACCAGATGAGCAAGCGGCTCCAGGAGACAACAATGCTGTGTGAATCCACAGAGCAGACAAGAACTTTTAAAGTTCGGGACTATTGCGGCGGACTTGGGCCGGTTGCTATGACCTCCGCTCGTTTGGACTTTTCCACCGGTTAGTGTTACTTTAATCGGTGTGTATTGGGGACTGGGGACCTATGTTCCGGCTGAGCCGGTCCTTCGCCTCCTCTCCCTACCCCCGCTTAGAATCTGCGCAGACCACTGTCTGTATTGCAGATCTGTCCACTAATTCGTGTGATTTACTGTTATTTACATAATGTTACTACCCTTTGACTTTCTCCTTTCTTGGATCTCTAAACTCTTTCCTAGATCTCCCACCTCTTCTTCACCCCTCCCCCCCTTCTTCCCTGCCCTCTCTTTCGCGCCCTTTCTTCCCGCCTTTCCCTCCCTTCCTTCTTCTTCTCCCTCGCCCTCTACCCCTCCCCTTCCTCTCCGAAGAGGTCCTATCTCCTTCCTTGCCGGCTTCCGCCCACGCGTCACCAGCGCCCCCGCCATGTCTTGTAAAATTGTTTCATTGAATGTACGAGGACTAAACTCGCCGGCCAAGCGCTCCTTCCTATGGAGGGAGGCTA
Source organism: Allobates femoralis (assembly GCA_033576535.1). Classification (NCBI taxonomy): domain Eukaryota; kingdom Metazoa; phylum Chordata; class Amphibia; order Anura; family Aromobatidae; genus Allobates; species Allobates femoralis. Next base: position 73,780,427 of record JARQOC010000001.1, on the reverse strand, counting down.
AGCGGCAAAGCGCAGACATACTATGTCTCAAGGAGACGCATCTCCTGGCGACAGACAACGTCAGCCTGAAACACACACAGTACCCTCATGCCTTCCACGCTAATGCGATGCAAAAAAAGGTGGGAGTCTCCATCTTGGTGAAGCACACTGTGCAGTTCACCCTCCGTTCTGTCTACACAGACCCGGGAGGCAGATACGTGATCTTGCGCTGCGACATAGGCGAAGCACTTTACACCATAGTTACAGCGTATGCACCTAACACAGGGCAATTGAAATTCGCGAGAGCGCTCCTGACACGTCTGGAGATGGAGGACGCAAACAGGTTGATAATCTGTGGGGATTTCAATGCGGTGATGGAACAGCGCATGGACGTTTCGTCTGCGCAGACCAGGAGAGGAGTTGGAATGGGCGACCTTTGTCGGGAGCGCCGCCTCCACGACGTCTGGAGGTACCACATCACGGAGGAGAGGGACTTCTCGTTCTTCTCATCTGTGCACAAAACATACTCCAGGATTGATTTTTTCCTGGTCAACGACCGGGCCCTGGAGCATTGTGGGTCCTCGGGGATTGGACTGATCTCCTGGTCGGACCACGCCCCGATAGACCTGGTGGTAAATCTGGGGTCGGGGGGTGGCGCTCCCCGACGATGGAGACTAAACGCGGGCTTACTCGCGGACAACGCAGTAGCGGAGTCCGTCGCAGACGCGATCTCCTCTTACTTTCGCATCAACGACGACTCGGAGATCGCGGACGACACGTTGTGGTATGCCCACAAAGCGGTCCTCCGCGGACTCCTTCTCCAAAAGGCCTCTCAGGCCAAAAAACGTAGGGAACGCCTGATGGAAGGCTGGCTCTCTGATTTGCACAGATTAGAGGATCTCCATAAAAAGTCGCCCTCCCAACACCTCCTGACCCAAATCCGCTCCATCAGGACCCAGTTGCGCTCTCATTTGCTTTACCTGCATGAAATTAGCCTACGAAAAATGCGAACAAAATACTACGAATCCGGGGACAAAGCCGGGAAACTGCTTGCGAACAGACTTCGACGCAAGGTAGCCCGTTCGGCGATCTCGGCACTACGAGATGCTCGGGGCACACTGGTTAGGCACCCGGGGGAGATAGTGGAGGTTTTTGCGTCCTACTATGAGGGTTTATACAACCTGAGAGATGATCCCTCGACTCCTCAGCCCACGTTGGAGGCGATCTCTGATTTCTTGGGCAGACTGCACCTCCCCTCGCTCCCTTTGGAGGCCTTGGAGGCATTAAACAGGCCTTTTTCGCTTGCGGAAGTGGAGGGGGTGGCAAGGGCAGCTAAGGGGGGCTCGGCCCCCGGACCGGACGGGTTCGTTAACGAATACTACAGCATGTTCGGCGACATCCTATCCCCGTACTTGCTACGTCTCTTCAACAAGTGGCAGTCGATGGGCTCCATTCCCAGCTCTGCGCTGGAAGCCACGATAACCACTATACCTAAGCTGGGGAAGGATCTCGATCGACCTGAAAACTTTCGCCCTATCTCCCTTCTCAACACCGACCTTAAATTGTATGCCAAGCTGATTACTAACCGACTTGGAGATGCAGTTTCGCTCCTGGTCGACTTCGACCAAGTGGGGTTCGTACGAAGTCGCCAAGCCATGGATGGCACAAGGAGGATGCTCGACCTGATAGAGGTGGAAGAAAAAAGGGGGGTCCCCACTGTATTCCTGTCTCTTGATGCCGAGAAGGCATTTGACAGGGTACATTGGGGATACCTCCGGGAGGTACTTTCCGCTTTCGGGTTTTCGGGCCCTATCATGTCGGCCATCCTCAGCCTATATTCCAACCCATGTGCCAGGGTTCTTGCATTTGGACAGGTCTCCAGAACTTTCCGCATTACGAATGGCACCCGGCAAGGCTGCCCCCTCTCGCCCCTGGTGTTTGCCCTCCTCATGGAACCCCTGGCGATGTCATTACGATCTGACCCAGGGATCTCTGGGATTGTGGTGGGCTCCAGGAAGCATGTGGTGGGGTTGTATGCCGACGATGTCATAGTGATGACGGAAAACCCTTCCTCCTCCCTCCCAGTTGTATTGGAAAAGCTTGACCACTTCGCAGGTATCTCCTACTACAAATTGAATATTTCCAAATCGGAGCTCCTACCTCTTGGTGTTGGGAGGGAAGAAACGACGCGATTGTCAGGAACATTCCCCTTCCGATGGACACCCACAGGGATCAAGTATCTGGGGATTATTTTAAGCTCCTCTACGACGGTAGCCCTACAAAACATCACGCACATCCTTGGTGACCTGTCCCGGGCGTTGGAAAGCTTTCCGCTATCCTCAATGTCGCTCATGGCTAGGATCCAGGCTGTGCGGATGATGTGGTTGCCAAAAATCCTCTACATGTTTCGTTGTGTCCCGATTCGTTACCCGTCCGGGTCGGTGGCGCGACTTCAGGCGCTCATCAGTAGATGTGTGTGGGCTAACAAACCGGCGAGAATTAAAAAATCGGCCATGTGCAAACACCTAACAAACGGGGGTATGGGAGTCCCCGACGTAGAAAGATATCGGAGAGCGACGATTTTGGAGGCGGCTGGGGGATGGTGGAGGGATACAATTTCCCAGGGATGGAGGCAGCTCGAGGAGGCGATGGTTGAGAAGGGCTCTATCCGGAGCCTCATTGTGGCGAGGACTGCGGGAGTGGTCTCCCGATTGGGATACCGGGTACCGTCACCGAGCTTCTCCAGGTGTTGGGAGCTTTGAGGGGGGAGTGGACCAAGATCCCCACGGAGGCTTTTCCTCTGGGGGCTCTCAAGTGGTTCATCCCCTCCTTGAACCTCTCCCCCTGGAGTGGCGGCCCGCAGACCTTGGGGGACATCATGGCCGGCCCTCGCCTCATGTCCTGGGAGGACTTTACCGTGAGCTTCCCAGCCCTCCGGAACACATTCCTATTGTTCCTGCAGGTGCAACATTTGATCCGTTCTTCGGAATTTGGACATAACCTGACCCCTCCAAGAGCCCCCTCGGCCCTGCGACGCAGTCTATCTGACGACCCGCCCCCGAAAAGGGGACTCGCGCAGCTTTACGCGGATCTCGCAGAATTTGAGTCCTCCCCCATCCCTGCACATGTCAGGGCCTGGGAAGAAGAGCTGTGCTTCACGGCGACCTCAGAGGACTGGGAGAACTCCATTCATTGCGTTCTGGAAGCGTCGCGTTGCCTCAACCATGTCGAACTAACCAAGAAAATTCACCTTCGTTGGCACTCCTCCCCAGTGAGGCTAGCGAAGTTCACCAAAAACGCCTCTCCCCTATGTTGGAGACAGTGCGGTCAAACCGGTACTCTCTCCCACATGTGGTGGGACTGCCCAAAGATACGTCAGTTCTGGCTCTCCACGGCCTCCCTGTTGACGACGGTGACTGAGACCTCGATCCCACTTGAGCCCCAGGTTGCAGTACTACACCTGGGCATCACGCCTTTCCCCCCAGTGATCCGTAGACTGATGACCTATGTCCTGACGGCTGCCAGGCTATGCGTGGCGTCCAAATGGAAAGACCCACTTCCACCAACAATGAAAGATCTAACAAACAAAATCAATGTAATCTTTACACACGAATATTATCTGGCCTTGGAGCGGGGGGCAAGGAGATATGTCACAGAGGCATGGGACCTTTGGGCCCGTCACCCTCTGGCGCTGCGGCTACCATGCTAAGCTAAATCATCCGTGCATCCGGACCTCTGGTATGGAGATGAAGGGAATGCAGCCGGTACTCACTGCCTCCTCACCTCCCTCCCCAACCTCCCTTTCCCATATCCCCCCCCTTCTTCCCCAGTCCTCCCCCTCCCTGACCTAAGGCTCTTCTCCTTTTTTCTCTTTTCACTCTAACCTTTACTCTTGCCCTGATGATGTCACGCCTCTAAGTGGCAAAGATCATAGTGGCGGTGGTGCCGCTTGGGAAGGACGGATGAAGACAAACTCATGGACTCCTATCACCCCTCTTCACCACTATGGGGACGAACCTGCTCAAGCTCTAAAAATGACCACCGGCACATGAGTCAGCAGAACGACTGAACTTGACCGTACTCACCACTAAACACGGTCACTTCGGCGGCTCCTCAATCTAGCTTGTCCCAAAAAAACTGCGCCCCAGCAACTCAGACTCTTATACATTAAAACAGCTCGTCGCACGGGTGTAACCCTTCACATTTATACCGTGCCTGCGGTGCCGTGCCTCCGTGATGCCATTCTCAACTCAACTTATACTTGTACCCCCGTTCTTCCCCCACTTAATAGCCTCATCCTTGGTTTCTTTCTTTCTGTATTATTGTTGTACATGTTTCATTTGTCCATGTAAAGAAATTTACCCAATAAAAACCAAATGATGAAAAAAAGACTCGCAGAGTAACGAGTCCAGCGAGTACCCGACTATTCGCCGAATAGCGAGTAGTAACGCGTAGACTCGCTCATCCCTAAAAATAATATATAGGGCAGTTCTATAATCTTTACCTCTAAGTTTAGAAGGTGGCTGAGCACATTGATGCTGAGAGTGCTTGGATGGAAGAGAATGTGCGGTAAGGAAAAGGGACTAGTGTCATTATGAATGTCAACTTAAGGGGATAAATCATTAAGGTTGTATTCAATTGTATGTGTGTAAAAGAAATTCTAATAATGCAATATGTGCAAAAAGTACCTGAACCTGTATGCCCATGTGGAGACAAGTATAGAGCTGGAGGGGGTCCAGACAGCAATCTATGGTGGTAAATCGTAAGTGACATAGTTATGTAATAGCCATAGTCATGAGTCACCTATAATAGATGTAAACAGTCACTTGGTATTATGAATCCCTAGGACAGCCTGTCAGGGCTTTATCATATGTCATGTGTCAACTGACTGGCTGAAAGTAACCATTGTAATTGTTACAGCAGACTACAGACAAACAGATAGATAGACTGACAGACAGATATAGATAGAGCTTTTCAGTCTCCCGCATTCTCACTGCTTGCTTACGGGACCTCCCATTAACTTCATGAATATTCACTGCACTGACCGGCAATGGCCAATCACAGAGGCCCACTCTGTGAAAGCGTCTGTGATTGGCTGTTGCACTCAGACTGCACTCTCACAATTTGTATGTAAGAATTATAACGGGTAACTCAAGAGTCTTTTTTACGTGGAGCAAAGACACAACAAAACACAGATTGTATGCAACAAAGTCTATATTATAACAATGGGTGATTCACAAGTGCAAAGGAAAACTCAAAGTCCATAAACACATAGTGTAGATATTGAATTAAATTTTAACGAAAAGTCTGTTAAAAACCATAGAAGAAAATGCAATCCACGGAGCAGTCTATAAAGTGTAGTTTACATGGAGATGATGCAAAAAGAAAGTCTGTGTCGAGTCAATGTTACACATTAAATCATCCAGGAAGTCTTATTAAAGTCCAGAAACAGATGCAGAGCAAATTACCAGAAGTCCAGAACTGTCTCGTACCCTGCATCTATTTAAACATAGGAAGAGACAGAGCAGGAACCAGCTTACATGGCAGCAAAAGCAGGAGAAGCAAGAGCCACAGAGGGAGAAGCACGAGCAGCCAGAGCAGACGGAATACTATTAACAGGTGTAGGTAGACGAACCTCTGAAGTGCAGCAATAAGGAGATTTAGGGTGCGTTTACACACTGCGTATATGCTGCGTATTTTTACATGAGTGCTATTGCAGTTTTTGTAGCCAAAACCAGGAGTGGAACAATGAGAGAAAAGTCTAATAGAAACAAGAGCTCCACTTCTGTATTTAATCACCCACTGCTGGTTTTAATCAGCCACTCCTGGTTTTGGCTATAAACACTGCAAGAGCGCTCGCGTAAAAATATGCAGCAAGTACACAGTGTGTGAACGCACCCTCGCACAGGTTTGCAGGAGTAGACAGAGAACCAGAGAAGCCAACAGGAACAAGAAACAGGTAGAATACTCTAGCACTGACTAGAGGCTGGGGTGTGGATAATAAAGGCAGGAAGACAATGAGCACATGAGGCAAAGGACTCCATCTTGAAAGAAGGCAAGAATACCCAAAAGGTAATCAAAATATTCAGGCTCCTGTCATTGTACTAGTGTCTGTGCTTGGTTGCCATACACATTAGTGTATGGCAACCAACCTGCCCTTATAGTGTGTAAAATAAATAAATAATGGAAAAAATGCATAGGGTTCCGCAGTATTTTTCATTCTCAGCCAGATAAAGCGGACAGCTGCAGGCTGCCAGCCTCAGATCTTTAGCTTTACCTTGGCTGATGAAAAAAATGTGTGAGCTTCACCCTATTTTTAATTGCCAGCCAAGGTAAAACTAGGCAGCTTGGGGCTGGTATTCTCAGTGTGCTGGGGCCATAGTTATTGGGGCCTCCCCCACTTTCATTGGAAGCGCAAATTCCTGGCTTTTTACCCTGCTATTCCCAATGCACTGGTGCGGTGACATCAGGGTTATAGAAGGCATTAATGACAGCTGAATATTGGCAGCTCGTCATTAGGCCCTGGATTGGTAATGTCAGACATCTTCTGATACCCACTAATTTCCAGTTCTGTAAGTGAATAGTTATTAAAAACACACAGAGAAAATTCCTTTATTAGAAATAAAACACACTGAGAAACCTCATTTACCCATTTATTAAAGTCCCAACATCATATTCTCTGACGATAATCTACCACAAGGTCCCAAGTCGCAATCTCAGCTCTGCTACATCGGAACTCATGCAGAAGGAGAAATCATCCTATCAGCGTGAGCTCTGAAGAAACAATGATAGCCCTGAGAGCTCAGGCCTCATCAGCGGTAAGCTGGCGCGATTACCATGGTAATGATGCGTGATAAATGAATGGTAAACTGCATTTGCATTTTCCTGTTACCACAAGGACATATTATCAAGCCCTTCTCTGCCTTCCCACTACCCAGAGACTCCAGGCTTCAAAACCCTAACCATGACAAACAAAGTCATCCACAACCTATCTCCTTTGTACATCTGTGACATGGTCTCCCAGTACCTACATATACACAACCTGTGATCCTCTCAAGATGTTCTTCTCTACTCCTTTTTTATCTCTTCTTCCCATAACCACATACAAGATTTCTCTCGTGCTTCCCCCATACTCTGGAACTCTCTACCCCAACACATTAGATTCTTGTCTTCTGTGGAAACCTTCAAAAGGAACTTGAAGACCCACCTCTTCCAACAAGCCTACCACCTGCAGTGTGCCTCAGTCCACTATACCACCGCACAATCAGCTCTACCCTCTCCTAGTATATCCTAACTCATCACTTGCAGACTGTGAGCCCTCATGGGCAGGGTCCTCTCTTCTACTGTATCCTCACCCATCCCTTGTAGATTGTGAGCCTTCGTGGGCAGGGTCCTCTCTCCTCCTGCACCTGTGTGTGCCTTATATTGCTCATACAGTATATATTGTACTTGTCGATATATGTCCCTTTTCACATGTGAAGCGCCATATAATAAATGTCACTATAATAATAATAAATAATAATAATAATAATTGTATGACTCTGCAGGATTAAAATGTACTTGGGATAACTATGACATTACACCTTGGCACATGCACTTTGTTTAATTGTAAGCGTAAGATTTTACTTTGCAGTACCCATATATATTTCCATTGAATGGTTGATGCAATATAGGACTTTCATGCCTGTGCTTTGTGGTAGGCTTTCCACCATTTTTTCTTGTGGATGAATTTTATTATACCGTATATACTCGTGTATAAGCCTAGTTTTTCAGCCCAAAAATTGGGCTGAAAAGTCCCCCCCTCGGCTTATACACGGGTCAATACGGTACATGGTGTGGTGGGGGCTGTGTCCAGGGCTGGGGAGGCTGGAGGAGGTGGGGGGAGGCTGCTGTATGAGCGCCCCGTCACGTGGGGCCGCTCATTATATATGCACTGCTTCCCCCTGTCAATCAGCGGCAGGGGGAAGCAGTGCATATCTAAATATATGGCCCCCAAATGCTGTCACTCGCATCCTCCGTTTTAAGGCCCCCCCTGCTGCTTAATTTACCATCCCTGGTCTTCTGCACCGCGCCGGTCTTCCATGCTCCGTCCTCCATGCTCCCATCCTCGGCAGCATCCGGGGTCTGCACCGGCCGGTCGCATGACGTCATCGTTACTGTGACGGCCGGACCCCGGATGCAGCCGAGGATGGGAGCATGGAGGACGGAGCACGGAAGACCGGCGCGGTGCAGAAGACCACTGGGGCTGCTGTATACCACTGGGCTGCTGTGTACCACTGGGCTGCTGTATACCACTGGGGCTGATGTATACCACACCACTAGGGCTGCTGTATACCACTGGGGCTGCTGTATACCACTGGGCTGCTGTATACCACTGGGCTGCTGTATAACCAGGGGCTGCTGTATATACTGCTGGGGCCTGTATACCACTGGGCCTGTATACCACTGCTGTATACCACTGGGGCTGCTGTATATACTGCTGGGGCCCGTGTACCACTGCTGTATACTACTGGGGCTGCTGTATATACTGCTGGGGCCTGTATATACCACTGAAAGGCTGCTGTAATACTGTGGGGCCTGTATAATCACTGGGGAGGCTGCTGTAAGCACTGGGCTGCTGTATATACTGCTGGGGCCTGTATATACCACTCGGGAGGCTGCTGTAATACTGCTGGGGCCTGTATATACCACTGGGGAGGCTGCTGTATACTACCACTGGGGAGGCCTGTATACCACTGGGGGGCCTGTATACCACACTGCTGGGGGCTGTATACCTGTGCTGGGGTCCACCCTCGGCTTATACACGAGTCAATATGTTTTCCCAGGTTTTGGGGGCAAAAGTAGGGGTGTCGGCTTATACACGGGTCGGCTTATACACGAGTATATACGGTACATATTATCCGTCCATACTATTTTGATGTAATGAATATTTAAATTGTTAATAAAAGCAACTGTTATTTATGACCACGATTCCATGCTTTTTCTCCATTGTTTGCTATCCTGAGGCCATCAATCATCAATATTGATTTTGAGAAAATCACTTTACTCCTATTGGTGTTGTGTTTCTTAACACGCTGCAGTCAATTTCCATTTCTTCATATTCATTTTTTCTCCTCTTCTTCCAAGAGCCATAACTTTTTTATTTTTTGTCCACATAAACATATTTTGTGACCACTGATGTTTTCTCACACTAAGGCTAGGGTCACATTAATGCTAAATGGGAATTGTGTTTAAAACATAGGTTTTGGCAGCATAAACGCGGCGCTAACGCCATGTTAACGCTGCCAATGTTGCCCTATGGAGACGCGGCCCGTAGTGCGGCTCCAACACCTGCACCTGATTAAAATCTCACGTTACTTCCTAACGCAAGAAAAAAACGTTGTTGAAAGCGTCTTTTCTCACATTAGAAAATAACGCAAGATTTCACTCAGATGGTCATGTTGGAGCCACCCAATGGGCCGCGTCTCCATAGGCTAACATTGGCAGCGTTAATGCGGCGCCGCAATGGCGGTAGCACCGCTTTTATGCTGCTAAAGTCTAAGTTTTTAACGCAAGCCCTGAAGACCGTTAATGTGACCCTAGCCTAATAGACTTGAATATGTGAGTCATATCCGATTTCATAGGCAATGCAGCATGCTACACAGACAGAGACTGTCAGTGAAAACAATCAATCTTTTGCACTTACCCATTGAATAACATAGATCAATTTGCTATCGAATACAAAATCTGATAGCACACATCACATTTTACAGCGGTGTGAACAAGCCCTAACACACAGCCATTGCCTGGTGGGTACGGGCAAGCAAACCACATGAATCCACTCCATGCAACTGCTACTGTCTTGTATTGTCCATGACAATCCGAAGTCGGTAAGGTCTTAAAAAACAACATCAAAAGCCTATTGCCTCTGTTGGTCACTTGGACCCTTGTATACAGATTGTTTTGAGTGGGAATAGTCCAAATAACTATATTTTCCAGGATAGCTTGTACAGGGCATCATATTACTAACTTGGCATTATTCGCAGCATATGCAAACAAAACCCATAAAGCTGGAAATAGGTCAAGCTAATTGACTCTCAAGATAAATGTATTGTGTTAAAAGGAACATTTCCTCGGTTTCACTTTTTCCTCTTATTCAAATATGCAATACAGCATATCATCATGAACAATAGTCTTATTACTAGAGATGAGCGAATACATTTAAGCGGAATAATTTTATAAATATTGCCAAGCTGGAGATTTTTTTGTAATTGGCTTCAGCATAGATTCTGCAAAATTGAGATCACTGACCGCCATTTTTCTGAAGCATAAAGGGCCATCAAAAGGTTAAAAAGAAATTCTATACTCATCTCACTGCTCAGATGAAGTGAGCAATATGGTAAACATAAGGATTTTTTATTTTTTACGTATTATGTTCATTATGCTCTGAGGCCAGGAGAGACCCCACATCATAAAAAGTTATTACATTTGCTTAGAATTACCTTTACCGTGAAACAAATTTCATGGGGAAAAATATTACTCAAACAGATGAATTTGAATTTTGCATCGAGCTGGTCAACTGTACTTTTCAGGTCAGGGTTACACGAGCATGTGGCATCTGATGCAAAAGCATTGGATGCGATATGCTATTGACACTTGACTTAAACTCTGCTGCGAGAGTGAGCCTAGGGTTAGTCTACTGTGGTCCGATTCACTCACATGCGAGAATCAGAGCAAAGGTGATGAGTGGAAGGAGAAATTAATTTTCATCTTTTCCATTGCCTGACTCAGCTCATATCAAACTGCATTTATCTCAAAGACCCACTGGACGAAGCCATTTGGCGAAACGCGTGTTACTTCTTGTCCTCCTAGGGACACCATCTTTATCATACCCCCTGGTGTTCTGGACATTTTTTACCCTATTCCTTTTGACAATCTGGCACCTATCATTATCATTGCACAAGTGTCATGTAAATATGCTGCTGAACTTATTTATATTCCTACTATGTCTGGTATTCAGTATTCATACTGTATGCAGCAGGATAACCACTTTTGTGTCTGCTTAGGACTTTGTTTCAGTCCTATACATCTGGAGATTTAAATCACTATCTAGCTATTCATTATTTGTTTAGCTTTGTTTATGCATGGACAATTTTATTGTTAAGCAAGCAGTATTTTTTGGTGCTTTTCCAAAAACGCATGCGTTTTTATAACATGGGGACCTATTGGAAACGCATGCGTTTTTGAAAGTGTCAAAATGGACATGCGTTTTTGCATGCATTTTTGCATGCGTTTTAAAACAAGGGGCTTTTTAAGGGGGCCCCCACACCTAACAGCAAAAACGCAGGCAAAAACACAGGTGCCCCAAAAACATCTAAAAAAACGCATGGCATATGAGACCCTAGCCTTAGCCAGTGGATAGAAAAATATTGGAATCTGAGAGTCCTCAGTGGTTGATACCTTTTAATGGCCAACTGAAAAGATGGTAACTAAAGCAAGCTTTCGGGACACCTAGGCCCCTTCGTCAGGCAGATAATGACACAAATTCTGAAGACACACATGTATACATAAGCAAAAGAAAAAAAAAAGAAAAGAAAAAAAGAAACAGTGTTAGGGCCCTTTCACATCAGCGTTTGTTTAAATCGCGGCAGATGCGGTGAAAAAAACGCATCTGCCGCGATTACCGCATACCGGCTGCACTTGCGGTACGGTTGCGGCAAGCCCCATACAATGTATAGGCGGGCTTGCGGCAGGTGCAGCAAGTGTGGTTTTGGCACTTGCGGTAGGTGCGGCCGCGAAAAAAAACGCGGTCAGCCACGGTTTTTTCGCGGCCGCACCTGCCGCAAGTGCCAAAACCGCACTTGCCGCACCTGCCACAAGCCCGCCTATACAGTGTATGGGGCTTGCCGCAACCGTGCCGCAAGTGCAGCCGGTATGCGGTAATCGTGGCAGATGCGTTTTTTTCACAGCATCTGCCGCGATTTAAAAAAACGCTAGTGTGAAAGCACCTTAAGATGCTGTAGTAAATACGACAGGTGACGTAAAGCAGAGTCAATCTAGGGAGGGGAACAGCTGAGCTGGGAGGTACATTTTCTAAGATAAGCGGAACAGTTTGTATTATTGTTATGTGGTTAGGGGCCTGTGGAGACCTGAAAATACTTCAGTGAGTTGTGGTAAGTCATAAATCGAAGCGAGAGAGTTCATATGAGAAGAGTCAAAAGTTTATTGTCCTCTAAATGGAGTCTGTTGGAGATGTGATAAGAAAAACAATAACAATAACAAGGAAAAGATATTACATAGACTGCGCACCAATTCAGGACTCAATACAAACAAAACAAAGACAAATCCTGACAACTTAGACAACTACTCCTGTCAGAAAGCTTCTAATTGTGTCAACAGCCTTTCCGATTAAAAACCATCAAAGTGGAACTTGTTGTGCTTTCTAGGGGACTCTCATTTTGTCCTACTAAAGCTCTGGATAAAATTGAACTGCGCAGTGACATGGAGGATTACTTCAGGAGACTACGCCTAAGAGAATTTTACCATGACAAAGAGGATTCTAAACCCAACTGGGCCGAAGGAAGAGGGATCCTGACAACCAAGAAAAGGACAAACTGGACACCTGACATGTTGGCAACGTCATCACCTTCATGAAGGTAAAGGGGTGGTATGGTGTGGAGGTAAGCCTAGTCACCACTACAGAGGATGAAAGAGAGGCAGAAGGAGGCCAAGATGGGGAGGATGGAGCATGGCCTAACCATGGGAGCCAGTTAGCTGGAGTGAATCCCCCAGGGACCAGAGAGCCTCAAGGGCCTGTTAGGATTGCCTGAGTGTCTCCAGTGTGTGCTAAAGTGGGGGGCCATCCTTTAACTCCTCCATCCTCTTCTCCAGCGGTGGCCCTGATGGGTGTGCTGGGGGCAGGTGATGATGGAGAATGGCCCTGGTAGCTCCTTTAATCCCCCGAGACTGGCTGAAAGTGGCCTACACTATGGAACGAGTATGTCCATTCTGATAATCAGTGAAAGAGCTGTGGCAACAGTGGGAGATATCACAAAAGGATGCTGATTACGTAAGACTGCCCTAAAAACCTGCTGGGATCCTGCATCATGCTGGATGTAAAGCTGCAGGCTAATAGCCTCTCTGTTAGTGTTGGAGTTGCTCTGTTGGCCAGATGAGGACTGTTTGATGTCATTTATGACAACAGCAAAGTCTTTTCGTTTTGCCTCATGGCGGCTATGCCTAATTATATTTTTCACATTCCCCAGTTTTGCATCTGTTGCTCTTCCCAAGTGCTTGATTAGGAGGACTGCAGCCTTTGGGAAACATTTCAAAGCCTTAAATGGACTGTGCTCTAAATGGATTGAGCCCTAAATGGATTGTATCCTGAATGGGTTATGTCCTAAATGGACTGTGCACTACATGAATTGTGCTCTAAATGGATTGTGACCTAAATGGATTGTGTCCTAAATGGATTGTGCACTAAATGGATTTACCCTAAATAGACTTTGCCCTTAGTGGACTGTGCCAAATTATATAGATGGCCGGTGCCCCATCTGTCGACGCTTGTTTGACTTGCTGTTAGGCTGTGGTCACAGTTTTTTTAGTGCCTTTTAAAAACGCATGCTTTTTTACATGGGTTTTTCATGTCAGCATGAGTTTTTTAAGGTCTCTGATGGCTCCCTGCGTTTTTGGCTGCGTTTTTGAATCTGCACCTAAAAATAGTGCTTGTAGTATTTTTTTGAGCGTTTTGAAAAACGCATGCGTTTTTGTAGAAAACGCATGCGTTTTTATAACATGGGTTCCTATGGAAAACGCATGCAAAAACGCATGTACATTTAGTACCTTTTAGTGCCATTCAAAAACGCATGCGTTTCCCATAGGAGCCCATGTTAAAAAAACGCATGCGTTTTTCCGGAAACGCATGCGTTTTTTTAACATGGGCTCCTATGGGAAACGCATGCGTTTTTGAATGGCACTAAAAGGTACTAAATGTACATGCGTTTTTGCATGCGTTGTCCATAGGAACCCATGTTATAAAAACGCATGCGTTTTCTACAAAAACGCATGCGTTTTCTACAAAAACGCATGCGTTTTTGGATATGCTCCAAAAACGCATGGGACAGTCACACATGCTTTTTGGCTATTAGGGCATGCGTTTTTTAACATGGGGGCCTATGGGTGCGTTTTTGACATGCGTTTTTGAAAACGCAGGTCTCCAAAAAAGCATGTGAAAAATGGTACTGTGACCCCAGCCTTATAGATTATTGTGTGAAAAAGGAAGAAGTTAGAGGACCCTATGTACTAGCCAGGTCATTTGTTTGCAACTTCAAGATTTGTACCTGAGGGAACGAATCACTCAGGCTGTGGTCACACATAGAAATCCGTTTTTGGAAGTGATTTTCATCACCAATCCGTTTTTTTCTGGGTGCTTTTTGAGCCTCCTGCACTCCTGAACGTTTTTGGAATTTTCATTAAAAAAACGCATGCGCGAACGCATGCGCAAACGCAAGTGCGCGTTTGCATGCGTTCGCGCATGCGTTTCCCATAGGGCCCCATGTTAAAAAAAAACGCATGAAAACGCATGCGTTTTTTAACTGATGCCAAAAACGTTGCATGCAACGTTTTTGACTCAAAAACGGACAGGGCAATGTTTGGAGCTCCATAGAAAAACGGACAGGGTGTTTATTACACCCAATCCGTTTTTCTGTCAGTTTTTGGACTTAGAAAAAAAAATGAGAAAACTGAAGCCAAAAACGGACTGAGGGCTTATGTGGAACCCCAGCCTCACTCATATGCTAATTATCCTTGTGTTGGACTACTGAAAATCAGAGAATGGAGTCGGTCTTCGAGAATGAAAAAGGTCCGATTATGCAGCATAGGCTACATGGTGTAATTATTCCATAAAATGTATCTTTTATTTAGGATTAATAAAAATGTTCATTCTCTCCATGCAACTGATGAAATAACTTGTATACACTGGGGTGACTCCTAAGAGACTACGCGTTTTAACATTTGCGTGTCTTCATCATTGTCTCAATGAATGCATGATGAAGAAATGCAAGTGTTTAAATTCATAGTCTCTAAGGCTGTGGTCACAGTACCATTTTTCACATGCATTTTTGGAGGCCTGCGTTTTCAAAAACGCATGTAAAAAACGCACCCATAGGCCCCCATGTTAAAAAACGCATGCCCTAATAGCCAAAAAGCATGTGTGACTGTCCCATGCGTTTTTGGAGCATATCCAAAAACACATGCGTTTTTTTAGAAAACGCATTCGTTTTTATAACATGGGTTCCTATGGGAAACGCATGCAAAAACGCATGTACAGTTAGTACCTTTTAGTGCCATTCAAAAACGCATGCGTTTCCCATAGGAGCCCATGTTAAAAAAAACGCATGCATTTCCGGAAATGCATGCGTTTTTGAATGGCACTAAAAGGTACTAACTGTACATGCGTTTTTGCATGCGTTTTCCATAGGAACCCATGTTATAAAAACGCATGCGTTTTCTACAAAAACGCATGCGTTTTTCAAAACGCTCAAAAAAATACTACAAGGGCTATGTTCACACACAATTTGCGTTTTTTTTAGCACTCTTAAAAGCACTTGCGTTTTTTAAGAGTGCTGAAAAATGTCCCTTGTGTGTCTGAAAGGATTTGCCACGTTTTTGGACTTAGTCATTTTTTCACCAAAAACGCAGGCAAAAACGCAAGCATTAACGCAGGGTGCATACATGTGCCTTTTAAAAACGCATGTGTTTCCCATAGGGCCCCCATGTTAAAAAAACGCATGTGCGTTTTTTCAAAAACGCATGTGTTTTTTTTTAACATGGGCCCCTATGGGAAACGCATGCGTTTTTTAATGGCACTAAAAGGTACTAATGTACCATGCGTTTTTGCATGCGTTTCCCATAGGGCCCCATGTTAAAAAAAAACGCATGCGTTTTTGGAAAAAACGCACATGCGTTTTTTTACAGCACCCAAAAACGCTGCATGCAGCGTTTTTTGGACTAGGGGTAAAGAACGCAAATGGAGCTGAAAAACGCAGCTACACTCAAATGTACCCTGCGTTAACGCACCTGCGTTTTTTTTAACAGCCCAAAAATGCAGAGATGGTCAAAAAAACGCATGTGTGTGAACATGGCCATAGTTTGTTTGGTTTCGCTGCGTTTGTATGCGTTTGCGTTCAGATGCACTTTTTGTTAGCGCCCTCCGAACTCAACATGTTGAATTTTTTGTGTGTCTGAGGGCGCTCACTTCCTATGCAAGCATCCTGTAGCACACAAAAATGAATCGAGGTCAATAGATCTGCAGTGTCATCTGCATGACAGTCCAGGTAAATGCTGCAGATCACATAGAAAATGAGAAACTAGAACCCAGGGGATAATGAACGTAATCATAAGGTATACTCAAACAAAATTCAATTCACCAGTGAGAAGAGTTATACTACCTCAGTTTAAGGTTTTAGTAAAATAACACAACACTGGCTACTGCTTAATGCATATTTAATAGTGATGCCAGAGTTATACACTTTGGCTGGGGTCACATTTTGAAGGCACAATCCGGTAACCGTATCCATTACCGGATCTGGTATTACCATGTGCTGTCACATTTGGCATCATATTGCAGATCTGGATCCAGTAATGGATCCAGATCTGCAATGAGAAAAAATTGTGGCACCAAAAACCGGATCATGTACATTCATGTACCTTGCGGTACCGGATCCAGTTGCCATAAGTGGCCATTATAAAAAAAAACAGATCCGGTTTGTCAACCGCTCCGAAAAATACAGCCTGCATAATTTTTACCGCAGGCTGCAAAACCGGATGCAGTAACCGGATCGCATTAAATGCAATCCGGTTTTTCTATTGCAGTCTATGACTGCGGATCCGGATCCATTTTTGACCATTTTTAATAGACAAAACTGGATCCTGTTTTGAAAACAAAACCACAAATGTGACCCTAGCCTAAAGCTAAAACCGATCATAATTGGTGCAGGTACAGTTACAAGAGAGACAAACACAGAGGTTGCTTTCACACTGACAGGGTTTAATACATAAAGTGCTGAGTACTGGGATATGGATCCAGTAGCATTAGATTGGGAACAAACAGACAAAATGTATACAATTTACAGTACATGAATAAGTGCACATGTATACAATCAATTGCTTCTACTAGAGTACCACTGGTATGAGGTATACTTAAGACCCTAACTCCCACCACCACTCACCTATCTCAACAGTTGATAAGCAACTCTATCTGTGTCTGGGGTGCTGACCCCGACATGTGTTTCGTATCCTTTCTCACGGGGGCTGTGGCGGGAGTGCTGCTAAAATGCCTACCTATAGGGCCCCACTCACTTCGTATAGTGGAACCAGGTGTGCTGCCGGGACCCACGCTGCCACAAGGAGCTGTTCCATGTCCCTTCTAGTGTTGTCACTCACCGGAAGTGACCCGCCCGTGCTCCCCGTGCATGCGCGGTCACACCGGCCCGCACTACGCATGCATGGGCGGATCCGCCATCTTGTGTGAGGGCTAAAGAAAGGGCAAGACACTTAAACAAGCCCAGCTTACCAATAACATGCCAGAAACACCAGGAAACCTTTCTATCACGTGCTCGCACACAGGAGAATGATAATGAAGTCAATATAGGCATTAAAAAAGAGTCCTTCATAAGTGTAGCCAATGTATCCATCCATATCTTCTCTATATACTTGTCCAAAAGGCTTGTCTGGTGTCGTCCTTACGATGGGTTAGCTAGGTAAGAGCCTTTTTTGATCATGTCCCAAAATAGCCCAAGTGAAGCCTAGGGGCCAGAATAGTATGGCCAAGGTTTTAAAAACATATCTAAGAGCACTCTTATTGATAGTTGGCTCAAAGCAAAATGACATCATGAAAAAAAACACAATATATGGGCAAGCTAATATCTATAAACACTGGAGGATACAGAAAGCCTATAACAAAACGTTCGTCAAAAGAAAGCATGTATAAGGCGTAAGGCATACAGATACAGCACAGTTACATAACATAAATATTGTTAAAAGTGCCCACTAAATCCTAACATCCTATAAGAACATCAACCTGCCTAGACACTCACCCATATAGTAGGGGGTTAAGTGACACGTGTTCGGGGCTACCCCGACACGTTTTTCAGAACGAGTCTTTCTTCAGGGGGTGAAGGAGAAAGAGTGAGCCCTCTAGTCAAATAGTGGTTAAACACCTGTATCAACTTGTGCCTTGATTACAGGCTGTAACCTGGCTGCATTGCCTTGTTAACATCCGGCACCGCACATCCCGGTGTTGGAATGGCATCTGTCAGCACACCACCAGTAGTGCTGAAGGCACGTTGAGAGAGAACGATGGCTGCCAGGCATGACAAGATCTCCAAGGCGTGAGTGGCGAGCTCAGGCCATTT
Source organism: Allobates femoralis (assembly GCA_033576535.1). Lineage (NCBI taxonomy): Eukaryota > Metazoa > Chordata > Amphibia > Anura > Aromobatidae > Allobates > Allobates femoralis. The sequence goes on along the minus strand of JARQOC010000001.1, from coordinate 73,762,056 downwards.
TTCCAGATTGGAAGCCCAAAATGAGCAAGGGTCCAGTTCCACAGACATAGCATCGATGTTCACTTGGAGAAACTCCTGTACCATCCTCTCTAGGCGTTGACTATGTGTCAGACTTTTTGTCTCCTCTGGCCTCGCAAAGGATGGTCTAAAAAATTGGTGAAATGATTTCACAAAATTGCTGCTACCACCAGATACAGTGTTACTGTGACGGTTTGAGAGATGACTCGACAGTCCCACGATTAGCAAGTTAGAACTGTGAGATTCACTATGTGCACCACTGGTGTTTTGTGGAAAAGCAGATCTAAGATTCTGTAACAGCTTCTGCTGATACTCCTGCATGTGTGCATCCCTTTCTATGGCAGGTATTATTTAGCCAAATTTAGTCTTGTACCGGGGATCTAAGAGTGTGGCAACCCAGTAGTCGGCATTATTTCGAATTCTGACAATCCGAGGGTCTTGTTGCAGTTAGTGCAGAAAGAAGGCACTCATGTGTCTTGCGCATCCAGGATTCCTAAGTCCTTGTTGTGTTGTTGGCGGTGAGGTAAGAATCATGCTTCCTTCCTCTGCCCTCTCCCCCCAACCTCGCACAACAGAAATGTGATCAAGATCTCCCTCATCTGCTGAGTCTTCCATGCCCATCGCCAGTTTGTACTCCATTTGTTCCTCAGCTCCAGCACCTTCCTCAACAGTTTTGGCTGCTACCATGTGCCCTCGTTAATCCCTCTCCCCACCCTCCCATTCCTGCCGCCTTGGTGTTGCCGACCATCTGGACCTTGGAGATCTTGTTATCCCTTCCACATACGACTCGTCCTGTACTTCCTCCCCCTCCTCTTGGCCCACCACCTGACTCCGAATACTGTTTAAAGTGTACTGCAGCATGTAAATGACTGGAATAGTCTTGTTGATAATGGCATCATTAGCACTAAACATCTTCGTCGCCATTTCAAAACTATGCAGAAGGGTACATAGGTCCTTGATCTGAGACCACTCCAGCAGCATTATTTGCCCCACCTCTGGATCTCGTTGGCCCAGGTTATACATCATAATGTATTGCACCAGGGCTCGCCGGTGCTGCCACAGTTGCTGCAGCATGTGCAGAGTTGAATTCCATCGTGTCAGCACATTGCATTTCAGCTGGTGAACTGGCATGCCGAACGACTTCTGTAGAGATGCAAGTCATTGAGCTGCGGGATGCGAACAGCAGAAGTGAGCACACAGTGACCGTGCCCTCTGCAGAAGCCGATCTAGGCCGAGATAGTGGGATAAAAATTGCTGGACAACCAGGTTCAAGACGTGAGCCATACAAGGCACGTGTGTCACATTGCCCCGGTGAAGGGCCGCACTCACCATTGCAGCATTGTTGCACACGGCCTTCTCTGGCTGCTGGTTCAGTGGAGACAACCACTGATGAAACTCTGTCTCCACAGCTGACCACAACTCCTCAGCTGTGTGACTCTCATTTCCCAGACATTTCAACGTCAACATTGCCTGATGCCGTTGAGCCCTGTTGCCAGCATGGTAAAGAGGTGTGCAGGATTTCTTCTGCGCAGTTAGAATACGGGTGGCATTACCAGACAGGCTTTGAGTGCAGGTGGAGGATCTAGATGAGGTTGAGGAGGCAGAAGCAGTGGAGGAACTTCTACATACAGAGGATTGACGCACAACTCGTGGGGACGGCAAGACTTGGACAGCAGACCCTTGTCCTGCTGTCACAATGGTTACCAGTGCCCAGTCACCAACATGTAACGCCCCGTCCATGCTCACTCGTCCAAGTGTCTGTGGTGAAATGTACCCTGTCACACACAGATTTTCTCAAGGATGCGGTGATGTTGTGGGCAACATGCTGTTGTAGAGCAGGCACACCTTTCTTGGAGAAGTAGTGGTGAATGGGCATCTGGTACTGGGGCACTGCAATGGACATAAGGTTTCGAAAATCCTCTGCATCCACCAGGGGCAAAGGCAGCATTTCTGTAGCCAACAACTTGCAGATGGTGAAATTCAACCTCTTAGCTTTGTCAAGGCTAGGAGGAAATGGTCTTTTACTTGTCCACATCTGAGGGACCAAGGGATAGCTGCTGTGCTGAGACGGGGTTGAGTAGGGTGTCCCCGGCAAACTGCTGGTCTGTGAGGAAGGTACAGGAGGAGATATAATGCCTTCATTCAAAGGTGGTGCTCTCGATGTCTGACAGTGCTCAACACCAGCAGGTGTTTCCACTTCCAAAAGAAATGATGACCTGCCAATCACACTGGTTGTTGCAGGTAAAGAGGTGGAAGGTCTGCATCCAAAAGCATGTGTCACTGCTGTCCCCACAGTCACAGAGGATAAGGAGGCCGCGGATGCAGTTGATGGGGCAGATGGTGGTTGGCCCGCTAGGCCGCATTGTAGCACAGTGAGCTTCCCACTGCGACTTTTGCTTCATGTCCATGTGATGGTTCATGCATAAAGTGCTCAAACTATTGATTTTTTGGCCTCTACTTAGATTTTGGTGACAAATATTACAGATAACATGGGGAGAATAAGGCTTGTGGATTTTGGAATGTGCTGCATGATAGTCACCTCATCAACCATTTTAAGCTTGCAACTCTGGGCAATTGATGCCACTTAAGTGGTGTCTGTGCCCAAATTTTTGGAAAAACGGAGACTCTTGTTGAAGTCCCCTTGCTGTGTTTTACATGATTTTAGAAGGGCATGACCAGGGCCGCACCGTCCATTGGACAGTGTGAGCCCTGTCATTCAGGCGGCAAGAGGCAGGGGGAGCGGCAGTGCAGAAGGGGGCGGCACCTCATGCACACAGCCTCCCCCTGTCATGGCGCCGGCCGCTCACCCCGCGCACCGCAGGTAAGCGGCGACCCGCCTGGGGTCCAGTGCAGAAGGGGCGGCAGCGCTGGGCTTCACCAGCACCCCCCCCCCCCGTAATCACGGCCGCTCCGGCGCCCGGTAATCACTGCTGAGGCTCAGGCGGCGGGCGGCAGTGGGACCAATCTATGCAGAAGGGGCGGCAGCGCTGGGCTCCACCAGCACCCCCCCCCCCGTAATCACTGCCGCGGCTCAGGCGGCAGCGGGGCTTGGTGCACCCCTGGGCATGACATGCCTATATCTGTGTCTCCGCCTCCTTTTACTCATCCAGCTCTTTTCTTTTTGCATTTGTATATGTACTTGTCACTTTTCCATGTGTTTGTTGTGTCTTCTGAGTAGTTTGTCACCTTTAGGACACCTTAGAAGGTGTTTTCTATGTGTTTGTACGTGTTTGCGTTTGCCTTAGATTGTTTTCAACGGTGTTCGATGGTGTTCGACGAACATTTGACAAACACACCCCCAATTCGATGAATCGAATCGAATTTGAGCACAAGAGTGGTGGCTTATCTCTACTCCCGAGGGAGGCAATGCCATTGTGGCAACCGGACTCTGGGGTGCCACATATATCACATCAGATTTTGTCTTATAGAGTCTGTAGAAGAGACCTGAGTTGTCTCGAAACCTTGCTAATTACCACCATTTTTTTAGTTAGCCATTAATAATAATAATAATAATAATAACCTTTATTTATATAGCGCCAACATATTCCACAGCGCTTTACAATTCAGAGGTTCATATACAAACGGTCATAAGTAACAATTATAAAAAATACAATATAATAATTAAATCAGAGAAATAATACAATAAATATAATACCATAATTAAATTAGAGAAATAATGCAAAAAATACAATACAATAATTAAAGCAAAAAATAAAGGTGATCCTGCTCAAAAGAGCTTACAATTTACTATGAGATGGGGGTTACACAAAGTACAGGGGATTATTACTATGATGGTCCAGACACCTTGAGGAAATGGGGAATGGATAAAATAACATAAATGGTCAGAAGCCAATCAGTGTAGAGATTTTGGGTTTGTTGGGAAATGAAGGAGATGTAATGTCCAGAGAAATAGTGAATGGGCTATATACAGTACAGAGGACTTCAATTAGCCATTAAAAGGTATCAACCACTGAGGACTCTCACATTTTAGTATTTTTCTTGATTATCTCTACTATTTTACCTATTAGGTGTAGTGAGACAAATAAAAATACTGATACTAATATACGGTCATGCATCAAAACATGCACCTTTTCAATGCCAGAAAGCATAGGTAAATCATTTATTAAATTCTTTCTATAGTATAGGTTTACTATTACTTTCTAATAAAGCACACTTGTGTAAACTGCTTTCCAGTTACTACGCTTTTTGTCCATGTGTCTATGTGAATCTATGTATTGACATTAACCACACATCTATGAAAATAAATGTTCAGAGCTAAATCGTTAAACAAATATTTGTCCCTTGATTGATATTGTTGTCATCTTTAAACTTCTGGGTTTAGTCAGTGATTAAATAAGAATGGCTGTAACAAAGGATGGATTATTATTAATACCTTAGTCATGGAGAAGAAGGAAAGAAAAAGCTTTGAATAGCAAATACTCGAGTTCTGCTAAAGTTAGTAAAAGACTTCCCTCAGTTGTAAAATAACAATATTGGAGCATTTCATTTTGGAATTTGTTCTTAAAGTGAATTTATATTATCAATTCATCACGAAAAGTCACTATATATGACATTTACTTATTATTTTCTATTTGTTGAGCCACTTTCCTTACATTATATTACACAACCCTTAACAAGCTAACCCTTTGGCATGACTGTAAGTTATTGTTATGCAGTGCCTTACAATGAACAATATACCATATATACTCAAGCATAAGCCGAACCGAGTATAAGCCGAGGCCCCTAATTTTACCCTCCAAAAGTAGGGAAACTTATTGACTCGAGTATAAGCCTAGGTAAGCAATGCAGCAGACCGCCAAACTGTTATAAAAGCCCCTATCACTGGTATATACCCCACCATCCCGGTATATAGCGGCCATCACTGGTATGTAGTGCCATAACTAGTATAGAGTCGCAGCCATCACCGGTATACAGTCGCCACCATCACTGGTATACAGCCACCATCACTGGTATACAGCCCATCGTGGTGACAGCTCCATCAGTGGTATACAGCCCCATCAGTGGTATACAGCCCCCATCAGTGGTATTACAGCCCCCATCAGTGGTATTACAGCCCCCAGCAGTGGTATTACAGCCCCCATGCAGTGGTATTACAGCCCCAGAAGTGGTATTGCAGCCCCCAGCAGTGGTATGCAGCCCCCAGCAGTGGTATAAGCCCCAGCAGTGGTATACAGCCCCCAGTGCAGTAGTGGTATACAGCCCCCAGCAGTGGTATACAGCCCCCAGCAGTGGTATACAACCCCCAGCAGTGGTATACAGGCCCTTTATCATTGGTATACAGGCCCCATCCCTGTATAGAGCCCCCCCCTGCGGGCACACTGCCCCCCATCAGTATACAGAACCCCCCCCCGCCTCACTGATCTCACCTTCCAACGTCCTGCAGGCACTGGGCGTCCTCCGTCCGCTCTTCTTGTCTGTATGCCGGCTTCTATTGCTGTGAGCGGCGCAGCAGCGATGACGTCATCACTGCGCCGGTCACATGATTAGAAGCTGAAGAAGATCGGACGGAGGATGCCCGGTGCCTGCAGGAGTCGGAGGGTGAGATCAGTGCGGCGGCGGGGGGGGCTCTGTATACTGATGGGGGGCAGTGTGCCAGCAGGGGGTGGCGAGATGACTTAATGTAGTGCAATATGCACCTCTCCCCCTGTCGTGATGACAGGGGATGCAGTGCATATTCATTGCACTAATGAGTGGCTTCACGTGACCGCCCGCTCCTTCTGCAGGGTCCCCTGCCTCCTACAGCCCCCGATCACCGCCCCCCCCCCACTCAGCCAGCACATTAACTTGAGTATAAGCCAAGGGGGCACTTTTCAGCACAATTTTTGCGCTGAAAAACTCGGCTTATACTCGAGTATATACGGTATATTGAACATTACAGGGGTTTCTAGGACTAATCCAAAGTTAGCAGTAGACTTTTCTATTTCAAAAGAAAAAAAATAATTTGCAAAGACCAAAATTACAGGGACTTTTATGGTTCGGAATATATAAAAGGCTGAGTCTACAATTTTTCGAATTTTTCATATCTGTTATTAAACTATTTTTTATCTTTAAATTTCATGTTTAATTATATGTTTTTATAAATTTGTTTGTTTTCATATCTGTTTCAAGCTGCATCTCCCCTTGGTGGCATTGAGAGGTGCTCTTGGGGTGGTAGTTCTCACCTTAAGATATCACTAGAATGTCCATGTCACACGTACATAGTAATCTGTGGCTGTGAGCACACTCGGCATCTGTGACGTCGGCTATATCTGTTGCACACAATATGGGGTATCACATATGCGCTTTTGGCGATGACCAGAAATACCCAAAGAAAATGCCCACTGATTGGACTACGATTAGGCTTAGGGTTAGTTGTCAGGTTTAGGTGCAAGGGTTAGGGGTCAGATTGCCTGTGGGCATTTTTCAGGGAACCGGCGTGACACATTACCCCATTGGCTCCCCCTCCCAGCTCTTCAGTCCTTTCATGTATCAGTGTTTTCCACATAGGGTACCCAGATGCATGGTATGCAGCAGTAATATATGGGGCTTAGTGGGAGAGGTAATCCCTGTCTGTGGCTGTCCTCCAGCCATGGCCTAATCAGCAGGAATGGTGCGGCAGTGCACCAGCTGAGTGGGCTGCAGATCCATGCGGAGACCCACGAGGGGCACATGGGCCATGTTCGTGTCATGTAGAATGGGGGAATATTTGTGACCTGTGTGTACATAATTGGCTGTGTACATTATATTTGGATATAAATTACCATGATGGTGAATTAACTGTACAGTGCCATGACTGTAGAACAGAAAACTGGTGTGTGAATGAACCTCTACTGTGTAATGGACATGTGTAGTCAAATGGCAGTCGTAGGTCTGGTCAAATGGATCAGACCATCTGACAAATGTAACACTTCCCGAATTATCAAAGACTGACAGAGGTGGGACCATTGTCAGCCAGAAAAATACGGTAGCCAGATGATTATCTAAATTGGCAACATCCTGAGTCTCCAACATGCCCCAACCACTGATTGGGTGGATGAGCTGTCACTAACAAAAAGACAGCCTACCACTCCCTGATTCAATAGGATGGCTTAGCTGTCACTGCATCCCTAGGACCCTGTGAGTGGTGAAATAATGATGAGCATTTTTCCACTAAAATTTTACTTTAGCCTCAAACTTTTAATTTACACAATGGGTGATAGGAGAAAATGGATAGGCCTATTTGTTATGTAGTTTTTACCGAATGCGGCAGTACCTCATATGTGGTTACACACTACTGTTTAAGCACATGGTGGGGATCGGATTGGAAAAGTGCTACTTGATTTTTAAAAAGCAAATTACATTTCAATAGATTGTGGTCTCCATTGTCTGAGCCCCTGAGGTGCCAGAAAAATAGTAACCCCACAAGTGACTCCCATTGTGGAAATTACACCATAAATTAATCTACAGCTGTATTGATTATTTTGTACTAACCACGCCTCTCGTTTTTTTCTGGAAAATTGCAAATATGCCAGTTTAGTACCTGTCACACCCATACCTTGTGCAGCTGCTGGGTGTTGCCCCTCTTACAGTTGTTGTGCATCTCGTCCCTGTGTTTGAATTTTTTTTCTGACCCTCATGCAACTCACCCAGATCTGTTGATTTCACCTGTGGCTGGTGTGTTCCTCCTGCTATAGGGAAGCACAGTCAGATTCTGCTGAAATTACATCCATTGTGTCCCATAGTTTTCCTACCTTTGACAATCACCATCCAGCAGGTGTTTTATGAGACACCTTCTCCAATCTCTCCTTGCCTGAGCTTTGTTCTAGTTTATTTCTCTGTCAATTTTCCTGCAAGGTGTTTCTAAAGTAGTTCCTCATGCTGCTGGTCCAGTCTGTTTGCCCCTCCTTTCTGATCTTCCCGTTCCTTACCCCTCCTTACCCTGGATAGTATTCTGAACCCATGCTGCCTGCCCCAACCTTGGATGGTCTGACTACACCTATATCTAGTCATCCTGTATCTCATAATTCTGTCCCTTGACCCATCAGTCAGCTGCTACAGTTTCGGGGACTGCCCTGATAGTGTACCTGGTGGCTACCTGAGGCTTAAGCCTAGCCTCACCACTAGTTTCTCTAGTGAAGACCACACTCACAAGTGTTACAGTTAGATCAGTCTATTGACCTTGCTGAAAGTCAGCCAAGGCAAAGGATGACTTAGACTAGGGTCACATTTGGAGCGTGACCCACCTTGATGCCTTTGCTAACAACTCAGAATTTTTCCCCCGCAGCACATAGCGTTAATGCTATGCGCTTCCATGGAATGCTGCACCATAGAAACTCTGTTCACCTCAGCAGCAGCCACACAGGATGTGTCCTTTAGCTGAGCGTACAGGAAAGCGCTGCAGACAGAGGGTAAACAGAGGGTTTCAATGGGGCAGCGTTCCATGGCAGAGCATTACGCTATGCGCTGTAGCAAAAATTTCTACGTTTTAACGCATGGGTCACCCTCCAAGTGTGACCCTAGCCTTACTCTTAAGTACCCTTGTAGTGGAGCTAGCTTGGAATGAGGAGACCCTGGTAGCGATCTTCTGGGAAGATCTGTCCTGACATATGATTTTGCTGGAAGATACAGTTGTGGCCAAAAGTATTGCCACCCCTGCAATTCTGTCAGCTATACTCAGTTTCTTCCTGAAAATTATTGCAATCACAAATTCTTTGGTATTATTATCATTATTTAATTTGTCTTCAATGAAAAAACACAAAAGAGCAAAAAGCAAAAAGCAAAACATTGATCATTTCACACAAAACTCCAAAAATGGGCCACAAAAAAGTATTGGCACCCTCAGCCTAATACTTGGTTGACCAACCTTTAGCCAAAATAACTGCGATCAACCGCTTCCGGTAACCATCAATGAGTTTCTTACAATGCTCTGCTGGAATTTTAGACCATTCTTCTTTGGCAAACTGCTCAAGGTCCCGGATATTTGAAGGGCGCCTTCTCCAAACTGCCCTTTTTAGATCTCTCCACAGGTGTTCTATGGGATTCAGGTCTGGACTCATTGCTGGCCACCTTAGAAGTCTCCAGTGCTTTCTCTCAAACCATTTTCTAGTGCTTTTTGAAGTGTGTTTTGGGTCATTGTCCTGCTGGAAGACCCATGACCTCTGAGGGAGACCCAGCTTTCTCACACTGGGCCCTACATTATGCTGCAAAAGTTGTTGGTAGTCTTCAGACTTCATAATGCCATGCACACGGTCAAGCAGTCCAGTGCCAGAGGCAGCAAAGCAACCCCAAAACATCAGGAAACCTTCACCATGTTTGACTGTAGAAACCGTGTTCTTTTCTTTGAATGCCTCTTTTTTTCTCCTGTAAACTCTATGTTGATGCCTTTGCCCAAAAAGCTCTACTTTTGTCTCATCTGACCAGAGAACATTCTTCCAAAACGTTTTAGACTTTCTCAGGTAAGTTTTGGCAAACTCTAGCCTGGCTTTTTTATGTCTCGGGGTAAGAAGTGGGGTCTTCCTGGGTATCCTACCATACAGTCCCTTTTCATTCAGACACCGACGGATAGTACGGGTTGACACTGTTGTACCCTCAGACTGCAGGGCAGCTTAAACTTGTTTGGATGTTAGTCAAGGTTCTTTATCCACCATCCGCACAATCTTGCGTTGAAATCTCTTGTCAATTTTTCTTTTCCGTCCACATCTAGGGAGGTTAGCCACAGTGCCATGGGCTTTAAACTTGTGATGACACTGCGCACAGTAGATACAAGAACATTCAGGTCTTTGGAGATGGACTTGTAGCCTTGAGATTGCTCATACTTCCTCACAATTTGGTTTCTCAAGTCCTCAGACAGTTTTTTGGTCTTCTTTCTTTTCTTCATGCTCAATGTGGTACACACAAGGACACAGGACAAAGGTTGAGTCAACTTTAATCCATGTCAACTGGCTGCAAGTGTGATTTAGTTATTGCCAACACCTGTTAGGTGCCACAGGTAAGTTACAGGTGCTGTTAATTACACACATTAGAGAAGCATCACATGATTTTTCTAACAGTGTCAATATTTGTGTCCACCCCCTTTTTTATGTTTGGTGTGGAATCATATCCAATTTGGCTTTAGGACAATTCTTTTTGTGTTTTTTCATTGAAGACAAATTAGATGAAGATAATAATACCAAAGAATTTGTGATAGCAATCATTTTCAGGAAGAAACTGAGTATTATCTGACAGAATTGCAGGGGTGTCAATACTTTTGGCCACAACTTTAGGCATCTAGATTTGTGACAAAATAGCACAACAAAAAACACATTAAAATAAAACTGTATTTGTATAATGCCTAAATATTATGTTATGTGTAACTTTCCAGTACTTTTAAATAAATCTAAATTTGTGTCAAAAAGATGTCCATTTATTAAAATAATTGGAGTTGGACCAGTAAAAATTAAAAACTATTGATAATTAATTTTACCAATACCCTAAAGTGAGATTAAAAAAATAATAATCTGGAATGAATTAGATTTTAAAATGTATGGAAACATTTTGATTAAAAGATACAATGAACCATGTACATGGCAGAAATTTTTAGTTGTGGTGGGGGTTTTCCCCAGTGAAGCTGGCTTTGTTCTGGCAGGTTTGCATCAAGCCCCCCTTCCCCCAACTGAAAGGCCTGTTTCACATCTAATGGTGGTGTGCATTTTGCTTAATTTGCATTTTTACCACTAAAAACGCATAAAAACTTTAGCGTTTTTGCCCCCATTGATTTCAATAGGAACGCATGTAAAAACGCATGTGCATTTTCAAAAAACGCGAAACGCATGCGCTTTTGCCAACGTAGCCCAAAACATCTTCCCTGACATTTTGGGCAGCGTTGGCAAAAACGCATGCGTTTTGCGGTTTTTGAAAACGCACATGCCTTTTACATGCGTTTTTACATGCGTTCCTATTGAAATCAATGGGGGCAAAAAAGTTAGCGTTTTTTATGCGTTTTTAGTGGTAAAAACACAAAAAACCCACATTTAGCAAAACGCTCACCACCCTAAGGGTACCATCACACGAGGCAACGGTACCGCCGATTTATTAGGCGATGCAGGGGCGTGGCCTATTGGCAGCGATATCGCCCCTGCATCGCCTAACGTGATTGGGCGTTCCCGACGCCGTTTACTGGTCACCTGTTTTCAGTGCAGTGCTCTGAAACCAGGTGGCTGCCGGCGAGCTGACAGGCGATGGGAGCCATAGGCTCCCATTGTACTGCATCGCCGCTGGGGTTTTGAGACACCCCAGCGGCGATGCCGCCTCTCAGCTCGCCGGCACATCACCGGAGGTGTCTCCCTGTGTAAATGGGGGGCGGCGGGGCACCAAAAGCGTGCGCGCTCCCGCCCGTCGCCGCCGACATCTCTGGTGGTGTCGCATGGTGTGACGGGGCCTTTAGATTTGAAACCCCCAAACAGTATCCCTTTACAATTCATTCAACTTCCTGCTTGGAGAGAGAGAGAGGGGGCCACAGCTCTTCCTCTCCACTGGCTCCACTTTGGATTTACAATGGCCACTTTTCACCATGTCTTCTCTGGATTACTTATTTAATTTCTCCACCATTGGCAAATTATATATATTATTTTATCATCTCATCTTTCTTTGAGGTATGTCATTTGCACTTTTTAGTGTGCTCCCTCTACATTTATTTATTTTTTATATTTACTTTAAAATGATCTCTGTGCCATCTGTAAATACATAGTTTCTCATACTAACTAGATATACTTTTTGTTTTCCTATCCCAATTAATACTTTATATATGCACTCTCATCTTTTCAATTTAACAATTTCTCAGAGTTTTTTAACACTTATATCTGACCGACACACTGGATTTACCTGAACAAGGGAACTTACGTGTCTTATTTTAATTTTATTGATTTCTATTTCATTTATTTATTTTAATTGTAAGTATACTCATTTAATGACTTAATATTTAGTATTTCAGTGTAAGCAATGCATCATGTCTTTAGCTATAGGTTTCTCAACCCTAATTCACTACATGTCTTTGTGGATGTGGGGGATGGAGTAGATGGAGCACATGGCAATATGCCACCATCACCAACCGTGAAAATGATACTTTTTTGTAACACACATTACTCAAAACTCTGTCCTTTTTCCTTTCCTTCCCCTTCTACCCAATTTTCTCTATACAAACTTTTAGAGACTCTTTCCCATGCCATAGCGTTAGACAACAATCTATTATCTTTCATAACCCCTTTTCTCTCTTTTAAGACAGAATTCCACTCCAGGTGTTGCAGCCTTCCTCCTTCTACCATTCCACATAGCTTCATAAGCTTTTTACATTGTTTAACATGACTTTTCTCTTGACGAGTTGCAACTAATGTACACGGGTCTCACTTGCCATCTGAATTTGGCTTAGGGCCAAAACGACGCAACTGCATTAGCTTCTCCATCTATCTTTATATAGACCGAGATAACAGACAAAAAACAAATAATTAGTACGGGGGAGATGACTCAAACCTGAGATTCTAAAGACAACTTGGTCTGCAGCACACACTTCATATCTGTCCCTATCTGATTTCCGTATAAAGAAAAACACCTTGTATTAATCAATTACCAGGCCCAAGTACCGAGTCAACCCACTCAAGGTCACATGACCAAACTCAATTTACTATTTATCCAATTATCAGGCCCGTGTACTGAGTCAAATCACTTTAAGTTATATGCCACTATCAGGTTGAGTCAACTCACTCAAGACCACACCGAGTCCTTTTACTCCAGACTAAATATCCCTACCTTCTCTACGAGAATTGAAAACTGTATCACAGGTGACAACTGTGAACTGTGCACAGACAATATCCTTTTCTTCTCCCAACTACTGCTCAAAACCCACTTGCTCTCTTAACTACCAGTCATCTCCCTTCCACACAACATATAACAGGAGTAGGCAATTATGCATGTGACAGTTCTTCCGCATTTAACTAGCCAACAGCAGAGAAAACCCCTCTGCCATCTTAGATACCTCGAAAACTGGACACAGTCAGGCAATCTGCACAGGATACCACTAGGAACACAGGTAAAGGCAACAGATTTAATAAAATCAGCAGACTTACCGTGTTTTGTTATGGATGTGATCAGTCTCCTGGCTCAGGGTATTCAATGAGTCCTGCCGTCTCATTCGCCGGTCCTCAGGGTTTGGTGATTCGCCTCTGGATGCCCCATGTTGGGTGCCAATTCGATATGGATCAATATTTTAAAATATTAATAAGTTGCCTGCTCCTGGCCTAAGAGATATGGACCGAGTGCTAGCATGAAAGTATGATACCAGACACACAGAGTCAGATGTACACTCTCCTTGGTCAGCTCCAAGTGTAGCTCAAGTTCATGCCTATTAGTACTATTCAGATGTATTCATTGGTTAATGGGATGGATAATGGGCTAGTCCATGGGTGGATCCATGAGGTCATCAAGGGGTGTGGTCTTGATCGAGTATCTTCAGGTTGTGTGTCCAATCTTTGATTGGTTAGTACTTCTATGGAATTCAGCTTCCTCCAGGAGCATCTTATTAGAACCGGATGTAGTCATAGATCAAGTCACCACCTTATATACCACGGCATGGTGTAATAAAACAGGAAATGGCAGCCATGTTTAAGTCTAAACCAAGCTTATGCAATGAATAATAATAAACTCTATGTATAATTTCTCTCAACTCCTTATGTCTTAAGGTTAATTAAGCATTTCGTCATATGGCTCACCTCAGCAGAACTATAAATGGCTTACAATCGCATTCATATTTGCAAGGGTGATTATTTCAAACCCGTCTTTAATAAATGTAACGGTCTCTATGAATATGTCATTATATCTATTGGTCTGTGCAACATTCCTGCCATGTTCCATGAATTTATCAGGGATATCCTTTGGAATCTTCTCTACATTTCCATTGTTGTTTACTTAGATGACATACTGATTTTCTCTCCTGATCTGTCTACCCATAGAAGGCATGTACATCAGATTCTGCAGCGCCTCTGGAAGAACATTTTTTTGGCCAAGCTTTCCAAATATAACTCAGAGAAAACCTCCTTACCCTTGCTCAGCTACATCGCCTCTCACCAAGGACTAGAGATGGATCTTGAAAAGATTTCTGCTGAGCTCACCTGCCCTTTTCCCCAGGGTTTGCCATTCAACGCTTCATGGGAGTCAGTAATATCTACAGACACGTTTCTCATCCCTCAATACACTAATTTATGCTCTAACGTGGAAAGAGCCTAATACTAGAGTCTGGCAAGAGTTTGCTGTATTGGCTTTCTAGCATTTGAAAAAGGCCTTTGCAAGTGCTCTGGTTCTGCACCATCCTGGACCCAACAGTCAATTTTCTTGTAGGAAGATGCCCCTTCTATGTATTTATCTTGCAAAGAACTTTTGTTGCGGAAGTCTGTCTCTTGCATTTTAATCTTCAACTGTTCTCGCATGTTAAGCGAACCTAAAAATTTAGAGATCATGAGCTTCTGACTTCAAGCTGGTGCTCGAAGAGTGGTTACATCTCCAGAAGGGCACCAGCTCCCTGGTAATACTTTACACAAACCATAAGAGGTGCACTCTTACCTTCTCCTATACGGGAACATTTTGTTTTACCTTCTCCTGTACAGCAACAGTTGCAGTGTTGAATCTGACTTTCTGTAGTCTGCCCAGTGGCTGAATCTTTGTCCAGCCAGGTGGGCACTCTTCTTTGCTTATTTAAACTTCGTATTACACTTTCATCTAGTGGGGAACAATATCAAAGCAGATATCCTGTACTGTACCTTTGTTGTGTCCAATTTGGTAGAGGAGCCTCAGCATATTATTGCTCCATCCACGATTATTGAAGCAGCCCCAGTTTTTCTTAAGGGAGTCCCTCCAGGCAAAACATTCTGCTTTCTGCTAAAAGGAAGCTAATCTGCAAGTCTACTGAACTGATTGCTCATCACTTATGTTGGCCCTTGTTGGTCAATGATGTCTTGGACTCTGTAAATGCCTGTTTAAAGTGCGCCAGAAACAAGTCTTTCAGAGACAATCCTGGTGGCCTCAAGAGCTGCGAAACCATCTGGATTGTAGTGGATTGGTTCTCTAAGATTGTTCACTTCTTGGCTTTGGCTGGTTTTCATCCACTCCAAAGCTTGTCATGCAGTTCTTTCATCACGTATTTCATCTCCACGGTCTTCCTCTGTACCTAGTCTCAGTTCACTTTAAAGTTTTGGAGAGCTCAGTGTAAGATGCTGAGTATCCAACTGGAATTGTACCCCGCGTACCACCCAGAGACTAACGGGCAAGAAGAATGCGTCAATTAGATTCTTAAGAACTACTTTCACCATTTTACTTCTACCCATTCGGATGACTGTTTCCTCTTCTTACAATAACCAAATTAGGGAGTCTTCCAGAGCATCGCTAATCTTCGTGTTTCACTGCCAGCATACTCAAATGATCTCTCCTATATCATAGTACCATAGTTTTTTTTTACCTGCTTCCTCCAGGGTACAAGCAGTGGGTACTTCATATGTTGACTTTTTACAGATCTGACAGTAGACCCAGGCTTTACTCCTTAAAGCTGTGTCTTGATTAAAGACTCATACGGACAAGAAGAGAGGTTCACCGCCTCTGTATCTTCCCAGAAATAAAGTCTGGCGGTCATCCCCGAATATTTGCTTGAAGGTGTCTTTGTACAAATTCGCTCCTTGATCATGTAGTTTATATAAAATCCTCAGACTTTATCTGGTGACCAATAGGTTTCAGTTTCTGTCCAATCCTCTGATTCCAAAATCCTTTCACAACTTGAAGTGGGTGGTCCTAAATTTCTTCCCCACTTACTTTGGTCCCTGCATCCATTCCTCGGGTTTTATGGAAATGTGTCATGTATTGACTGCCTATGCAGTTCTGGAGTGTTGCTGCTGTGCTATTTAATTGAGGTTTTTTTTTCCTTAGTCTACTCTGTGACTCTGCAGATGGAGGTAAAGGTGAAGAGGTGTGTCTAAGCTTTCTGCTCTCCACCTTCTCAGCCTTAAGTAGTTCTGCTTCCCTCCATCAGATGTTGTAGATTCAGTTCATTCTAATCTAGGACCCATGCTGTGCAGACATGCCGCTGGCTCTGCTGCTGTCATCCCCTTCCTTTTGGGAGGTATCCTTTTCCTGGCCCGTGGGTGGAGGTAAGGGCTCTTGGCAGAGGGCAAGTTGAGGGTTTGAAGGATAGGGTGGTGGCCCGAACCTCCTCACCTTCAGAGGTACCTTTGGGAACAGGGCTTGTCAGGAATTCCAAGTCCAGGACTAGACTAGCCTCCCAGTCATCCTTGCCTGTACTCCCATCCTTCTCCATTCCGGTCATCTGCTACACTCGTGACATAATCTGCGACCCACTATATTCCCCGAAGCCGCTATGGCTTGAACACGAGCTTTTGCACACCTGCTGGAGGAATTCTCTCAGGAGGTTTCTACCCTGCGTAATGAGGTGGTGCATTAGCTTCAGGAAGTTGTTGGGTATTTGGCTATGGCTCATGCCCTGGCTGTACTAGAAACCAATATATACCTCCCTGACTGATTTTTGGGAGGGAGAGATAAATGTATTGTTTTCAGGGAGACCTGTAAGTTATACTTCAGGCTCTGCCCTCGTTCATCAGGGAGCAAGGAACAGTGTGATGGGATTATACTCTCCCTTATTATGGTGGCTCACCAGACCTGGGCCTTCTCTCTGCAGTCAGTAGGCGGATTTTCATGGCTCTGACCCTGGTGTATGATTACCCTGATGTAATCTCATTGGCTAAGTCTAAACATTTTAAGCTCAGGCAGCGAGCATGGCCTGCCGAGGAGTATTGCTCTGAGTTTAGGAGATGAGACACTGACACTCAGTGGAAAGAACCTGCTCTGAGGAGTCAGTTCTGTCTGGGTTTGTCAGATTGGCTGCAAGACTCCTTGATTTAGTACGCTGCTCTGGAGTCGCTGGAGGTTGCTATTAGCTTGGACAGATACCTGTGTAAATGGGGGGCGGCGGGGCACCAAAAGCGTGCGCGCTCCCGCCCGTCGCCGCCGACATCTCTGGTGGTGTCGCATGGTGTGACGGGGCCTTTAGATTTGAAACCCCCCAAACAGTATCCCTTTACAATTCATTCAACTTCCTGCTTGGAGAGAGAGAGAGGGGGCCACAGCTCTTCCTCTCCACTGGCTCCACTTTGGATTTACAATGGCCACTTTTCACCATGTCTTCTCTGGATTACTTATTTAATTTCTCCACAATTGGCAAATTATATATATTATTTTATCATCTCATCTTTCTTTGAGGTATGTCATTTGCACTTTTTAGTGTGCTCCCTCTACATTTATTTATTTTTTATATTTACTTTAAACTGATCTCTGTGCCATCTGTAAATACATAGTTTCTCATACTAACTAGATATACTTTTTTTTTTCCTATCCCAATTAATACTTTATATATGCACTCTCATCTTTTCAATTTAACAATTTCTCAGAGTTTTTTAACACTTATATCTGACCGACACACTGGATTTACCTGAACAGGGGAACTTACGTGTCTTATTTTAATTATATTGATTTCTATTTCATTTATTTATTTTAATTGTAAGTATACTCATTTAATGACTTAATATTTAGTCTTTCAGTGTAAGCAATGCATCATGGCTTTAGCTATAGGTTTCTCAACCCTAATTCACTACATGTCTTTGTGGATGTGGGGGATGGAGTAGATGGAGCACATGGCAATATGCCACCATCACCAACCATGAAAATGATACCTTTTTGTAACACACATTACTCAAAACTCTGTCCTTTTTCTTTTCCTTCCCCTTCTACCCAATTTTCTCTATACAAACTTTTAGGCTGCCTTCAGACTTGCAGATGCATCTGCAGCGTTTTGCAGATGCATCTGCAAGCATCTGCATGCAGACCGCGGCCCCTATGTTTATAATGGGGCGCACCCATTCACTGCGGATGCCTGCGTACAGATCACACAATCTCGTCCGCACCAGGGACGCGACATCTCGCGTCCATGGTGCGGGCGGGAGTGTGTGATTTGTGCGCAGGCATCCGCCTGCGCACAGATCACATATATGAGTGAGAGACCTGAACCAATCCTGCCCCTGGTGGCAATCCCTGCTGAGGAGGCTACACGTGTGGGTCCTGATGAATCTAAGCAGTTGGTGAATGTGATTTGTCATACTAGCCCATCTGCAGTTCATCAGGTTAGAAGGTCTTGTTTCTTTTGTGGATAAGCTGATTACTTTATTAGGGTCTGTCCATAAGCCTCTAAACCCCTTTCTCACCTGCTGATATCCTTTGACGATAAGAACATGGGTACCACTGCCTCTGCTGGGTTGGTCAGGCCTGCCCCTATGTCTCCAGCAAAGGTGGTTAGACACCTACCGAAGTATAGGGGTAAAAACCGGCCTACACCTCAGATTGATGCTGGGCTCAGGTGTTATCCTGAAAAGTGTCATAGGGGGAGGGTGGTGACTCCTATTAAGCCATCTGTGAGAAAGTCTCCTGTGAAGCGACAGGGAGAATTCTCTTCTGTTTGCCCCCTGAGAATGGATCCTCTATCTGTGACTATATGAATGGTAATAAACGTTCAGGTCCAGACCTGGGTGTGGATGGTTATGTGTGGATGCTGGCAAAACACAAAAGAATGAAGTATGCCGCTTGGGCTCCTACTACTGGAGTTATTGGTCCGTTTAAAATTTTGTCCATTTGCAACCCTGTGTTGTTCCAGCTACAACTTCCTCCAGTGCTATGTACCCGTAATATTTCACAAGTCATCACTCAGGAACTTTAGACTGTTGCCAGATATGTTCAGTTTAGAGTCCAGAGGCCTCTTATAAAGAAAGGGGAGGTACTGTCATATATTGACTGTCTTTGAAGTTCTGGAGTGTTGCTGCTATGCTATTTAATTGAGTTTTTTTTCCTTAGTCTACTCTGCGGCTCTGCATGGTGGAGGTAAAGGTGAAGGGGTGCTCTTCATCCTCTCAGCCTCAAGTAGTTCTGCTTCCCTCCACCAGATGTGACAGATTCAGTTCATTCTAATCTAGGACCCATGCTGTGCAGATGTGCTGTTGGCTCAGCTGTTGTCATCCCTTTCCTTTGGGTGGTGTCCTTTTCCTGGTCCATGAGTGGAAGTAGTGGCTTTTAGCTGAGGGCAAGTTGACGATTTGAGGGATAGGAGGGTGGCCCGAACCTCCTCACCTTTGTAAGTAGACTAGTCAGGGACCCCAATCCAGGGTCCAGACTAGCCTCCCAGTCACCCTTGCCTGTACTCCCTTCCTGCTCCATTTCCCTCATCCGCTACACTCGTGACAATATGTTCGAGGTTAAAGACACCTTAGACACACTTTGATTGGAAAGGTTTTGGTCCTGAGGAGAGGTCTTTGGAGATTGCTCCCCTACCATTCTCTAAATGTTCCTCCTACACTCTGACCAAAAAAGGAGAGAGAGTAAGGGTGTATTTTAATTCCTTGACTCATGCAGCTGGTGGGTGACATCCCACTAACTATGGACACCAGGTAACTCATCCCTATGTCTAAACTGTTTTTCTGAGCTTTATACAACTCCACCAGCTCTGCAGCATCAGACTTGTCACTGTTGTGTTCCACCTGCTATAGGGAGGCATGGACCAACTCTGCTGGAATTTATATCCACTGTGTCCAGCAGAGTTCTGCTTCTCTGACCAATCCACTTCCTGCACGTGGTTCTAGGTTCTTGTACTGATCTCTGTCAGGCTTCCTGCAAGGTATTTCTAGTGTTGTTCCTCCTGTTATCAATACAGTTTCTTTATCCGTCCTGTTTGATCTCTCTGACTATACCTCTAACTAGTCCTTCTGTACCTCACACCTTTCCAGACCTGTCAGTCAGCTGCTTAACACTAGGACTACTGGACTCGTGACCCCGCCTAGAACTACTGAAAGGAGTCATTTTGACTCCTTGCTTGTTTTCGTTTATTTTTAGAGTTTCATTTGTGGTTATTTATTAATAATTATATTTTTTGTAATGTATTATTATTGTGAGATCCAACAGTAATGCTTTTGATTGTTTTTTTTCTGCTTTTCTTATTTTTCTACAGAAAATAACAATAATTATAATAGACGTTTTTCAAACATTTTTTTTTATTCAAGTGCACACATATAAACAACAACTGAAGAACAAAAAGCAGAGAAAATGTAGGTGGAGGAGCATAAAAATGAAAATATGGCGCAGAATTCACCTTCTAAACATTTGGTGTTTTGCATTTTAGGCATTGCCTTTGATTTATGGCAGTACATTGCCCACACAAAGACTTACCACAAGTCTTACAATTGCCGACAGATCTATTTTTCTTGCACTTTTCTTTGATCTGGCAAAATTTTGTTTGAACCATCACTTCTGAGCATGTAGAAACTTGGGACGTGAAACCCTTTTCCTTATCTGGACCACTCAACTCTCTCACAAGCGTTTGCAAAAATGCCTTGTGTGACATTTTTTGGTGGGTAATCTCCTTGAATATTATCCATGCATTTATACCCGCAAAGTCTAAGGCATTTTCAAATGCATGTACAGGCCATCTCCTTGTGCATGTTCGTGTGGTATATTTTCGTGCCATCTGATCCACTACATCTACTCCATATTTTGTTTCATTGTAAAACTTTACCGTTTCTGGAGTTTTTTTAGCGGAATCAGACGCAACAACAACATCTGGATGGACGGAACTCAAAATGACAACATTTTTGTTGGGCTTTCCTTGATATACTGTAAGTGTAAAATTGTCTTCATTTCTAAACACTTTAGTGTTGTACAATTCCTCTTTCATGGATTTTATTTCTTTAGGCACTTCTCGCCTTATCTATATATTTGCTTTTTAGCTGTTTAGCTAATTTTACTGAAGTAAAATAATTATCGGTTGTAACATTGCGACCTTTTTTCAAAAACGGGTCCAATAACTTCATTACCACATGGTCAGCTAAACGGTCCTCAGCACGGCGTGTGTCATCTTTGCCTAGATAAGGGAAGCCATTTGCCAGATATTTGCTCTCCTTATCAAGAGCTAGCCAATATTTGTGGCCATATTTATCTGGTTTGGAAGGCATGTACTGCGTGAATGGACACCTAGTTTTGCTTGGGAAAAGTTGCTCATCCACCGTTATGTATGGGCCAGGTTTGTAACACGCAATACAATTTTCAATAAACCTGTCCCACACAGTAGAAAATAGAGCAAACTTGTCTGTTTGCAGTCTCTCCGATCGAGTAGATTTCTCATCAAATCTGAGAAACCTCATAATTTCAACAAAGCGGTCCCTAGACATTGTCGCTTTGCAAAACGGTATTCCCCAGTCATTACACCAAATACTGCTAATCGAGTGACGGTTCGTGCCAGATATTCCACGAGCATAGAATATCGCAATGAATGCATCTAGCTCCTCATCAGATAGAGTAAACTGTAAATTATTGTTCCTGCTTGCTTCTGCAAGCGTACAGTTCTTTATATGTGTCAATATATATGAATCAAAAAATAAACGCCATGCGCTCAAAGGACTATCGATAATGATATTTCTTCTAGCGTATCCTGTAGGGCCAGGTGCTTCTCGAAGAATATTTTGGCTGTCACGCCTACCAGGCAAGTGTTCTCCAATTTCAACAGGTTTCCATTGAATACCATCCGCTGAAACTAGTATTCCTTCAGATTCGCCTTCTCTGGTGTTTGTTGTTGCATTACCTTCGCCGCCATCGTTATCTGTTGTTCTTTCATTTCTGGGACGTTTTGCTGATTTCTTCTGTCCACGACCAGGAGGATGGTCACGAGGCAACATAACTGCATGAGCCCGATCCCCAGTTGATGTGCTTGGAATATCTGGAAAAAAGTTGATGAATATTTAGAATTTTTGTTTTGTAAGGGTCCGTGCACACTGGCTGGATTAGCGGCGGAATATCCGACCGGATATTCTCACCACAATCCGGCCCGTACCTGCCCGCTCAGGTACAGAGCGGAGTTTCATACCTGAAGCTCCGCTCCGAACCCCGGGCTGGAGCCACTCTCTGAGACGGAGCCGTGCTCGCGCGTAAGCAAGCGCTGCTCTGTCCCTGACAGCGGCTCCAGCCCGGGGTTCGGAGCGGAGCTTCAGGCATGAGCGGGCAGGTACGGCCTGTATTGCGGCAAGAATATCCAGATTCAGCCAGAATTCTGCTAGTGTGCACAGGCCCTAACTCAGTGTGTGGAAGAACAAATAAATACACATAACTACTTACCTTCTGGATTTGTTCCATCTGAGTTTTCAGATTCACTTGATATGTTCTGAGGAATGAAATCTTCATCACTGTCAGAATCAAATACATGTTTCTGCAATTCGGATTCCGATTCATCCTCCGGTATGGATTGCAAAGTAGCCAGAATATCCTGAGGCTTTATCAAACGTCTTCTCTCCATATTCCTCACAAATTCCATAATTCTATATAGTTCCCTGCTGAAAAATAGAAATGAAATGAAAACTAAAAGAAATAATAACTGTTCTGCCACCTTCAAAAGTAGGTGGGCTGAATCAGTTGACAGAGAGCTAAACTATTTCATAACAATTCATACCTGTATGAGTCTTCAGAGCTCGTATGTCTGCGTCTGTTCTCTTTGTCTCTTCAGCTGAACTGAAAGTAAAGTTACTATCCAGAATACTGTCTCCTGCTAGGACCTTAGAAAAACACCACCCTTCATTAGCATAAGATAAGAGCCTAGAGTAAACAAGCTATTTTGTTCAGCATTACACAGTAATACAAGCAGGTAAAACACGAGGAAAATGTGAAAAGCTGACATGTAAATTGAACTACATCTATATGAACATCAGGGTAAATAAGACAGAGTGAAAAAATTATGCACAAAACTTTATAGCAACATTTAGTGACAAAAGGACCTCAAAATATAGTAGGGAGTCAAAATGACTCCCTTCAGTAGTTCTTGGTAAATTTTGAAAAAAACGCGCACATTTTTCACCAAAATTATTTGTTCTCACAAAATCTTTTTTCACATCATATTTGAGGAAAAGTCACCGAGTTTCAAGCCGGAATTCTGAAAAATGTAGTCACAGAAGAGAAATAAAAAACGAAAGGAGTCAAAATGACTCCATCAGTAGTTCTAGTGTTAAGCACCAGGGACTTCCAAATGAGTGATACCTGGTGGATACCTCTTGTTCAAGCCTAACCTCTCCACCAGAGGCTCTAGTGAAGACCAAGTGTCTGCTTAGTTATGCCCATCCAGGGTAATCCCAGCCTGTGGCACAGTGGGTCCACACCCACCTCCATTACAGTATACATAGGGCCCAGTTTGTGTTTCTGACAACATGCACCCCATAAATTGTTAATTGGGCTCTCCCCAATCCAGTAAGGCTTCACATGTGATCACTTACTGTGGTTTAGGCACAACGGAAGCCAGACGGAGGGGGCATTTGTATTTGGGTGTGCAGATTTCACTGTTTTTTATTTAAAAGAGAGAACAGGGTTAACGTGATCCTAGCCTTATTCTGATATTTGGGAGGTTGAATGAACAAATAGACAGCACTGCAAGAATATTTCTTATTTTTCTTTTTGCGCAGTTCACCATGTGGTATTAGTGATAGGATTCATTTATTCTGTGAGTCAGTTCAATTCCAGCAATATCAGATTTATAGAAGTTTTTTTTTATGTTTTGATTTTATCACACAAAAAATGTTTTTCCGCCGCTATATTCTGAGACCTGTAACTTTTTTTAGCATAATGAGAGGTGAAACAGAGCTTATTTTTTGTGCAACAAGTTTTTTTGGTACTGTTTAGGGGTATAAATAATTTTTTGTTTGCTTTTTATTCAGAATTGCCAGATGCAGAACAAAACCAACAATTTACTTTTTTACATACATGTTTTTAGCGCAGTTCATTTTGTGGCAAAATTAATGAATCTGCTTTATTCTTTGCGTCAGTGCAATTACAACAATACCAGATTAATTTTTTTAATGTACAGAAATTAATGTTGTTTTCATCGCCATGTTGTAAGATTTGTAAGGCTAGGGTCACATTTAGAATGCAAAATGTGGTTACCGCATCCATGTCCGGATGTGGTAATCTCATGTCGCTTCAGACATATTTTGCATTCTAAATGTGTCCCTAAACCCGCATCCGGTAACCGGATTGCTCCATAATGTGCAATCAGGTTGCCGAATGATTTGTTCATCCCTGCTGCTGCGGGGATGAACAAAGGGTTGATGTGTTAAATATATGTGGGCAACATGTCTGCAGGGAGTGTCCACCCTCCCTAGAGACATGTTGTCCAAATACAGTGGCATGTTAATGGTTAATAGCTTTTATTCCTTTATCACCGTTATTTGTCGGCTTTTAAAACTTCTGAATGAAAGCCGGCAGCTCCTCGGTGTAAGCATGAGTATCAGTACGTAATGTGCATAAGCACCAGGGTCAGCTCCTTATTGAGGATGCTGCCCTGCAATGTGCTTACGCATCCGGCAACTGCAGTCATTCACATGTGCCTTGCGGTAGCCGGATGGGCTCCCTTAGGCGCCCATTATAACACTTCGGCTACGATTTTGAAACCGCTCCGATAAACGTTGCCTGCATGATTATTACCACAGGCAGGACAACCGGAATGTGGTAACCGGATTGCATTAAGTGCAAGCTGGTTTTATAATGGGTGCCTATGGGCTGCGGATCCTGATCCGATTTTGAGCATTTTGCATGCAAATGTGGCCCTAACCTAACTTTATTATTTTTGGCCGAATGAGCCATTTTAAGGCTTGTTGTTTGCCAGATGGTTGGGGTTTTCATTTTTACCATTTTATGTGACTTTTTTTTATTTTTATCCATTTTTTGTGTGTCAGAATGATGAAAAATCTACATTTTTGCTGTATCTTTTATTATTTTTTGTTCATTGTTTTTTTATATGACATAACATATAAATAACATAACAGCTTTATAGATCAGATTGGTCTGGACACAGTGACACCAATTATATATACATGTTTTGTTCATTTTTAAAACAAACTTTGCATTTTTAGAGGCAAAAGGGGATTTCGTGATTTGTGTGCACTTCTTTTCTATGTTTTTTTTTTACTTTCTACATAATTTATTTTCTGTTTTTATTTTTCACTTAAGCCCTCGTTACACATAGTGAGATCGCTGTTGCATCACAGGTTTTGTGACGTAAGAGCGACCTCGCCAGCGATCTCGCTATGTTTAAAACGTAGCAGCGACTGAGCCCCCGCTGTGACATCGCCGATCGTATCGGAATGGCCTGGACCATTTTTTGATCGTCGGATTCCCGCTGGGCAGCATACATCTGTGTATTTGACACCTTAACAACGACCTTGTTTGCGACTCAGAACTCAGCCACGTAGGTCAGAGTAGTCAGACTAGCTGCTGTGTGACAGGTTCCCAATGACCGCCGAGGTCGTTATACGGGTCACATTATCATCGCTGCATCATTGAGTAGATCTGACTGTTTGACATATCACCAGCAACCACGTAGCGACGTTCCAGCAATCCTTACCAGGTCGTATCATTGTCAGGATCGCTGGAACTTCGCCAAGTGTGATGGCACCTTAGTCTCACTGTGAGACATGAATATTTTTTTTTTATCCCTGATCTCATGTACTGCTGTACTGGTGTACAGCAGTGCAGGAGACCTGTTAGTGACTCACTGACATAGCTATTTAGATCATGTTTATCGCATAATCTAAGATAAACCCTTTGATAACTCATTTGATTTATAAATCAAAATGCTATGGGTTTCAGAAAATTGCAATACAAAATGTATATCGTTCATGAATTTTTGACTTAAAGAGGACCTGTTACCCCCCTGTTGCATGGCAATCTAAATGCAGCACTGAATGCAGCATGTCTGCTGCATTCAGGGTAGAGGTCCCCATGTGCCTGTGTGCTGTGTACCCCGAGATATAGCCTTAGTAAAACTCACTGTTAGAAGCCATGAGGACATTCACTGGTGCAGGAGGCAGCTCAATTGACAGGGGCCATTTCCCCCCCCCCCCCCCTCTGCCTCTCTGTGCTTCTTCTGCTGTGCTGGCTCTGCCCTCCTCCTCTCTGTCACTCATCCTGCCTCACACAGGATGCAAATCATTTGTCCTGACATCAGCTCCAGATTCTTGCCCTGCTGTCTGAACAAAGCATAAACAGCACAGAAGGAGGCGGCACAGACAGGAAGAGGGGGAGGGAATGGCCCCCATCAATTGAGCTGGCTCCTGCACCAGGGAATGCACACATGGCTTTTAACAGTGTGTTTTACTAAGGCTATATATCGGGCTACACAGCAAACTGACAAATGGGGGACCCCCTCCCTGGATGCAGCAGACATGATGCATTCAGAGCTGCATTTAGTTTGCCATGCAGCAGGGAATGACAGGTCCTCTTTAAAGAAAAGAAAGGATACACGTTTGGTATTGCTGAAATCCTCCTGTCCTGGAGAATGAAGTTTAAACATCATTTTTACCATGCAGTGTAAATGATAACAGTAAAACAAAAAAAGCAATGGCAGAATTGCATTTATTTATTTTATTTTTTTTTGGCGATTTTAACATCTTTAAAACTTTTTGCCTATTTTCTAGTACATTCCGTGGTACAATTAAGGCCAGAGACAGACTGAGCGAGTTGTATACGAGATATTCGCATGAGTCTCGCACGCCTCAACCAAACCAGCTGCCAACTCTCTGGGGAGGAGCGTGTCAGCTGCATAGAAACATAAGCAGCTGAAACCCTCCTGCCCGAGAAACAGCAGTTGTTCCGGGTGAGTCATGCGAGACTCATGCGAGTATCTCACATGTGTCTTGCTCAGTCTATCTCTGGTCTAATAGTCCAATTCAAAACTACAGTTCATCCTGTAAAATATAGCCCTGATATGGCCATGTTGGCAAAACAATAAAGCATACATGCACTTTGAAGAATGAGAGAATAAAACAAAAGAATCACAATGGAATTCACCAATTTGGGAAGGTAATATAAACTCCAAGTATAATTAATTGTCTCTAATATCTTAAAATTGTCTGAAAAGATTCATCACATTTTTTGTTAATTTGCTCTACTAATGTGTTTCAAATATCATAAAAATTATATGTCACCGCCTTTATTTTAAGGATTTTCCACAAAAAAAAGAAAAAACACAAGTGTAACTCTGAAAAACATCCCCCTATCCCCCTGCTCCACAACCTAATTTTACTGCAGATATTGTACTGTGTGATCTGACAGGTAATGGACATTCACTAAACCCACATTCCTCTATTTGACTGCCTGTGAGCTGTGATTAAAATGTCACTCATGACTTTACAGAAAATACCACCATAGAACAATGTGTTTTTTACATCAGAACTTTTTTTCTGCTGAGGCTTCACTAGACTCATACCTCCCAACCATCCCATATCCAGAGGCACTGTCCTATTTGAGGAAGCTGTCCTGCTGTCCTGCTGTCCCACGAGGTAAGGGTGGCATCTACACTTCCACTTACTCTGTGTGGTCTTCTCTTCTTCTGTTGTCATTGCTCTGTAGTTCCTCCTGAGATACTAGGGGCGGCATTGCTCTGCTTTCTTCATAACTACATTCAATAGAATACACCACTCTTTGCTTTTCTTGAGAACTCACAGTGATTCAGACCCCCCATGTTATATCATTGTCGACAGTAGCAAAAGCTACAAGTCACAGACTGACTGTATGGACGAGCATATAACAGTGCATTTCTATGTCATTTTATTCTAGGGGAAAAATACAAGTCTGATTTTTTACATGTACAGTAAAAAACATTAGCCTATTTTTGGCCCCAGACCAAAGTCTTCTTTATTTGATTACGGTAGGTAAAGTCAGAGCCAATAACGAGTTAGGCTATGTAAAGACTACTGTTGGACCCCGGTGGTCTGATTGCCACAGTGGTATTGCCTCCCTCACAGGGGGTGATATCAGCAGGAGGAGGTCCCCACACTAGGAAATGGATCACCCGCCAAGGCAGTGGGACACACAGAACCAGCCCTTCAGTTCTCTTTGGGATGTCTCTGTGACCCCAGCGGTGCCAATAAATAGGGGAAATAGTTTATATGGGTATTATTGTCGTGACACCACCTGTGGTTCTCGGCAATTAGATGGATGGCCGATGCTGCGGTCCAGATCCACTGGGGCGGTTGGTGGCACAGCAGATTTGGTTTCGTTCACCACTGATTGAGCGTGGCGCCAGGGCAGTTATAATGTCAATTAGCAGATGTTACCAATCTAGTGCAGGGCAGGTGATGCAGTAAATAATTCGAGGGCACAGCGGGGTGTAATTTCCACAGGTTACTCAAAGTTCTTAGTTTCAACAACCAGCCAGGTGCTGTGCCCTCCAAGCCAGGGATCTAGCCACTTCCAGATAGATTTGTGGCACTAGACCAGTACTCTCTTTTTATGTACCTCACCAGGTTGTCTACTTTGTTCTGGCTCGCTCCCTCCAGCCCAGAACCTCACACTCAGTGTCCCGTTCCAGTGGCCTTGGACACTCACGGGCAAGCTCGTTTGAGTCCCTTGGCCCTATGTGGCCACCTTATCAGTGATTAAGTGTGGATTTTGGCAGCTGTACTTGAAGTCAAAGTCACCTCCAGATTGCTAGCTGAGTCCTGTAGTCCCTCAACTAGTCTGGGCCTGGTACCCTCTGTGGCACTGTTCCCTTCACTTGCCTGCAAATGGCAATGGAAGCGTGCGACACAGGTGGGTTTCTCACTTCCCGTGTCCCTGGGACCCCTGCTTGTCTCTGGAGCTCCTGCATGGCTCTCTCCTTCCTGGGATGAGCTCGTCCGGCTCCAGTCCCCTGGTCTAACTCACTGACCATCTGCCCTCTCAGTCTTCCTCTGACTGACTGACTTTCTAGATGTTTCTCCTCTTTTTAAACTGTCACTGTCCCACTCTACTCCCACGCTTCTTTTGAATTGGTTCTTTCTACAGCTCCCTCTTTCCTACTGGTCCACCCAACTCCCTATGTCAACCCCTGTCTCCAGTCAGGAATGAGGTACGACAGCTCCCTCCATCTTCCTGGGCTGGAGTGGCTAGTGTTGAGTGCAGGTGTGTGGGTACTGGGTTGTGCCCCCTTCTTACCTGGGATGGGGTTACAACACCTCTCGCTAAGGTGCAGTACCTCTGTGGCGTCTGGACCCTCAGGGGCGCCACAGTAACACCAGCATGCAACACTTTTCTTGACTCTAGATCATAAGGGAGAGCTCTAGAACCTGACATCAGGGGAGCGGCTCCGGTTCTGGCCAGGAGAAGGGATTAGTGAGAATGTCTGAGTAGAGGGAAGGGAGAGGACGTGGAGAGAAGTGCTCTGGGGAGTGGAGCCGTGACTGGGCTCACCCCGGAGTGGAATGCTAGGAAAAGGACCCCAGAGTCCTTGGTTGTGTGGGTGCTGTATGCCCCGACAGTCGTATCTGGAGGGCAGGAGGCTGCAAGTCTCCTGGCCACACCGAACACCCAAAGGCACAGCGGCATCCTGAGAGCCCGGAGCCACCAAGAGCATGGTGGTATCCATGATAGGCTTGAGCTGCCTGCCATATGGGTGAGGAACCATTCAGCAGGAAGAGGGCCGCAGCTTAGCTATATGCAGCAGGGACCCGAAAGAGAGCAACAGGAGGGCCTCCAATCCCACCTGCAAGGTGGATTTCCCAAATTTTTCCAGGCTGGCTGGATTCCTTCTACCTCCTGTAACCAGTACACCGGACTGCAATACCAACTGCAAAGTAAAGGTAACAGAAACTGCACCTTTTCGTGTCCTCTAGTTATTTCCTGTGCCCTCTGTTCTGCACCCCAAAGACCATCACCACACTGGGGAGCTATACCATCCATCTGCACTGCCATCTGCCCCAGTTATCATATCTGGCAGCGTCAGCCATCCCTGGATGAATACCACAGGTGGCATCACAAACTTTCCCCTGTAAATAATCCAATTTTTCTGCATGTCCAGGGCCACGGAACCGGGTCACTGCCACTGTGACCTCCCAAGCACCGATCGACCCGGTTACCGAGTACCCTCAGCCCTAAGGGGCGTCGCACTAGAAAATAGTGGTGCAGATATTCTGTTACCAGAAATTTACACCTGTAGAAAAAAACGCAGCAGAAAAATGGTGGTACCAATTGTGCATTTTGTTTTGCTTTGGATAAGGTGTGTCTTTTGTTGTAACTTATTTTCCAGACATGTTTCTGCTCTGTGGAAGGAGAGAGAGAGAGAGAGGGAGATAGAGAGAGAGAGGGAGAAAGAGAGAGAGAAAGGGAGAAGGAGAGTGAGCGTGTGAGAGAGAGAAAAAGAGAGAGGGAGAGAGAGAGAGGAAGGGAGAAAAAGAAAGCAAGAGGGAGAGAGGGAGAGAGAGGGGGAGGGGAAGAGGGAAAGGGCAGATGGGGAGAGGAAAAGATAGAGATCGAGGTAGAGGGAGAGGGAAAAGGAGAGGGAGAGGTAGAGGCAGAGTGAGAGAGAGAGAAACAGAGAGGGAGAGGGGGAGAAAGGGAGGTGTAGAGAGGAAGAGGGAGAGAGGGGTGAAAGGGTGAGATGGAGAGGGAGAGAGAGAAAGATAGAGAGGTAGTGGGAGAGAGAGAGGAAGAAGAAGAGAGGGAGAGAAAAGGAGTGGAAGAGAGGGAAATGGAGAGTGAGAGATAAAGGGAAAGAGAGAGAGAGAGGAAGAGGGAGTGGTAAAGGAAAGGTGGAGGGAGAGAGAGGGAGAGATATAGAGAGATAGAGAGAGAGAAACCAGAAAATGAAATGGTAGATTTTGCATTGGGAAGTAATTGCAGTAATACTTGACATGCTGCATTGCTGCCGCAGTAAAAACCACAGCGTTAGTACAAGTCTTCTGAGTTCCCATACACTTTGCCTACATTATACTATGCTGTAGATTTGGTGCATATCTGCTGCATTTACGCACCAAATACCCAACAAAATCTGCACTAAATCCGCACCCTCGGCACATTGCCTCAGTGTTTTTTGGTGTATACTTAACAAATGATTGCATTTATACTTACCTTTTACTTGGAATTCTTCTTCTGTGAATCTTGTCAGTGCAGTCCTGCATTCCTGCCATTATATCCCAGCATCGAAATATAGAGAAACAGCAGTCAACAAACAAAGGTGAGCAGGGCCGGCGTCAGCACCCGGTTTACCGGGCAAGTGCTGGGGCCCAGCCGAGACTGAGGGGCCCACCGCCGCTGCCCGCCCACATCGCGCCGCCGGTATTGTTATTTGTCTTACTGGCAGCTCTGGCGCGGACTTTCATTCATTTTAAAGCCGGCCGCCAGCCCCCGCATCCGGCCTGCACGTCACATCCGGCAGGGCCGCCGACCGCTGATTCTGCGTTCCACACTTTGGAATGCATAGAAGAGGGACCTCCGCTCCGCCCCTTCTCTTCCTCTTCCTGTGGAACGCAGAAGTTGAGGAAGATCATGATGCCAGCCAGCAGGTGACTATGGCTGTGGTCCGGGAGGGTCCAGGGCCAGTCTTTAGCACCCGGGGTCCTGGTCTGGCGGGTAGGCCCCCTGTGAACCTCTGTGCTGCCCCTCTTCTCCCCCACACTGAGCGGCAGCGGCATATCTGCTGCTGCTCACTACAGTCAGATGCTGCCGCTCAGGTTAGGAGGGAGAGAGGGGGGGGTGGGGGGGTAGAAACAGCACTCAGGGGCCCCCTGCAAGGGGAAAACTACACAGGGGCCGCCAGGGGCAAATTGCACAGGAGATCCCCTGTCAGGGGCAGATTACATAGGGGCCCCCTGTCAGGGAAAATAACACAGTGTTCAGGGGCCCCCTGCGCGCAGTGGGTAGACAGGCACAGGGGGAGAGCTGGGCTAGTTAGAAGCTGTGCTGGAGTATTTAGAGGCTGTGCAGGGCTCTGTGGAGGCTGTGCAGGGCTCTGTGGAGGCTGTGCAGGGCTCTATGGGGACTCTATGGAGGCTGTGCAGGGCTCTATGGAGGCTGTGCAGGCTCTGTGGAGGCTGTGCAGGGCTCTGTGGAGGGTGTGCAGGGCTTTGTGGAGGCTGTGCAGGGCTCTATGGGGACTCTATGGAGGCTGTGCAGGGCTCTATGGAGGCTGTGCAGGGCTCTGTGGAGGCTGTGCAGGGCTCTGTGGAGGCTGTGCAGGGCTCTATGGGGACTCTATGGAGGCTGTGCAGGACTCTATGGAGGCTGTGCAGGGCTCTATGGGGACTCTATGGAGGCTGTGCAGGGCTCTATGGAGGCTGTGCAGGGCTCTATGGCGACTCTATGGAGGCTGTGCAGGGCTCTGTAGAGGCTGTGCAGGGCTCTATGGGGACTCTATGGAGGCTGTGCAGAGCTCTGTGGAGGCTGTGCAGGGCTCTATGGGGACTCTATGGAGGCTGTGCAGGGCTCTGTGTAGGCTGTGCAGGGCTCTATGGGGACTCTATGGAGGCTGTGTAGGGCTCTGTGGAGGCTGTGCAGGGCTCTATGGGGACTCTATGGAGGCTGTGCAGGGCTCTGTGTAGGCTGTGCAGGGCTCTATGGGGACTCTATGGAGGCTGTGAAGGGCTCTGTGGAGGCTGTGCAGGGCTCTGTGGAGGCGTGCAGGGCTCTGTGGGGACTCTATGGAGGCTGTGCAGGGCTCTGTGGAGGCTGTGCAGGGCTTATTTGGAGGCTGTACAGTGCTTATTTGGAGGCTGTGCAGGGCTTATTTGGAGGCTGTGCAGGGCTTATTTGGAGGCTGTGCAGGCCTATTTGGAGGCTGTGCACTGCAGGCTTGTATATAAATTGGAGGCTGGGCTGTATGTATTATTTGGAAGCTGTGCTGGGTTGTATATAGTTGGAGGCTGTGCTGGGCTGGCTGGCCCAGCCCCCCGATATAGCCCAGCAGCAGCCTCCAAATATATACAGCCCTGCACAGCCTCAATATTATATATAAAGCCCACCCAGGAGCCTTTATATTATATACACAGCCCACAGCTTCTATGTTAGATTCATGAATCGTGGTATGTGTTAAAGGGGCCCACTGAGACTGTTTCGCCCAGGGCCCACAAAAACCTGGAGCCGGCCCTGAAGGTGAGTATATAATTGTGCTCTGCAATCACCTTCATAAATAATCCACTACAGGAAGGCGCCACCATCAACTAACAATAAAAAATGGTTTCTTTCTTCAAATCCTCTAAAGCCACAAAAATGTAAAATTTTGAGATATTCAAGAGAACAAAAATTCTAGCACAAGTCAATTCATAAGTGTCCGTCTAGGTGGTACGGTGTGGAGTGACGGGGAAAAGCATAGAAAGGAGGACACAGCTGCTTTGGTTTATATAAAGACTTCTTTATCAGTGAGAATGGTGCAATGTGTTATGTTATAATATCCGAGTAGACTTCATGTGCGAAGTAAATCACATTTCAATAGTAAACAATAGATAATATGAATGGGAAAAGTCATCTTTACTTTTCTGTAAAGTCAATAATGCAGAACACGTGGAACAAGCCGCCAATAGTAATGTGAGAGGACTTCAGGCAAAAATATCCCTCTCTATTACTTTACCTGCCACACGCTACATCTCATCACTGAGTGACTGCAGTATTAAGGTACGCTCTGTCATCTAATTAATAGGTTAAGTATATATGCTAAAAAATTATCATTTAATATTTTACACCAAAGTTTATTTCCTGAGCATTTTGAGGTTCTTACATCACATATCGAATGTTTTTCTTAAGCTGTAATGTACATTATGGCTCCATATATCCCTATCTACTTAAGTTTATATTTTTTGTTAGGTTTGATAATTTCATCAATTTTTTGCTGCCATTTATGCTGCAGTAAAAATATAGAAACCTTATAAGTATTATATTTGATCAAAATCTTTTCTCATTTTTCACTAGTAAGTGTTTTTAATGGTATAAGGCTCCCATTCTCCCCCTCCTACTGTCTCCCACCCATCCCCTATAGACTGTGAGCTCTCGTGGACAGGATCTCTGCCCTACTGTACCTGTATGATCTAATTGTCTTTATTTTTATATTCTTGTTCTCGTCTGTCCCTACACATGTAAAGCGCCATGGAACCAATGGTGTTATATAAATATATAATAATAATAATAATAATGTATTACAACCCAATAGGGACTTTATGGCAGCTCTTTATGAATAATTAGAATAAAGCTTCCAAACGTGTGTAACACAACATCAGAGGCAAAATGTAATTTTCTGCATCAGCTTTGCACAATAAGTTAATATATATGTATATTGTAATTTTTGGCATGGTAGATTGAGATCAGACGTCTACAGAATCATCGTCGATACCAGGAACTCAGCAAATGCATACTATATATACACCTTTAGGGACAATTGTTGTACATAGAGTCGTGTATCTCCCCAGAGGAGTAGTGAGAAAAAATTCTTCTTAGAACCATAAGAATGACCGTCTCTTTAGACAGTACGGACTATAAGGATATTTGCATTGTAGAATAGTAGCTAGGCTCTCTTTTACCCAGGAAGACTGCTGACCTGCCAGACCGCCATAGCTTCACACCATGTGCTGATATCAAACAGAAATAATATACGCAATAGAGAAATGATGGAAAAGTGTGTACCTATGCTTATTAGTATGAAATTAATATTCATTTTGTGCTTGCTGCATTTGTAACTGTTTCTATGAACCTAATTATCTGTCCATCTATCTACTAGAATGTACAATGGAAAATTATATTGTGGTACCCGCGTCAGCTAGAAAAATAAAAGTAAATACTTAACCTCCCTGGCGGTATGATTATGTCAGGAATTTTGTGCTAAAAGCGGTACCATTTTTTTGGGACAAAATTTCTTTTATGGGCAGAAATTTTATACATTTGTATTTCTCGCCCAGTTCCGCCTCCAATGAGCCGCAGCAGCTCACAGAGACGGAACCAGGAATTCATATGGAGGCATCCGAAGGGGCCCTCACCGGCAATCACAGCGGGGACATTGCTGGACCCCCAGGAGAATGTAAGGAGACTCCGCTGCCATTTACCCCGAACGTCTGAGGCCCCGACTGAGTAGGGGGCCCCTCAAGCATCAGTAGGGGCCCCCTCCTCTGCATCCCCAGCTTCCATACCTCCACCCGCTGCTCCTCACCTACAGCTGCAACAGAGCACCTGTCTAGCTACCAGCACCCCAAATCCCACCCCCGGCTCCAGTGGGTAAGTCACGCTGATACACTGCAGGGTGGCGGTGCGGGATGGTGGAGCTGACAGCACCCCAAAGCCCCCCCGCTCCGCAGCTGATAGCACCCCCCTCCGCTCCACAGCTACTGCTGACAGCACCCCCCCGCTCCGCAGCTGACAGCACACTGCAGCTGACAGCACCACGCCCCCCACTTCGCTGCTGCAGCTGACAGCACACCGCCCCCTTCCGCAGCTTCAGCATGTGTCAAAATAGAGTGGGTACCTGTGATTGTCTATTGCGGTAATCTGGAATCAGCCCATAAATTCTAGCAGGGTTGATGTTATAAAGTATGGGCTGGTTTCAGGTTACTCCAACAGCCAATCCCAGATGCCCAGTGTCTGTAATTGGCTGTTGGGCCCCTCGCCCATTGACTGATAACATAATACTATAAAAATAAATAAATAATTTTTTTAAATGATGTAGCGCTTTGATGTATTTTTTATTCTCAGAGCAGATAAAGTGGACAGCTGCAGGCTGCCACCCCCAGCTACCTGGCTCTATCTCGGTTGGCAATCAAAATACAGGCAAGCCTGGATCCCTACTGCAAAGTGAGCCAGAGAAGCTGTTTACTGGGTGCTGTGATGCAGTTCAGCAAGGTCACCCGAGTTCACAGCTGATGCGTATCTCCTGTCAACTGGGATGACCTTTCTCACGGCACCTGGATCACAACCGTGCTGTATCTGCTCACAGTGATGTAGCAAGGCTGAACATGTTCAGTGAGGGACAAACCTGTGGATTATTGTCAGAGGGTTTTGTTTTAAGTTATTAAAGATGGGGACCAGGTATGTCTTTAGTGGTTTATTGCAGTTGAAAAAAATTTTCTCTGTGTTGTTATTAATGTTTGCTAGAAAATCATAGAGGGTGGGTCTAACATTGGCCCAACATTATGAATCTTGGTTTAGTGCTAGCTACCACTATAAAGAG
Source organism: Allobates femoralis (assembly GCA_033576535.1). NCBI lineage: Eukaryota > Metazoa > Chordata > Amphibia > Anura > Aromobatidae > Allobates > Allobates femoralis. Next base: position 73,726,004 of record JARQOC010000001.1, on the reverse strand, counting down.
GCATTAACCCCTCTATTACCCAGCATGCCACCGCCACCAGGGCTGCTTAAAGAGCTGGGTAATGTGTCTTAAAATGGTGCTATGAAAAAATGTGGCATTTTCAGGAGCAGGTGCAAGCTACAATTTTCAGCATGGGGCACCCAGAACAATTGGGTCTTAGCACGCTGAGAATTGAGAATCCCAGCCCCCAGTGGCCTGGGTTTTACCTTGGCTGGCAATCAAAATAGAATAAAGCCCACACATTTTTTTTTATTATTTATTTAAATAATAAAAAAAAAAAAAAAGAGTTTCACTCTATTTTTATTGCCAGCCAAGGTAAAGCCAGGCATGGGGGGGGGGGGGGGAGGGGGTAGCCCGTAGTTGAACGCTTTATCTGCTCTGAGAATCAAAAATACAGATAAGCGCTACATCATTTTTTTAGATCATTTATTTTTACAGTACTATGATATCAGTCGATAGGTTTGGGGCCCAACAGCCAATCACAGATGCTGTCACAGGGAATTCTGTGATTGGCTTTTGAGTGACCTAATATCAGCCCATACTTCCTCGCAACTACTTTGTTAGAATGTATGAGCTGATTCAAGATTACTCCAACAGCCAATCAATTCCTATCCACATCTCTCCCGAACCCAAACTGTAACACAGACTTCTCAGGGAAGTTCATGTTCGGGGTCTATGCCTGTACACTGGGTGTTCGGTACAGGCCCTGAACTTTACAGTTCGGGTTCGCCCATCCCTAGTGATGCGCCCCCAAGCTATGGGGTACTTAGGAATCGGGCCGGTATTATGACTCTGGGGTATCACAGTAGTCATAACCCAGTCCCGTGGCCTGGGATCAGTCCAAATAGGTGTTATTTACAAGGGATTTTGTCGTGATGCCACCCGGAGTATGTGGTCAGTAGAACCACCGCTGCCGTATTCCTGCTGGGGACTGTGACTTGGGGCACCGTGAATGGTAAGCCCTCCTCGGGTAGGGCTGAGGGTCCCCAGGCCAGGAGTAGATGTGATGGGTGGGCCTGATGAGGGATTGTACTGGGTGTAGTGCACTTACTTCAAAGCTGCAGCTTATCCAGCCAGTGTGTCTTGTGATTAGGGTCAGGATTATCCCCGGTCACCTCTTCAGAGCCGGTTCTCTGGTCGTGCCCAGCCTCCTGTGTCCCAGGTTCAGATATTTGGGCACACCAGGCTCCTTCTCATTCTCAACTGTTGCTAAGGGTGCCTCCGGACAGGTAAGGTCTATCGGGCTGCCGGGCTCTTGTCCTCCCACATTCTCAGCTGTGGGGTGTCTTTCAGTCTCTCTCCTTACCATCACCTCCAGGCTATGGAGTGGGCTTTCTCTCCTCACAGCTATGCCTCATGGGATTCTGCGCCTCCAGGGAACCCAAAACCTCCTGGGAAGACTCTCTCACTACTTCTCCAACCACCTTTTCTCCCACTGTTCTGTTCTTCTTCCTCCTTCTCCCCTAACTGTTAGTTCCCGGGTTTTTCTAGTGTTGGTCTCTCCACCCACTTTGTCAATGCTACTCTATGCTCCATCCACTACTCTTAACACCTGCCACCCCTTGCCCAACCTAGGGTCCTAGGCGTAGGGTTGGTGTGTGTATCTGTGTGCGTGTTTTGTCAACCGTCTTGCCTTACCTGGCTGCACTTCCCTTTGTGGCCACCTTGTCGCAGAGGCGCCACAGTAGTTGCTGGTTCTCAGGTCCCTGGGTCCCATTCCCGTGCTTGTGTCTGTACATACCGTACCTGTGCCTGCTAACCTGTTACTCTTTCAAAGAAACCTGTCAAAACCCATTGCACTTATTGTGTTGCCACACCTGCTGCATCTACTTGAACCAGCCAAAGCCATCATACCCACTGCACTTGATTAGCTCCAGCCATGCTACAATTCTTTCTGCATTTGCCAATACTAGCTGTGCTACCATACTATCTGCACCTGCTAGCATCTGTCACCTAGCAGCACCTATACTGTACAATAGAGACTGTGTCTGTCTTTTGGACCTGGCGGATACCTGTCAGCATAGCCGAACCTCTCCATTTGAGGCTCTAATGAAGATCCTGTACACCTTCAGGTATTATCCTCTAGGTAAAAATTCGTGCCTTTGCCCAGTGGGTCAACTTCCAGATGATCGGCTGTCTGTTTCCTCACCTTGACTTCTGAACTGGGTAGGAATAATGAGACGCTAGTGGCCATGTTCTGGGAAGGTCTGTCTGGTAGGATCAAGGAAAAGCTGGCCGGCCAAGATGTTCCTTCCTTCCTGGATGAACTGGTACCTCTGGCAATACACATTGACTTCCATTTCCAAGAGAGCTCCAAAGTGGTGAACCAAAAAGGGGGCTTTCCTTCCAGAAACCCCTCAGACCATAGGCTGAAACTACACCTGCAGTTTCTCCAGAATGCATGGAGGTAAACTCTGTGGATGTGGTCGAATTTGTGTCTGTTTGTCCATCGTGTGCTCACAACAAAACTACTAAGAAGCTTCCTGCTGGGCATCTACTTCTCCCTACCGATGCTGGTGCCAGCCGTGCCACCATACATCTATACCAGCTTGCGTCTGCCGCCTTACAGCGCCTATGCATCAGAGACTTTGCCTGTCTATTGAAGCCATACCACTGGAGACAGCTGTCGTGGTACCAAAATCCCCGGAGTTATACCTGGCAGCTACCTATCAACTTAACCTAACCTCTCCATCTGAGGCTCTAGTGAAGATTCAATAGTCATTCAAGTAGGCTACTCCAGTTGGAAATTGATGTCTTAGCCCAGTTGGGAATATTGATAGGGAATGTAGGAATGATGGATGGGGGAACATCCAAGGTGGGGGCTATAGGAACAATGGATGGTGTCACATCCAAGGTTGGGGCAATGGAAGTCCATGGAATATCATTATTTTTTTTGCAGCCTATGGCATGTGCTGGAATACTGGGCTGCTATCTCCATTCTCCTCTCTTCTTCCTCCAGTAGGATATGTTTTCTCTTTATCCTCCATGGAGCTGAAATGCGAGAAGAGGTTGATGAGCCTCCTGAAGTGCAAATCCCTCACTTTTGTGTATTTGGTGAAGCTTAGCAGAAGGTGGGTTTCATCCTCCAGGGCATTCAGGTCACAATGTGGACCCAAGAAAATTATTAGATTATGGAATCATTCCTTCTGCTAGTGCACCCTTTCCCAATTAGACTTTTTTGTTCTCCAATGTGGAGCTAGTGTTGCCACATGTTTTTTTTTTGCCTTCCTCTGGATCAACATGTTAGGCTATGGGTTGAACTAGATGGACTTAAAGTCTTCCTTCAACCTTAAAAACTATGTTACTATGTTACTATGTATTAATGGGTTCCTTCTCACCCATTTAAATGGAGGTTTTGAACGCAGAGAAAGACAGTGACTGAGTGTACGTTTCTGCCTCTTTGTGGCTACTGGGCAGTTATAGATATGGCTTGATTTATATGCTAAGTGTCTCATATTATTTAAATATCTCCTTAGCTATAAGGCTGTTCTGTATTCTTTTATTTTCAGAATTGCATGTCTTTCAGAGTGCAGTTGTCTTTTTGTTACAGTGTGGGCACAGTCTGCCTTCCATGGGCTTGTAGCGTTTCATCTGTTGGCTGGATTCAATGTTTAGCCTGGGGGTACTGAGTATATATGGGCTCAGAATCCAGTGGTCTCTAGAGTCTGGGACTTTATCCAGATATGTGTCCAGTCTGTAGTCCCTCTGTAGACCCTGTTATGTGGTCAGTTTCGGTGCGATGATGATATAATTTCCAGTTATTGACTGATGTCTTGACACTTGATTGCTATCTTCCTCACTCTGGCTTTTTTCAGGATGCTATCATTAGTGTTTAGGTCAGGTTGGTATTGGGTGGGCTATTCCAGGGGACCTCGTTCATCTGGTCCAACTAGATGTAAATAGGTATTTTGGTGATGGGACCTTGGATTGCTACTATATAGGTACGCCCCCCGGAAGAAGCAGGGAAGCGAAACGGCCGTAGGGAGGAGGGAGCACAGGCACGCTTTGACATTTCAGTGAACACAGGTATGAAGCACGACTGCACTTTGTGCCCCATAATTCATTGTCTGGGTTGATGCCTAAGGAGATTTTGGAACTAATTTAGGGCACCCAGTGAATGTATAGGTCTGATCTGAGTGTATTTTTGTTTTTCTCAGTAAGATAAGATAGTATACAACTGAGACCTTTTTTAGATATACCGATTTGTACCTATCAGTTAAACATGGTTATGGAGATATATAATATGATGGGATGGATTATATTGTAAAATCCATGACCCAGTATTGGTGATATAAAGGAACAAGTTTTATGTGGTTGTTGCTGTATATACTATTTTTCTATATACTGAACAGTCTTATGGTGATGATTCTTGTGTGTCCCCCCGGAGGGAATGCTCTGATTTTTTAAACTGTTATACTGAAAATATATAATAAAGATTAATTAATTAAAAAGAACTTTATTGAGTAATCTTTCCTAAAGGTTGGGAGGTAACTTCCCAATCTTGTGTTTGAAGTACTATATAGGTGAGCCTGGAATAAAATCACCCTCTTCAGAACTTCTAGGTGTAGATGGAATCTGCCCAGCTCATCTCGACAGCCACAGAGGTGCTCTAATGAACTTGGAGAAAGTGCTTACAAAATTTCAGGTGGAATATTTTTGCTGGGCTGCTATCCCACATTGACCAATCTGGGCATGTGTGGAGGCCACAGACTTTGTTGTCATGCAGCAGGATTTGGGTGGTGTTGGAATCAAAGATTTTTAGCCAGACTCTCAATGGCAACTTTAGGTGGTAGAATTCCCTTCGGATTGCAAAGAAGGTATGACAAACCTTGTTTTTTCAGGTTCTCTGTGGTATGTTTAAAGCTGCCTGGCTGATGATTTTCAAGGCCCAAGTAGGTGTATTTATCTGTTCCTGTAAATGCGTAGTTGTTTAGTAAAAATGAGGGGTTCTGATCCGATACTTACTTTCTCATTTGTAGCATTAAGATGTTGCTTTTCTTTGGGTTTGATTGGTAGTGTTCATATGTAGCTAAATTTCTACAAGATTTTCAAGTTAGAACAAAGTCCCAAAAGAGCATAATGAGCGCTGAATAGAAAAATGTCCCTAGTGAAAAATTCCATCACGCAGGAACATATGGCAATAAAGTACAGTATATACTCGCGTATAAGCCGAACATTGGGCTGAAAAGTCCCCCCTCGGCTTGTACGCGAGTCACACAGTTTTTGATGGGGGGGGTCTGTGACCGGTGGCTGGAGGAGGCAGAAGGGGGCCGCAGTGACCGCGGGAGGTCACGTGGGGCCGCCTCATTAGTGTAATGAATATGCATGGCATCCCCCCGTCCATCAGCGGCGGGGGGATGCCGTGCATATTGCACTACACTGGCCCCCAGCAGTAACACACAGCCCCCCTCCTTATTATGTGTCCCCAGGCTGCGGCACCTGTCAAAATAACAAACCTTTCTTACGTCACCTTTCCGGTGCAGCTCCTCCGCTCCTCCGGTCCCGGCTTCTTCTTCCTGCTTGTGTCAGTGTCATGTGACCGGGCGCAGCTGATGATGTCATCTCCTGTGCCCGGTCACAGCACTAGAAGCCGGCACAAGCAGGAAAAAGCCGGGAGCGGAGGAGGGGAGGAGCTGCGCCGGAAAGGTGACGTCTGAAAGGTTTGTTATTTTGACAGGTGCCGCAGCCTGGGGACACATAATAAGGAGGGGGGCTGTGTATTACTGCTGGGGGCCAGTATAACATCACTGGGGGCCTGTATACTACGGCACAGCGGCCTATATACCACCACTGGGGGCCTGTATACTACGGCACAGGGGCCTATATACCACCACTGGGGGCCTGTATACTACGGCACACGGGCCTATATACCACCACTGGGGGCCTGTATACTACGGCACAGGGGCCTATATACCACCACTGAGGGCCTGTATACTATGGCACAGGGGCCTATATACCACCACTGGGGGCCTGTATACTACGGCACAGGGGCCTATATACCACCACTGGGGGCCTGTATACTACGGCACAGGGGCCTATAAACCACCACTGGGGGCCTGTATACTACGGCACAGGGGCCTATATACCACCACTGGGGGCCTGTATACTACTGCACAGGGGCCTGTATATCACTGCACAGGGGCCTGTATACCACTGCACAGGGGCCTGTATACCACTGCACAGGGGCCTGTATACCACTGCACAGGGGCCTGTATACTACTGCTGAGGGGCCTGTATAATACCACTGCTGAGGGGCCTGTATACCATTACTAAGGGGCACTATATACCAGTGACGGGGGGCTATATAATAGGATGGGGGTCTGCTGCATTTCATACCCTAGGCTTATACACGAGTCAATAACTTTTACCAGCTTTTGGGGGCAAAAGTAGGGGGGTCGGCTTATACACGGGTCGGCTTATACACGAGTATATACTTATACATTAATACATTGGAGAAAAAATAGAGTGTATTGCACGTAAAAATTCATTTATTAACACCATATTAAACTAACTACATAGAAAAAGTCATGTGATCAGGCATCAACAACAAGTAAAGCCCAAAAGAACAGCAGCCACAAGATTGATAATACAGAATGGGCTATTCATTTACGAGATTACTGATAAAAATAGTGCATACACATAATAAATATATGTGAACCAGGTAAAATATATTCCCATCTTTACATCAACAATTAGATACAATCATAAGGTCTCAGTATAGACATTAGAAAAGATGCATACATAAGTTTACCATATGTCAATTATGGGCGATGGGTAAAGTCTAGGTCTCAATTGAAAAAAGTGCAAGTGCATAGCTATGAAAAAATAAATTAAACCAGCATACCCATTAAAGTGACTGCAACGCAGCTCAAGAGACAAGGCTGGCCTCAAATTATCCCCAATGTGCATTTTGCATCAGCAAAATATCAGCTTCTTCAGGAGTAAGGGAAAAGGGGAGGAACTAGTTCTTCTTCTCTTCACCTCAAAGAAGCTGATATTTTGCTGATGAGAAATGTATATTGGGGATACCTGCAGGATTTTAATCCATAAGAGCATAGAGTGTTACCAACAGTAATCTTTGAGACTGTAATCCTAGCTCTCTTCAGGTCATTGCCCAGGTTCTTCCGTGTAGTTCTGGGCTGATTTCTGACCTTTCTCAGAATTATCCTTACCCCACAAGGGGAGATCTTGTATGGAGCCCCAGACCAAGGAGGATTAACAATCATTTTGTGTTTATTCAATTTTCTTATTATTGAGCCAACAGTTGTTGCCTTCTTACTGAGGGTGCTTTCACATCACAATTTTTTTCCTGTCCGTGGGATCTTACTTTTTGTAGGATGCCACGGACAGGAACAGACACCACAGGAGGTGACCTTTTCTGTGTCCGGATCCGTGATTTTCATGGACCCCGACACAGAAAGCCCGAGCCTGCAAAGTGCACTTTCACTCCCGCATATATACATTGCGGGAGTGAACAAAGAGTTAAAAATAAAAAAAAAACATGCTTATCTGTCCGATGGTGTCCCGCGCTGTATGTACATTGTGGAAGTGAAATTAAAGGGAAGCAGAGCAGTTTTAGTGTACTGAGCATGCTCAGTACACTAAAATTGGGTCCGAGAAATGATCCGATGTTTTTCTCGGACCTGTGCTCCATAGGCCCCCATCATGTCAGATCCGATTCGGTCCGATTTGGTCCGCTGTGCCCAAAATCGGATCCAACAAAAATCGGATGGCAATAAGGCCAAATACGATCCGCGCCCATACAGATACATGGGGGAAAAATCTACATGACAATATGCAAGCAGCTCAGGGTGCTTTCACATCACGATTTTTTGGGATCCGTGGCTGTCCGTTGTTAATCGGACAGCCACGGATGCAAAAAAATCATGATATTGTCATGTAGATCATTCATCACAGCCTTGTGGAAAGTCTACAATTTTGTCCATAGACAGCTCTTTGGTCTTGACCATGGAAGAAAGGCTGGAATGTGATTGATAATTCATTGATTGTGCAGACAGGTGTCTTCTATACAGGTAATTAGTTTAAACAGGTGCAATTAATACCAGTAATGGCAGAATAGGTGGGCATCTTAAAGTAAAATAAACAGGTCTGTGATAGCCAAAATTCTTGCTGGTTGGTAGGTGATCAAATACTTTTTTTCATACAATTTAATTATGTAGAAATCATATTAAGTAATTTTCTGGAATTTTTTAACATTTTGTCTCTCAAAGTTGACAGAAAATTGCAGACCTTGCCATTCTTTCTAGGTGGAAAACTTGCTATAACGGCAGTGTATAAAATACTTATTTTCTACACTGTTTTTGCAGAATAGTCAAACAAACCAGGTCATCTGAAAGACAGAAATTCAGAAGATTTATGTTTACATTATCTCTATAGTTGTCATCTCCTGAGGAATTTCCCTTTAGCTGTTTTTGGCAGATACAGTGATAAACTCAGACCAGCAATTCTTCTTACTATTATTATTATTTACTTATATGGAAAGGGCAGACGAGGACAAGTACAATTTATATGGACAATCAAGTTGTACAGATACAGGAGGGGAGAGAAATCCTGTCCGTGAGGGCTCACAGTCTAAGAGAGACGGGTTGGATACAATAGAGTAATGTCGATCGTGTGACTATGCGGTGAACCGGAGCTCATTGCAGGTTGAAGGCTTGATGGAAGAGGTGGGTCTTCAGGTTTCCTTTGAAGGTTTCCAGGGTAGGCTAAGTTAGGACCGTGTGGGGGGAGCAGCTCCAGTGAGCGGGGAGGGGGCATCAGGGAGCGGGGAGCGCAGCATAGAGCAGGAAAGCCGGCGGTGAAGTCTTCTCACCCCCGGGTTACCCACCTGGGTCCTTCGCTCCCCACTCCCTGGTGCTCCACTCCCCGCTCCCTGGAGCTGTTCCCCTGCTGGTCCTAAGTTAGAAGAAGATGTTTTATATGTGTTCAATGGTGTTCGATGAACATTCGACAAACATTCGACGAACACACACCCGATTCGACGAATCGAATTCGAACACCAGGGTGGTGGCTCATCTCTAGTGACAAAGCAGAGTTGGAAGAAATTTTTCAACAGTTGCAGTACATGTAGTAGTTTCTTTTTTCTTATATTACATTATTGTAAGATGAGGGGTTTTCTTATGGGGCATTATTAAGTGGTTTATCTTGGTGCCATATTACGAGATGTTGTCCTTATAGATGATCGAATAAATTTGAGTGGAATTGAACTCTCAAATTTTACAAAAATCCACGTCCACCAAAATGTGGAGTGTTTTTAATCTGTTTTCTCATGGACTGAACAAAATCCATTTTTGTGAACCATAAAAGGCCCTCAAAATGCAATATGAAGTCCTTACATTTACCTCTCCTCATTTTCTTCAGTCCAGTGCTGCTGCATCTCCAAATCACCATTGGGCCTCTCATGCTTGGCTAGTACCTCTGGCTTTGACAAGGGCCCAGGAAGGTTGTGCACAAGCACGTGAAAGGTCACAACATCAGGACATCACAGAATACACAATAGTTTTTTTTGCATGTGCAGAATCTTCCAAGGCTCCATCAACACTGGAAGTCCAAGCCTAGTGCAAGAGCCCTAGGGATATCAGTGCAAGTGGCAGTAATCTGAAAATTGCAGCGAGGACCAAATAGGTTTCATAGTTTCAACGTTTTTAAGGTTGAAGTTGACTTTAAGTTTAACTAGTTCAACCCATAGCCTAACATGTTGATCCAGAGGAAGGCAAAAAGGTGACTTGTGAGAAGCATTGGGACTTATAAAGGACCTATAAGGAACTATAAGGAACTTTTATTGTTACATATTTTGTTTATTATGCCTTGGGGTCTGGAGAGACAAATGAATTTTACGGGAAAAATGTGTGAACAGGCGAATTTGAACCACACATCCCTAGTTGTGTTTTCTCATGGTGCTGTCACGCTTAGGGGGTCAGGTAATCAGGAGCTGGATGGTGAGGTGGGCAAAGTGATTCAGGGGGAGCTAATCTATGATACTGGGGGATCCTGGCTCACCTTGTTCTCGGAGGTACCTCTGATGGTGAGGATGTCCAAGTCACCACCCTTTCTCCTTAGTTTCTGAAGGCACTAGGCACAAAGCCCCTACCTCCACCTACAGACCAGGAAATCCAGCAGCTTCAAATGAAGGAGATTTCAGCAGTTCCTGTAGCACACACCATGGGTCTCAGATCAGGAATGAAATGAATGTGACATCTGGTGGAAGGAAGCTGACTTATTTAAGGCTAATGGGTTGGAGAGCAGAGTGTTCAGACACAACCCTTATCTCACCTGAGCCATGAGTCACTCCCTCCACACATTCAGCAACCTCCACCTATAGACTGCACTATGAATGAGGGAAAAAAAAGCTTAGTTTAAACCACAGCAGCATCCACAGAAGCAGCACCCATTGACTACAAGGTAGTTAATTTGTGACAGTACCCACCCTTTAAGATAAGCCTCTGGATTCTAAACCAGACATGTCCGGCAATGGTCTAAACTTCCTGAGTGATGACCTGTGAAAGATATTACGAGTACATAGCACTGGAGAAAGTTCTAGCTGGAACAAACAGAGTTGCAAATGGCCGAAATTCTTAACAGACCAATAACTCCAGTAGTTAGAGCTCCAGCCCCACACTTCCACCTTACGTGTTTTGACAGCACCCACACATAGTCATTTACACTCAGGTCTGGACCTGAATGTTTATTACTATTCACGTGGTCACAGATAGAGGATCCATTCTCAGGGGGGTAAACAACAGAGACGTCTCTCTGTCTCTTCACAGGAGACCTTCTCACAGACCGCTTAGTGGTAGTCAACACCCTCCCACTATAACACTTCTAAGGATAACACCTGAGCCCAGCATCAATCTGAGGTGGAGGCTGGAGTTTACCCCTATTCTTTGGTAGGTGTTTAACCACCTCCCCTGGAGGCATAAGGGTAGGCCTGACCAACACGGCAGAGACAGTAACACTCAAGTGCTTATCCTCAAGAGACATCAGTGGCTGAGAAATGGGTTTAGAGTACTATGGACAGACCCTAATAAAGTGATCAGCTTGACCACAAAATAAATAAAAGACCTCCCAAGCTGATGAACAGCAGATGGGCTAATATGAGAAATTACATTGCCCAACTGATTAGTAACATCAGATCCCACATGTGTAACCTCCACAGCAGGGATGGTTACCAGGGGCAGGGAAGGCTCAGGTCTCTCTCTTAGGCATCTATTAGGTCCAACCTAATAGCAAGCACCTTAGCAGCCTCAGTGACTCCGGAGCAGCATAATGAGTAATGGAGTCTTGCAGCCGATCTGACAACCCCAGACAGAACTGACTCCTCAGAGCAGGGTCATTCCACTGAGTGTCAGTGGCCCATCCCATGAACTCAGACCAATACTCCTAGACCGGCTGTGCTCCCTGCCTGAGCTTATGTAGTTTAGACTCAGACAAGGAGATGGCATCAGGGTCATCATACACCAGAGCAAGAGCTGCAAAAAACTCGTCCACCGCATACATGGAGAGTTGGTCAGCAGAGGGAAGGCCCAGGCCTGGGGATCCCTCTTAAGAAAGGAAAGTATAATTGTCACGCATTGCTCCCCGCTCCCCGAAGTATGAAGACAAAGCCTGATGTACAACTTGCAAACCTCTCTGAAAAAAAAAATGTATCTCTCCTTCCTGAAAATCGGTCATGGAGGGATATATTGGGTCCTGGTACAGTCAGTGCATGAGCCGCAGCCAGACTGCCAACCACTTCTCAAAGCTGATGCACCACCTGGTTTCGTAAGGTAGAAACCTCCTGAGAGAATTCATCCACTAGGCATGCAAAAGATCCTGTTGTAGCCATTGTGGTTTCGAGAAGACAAGTGGGTCGCTGATTATGTCACACTTAGGGGTGAGGGAATCAGGAACTGGATGGTGAGGTGGGCAAAGGGATTCAGGGGAGATAATCTGACCCTGATACTGGGGTCCCTGGCTCACCTTGTTCTTGGAGGTACCTCTGATGGTGAGGAGGTCCGAGTCGTCACCCTTTCTCCTAAGCTCTTGAAAGGCCCTAGGCCCCTACCTTCACCCACAGACCAGGAAACCCATCAGCTTCAAATGAAGGGGATTTCAGCAGCCCAGTAACACATCTAAACACCACAGGTCTCAGATCAGGAATGAACTGAATCAGCAACATCTGTTGGAAGGAAGTTGAACTATTTAAGGCTGAGGAGATGGAGAGCAGAATACTCAGACACATCCCTCCTCTCACCTGAGCTATGAGTCACTCCCTCCACACATTCAGCAACCACTACCTGCAGAACCGCAGAGTTTAAATCACAGCAGCAGCCACACCAACAGCACTCATTACATGACAGGTGTATTATCATTTTTTTTATTAAACTATTTACGTGCATATTTTTTAGTCTTATTAAGAGATTTGGACATCCAATCAGGTTTGTACAATAATGTTCAAATCCTTAGCAATGCTGTATGTTATCAGTTTACTGATCATATATAAAGCTCAGTTACATGATATATTTCATAGCAGTAGAAAATGGTGATGACATGGATTTTCAGTAGGATCTCAGCTACCAAGTTAACTCCATCAGCCCCTAAACCCTTGATTGACTCAATTGATTGGAAAGAGCTATGAGAAATAAAGAACCAAGAATGCAAACATATAGATAATAATAATAGTTTACTTTAATAGCTGCTGGAAGGCCAAAAAGGACCTGTGTGCTGTCATCTTAGTATGAAAAGAATTACAATCCCTCCATGGCGTGAGCTGCAGAAGGTACCTGACTTACACATATCTATGCCACATTGAAGACTTGGGCTTCTGGTTGGGGATATTTAAGCCTGGCATTTATGAAAGAAAAATAAGAAAAAGAAAATAGTCTTTTCAGCTTATCAATTCATCTCTAATGTTGGACATGCACAGACAGGTCTGAGGGCTGGTTCCCAAGTGAAAGAAGAAGTAACATAACAGGAAAACAGTGAATTTTCCCCCAAAAAAGCCAGCACTTGCAAAAAGTGAAGTAATATACCGTATATACTCGCGTATAAGCCGAGTTTTTCAGCCCAAAAATTGGGCTGAAAAGTGCCCCCCTCGGCTTATACGCGAGTCAATACGGCCCCCTAAAAAGTTTTGCGCCCCCACCTCCCTTTCTGGGCCCTCCCGCATGCAGCGCTGCGCATATACATTACCTGTCTAGCAGCTGTCACCCTCCGATGGCTGATCGCGGCTCCCGGCTCCGGGCTCCATCTTCCTCTCTGTCTTCCTGATTGTCAGGTGACCGGCTGGCGTCGCGATGACGTCATCGCGCTGCGCCCCGGTCACACAGCAGGAAGACAGCGAGGAAGATGGAGCCCGGAGCCGGGAGCCGCGATCAGCCATCGGAGGGTGACAGCTGCTAGACAGGTAATGTATATGCGCAGCGCTGCATGCGGGGGGCCCAGAAAGGGAGGTGGGGGCGCAAAATTATGAGGGGGGCCCTGCTGGGGCCCTGTATACTACCACTGGGCTATATACTACCACTGGGGCTGTATACTACCACTGGGGCTGTATACTACCACTGGGGCTGTATACTACCACTGGGGCTGTGTGTATACTACCACTGGGGCTATATACTACCACTGGGGCTGTATACTACCACTGGGGCAGAATATACCACTGGGGCTGCTGTATACTACCACTGGGGCTGTGTGTATACTACCACTGGGGCTATATACTACCACTGGGGCTGTATACTACCACTGGGGCAGAATATACCACTGGGGCTGCTGTATACTACCACTGGGGCTGTATACTACCACTGGGGCTGTATACTACCACTGGGGCTGTATGTATACTACCACTGGGCTATATACTACCACTGGGGCTGTATACTACCACTGGGGCTGAATATACCACTGGGGCTGCTGTATACTACCACTGGGGCTGTATACTACTACTGGGGCTGCTGTATACTACCACTGGGGCTGTATACTACCACTGGGGCTGTATATACTACTGGGGCTGCGTGTATACTACCACTGGGGCTGTATATACCACTGGGGCTGCTGTATACTACCACTGGGGCTGAATATACCACTGGGGCTGCTGTATACTACCACTGGGGCTGTATACTACTACTGGGGCTGCTGTATACTACCACTGGGGCTGTATACTACCACTGGGGCTGTATATACCACTGGGGCTGCTGTATACTACCACTGGGGCTGAATATACCACTGGGGCTGCTGTATACTACCACTGGGACTGTATACTACCACTGGGGCTGTATACTACCACTGGGGCTGTATACTACCACTGGGGCTGTATATACTACTGGGGCTGCGTGTATACTACCACTGGGGCTGTATATACTACTGGGGCTGCGTGTATACTACCACTGGGGCTGCTGCTGTATATACCACTGGGGCTGCTGCTGTAACACTGCTGGGGCCTGTATATACCACTGGGGAGGCTGCTGTATACCACACTGATGGGGGCTGTATACCTGTGCTGGGGTCCACCCTCGGCTTATACACGAGTCAATAAATTTTCCCAGGTTTTGGGGGCAAAAGTAGGGGGGTCGGCTTATACACGGGTCGGCTTATACACGAGTATATACGGTAGTCCTCTTTACATAAAAATAGGAAATCTTTATTTGTGCATACGAAGAGGTTAAAATTGCAGTCCTACTGGTTTCATGCAAAAAATGCTCTTACTCATAGCATAGACATATATAAAGTGGCCAAAACTGCAGGCTGCATGAAAAAAACGCATAGCGTTTTTGAGCAGTGCTTTTTGACACTGCATTTTTTGCATGGGACCCTATGGATCCATTAAAACCATCCGTTTTTTTAAGAATTCTAAGTTGAAAAACTCATGCTTTTAACGGATCCAGGGCTCAAGTGTGACCCTAGGCATAGTTAATGATATAGCACACTATTTGCACATGCAAAAAAAATCTTAATTCTAAACGTATGGAAGGAACAGAACAATTTCAAGAAGTAATATCAATATTGTAGTGTAATATGAGTGTGAACAAACCTTTAGGACCATGTATGTTAAGCATTTAATGAATGTAGGAAATTTTTGTCAGAATTGCTAGCAGATAAGTGTAGAGGAGATGGCCTCACAAGCTGCTGACACTCTGCAATACCAAAGGTTTTCTCTCTAAAAAAATTATATTCAATTAAAAGCTCTCTTAAAGGGTTATTTAAAGGGGATTCTAAGATGTTGGCACCTCTGCAGTTCGTGAAGTGTTACAAAGGTTCATAGCTGGTGGGTGTCCCAACACCTAGAATCTTGAGCAAGCTTATAAACTCTCTTTAAATGCTCCATTAAATTCACCAAGTTGAAAGCTACTAGTCGACCCAATGGCTGTGAACTCAGGTAATCTATAGGTGACCGATTTGCCCAAAACCTTAAAGGAACGTTTAAGGGCCATTTTAAGGTTCTGGACAGTTATCGAACAAAGTCAAGTCTGCCGACTTTTTTGCAAAGTGTTCGGGTTTCTGATGCTTAATCCAAATCAGTAAAGTTCATGTTCAATTTGAAATTGGTGAATCAAGTTTGGAAAAGTTTGCTCATCACTATTTGAAGTGGCAGTGTGGTCATTGCAGCCTGTAAGTTTTCTTAAAGATATAGGTTTTCAAGGTCTGCCTGAAGGATTTGAACATGATGGAAAATTGGAAATGCTGGAGTGCAAACTTCCAGGGATTTGGGGATATTCAGGAGAAGTCTTGGAGGCAATTGGATGAGGAATAGATAAGTGTGATGGAGAGAATGAGGTCTTGTGAGGATTGGAAATTACTTGAGGGAAGATATTAGAGATCAGTTCAGATATAAAGGGAGGGGACAGGTTATGGGCAGCTTTATAAGTCAGGCTTTGTAAGATATGTTACACAACTGTAAAGGCTGCTGATGATGAGCGGCCGGCACATGACACACAATGTCATATTACTCTGTGGGGACAGAGGCACCGACACCTACGTTGATGGAGGATATGAGTATTTACTATTTTAATCTCAAATGAGTCCTCATTGATAAAATTGAGGTTGTTTATAGTGGACAAACCCTTTTAAAAATGCTTATATTCAACAAGACTGGCAGTCATCTTGACTAAGTATGGCTAGGAAAATGTAAATCAATTGTTAGTTTAACGTCATTAACCAGTTGATTAAGAAGCTGAGGGTAATGACTTTTCACTTAAGAATAGGCCTAAAAAATAGTTTGCTTTCAAAAAATGAAATCATAAATTAAAAATCTAATTTGTTTTGTGCTCTTTGCCTAATTTTAAAAAGTAGTTTTATGATCCAAAACAGTCAAGTAGAATATATGCTTGTATCGTGTTAGTCAGCAGACAGAAAAAAAAATGTTTTTAAAAAATCGAGTTCTCAGTGATTCATACTTTTAATGCCTAACTGAAAAGATGGTAATAAAACACCAGATTACAAGAGCTTCCAGAATATCAAGAAATCATCTCCTACATCACAAACCTAAAGGAGAAAGTGACCGGGTTCCATAGTAATCACCAACAATCCAAGTCTGGAAGTGTTAAGAGGGGCTGCATAGTAATTAAGCCATTATTACAAAAAGATTATTAAAATCTATATTTCCAGACCCCCCATTCTGTGTTTTAGGCAGCCCCTGAATCTAAAAAAACATCATTGTCAGAAGCTCCTTCTCCTCTCCAACAACAGGAATCTATCCCTGCAACCAGAAGAGGTTCAAAACCTGTCCATTTATAATGACAAGATATAGATTCCCAGTACAGATCAGGATTACAAGATCCAAGGTACCTTCAGCTGCACCACAACTAGTGTGGTGTACTTAACTATATGTACCAAATGTACAATGGGGGTTCTGTATGTAGGGGAGACAAGACAAAAGCCTAGAACAAGGATGAATTCACATTGTACACAATTAAAGAAAAAAGGATAGATCTACCTGTGGATAAACATGTTGGGTCATAGCATCATCTGTGTGCTGATCCAGTCCGGGCTGTCAGGTTCATCTCTGACAGCCCCAGACCGGACCTGACTGCAGTGTGAAGCCGCACTAAAAAAAAATATTTTCCGGTGCAGGTAAATAATGAAAAAATGTAAGAAATTGGGAAATACTTTCACATTTACCTACAAGCAATACCCATGAATGATTTAATTAGTCAACATTTTTTCTGGTACAGTTCAGTTCATCTAGATTTCTTTTAATTTGTTATTGTTTTGACATTTTTTCTTATTCCATTTTGATGTTATTTGTTTGCTACACTACTTAATACCTTGAACACATTATAATAACATTTACTTTGTATTTTATCTTTTGTTTTGCAGTCAACATATGCTTCAGATATGTTAAAATCATTGAGGGTAATAGCCTTCTTGCTGCTACTGATGACCATTGGGTTCTTTTATGGAATTACCTACAGACAGAATATCTTGCCTTATATATCTTTTATCTCAGGAGATACAATATCAAATGGTTCCCTTATGCTAATTGGTAAAGTTTTCAATCCCATCAATGGTTGGGAAAACATCACATCTATACCTAATACCAAAGTATCAAGCGTTAAGGAAAACGCGCTATTGGAGCCCATCAGTAAAGCTTCAAGCACAACGATGAGCATTGTTCTCAGGTCTCCTTCTGAAATATTAAAGGATGGTGATGCAATCATATTTTTGGAAACTACAGATCGACTGCAACCCCCAGCATTAGTTTTATGTGCCATTGAGTCTGCAGCTCGAGTGTACGAAAACCAACCAGTGGTCTTCTTCATGAAAGGATTAAATAGCACCAACATTGAAGAAACGGTGAAGAGACATTTACCAGTTCTGTCATCCCTGAGTAACGTTTACTTCTTCCCCCTTAGAATGGAAGAACTGTTTATTGACACTCCACTTCATTCCTGGTATCAGAAGGTAATGTACAGCAAACTAAGATTATTAGGTCTTATGTAGTTAATATAACCCAATGTAAAGCAGACTTTTATTTATCTAGGGTTGGCCTTAGGTGTATGCAACTTTTTAAGCTATTGCTTTAAATTATTGGACCCCTGAGTCTTGTGGCCACAGTGAGTTTTTAAGAGAACCTGTCATGTCCCCAAACACTCTTAATCTGTAAATATAGGGTGAAATTGAGAGATTAATAGCAGTTTGTTGCTACCTAACAATCTTACAGAAAGCAGAGCTTCTGGGAGAACAAGAACTTTATTCCTCCTAGAGCCACTGACTTTCAGTCATAGACGTGTGCCTGGATGGCTACAGGCACCGCTGAGTCAACTGTCAGCAATGGCTGTAAGCACATCCAGGCCCTTGCTGCAAATCTGGCCAGAGCAAGCTGATAATCATACTGCTAGGGCATGATTTGAGCTGTTGTGCACTGTGTACTGAATGTTCACTGTAGCCGATCCAGGTACACTTCTGTGAAGAAAGGTAAAGGTAATTTTCTGCTAGTTTGGACCCTAGGATGGCTCGACAGAATGTTAACACTACATAAATATAGCATATAGAATAAGGCTATTTTTGCAGATTAATATTATTTAGGGGTGTGCATGATGGAATTTACAATTTGATTGGTCTAGATGAGTAAATCAATCCAAATTAAATTTTTATTGAATTTTCAAGAGTACGTAGAACCTTGTAAATGTGAACAGTCCTCAAATATGTTCACTACAATCTAATATATAAAGCTGAGTGTATGCATGTATGTGTGTGAATGTATCATAGCTCTGCCCCTCCAGGTACCCATGCTCCTCATAACATCACCTTTCCATATAGCCCAACCCCTTCATAGCTCCACCCCCCACATAGCCATGCCCCATTTGTACAGCTGTTTCATTTATATCCCTGCCCCCTACACAGCCCCTCCCCCTTCATAGCTCCACCCCTATTCATAGCCCAGCTCCCTTCATAGCTATGCTTCCTTTTTAGCCCCACCCCACCAAAAAGACCCACCCCCACATAGCTCTGCATCCTTTATAGCCCCTTCTTGGATGTTTGTTTGTATGTGTGTATAGTTCCGCCCCCTCATGTGGCCTGTCAAAAGTTGGAACTGCCAAAAATCTGTTCATCTTTGCACCTGAAGGATGAAACAAGAATGTTGTTTATCTATAGGCTCTTGAATGAGTTACAAATAAAACACTGTACATTACTTGGGTAATCATTTACTTAATTTGCGTTGCAAATCTGAAGTGTTGAATATATGACGTAAAATGTTTTTATGTGCAAAATAATCATTCTATTTTATTATAACTAAGAACAGTTAGTTACTATGCCTGGGTTACTCCGGGCTCTATAGCAAGTTTTAAATATTACAGATTATTGCATTGACGTTTAATAAAAATACAAAAGGAGAAGTAAAAAATAAAGTTTATTCATTTTGTGACTGTTTGACACACAAAAAATTCATGACAAAATGTACACATTTTTGAACACCATTTTACAAAATAAATTCAACATAAATATATTCCACACTAATACTGCAGCCTATTGCCAGTTTATTTTTTTTCGCAAATACCTAATATTTCTTGGTCAGTGCATTTCTGGGGAAGAGGGAATTGTGATTAAAAACATAAAAGTTAATTTTAGTTTGGTTCAAAAAATGAATAATAAAATAAAAAGTGCCCAATGGCAAAAGACATGTAATGCAAAAAACAACAAAACCTTACCAACTCATCTGGCAATATGTATCTAGAAGCCACATTCATCCACAGCAGCAATACCACCTTTGGCACCAGCCTCTGGCAACTGTTCAATTGGAAAGGAAACAGAGGACACTTTAGACCAGTGATGGCGAACCTATGATACGCGTGTCAGCACTGACACGCGTAGCCATTTTCAGTGACACGCGGCCGCCGGAGAAACTACAAGTAGGATTCAGTACTCTGCGATCCTAGTTTTGTCAGAGTTTACTTTTTCTCACTCGCTAGACTCGCTATTTGGATAAAAACCACAGACACGGCAGCAAAAAACTGTTGCGAGTCGGGCTTCCGACACGGCAATGCGAGCGCTTTCCGAGACATCTGCGATTACAGGGCCAGGTGCAGTAGCTGAGGAAAAAAAACTGTGCTGGAGGTCTGTAGGCCAGAACAGCAGAGCTCCGGCACAGAGCGTCTAGTCCTGGGACTTCTGGTAGGGCAGGCGGAACTTGCTGGTTGGCTGGCGCAGCAGGGAGCAGCGGAACGCTGTGGGGGACACATATCTGAGGCCCTGTGATCGCTGTCTGGAGGTCTGTCTGGAGGTCCAGTGATTACTACAGCAACCATCCTCCAGTGAAAGGTTCTGGGCAGAATCTGGGGTGTCATGAATGTGTGATTGGCCATTACTGAGATAAGTGAGGGGGAGGCTGGAAGAAGCCTGTGCTATGGGTGCTGTTTCCCGCCATTAATTTACATAAGGAACGCCATCTTGCAGCATAGTACAGACTCCATTTCAGCACTATATTATTGTTGCGCACCCTATTAATCCCTATTTCTGCCCTTTCCTAAAAGACAGTTAACCCCTGATTGCCTGCAGGGCTATCTATAAATCTTCTGTCACTGCCCCTCTGATGGAGAAGCCAAAAAAAACAAGGTTAAGTAAAGGAAGTGGTAGTAGGAGTAGCCGACCCTTTCAAGAGACATGGACTGAGATGTATGGCATTATAGAAAAAAATGGCAGATCATTTTGCGTTCTATGTAGTGAAACGGTAGTAAGCAGAAATTCAGCAACAAAAAAGTCACTAATTCAGTGATGGCGAACCTGTGGCAGTCCAGCTGTTGCTGGACTGCCACAGGTTCGCCATCACTGGAAGAATTCCCCCTCCCCCTCACTTATCTGACTTAGTTCATGGCACCCCACACAAGTTAAATAACAGCAAGACCAACAAAAGAAACCAACTGACAGATTAACAAAGAAGTCACTAAGCAGGTAAGTTAAATATTAAACATATTTGTTATTTAAACTATAAATATCGTAAAATTAGGGTTTTTTTCTCAAGGTGACACACCTCCCGATTTATGCGCGTTTTTTTGGCGAATTTTGACACACCAAGCTCAAAAGGTTGCCCATCACTGCTTTAGACTATATGGACAGTGTTCTGCATACTCCACCTCCTCTGCCAACATAATTGTTAATCATTCCAATTGTAGACTTTTAATATTGTCAGTGATATAGTTGTCTTTTCTGACCCATAGTCCCTTAAGTCATAAACTATATAGGTGCAAACGAAGATTTGAACAGCTCTTACCAGTTTATGTGTTAGATGAGAACAGGCTGTGTTTGTACTTATCTGAGATGGAAGTGTGGCACCCCAGGGTTCGGTTTCCATAGATATACCTGAGGCAGAGAAGGATCTCCACATCAGGTAAGCCCGCACACAACACCTTCCACTCCAGACCTGAAGGGGGAGCTCTACCAGCCGAGTGTCAGGCATGGAGGCGGAGTCAGCAGTTCAGTTCCAGAGAGGACTGTGAAGATGTCTGGGTGACGGAGCTGCGCTAAGCCCATACTAGTAAGAGCTGTTAGCAAGCAAAAGGGACTCAAGAGCGAGGGTCTGAGGTAAAGAGTAGTTGCCAGGGGGAGTGGGACCACACCTTTCACCCCACAGGAACAGTGTAAACCCGGACACCGGTCTTCGGGACTGTGAGGGAACTAACTGCCCAGCAGTAAAGACTGGAGGCCAGGGAGACTTCAGATCTCCTGGCCACAGCTGCACCTGAAGGCACAGCCACCTAGTAGAGCACAGAGATCGCAGCCGATACTGCAGAGCTCAGCAACAGGGCTTCCACCACCTGCCATACAGGTGAAGACAGTAGGAAAGGGTCAGGGCCTCGCTTCAGGCAGTCTATGACAAAAGACAGACACAGTACCAGAGGGAGGTCTCACAACTAGCCGGGTGTGGAGATCCAAAACTGCTTCCAGACCACCCGGGCTTGTAACATCAGTGACGATACCCTGGACTATACCTGCAACATCAGTGATGGAACATTTACACGCCGCTACCGAAAGGTAGAAACTGGCAGGTGTCGGAGACAATTGTACCTTGTACCTTCAAAACACCGCGAAGTGGCGGCATGTAATTCAGGTTGTTGCCACCTGTCTCTTTGGATACCTGTCTTTCAGCTGTGCTGAAAAACAAGCAGGTATAAACCCTATGGTAGCGGCGTGTAATCGGGGCACAGATACGGTATTTGAGTTCCCTGGGGTGTGCTTGAGCGTCATGTATACCACGCCCCATCAGTTATCATTGGTGGGGACTACTGTGTACCCATTGGCTGTCCGTGCACAGGGCGGCATATTTAATGATCTGACCAGTCACACTGCACATTTGCTATAGCGTCATCTATTAGCCAGCCTCCCTGCGCTGGCTGGCCAATCATGATGTTACTGCATTGTCAAATCACTGTACGAGCGCCGCGTAATACACAACTCTGTCACGCCTATGTAGTTATGGCGCACAATATGTACGCCCAGATTCCCTTGTGGTAGCGGTGTGTAAATCAGGGAAGGTGCTCCACAGAAGGTAACCTTCGGCACTTCCAGGGACCGAAAATACCTTCTGTGGAGCACCTTGTGGCGGCGTGTAATTGCAATATCAGATACCGTTAGCAACCGTTGAAAACGCGCGCGTGCACGTGCGGTGCCTACCTGTTGCTACCTTCAGTAGCGGTGTGTAAATGTACCATTAGGGTACGGATACATCAACTCTGTGTGTGACTAATATTGCGGCCCCTGATCCTGCGTCCCCTGATCCTGCTCCCCTCATAGACTGTCCTGCAACTTCTAGCTTCTACAACTGCCTCGGAGATCCCGCTCCACCTATGGGGAGCGTAACCATCTGGCTGCCCTACTATCACCCCGGAGGTCTGACCCACAGCTCCGGTTACCATACCGGAACTGTAGGTGGCGTCACAAACTATTTTTATTTTTATTATTTTTACTCACTTTTAGCAACCACCAGGGCCAAGGGACCAGACACAGGCCCCCGTGATATCCCCTGTGAATCATCACCCGGAACCGAATACCCCATGGCCCTGGGGCAGGTCAGAAGCGGAGGTCATGGCTCATAGCCTAGTTGGAATAATGGAGGTGGCACTGGCGGCCACTGGGGTAGGGGTACATGCCATGGAGTCAGAGAAAACCTAGAAGTGGAAATCAAGGAACCCATGACATGTCAATCATTCAGGCAACTGTTACCTTAATCAAAAATGATAATGACAATGTCAATGATGATGATGGTAATAATTATGACATCTTTGTAGATAGGACCTTCTTAGCAAATTGGGGTGACAAAGAGGTGATGTCATTAGAGGAAGATTGTAGCAATGAAAACATTAGTAGAGCAGATATCTGGTTAAAATATTTTCCAGGACAATATCTGTATTCAAGGATTCACGGTTTCTAAACCAGGAACGGACCGCAGTTATGTCATTCATGTTCCTGGTCAGAGCCCCCAACTAATGGACGCAGACTCACTCAATACAAGTATATGGAGAAAGGTTGCGCCACTAGATGGCCAATTCCACTAGTTGGATATGCCCGCTCTATACACTTGTATTGAGCAAGGCTGTGCCCACTAGTTGTGTTGTTGCCGGGATCATGCATACCATATAGTTGCGGTCTATTTTTGGATTACAAACCGGCAAATCCTCCCAGTGTTCATTGAGGGAGCTGGGAGGATTGATATTTTGAAGTCACATCGAGTGACTGCAGAAATATCAGTTTTACACCAGACAACCCCTTTAATATGAGCATATGTGTGCATAGATATAACTAGGAATCTGCTAAGTCAGTGCTGCTCAAGTATTAAATCAAACAATAATGATTGAATTCTTGCCACTCATATTTTAATGCATTTTCCTCTTTATTTCAGCACATAGGGTTTAATAGTACTTGGATGCATTATGGCCTTTTCTGAAGCCTACATGATTAGCTTGTGCCAAAATACATCTTATTTAAAGTTGCATTCTATCAGTGGTCACCTTGCAGATCTAAAATGGCTACCATGAACATGCTTAGCCTAAGCCACTACACTCACCAGATCTATGGGGTTTTCTTGCCTTCACTCTTTAACCCCTGCAGAATGATCTGACTTTAAACAGGGGCACCTGGGCAGGAGCCACAGACTAAACTGCTGTTTGGTGGAGCAGGCTGGCAGAAATAATCATGAAGCCAGGTGAGATTCAAGAGGGCATGAATAGTCCAAAGAAAACTAAATATGTCACAATGGTCATATAGGCTAGGGTCACACATACAAATCCACTTTTTTGAGGTTTCAGAAAAACTGATACGTTTATTTGTGGGGCCAATTTGGTCATTTTTGCCCATTTGGGAGCCTTAAATAAAGGATGCATTAACGGATGGTGCCTAAATGTACATGAGTTAACAGATTCGTTAATGGAAAAGTGTATTCTTGGGTTGGGTTTTGCATGGTGTCATAAATAGTCATGATTAGCCACACCCCTCACCCAATAAGAAGACCTGTTCATTTGCGGTGTGTGACCACCTTCCTTTACATCACTCTGGCTGTGGTACAGTTTTGATATGGATCTTCAAAATGATGTGTTGCTGTTGCAGCTGCGATATGTGGCTGCCTGGCGATGCCAGTGGAGACAGGCCCACTCGTCACAGTTGTGGATCCATGAGGTGAACCTGCTGCGGCCACAACATGGGGCATTCCATGTGTTGTACCCACAACTTCAGCATTTCCCAAACAAGTTTAAAAGGTACCTACGGATGTCGGTGGCTTCGTCAGATCATCTCCTTGAACTTGTTGGGCCGGCAGGACACTCGGTGGCGGCCGGCCATATCCCCTGCTGAAAGACTGGTTGTGACGCTCAGGTAATTGTGTTTGGCCTGCTGGATGCTTACCTGCTCACACTACACATGTGTTTGTTTTAGGTCTGCTGATTGGAGGGATCCAGGTGTGTTGCTGAACTCATGTTGTGCTAGCGGAGCATACTGTTACTGTAATGATACACATTCACATAAGAAAACTACCACACAGTGCATCTCTGTACTTCAGTTATAAGCGCTTCCATTGTGTTGATGGCCATTGCAGACTCCGGGCACAATTCCTTGCCGTCGATATAGGGGCATATGGGAGAAGTAATGACTCCCGTGTTTTTAAGGAGAGTGCAATGGATTGGGCACTATATAATGCCGTCCACTGTCCCGCATGTAGTTGTGCCAATGAGGCCTTTCAATACATGTGAATCTAATGAAGCCATATGCCCGCCTCACACTCACACCTGCCCGATGTAACTTGAACATGCGGTTAAGCGGGGCAAGGCAATATGTTGAGTGTGCATTTGGCATATTGGCTTTAAGGTGGAGGGTGTTGTTTACCTCAATTCAACTTCACCCGCACAATGTAGACAGCATGGTCAAGGCCTGCGTCTGTCTACATAATTATGTTTGCCATCAGGACCACGTGGAGGTTGACCCTTTTGATTGGTTTTTGCCTTTGGTGAGCATCCAAAACCCTAATTTATGGGCCCCACTTGCAGCCATGCAAGTGCATGACCAGTTTTGTGATTATTTCACCAATGATGTTGGACGCCAAAATGTTCCTTAACTGCAATTTCATTTGTTGTATTTTGTATGCTTTAGTAATACAATGTACTGTATATTTTTCGTTTAATTTGTTATATGTGTCATCATGTTAACCAGCAGCTTGCTGTTTGTTATGTTACTTTATATAAAACTTAGGCTGTGTTCACACTGGGCGTTTTTGGGCTGTTTTTGCTCAACAGTTTTTGTAGCCAAAACCAGCAGTGGGTGATTAAATCCAGAAGTGGTGACGTGTTTCTATTAGACTTTTCCTCTGATTGCTCTACTCCTGGTTTTGGCTACAAAAACTGATGAGCAAAAACAGCCCAAAAACGCCCAGTGTGAACACAGCCTTAGGAACCTCTAATGTGAGTGTCGACTCTTGTCCCAGCAATGCTGTGTTTTCACATTTTTATTGCCTCAAATATCCTTACACTGTGCTACAAATGTTCATACTCTGTTTTCTCTAAATGTATGTGGTTGTCCAAGCAACATTGATGTGTATTGGCTACAGACATCACTTTGGCAATTTGTTCTTCCTTCTAAGCAGCATTCTTTTGCCTTCCACTAGGGATGGGCAAATCTACTCGCTAGGACTCGTTACTCGGCGAGTAGTAAGGGACTCGCAGGACTCGGTACTCTGCGAGTTTCCCAGTGATTACTCGCACGAGTCAAATGCAAATCAATATCAATCCTAGTTTTGTCAGAAACGCTGACAAAACTAGGATTGCCATTGTTTGCATTAGACTCGGCTACTGTGCCAGTGATAGCAGGGAAACTCGCAAAGTAACTGCTGTTTCTTTGCGAGCCGAGTCCAGCTGTCTTCTCTGTGCAGCTCCAGGGTCCTAGAGCCCGCCTGCTCACAGACATGATGTAGCAGTGCTGAGATTGTTCTCAGTCTGCTCATCCCTGTGCATAGACATCTATATCTATGCACAGGGGATGTAGCAGAGAGGACATTGCGTTTTGGACTGCATCGGACAGAAGAGGATTTTTTTAATTAAAGATGGAGTCCCTAATGGCTTTTTTTTTTTATTTCAAATAAAAAATTTTCTCTGTGTTGTGTTTTTTAACCCTTTATTGGAGATTCTTAGTGGCTGGGTCAAATGTGGCCTGACATTAAGAATCTCGGGCTTAATACCAGCTTGTATAACAAAGCTGGTATTAACCCCTTTATTACCCAGCGTGCTACCGCCACCAGGGCCGCTGGAAGAGCGGGGTTCAGCGCCAGAGGATGGCGCTTCAATGAACGCGCCATCTTCTGGGGCGGCTGCGGGCTGCAATTTGCAGCGGGGGGTGCCCAGAAAGCTTGGGCATCCCTGCGCTGCGGATTCCAGCCCCCTGCTGCTTAGCTGTACCTGGCTAGACATAGAAATTGCGCGGAGCCCCACGCATTTTTTTTTTATTATTTCATGAATTTCAGAGTCAGAGTCTCAGAGTCAGAGTCTCAGAGTCAGAGTCAGAATCTCAGAATTTCATGAAATAATTAAAAAAAAATGCGTGGGGCTCCGCGCAATTTCTATGTCTAGCCAGGTACAGCTAAGCAGCTGGGGGCTGGAATCCGCAGCGCAGGGATGCCCAAGCTTTCTGGGCACCCCCCGCTGCAAATTGCAGCCCGCAGCCGCCCCAGAAGATGGCGCGTTCATTGAAGCGCCATCCTCTGGCGCTGAACCCCGCTCTTCCAGCGGCCCTGGTAGCGGTGGCACGCTGGGTAATAAAGAGGTTAGGGCCAGCTTTGTATTATCAGCTGGCCCTAAGCCTGAAATTTATGGCGGTCACGCCAATATTAGACATGACCGCCATGAATTTCTATTAAATTGTTTTAAAAAAAACACAACACAAAGAAAAATTTTTATTAGAAATAAAAAAAAAAGCCATTAGGGACTCCATCTTTAATTAAAAAAATCCTCTTCCGTCCGACGCAGTCCAAAACGCGATGTCCTCTCTGCTACATCCCCTGTGCATAGATATAGATGTCTATGCACAGGGAATGAGCAGACTGAGAACAATCTCAGCTCTGCTACATCAGGCAGCAGGCAGGCTCTAGGACCCTGGAGCTGGCAGCCAGCACACAGAGCAGACAGGACTCTTATCTGTGCGAGTTTCACAGCGATTACTTACAAAGTAAACAAGTCCAATGCAAATAAATGACAAAACTAGGATTGCTTCAGGCTGAAGCTTCCGAGACACATCTGCGATTTGTAAATCTCACACTACTCGCTATTACTCGCTTCCCCATTCATTAACATTGGACTCGCTAGACTCGCAACGAGTAGCGAGTCCTGTGCTCGGACTCACTAGAGTCAAGCGATTCCGAGTAATTTAGGATTCGCCCATCACTACCTTCCACCATACTGTACACATTCACCACTCACACCCTTTCGAGTAGTATGGAAAAATGTAATATGGTAAATCGGCACAATATTGTGTTTGGAATGTTGAGTGTGATTTTTGGATCACCATATATGTGTGCCTCTGGTCACTTTAAGGTTTTTTTTTTCTTTACAAAACACACACAACATTGTTGTCATGTTTGTCGTGTTTGTAATAAAACAATGTAGTCTGGATGTTTACGCCACAATGTAATGTCCTATGTGAACCGTATGAAAATCCAAAATATGCTCAGAATGCGAGCCTTAAACAACCCCTAAGAAATATGTTCCATTATGGAGTAAAGTCAACACAACATCTTACAACGGTAAGACAACATAAAACAACAAATTAGGCCCAATATTGCTGGCCTTACAGAAATGAAAAGGTAAATAACCTACAATCGATAACAAAACGTACCTACTCAACTGCCCCCGACGTATCCTCACACACCATTGTGAGATTCAGGGAGATTGCTACACAATACCTCTGTATCAGGTTGTGCATCTCCCCCTTCAGCTCAAATTTGTCATGGGTGTTTAAAGAGACAAGGTCCGGGAAGTACGATCTCAAGAAATGAAGCCAAGCACTCCCCGGGCTCTCTTCTTCCAGGCTTGCCATTGCGTCCAGCCTTTGCTCCAGAAATGAGTGCTGCCCCCCCAAGGAGTCTTGGAGGCATTGGAGTCCCTCCATAATTATGTTGTCTGCCTCATCCCTGGCTGCATTTCTCCGTTTACCGTGGGTCACTCGGGGGCTGCTGTGGCCGTAGTTGTTGCCGAGCCTGCTGCTCTGTGAGGAGGTGGTGGAGGTGGAGCAGCTGTAGTGACAGGAGGGGGCGGTGGTTCCTGAGAGGCAATATGAGCCTCCACCTCAGGCTCTTTGGCACTAGTGTCCCCAATGTCCACAAGTGTGTTGGTGTGTGTCCTGTGTAGCAAAGGAACAAAACAAATATTTATTCATTACACCAGTACACATAAATGGTTGTTAACAATACAAAGTTGGTTTGAGCAACTTACGGTCGACCCTCACTTGTCCTTTCTAGGAACCTCAGCTGGTTATGCAATTTATAGATAGTCGATCTATCAGCTGCTGCTCCACTACGGTACTCCTGCATTAATCGCACATCCCGCACAAAGCAGGATGGAGTCGGAGGGGGGGCAGGATGGAGCCGGCGGGGGCGGGCAGGATGAAGCCAGCAGGATGGAGCCGGCGGGGGGACAGGATGGAGCCAGTAGAGGGGGCAGGATGGAGCAAGCAGGGCAGGATGGAGCGAGCGGGGCAGGATGGAGCCAGCGGGGCAGGATGGTGGGAGCGGGGCAGGATAGAGGCGGAGGAGCAGGATGGTGGTGGGGGGGGCAGGATGGGGGGCGGGCAGGATGGTTGTGAGCGGGGCAGGATGTAGTGAGCGGGGCAGGATGGTGGCGAGGGGGCTGGATGGTGGAGGGGCAGGATGGAGCGAGTGGGGCAGGATGGAGCAAGCAGGGCAGGATAGAGCGATCGGGGCAGGATGGTAGCGGGGGCAGGATTGAGCGAGCGGGGCAGGATGGTGGCAAGCGGGGCAGGATTGAGCGAGCGGGGCAGGATGGTGGCGGGGGGCAGGATGGAGCGAGTGGAGCAGGATGGTGGCAAGCGGGGCAGGATTGAGCGAGCGGAGCAGGATGGAGCGAGTGGGGCACAATGGAGCCGGCGGAGCAGGATCATAGCAGGGGAGCAGGATGGTGACGGGGGAGCAGGATAGTGGCGGGGGAGTAGGATGGTGGTGAGCAGGGCAGGATGGAACGAGCGGGGCAGGATGGAGCCGGCAGGGAAGGATGGAGCCGGCGGGGGTAGAATAGAGTCGGCGGGGGCAGAATGGAGCCGGCCAGGGCAGGATGGTGGCGAGTGGGGCAGGATGGAGCGAGCGGGGCAGGATGGAGCCTGAGGGGCAGGATGGAGCTGGCGGGGGCAGAATGGAGCTGGCGGGGGCAGGATGGAGCCGGCAGGGGCAGGATGGTGGCGGGGGGGCAGGATGGTAGCGAGCGGGGCAAGATGGAGCCGGTGGGGCAAGATGGAGCTGGTGGGGGGACAGGCTGGAGCAAGCGGGGCAGGGCAAGGGGGCAAGATGGAGCCGGTGAGGCAGGATGGTGGCGGGGATCCAGGATAGTGGCGGGGGAATGGGAGCTGCAGGATGGTGGCGAGCAGGGCAGGATGGAGCTGGCAGTTCAGGATGGAGCCGGCGGGGAAGAATGGATGCGGGGGGGGCAGGATGGAGCTGTTGGAAGGCAGGATGGAGCTGGCGGGGGGGGGAACAGGATGGAGCTGGTGGGGGGGCAGGATGGAGCCAGCAGGGGTGGCAGGATGGAGCCAGCAGGGGGGGCAGGATGGAGTCGGCGGGGGGGGCAGGATGGAGCTGGCGGGGGGCAGGATGGAGTCAGCGGGGGGGCAGGATGGTGCCGGCAGGGAAGGCAGGATGGTGGGGGGGCAGGATGGAGCCGGCGGGGGGGGAGCAGGATGCAGCCAGCGGGGGGGCAGGATGGGGGCGACGGGGGGGGCAGGATGGTGGCAGCGGGGGGGGTAGGATGGAGCCGGCGGGGGGCAAGATGGAGTCAGCGGGGGGGGGCAGGATGGTGGCGGTGTGGGGGGGGGCAGGATGGAGCTGGCGGGGGGCAGGATGGAGTTGGCGGGGGGGGCAGGATGGTGCCGGCAGGGAAGGCAGGATGGTGGGGGGGCAGGATGGAGCCGGCGGGGGGGCAGGATGGAGCCAACGGGGGGGCAGGATGGTGGCGACGGGGGGGGCAGGATGGTGGCAGCGGGGGGGGTAGGATGAGCGCGGGGGGGCAGATGGAGCCAGCGGGGGGGGCAGGATGGTGGCGGCGGGGGGGGGGGCAAGATGTGAGGATACTCACTCCGTCTTGAAGCTCCCATGGCTGGACCTGTCGTTGCCTGGGAAACCGATCAGCTGATCGGTTTCCCAGGCAACGACAGGTCCTCAAGCCCTCTAGAAGCTAGAAGACGGAGGTGGAGCAGTGAGTCAGCGGAAGGTAAGTATCCTTATGGGATTTTTTTTTTATTTTTATCACCATGGAGGAGCGGTGGGGCATAGGGAGCGGAGGTGCCATGAGGAACGGGGGGGGAAGGAGGAGCGGGGGGCCGGGGGAGGCATGAGGAATGGGGGGGCAGGAGGAACGGGGAGCTGCAGGGAGACATCAGAAACGGGGGGGCAGGAGGTGCAGGGGGGCTGCGGGGAGCTGGGGGTCAGAAGAGGGGCAGGAGAGGCAGGAGGAGCGGAGGGGGGCAGGATGAGCGGGGGTGCCGTGGGGAGTGGGGTCAGAAAGAGCGGAGGGGGGCAGGAGAGGCAGGAGGAGCGGAGTGGGGCAGGAAGACCGGGGGTCCTGTGGGGAGCTGGGGCGGGCGGAGCGGGGAGGCTGTGGGCAGAGCCGCCGCTGCGGCCACCGTGTATCCCAGCTACAGCCGGGCTGAAAATAGGCGCGAAATTCGAACTTTGAATTCTCGCGCCTATTTGCATAGTCTGCGCTCATTGGCGCCCACCTCCAGCCTCTGCCTGGCGCGTGATTTCGGCGACAGACACACTCAAAAAACCCTTAGACAATTATATAATAGATTTTGGTGACAGTGAGGGCAGATGGCTGGGTAAGTGGAGAACCCCAGTGATTGGTCTCATATCACCCTGGAGGGGATGGGTTACTGCCTTAAGTCCGGAAGGACAGCAAACAGTTGACCAGGGACCATAGGAGATCTGAGTGCTCTATACTGAAGCCTTAGTCGCCTTTCCCTTATTGGAGTTATTTAATATGAGCTTATGCCGATATTTTGTGATAAAACCACTGAGAAGGGGAGATTAAGTGAATGGCCACAAACTAAGATGGTGGCCGAAGCCTCAGTAGCAAACAGCGCATGACCGCAGTGTCATTAGTCTGAGATGAGTGACGCAGCGGAGGAGCGCTGAGGCAAACTTGGTCACATGATCCGATAAAGGCTTAATCATTGGTGCCCTGGTGCGCACAATTACCCGGAAGATCTCAGCATTATCGGCGTGTCTTCATAGGAATGAGATGGGTGAGTCAACCACAGCAGTAAAAATGTTTAAAAAAATTGTATAATCAAGTGAAAAGGTTCATACAATTAGCACGGACACCTGAATTAATGAATGTGTTTTAAAGTATAAACACTACATGCACTTTACTATTGGAGATGTAAGTTCTTTAAATTGAAACTATAAGCACATGAGAGAAAACTATATGTAACACTTTTTATACACTATCACCCTATTAAGGGTTATGTATTGTAATGATGTAATGAAATATAATTGGATTGTGATTGTAAGCACACTATTTATACCTCTCACTATTGGTATTGTATGCACTGCTCGAGAAAGGTTGACTTTTACTGCCGAAACGTTGTGATCGTTTGGGCCAATAAACAAGAGAAGTATGAACTAACCAACTAACCATAGAGTGCTGTCCAGATTTTGTCATTTCTATAATAACAGCTGAACGCAGCATAGGATTTTGCACGTAAAACTCAAGTTGTAGCTCAGTGCTGCTCACAAATTTTGTGTTTATATACATATATATATATTTATGTATATATTTATTTATATAACACAGCAAAAAACTGGGGAGCACTGCCAAAGCAATTTGCGGGTGCAAAACTTGAAAGGGCAAAGTCCAAACCCTCAAGCTATAATAAATGTAAAAAACAGGCAGCACTCTGATTTTGGGTGTGCGGCCTATTTTTTTTCATTTATGATATATATATATATATATATATATATATATATTATATTATATATATATATATTAGTAATCTTCCTAGTAACTACATTGAAGAGAGACATATGTGTGTTACTAAAAGGACAGTATAGCATATAGGCCCCGTCTCACACTACGATATCGTTAATGGTATCGTTAGTACTTCAGAGGCTTTCAGTTGTTCTAATGATGTCATAACGACATCGTTCAGTGTGACATGTACATCCGATCAATGATGGGAGGTTGGTGAAGCAGATCTTAAACCAAACGATGAGCGTTCGTTCAACCTGCAGCATGGGTGTGTGTGACACCTCCATAACGATGTTGTTAACGACTTCGCCTATTGAGAACTGAAGGACGTAGACTAGCTAACGACTGCAAATATCGTTTGCTTGTTGCAGAATCGTTGTGTGGCACCCCAGGGTTCATGTAACACCACAGTAACACTACAGTGGGTTAACTCCCCACACAACCCGCAACACTACACTAGCGCCTCCAGGCCAGAAGGGGGAGTGACTCACCGTCAGCCCGTGGATTCCGGTTTAGACAGGCTGAAGCTCCTTCCTCCTTGTCACGGGTGGGCCGCGCCTGCCGGTAGTGAGGCCCGGTTGAGTTCAGATCAAAAGTTGAAGACGTCTTGTAGGAACAGATTAAAGGTGTTAATTTATTCGTGACATCATATGAGTAGTTTCGGTAATCGTTACCAACGCTGCGGAACCTCCGGGGGATGGACAGCAGCAAGATAGAACGCTCCCCACAGGCTAAGCGGTGATCCCCGGAGGCTGGAGCTGCTTAAGATGTTGTGCGGCAGCTGCGGTTACATTGTAGTACGGACGGAAAGTTCATAAGGAAGCACGGACACAGAAAGTCTCTGCAACGGGTCTTTACTGTAACCAGCAGGCAGTACATGGTATACAGTTCACGGGTAGTGGACCGGGTGGACTCAGCAGTGATGGTGTCCCTTAGAGATCCGCAAGTGTTCCTCCATTCTAGCTAAGTGCTTTGCCATTGTCGCCCAGGAATACCAGATCGGGTACGGGTAGGCTGCTTCAATGCCCTATCCAAGATGTACGTTGTGGATGTTTTGGGGAGCCTTGGATCCCTCGGTGGGTACACCGCTGGTTAGACGACTGGAAGTTGGCGGGTGGTGGGGTGCTCCTGTGAAGCTGCTCCTCCACGCTTCTGGTTCGCGTAGCAGAGGTGAACTGCTGCCAGCTTCGGTACCAGTGAACCGGCTGTGAGTTGGGCACGGGGGTATTTTGGAACCCGTGATTGATGATGCCCGATCCCGGTTGTTGAGGCCTCAGGTGCTGACACCCGACCGGTGACGGCCCGGGGGCTGCACGAGGTGCAGGCCCCCGCTCCTACTCCAAGTTCAAGTTCTCTTTTCTCTAGACTCTCGTTCTAGACTACTACTGACTAAGTGTCTGTACTTCATACACACTTCAATAGCACTCCGCCCACCAGGACCCTGGGTTGGCCCTCTGTTCTAGGTGATGCATGCAGGGTTGCAGTTAACCAGATCACTGCTGTGTCAGAGAATATTGCGGCTGCATTTATGGCTGCAATACCCTCCTGTGACGCACTCGTTGCGGGGCGCCACACTCCCCCTTGGTTGAATACGCTTGTCCCCAAGCGTCATACTACCCACATTACAGAGGTTTTTATGTTTTATAACAGGTAATACACTTTTATTAATGACAGGTCATTATGTTGCATAAAAATGAAGCAGTAAAATAAACAGGTTAACACATTGCGTGGACCCGGCGGGCGGTCGACTGTCCTTAGGTAAATGTTCAGGCTGTGCAAACAGGAAGAAGTCTCTTGGTGAAAAGTTCAAACAACAAAGTCACTTATGGAGGGCAGGGTTCCGGACTCGTATAGCGAACTACCCGTCACAGCATACATATCGCTCATAGGTTACAATGTCCCCTCTATATAAGTCTCGGTTAGGATGCCCTCGCGGTAGGTGCGATTCCACATCACGGCGCCCCACGAATACTTCAGTACTCACACCCTCCTCCCTTACGAATCCCCACCCGGTGGATAAGTTAAAGGTGCTCACCCGTCCGGTTTTACGGAACTCATCAGGCAATGGAGGTTGGCGGCGGGCTTCAGCGCGGGCCTGCATGTTGGCGCGCAGCCGAGCGTGCCACTCCTCCCTTCAGATGCAACGTACCTCTTCGTTGGAGTGGTGCGGCGTGTGGATACAGTCACTACGGCGTGCTGGTTGTTGAACGGCTTGAGTTTGGTGGGCAGTCTGGAGGGGAGCCCGGTTTAACGGAACCGGAGAAGATGTTGCTGCGGCGGCACCCGACCAGTGTACCCGAGCAGATCGCCCGGCAGAAGGATTCTTGGTGTCTCCCCAGGCGAACCCGGTGTAGAGGTCCTCAGCTGGGCTGTAGGTCTCGTCGTCATCATCCTCGATCTCTCCCTCGATGACCACGTCGGGCTGCTCGGCTAACGGAGATGATGGAATGGAATCCTCTGGGTCGATGGGTGGCTGTGCTGCAAAGTTCTCCTCAGGGTCGTCTTGCAGGGCTTCCAGGCTGCCTGCATCTTCTTCTGTAGCAGCGGGAAGTGGTGTTTCGATCCCGGTCACCAGGTAGGCCTCGGTAATTGCAGAGGAGGCCTCCGGTTCAGGGGAGAAACAGGCGACAGTCTCGGTAGTGGTGAAACTAGTCGCGGGTTCCGCAAATGGAACCAGGTATATGTCGATTTCTTCGGTGTTCTTCGGTATTGGAAGCTCCGCCTCAGGAACGGGGTCGGCTGCGGTTTCAATCGCTGGAACGAGCTGAGCTGTGGCCTCCACTGGAATGATGCAGTTTATGGGCTCCGGTGACGAAGCAGGACAGGTGGTGGGCGACGGTGAGGCGGTTGAGAAGCTGGCGACGTCGTCTGGGCCGGGAGAAGCTGTACCCGGTCGGCTCTGCTGCATCGCATGATGGAGTCTTCTGCCTAGGGTCGCACTCCAGCTGCGAATCGTCCACTCCACAGTCTCAAGTAACCGCACCCGGAGGTCTTGTAGAGCTTCTAGCCAAAAGTCGGGGCTGCCGTCTACGGTAAGGGCAGGACCCGGACCCGGTTGGCCTATGGCTGCTCTGGCCTCCGCCTCGACCTCCCGCATTAGGTCTTGGAGTCTCGTGCTGGCCATTCTCTTCTTTAGAGGGAACCACACCCGTTCAACCGGTAACCGTTCTGGTAGAGAGCTGGTGAAGAAGGTCTGCGACACTCCCATTTCCTGTGGGCTTTTTGTAGTCCAATTGTGGGAAAAGTCTTTGGGGTCCGCCCCCATGGTTGATTCGAGCAATCAGGGCGGACAAAGAGTTTGGCGCCTTTGCCTTTAGCCCTCCCACGAAGAGGGGCGGTGGCTCACCCCTGGGCTTGCACGTGGTGGATCCTTATGGCGGGAACTCCATCTTGGGCGCCATCTTGGCCCACGGTGAAAAGGCGGGAAAGTTCTTTTAGGGACGAACAAAGTCCAAATTTTAGACATTAAAGTCATTTTTAAGCACATTATACCCGTTAGGGAACGGGCCTGCTCGTATCCTGTTCGTGACGCCATTTTCTGACTCACCGTCAGCCCGTGGACTCCGGTTTAGACAGGCTGAAGCTCCTTCCTCCTTGTCACGGGTGGGCCGCGCCTGCCGGTAGTGAGGCCCGATTGAGTTCAGATCAAAAGTTGAAGACGTCTTGTAGGAACAGATTAAAGGGGTTAATTTATTCGTGACACCACCTATGAGTAGTTTCGGTAATCGTTACCGACGCTGCGGAACCTCCGGGGGATGGACAGCAGCAAGATGGAACGCTCCCCACAGGCTAAGCGGTGATCCCCGGAGGCTGGAGCTGCTTAAGATGTTGTGCGGCAGCTGCGGTTACATTGTAGTGCGGACGGACAGTTCATAAGGAAGCACGGACACGGAAAGTCTCTGCAACGGGTCTTTACTGTAACCAGCAGGCAGTACATGGTACACAGTTCACGGGTAGTGGACCGGGTGGACTCAGCAGTGATGGTGTCCCTTAGAGATCCGCAAGTGTTCCTCCATTCTAGCTAAGTGCTTTGCCATTGTCGCCCAAGAATACTAGATCGGGTACGGGGAGGCTGCTTCAATGCCCTATCCAAGATGTACGTTGTGGATGTTTTGGGGAGCCTTCGATGCCTTGGTGGGTACACTGCTGGTCAGACGACTGGAAGTTGGCGGGTGGTGGGGTGCTCCTGTGAAGCTGCTCCCCCACGCTTCTGGTTTGCGTAGCAGAGGTGAACTGCTGCCAGCTTCGGTACCAGTGAACCGGCTGTGAGTTGGGCACGGGGGTATTTTGGAACCCGTGATTGATGATGCCCGATCCCGGTTGTTGAGGCCTCAGGTGCTGACACCCGACTGGTGACGGCCCGGGGGCTGCACGAGGTGCAGGCCCCCGCTCCTACTCCAAGTTCAAGTTCTCTATTCTCTAGACTCTCGTTCTAGACTACTACTGACTAAGTGTCTGTACTTCCTACACACTTCAATAGCACTCCGCCCACCAGGACCCTGGGTTGGCCCTCTGTTCTAGGTGATGCATGCAGGGTTGGATCTCAAAGTTAACCAGATCACTGCTGTGTCAGAGAATATTGCGGCTGCATTTATGGCTGCAATACCCTCCTGTGACACACTCGTTGCGGGGCGCCACAGGAGCTAAAGCTGCTTCCCTATATATTCTGGTGTGGAGAGGAAGTGGCAGTTAGTTCAGTGCGGGGCAGCACTTAGGGAAGAAAGGACCTGGGTATAAAAGAGCCGTGTTAGGCTCACCCCACGGTCCACTGTCCAGTTCCAGGCCGAGCCAGGGTCTGAGGAAAAGGAGAAGCAGAGGAACACACCCGGAACACCGAGTTACCCTAAACTCAACCCAGAGGAGCATACAGAACGGATACCGTATCCAATGCTGTGCCTGACACAAACAGCACAGTGAACACCGGAGGAGTGAAGATCCCACATCTTCACTGTACCACAGCAAAGCAACATGGTGGGGTCAGGAACATAAAGATAAGACTCAAGTTGCATAGCAAGTTGGTACCCATGAGGGGAGACAGGGCCGGAAGCCCTGCTAAAGCAGCAGCAGGGCCACACACACCCAGCGCAGGAGTTGGAAGCCAAGGACCTGGACAGGATGGGAAGCCACCCGGCCCCGGTACAGACTCCGTGGACAGTACTCTGCTGAATGTCATCTACTCTACAGTAAAGACTTGGAAAACTACAAAACCGTGAGTCTGTGTAATCCTTGCAAACCCTGTTCTCCCTCACAAACTGTTTCATCACTACTGCCCCGGGGACCATGCTCTGCCCGTGAAGAGCTGTCACATCACAGGCTGCTATCCATTATCCCCGGAAGTTCTGCAGCAGTGGTGGCCACCCTAACCACATACCACGGGTGGCATCACGACTCTATCCCCTGTAAATAACCCCCAACTTTTACTTGTGGGCTTGGGACATGCTTCGGATCAAGACCACCGTGATAACCCCTGTGATACCCCCGTCTGGTACCGAGTACCCCATCCCAGTGGGCTCCACAACTGCTGCGACGTTAACGATATCTATATGTGTGACATTTCACTAGCGATCATTGAACGTCGTTCTAGCGATCTACTGTAGGTCAAGTTAGATCGTTGGTCGGTTCGCCGACACATTGAAGGTTGAGACGGGGCCTTAAGACATTTTCTTAACAATTCCATCACTGAAGATGTCTTTCTTAAGGCCTCGGCTCACGCTTCAATGGTTGAACGATCCGACTTGACCCTAAATCGCTAGAACGATGTTCAAGGATTGCTAGTGAAATGTCACACGTATAGGTATCATTAATGACGCAGCAACGATTCTGCGACAAGCAATCGATACTTGCGGTTGTTAGATCGCTTACGTCCTTCACTTCTCAATAAGCGAAGTCGTTAACGACATTGTTATCCAGGTGTCACACACACCCATGCTGCAGGTTGAATGAACGCTCATCGTTTGGTTTAAGGTTAGGTTCACCAACTTCCCATTAACAATCTGCCCGATTATCGTTGATCGGATGTACATGTCACACTGAACGATGTCATTATGACGTCATTAGAACGACTGAAAATCCGTAACGTACTAATAATATCGTTAACGATATCGTAGTGTGAGACAGGGCCTTTAGGCTGCTTTCACATCAGCTTTTCTCAGCATTTGCAGCAAATCCGGTACTTTTGCTTGATCTACCAGATGCCGGAACACTTGCGGCAAGTCTGCATTCGACATAATGCATTCCTTATGGGACTTGTGTACATGTGCGGCACTTGAAGTCTTGCCATGATCTGGTCAATCCGGCACTTGCAGCAACGGACAAAACCTGCTGCTAGCAGCAGCTTTTTGACTTGCTGCAAGTGCCGCAAGTGCAAAACTGCAAGTGTCACACATGTCCACAAGAGCCATAGGGAATGCATTAGGCCTAAAGCAGTCTTGCCGCAAGTGTTCCGGCTAGCGGCAGATGCAGCAAAATGCATGAATCTGCCGTGAATGACAAGAAGTGCAGATGTGAAAGTAGCCTAATATAGAACTTTTCTTCAGTTAACAAGGCTGACAGTTTAACTCATCAATAAGTCTTTATCTGAGGCACACCCTGTGACCCTAGGAACTATAGTCCCGTAGCAATTTATAAAGAAAAGCAAATGTTTAAAAATAACACAACATCAAAGAAGCAGAAATATATTGTCAAATAGCAGTTGAGCAGCTGTCAAAGATAATAAGCCTGTGGTTAAGGGGAACTTGTCAGGTCGCAAATGACCTCCCTGACGCCCCAGCCTGCTTCATATCCCTGAACAGGCCAAATTTTACAATTCTGGCCAGTGTCATTTTATGGCATCATGATTCTGGAACGCTTCAGCAGATCACAGTGATTTTGAGAATTTTTTGTGACACATTATACTTTATGATAGTGGTAAATTAAAGTTGATATTTTACACATTTATTTGTTAAAATATCAGAGTTTTGGTGAAAATTTAGCAATTTTCAAATTTTTATTCCTTTAACTGCTTCACGACCAAGAACGTATAGGCATGTCCTTGGTCGCCTCCCTCCCTTTGATGCAAGCTTAAGGGATCATGCTATTCTCCACCGCTATTGGCAACCCCGTGACACGATTACAGGGTGTCACTATTCTGCCATGACAGGGAGGGGTCAGATAAGCAGCGGCATTCACAGTAGATGATCATTTCTGCTGTGCAGAGCCGTGCTGCAGCAACGATCGGAAACTGCAGTGTTGAGGTGCCCTCAGGGGTCAAGTAAAATGAAGTAAAAGTGGAAAAAAAGGTTTTAAATGTATGAAAGAAATAAATAAACTAAAAGTTCAAATTGCTCCCTTTTGCCCCATTGAAAATAAAGCTGTTTAAAAAAAAATATGGTACACGTATTTGGTATCGCCACTTTTAGAGAAGTCTAATCTATCAAATATAAAATCAATTAATTATATCGGTAAACTGCAAAACAGAGAAAAAAAAGTCCAAACAGCAAAATATTTTTTTTTTGGCTGTAACATTACAATAAAATGTAATAACAGGCGATCAGATGCTCAAAATGCAAAAAATAAGCATCACACAGCCCCAAATCCCAAAAAATAACAACACTACGGGTCACGGCAAATGGCGCAAAAGTGCAATTCTTTTTTTACCCATTTCTACATTTTCTTTCACCAATTAGATAACAGTCAAAGTTTACATTTTTGGTATCTCAGAACTCATACCGACCCGAGGCATCATGCCGACATGTCAGTTTTACTATATAGTGAACATGGTAGATAAAAAAAAATTGTGCAATTTCTCTTTTTTAAAATTTCACTACACTTGGAATTTATTTTCCCATTTTCCAGTACACTGTATGGTAAAATGAATACTGTCATTCAAAAATACAATTTGTCCAGCAAAAAACAAGCCCTCATATGCCTATATTGATGGAAAAATAAATAGGTCATGGCTCTTGGAAGAAGGGGAAGGAAAAATGAAAACCGGAAAATCGCCTAGGGGTGAAGAGGCTACATCGGATAGTTATAGAACACAAAATAGTTAATAAATAACATTACATCATCATTTTTGAAACATAATATTCTTTAGGAAGATAAAAATTTATCAAAAATTTCTAATTTTTCCAACAAAATTTCCCTTTTTTTAAGTGACCTTGAGGGGCCTATGTGACAGAAAATACCCAAAAGTGCGATGAGCAGTGTGGGAGTGCACTGCCTGGTATGGAAAAGTATGTGTGTGCAGCAACACAGAAGCAATCTACTTATATAATCCGCAGTTGGGAATTCGGGCGTTGTAGCCGAATCCCAACATGCTTTGCGGGACTGCGAGTGATGACGCGCAGCGTCATCACGAGCCGCAGACCCGCACTGCCGTCTCCGCCACCCGCCGTCTCCGCCGCGCACCCGTCCGCCCTGCCGCCGCCTCCGCCCTGCCGCCGCCTCCGCCCCGCCGCCGCGAGGTCACCGCTGCCCCTCGCTGCTCTAGCAACGCTGGGGCCTCGGTGACGCCATGCAGCTGGAGGAGCACTGTCCTTGCGGCGACATGTAATTTCCAACATGGCGTGCAAAATCTCGCGAGATTTCGCCGCCATCTTGGATATTACATCTCGCCCCACCGGCTCCACTTTCCCACCGCCACCCGCTGCTTCATTCCCTCCCTCCCCTCCTCGCTCCATCGCCCACCCCACCGCTCCATTCCACCAGCACCGCTCCATTGCGCTTTATCCCCCTCCATTGCGGCCCCCCCACCTCTCCAATGCGCACCCCCCCTATATTGCGGCCCCCCCACCGCTCCATTGCACACACACCCTCCATTCCAGCCCCTTCCCACCGCTCTATTACCCCTACCCGTCCCCCTCTCACCGGCCGCTCGGTCTCACCCGGTAATGAGCGGTCATGTGACAGATATCACATGACCGCTCTTTCCTTGCTGCGCTTTCCACACAGACTGCGCCTGACACCCGATGCAAGCGGGGGACACATCCTAACCACTCTCCCTCCAGGTGACCTGACCACCCACTGTCCCTCCATCCTCACCTGACCACCCACTCTCCCTCCAGGTGACCTGACCACCCACTGTCCCTCCATCCTCACCTGACCACCCACTCTCCCTCCAGGTGACCTGACCACCCACTGTCCCTCCATCCTCACCTGACCACCCACTCTCCCTCCAGGTGACCTGACCACCCACTGTCCCTCCATCCTCACCTGACCACCCACTCTCCCTCCAGGTGACCTGACCACCCAGTGTCCCTCCATCCTCACCTGACCACCCACTCTCCCTCCATCCTGACCTCACCACCCACTGTCCCTCCATCCTGCGCTGACCACCCACTCTCCCTCCATCCTGACCTCACCACCCACTGTCCCTCCATCCTGCGCTGACCACCCACTCTCCCTCCATCCTGACCTCACCACCCACTGTCCCTCCATCCTGCGCTGACCACCCACTGTCCCTTCATCCTGCGCTGACCACCCACTGTCCCTCCATCCTGCGCTGACCACCCACTCTCCCTCCATCCTGCGCTGACCACCCACTCTCCCTCCATCCTGTGCTGACCACCCACTCTCCCTCCATCCTGCGCTGACCACCCACTCTCCCTCCATCCTGCGCTGACCACCCACTCTCCCTCCATCCTGCGCTGACCACCCACTCTCCCTCCATCCTGCGCTGACCACCCACTGTCCCTCTGGCCTGCGCCGACCACCCACAGGCCCTCCATCCTGCGCTGACCACTGCCCCTCCATCCTGTACTGACCACTGCCCCTCCATCCTGAGCTGACCAATGAGCCTCCTTCCTGCGCTGACCACTGAGCGTCCATCCTCTGCTCACCACTGAGCCTCCATCCTGCGCTGACCACCCACTGTCCCTCTGTCCTGCGCTGACCACCCACTGTCCCTCTGTCCTGCGTTGACCACCCACTGTCCCTCTGTCCTGCGCTGACCACCCACTGTCCCTCTGTCCTGCGCTGACCACCCACAGGCCCTCCGTCCTGCGCTGACCACCCACAGGCCCTCCGCCCTGCGCTGACCACCCACTGCCCTCCATCCTGCGCTGACTACTGCCCCTCCATCCTGCGCTGACCAATGAGCCTTCTTCCTGCGCTGACCACTGAGCGTCCATCCTCTGCTCACCACTGAGCCTCCATCCTGCGCTGACCACCCACTGTCCCTCTGTCCTGCGCTGACCACCCACTGTCCCTCTGTCCTGCGCTGACCACCCACTGTCCCTCTGTCCTGCGCTGACCACCCACTGTCCCTCTGTCCTGCGCTGACCACCCACAGGCCCTCCGTCCTGCGCTGACCACCCACAGGCCCTCCGTCCTGCGCTGACCACCCACAGGCCCTCCGTCCTGCGCTGACCACCCACAGGCCCTCCGCCCTGCGCTGACCACCCACTGCCCCTCCATCCTGCGCTGACTACTGCCCCTCCATCCTGAGCTGACCAATGAGCCTCCTTCCTGCGCTGACCACTGAGCGTCCATCCTCTGCTCACCACTCAGCCTCCATCCTGCGCTGACCACTGCCCCTCCATCCTGTGCTGACCACTCAGCCTCCTTCCTGCGCTCACCACTGGCCCTCCATCCTTCGCTGACCACTCAGCCTCCATCCTGCGCTCAACACTGAGCCTCCATCCTCTGCTGACCACTCCATCCTGTGCTCACCACTGAGCCTCAATCCTGCGCTGACCACTGAGCCCTCCATCCTGCGCTCACCACTCACCCTCCTTCGTCTGCTGACCACTCCATCCTGCGCTGACCACTCAATCCTGCACTCCCCACTCAGCCTCCATCCTGCGCTGACCACTCATCCTCCATCCTGCGCTGACCACTGAGCCTCCATCCTGCGCTGACCATGAGCCTCCATCCTGCGCTGACCACTGAGCCTCCATCCTGCGCTCATCACTGAGCCTCCATCCTGCGCTCACAACTGAGCCTCCATCCTGCGCTCACCACTGAGCCTCCATCCTGCGCTGACCACTCTGGCTCCATCCTGCGCTGACCACTGGCTCCATCCTGCGCTGACCACTCTGCCTCCATCCTGCACTGACCACTCTGCCTCCATCCTGCACTGACCACTCTGCCTCCATCCTGCACTGACCACTCTGCCTCCATCCTGCGCTGACCACTCGGCCTCCATATACAGTGCTAACCACTGAGCCACCGTATACAGTGCTAACCACTGAGCCACCGTATACAGTGCTAACCACTCAGCCACCATATACAGTGCTAACCACTGAGCCACCATATTCAGTGCTAACCACTGAGCCACCATATACAGTGCTAACCACTGAGCCACCATATACAGTGCTAACCATTGAGCCACATTACTGTTCTAATTGTTGACAAACAATATACAGTGCCAACCACTGAGCCACTGTAGAGTGCTAACCACTGAGGCTCTGTATACAGTGCTAACTACTGAGCCAGCGTATACTGTGCTAACCAGTCAGCCCCGTATACTCTGCTAACCAATGAGCCCCTGTATACTCTGCTAACCAATGAGCCGCCGTCAAGTCTGCTAAGCACTCAACCCCCATATACTCTGCTAACCAATGAGCCCCGTATACTCTGCTAAGCACTCTGCTGCACGCAGGATGACGTCCGGGAACAGTGTTTAAGTGCGGCCAGGACGGGCCCCCTCTTGCCTGCACCCGCCCGCTGTTCCCTAGCCATCTCCTGCCCGCTCTTCACCAGCCCCCTCCTGCCCGCACCCGCCCGCTGTTCCTAGCCTTCTCCTGCCCGCACCTGACCGCTCTTCCCCGGCCGCCTCCTGGCCGCACCCGACCGCTCTTCCCCGGCCCCCTCCTGCCCGCACCTTCCCGCTGTCCCCCGGCCCCCATCCTGGATTTCTGCATCGCTGCACACTCACACCGCTGTAGGTATCTATATATTTAATCACCAATGTTGTGCTGCTATTCCGCCATGCACCGCGGCACCGTCCCCAGCGATCGCGCTCAGCGCCTTCGCGAGCCGCTATTCACAGACTAAGACCCACGAGCGCTGGCACACTTATGCGCCACCCCCAGCCACAGTCACGTCCCCAACGCTTACGTCACCATTCACAGCCCCAAGAGCGATGGCGCGCTCGAGACCCACCGTAAGCCGCAGTCACGCCAGCCACAGTTACGACGCCATTCACAGCCGCACGAGCGCAGTAACCATC
This sequence comes from Allobates femoralis, assembly GCA_033576535.1. Classification (NCBI taxonomy): domain Eukaryota; kingdom Metazoa; phylum Chordata; class Amphibia; order Anura; family Aromobatidae; genus Allobates; species Allobates femoralis. The sequence continues at coordinate 73,681,199 of JARQOC010000001.1, read as the reverse complement.
CCTCACCGTGCATGCGCCTTCACGAAATTTACCTCACACCAAGGACACGCCACGATTTCCTCCACTCTGGAAGTATGCAGCTCTCATACAAGAAGTCAGTGGTGACAGCCATTACGTCACATCACCTCTCCACCCACCAGGACGCCCATTAAGGTCACCATCACACCCACAAACCTGTTACCCACAGAACTACCTGTATATACTCTGCTACCCACGCAGCCGGCTGTATACTCTGCTACTGACAGAGCTGCCTGTATATACTCTGCTACCCACGCAGCTGACTGTATACTCTGCTACCCACAGAGCTACCTGTATATACTCTGGTACCCACGCAGCTACCTGTATACTCTGTGACCCACAGAGACACCTGTATATACTCTGCTACCCACGCACCCGCCTGTATACTCTGCTACTCACAGAGCTACCTATATATACTCTGCTACCAACGCAGCTGCCTCTATACTCTGCCACCCACAGAGACACCTGTATATACTCTGCTACCCATGCAGCCGGCTGTATACTGTGCTACCCACAGAGCTGCCTGTATATACTCTGCTACCCACAGAGCCGCCCGTATATACTCCGCTACCCACGCAACCGCCTGTATACTCTGCTACCCACGCAGCTGCCTGTATACTCTGCCACCCACAGAGACACCTGTATATACTCTGCTACCCACACAGCCGGCTGTATACTGTGCTACCCACAGAGCTGCCTGTATATACTCTGCTACCCACGCAGCAGCCTGTATACTCAGCTACACACAGAGCTGCCTCTATATACTCTCCTACACAGGCCGCCACCTGTATACTCTGCTACCCACAGAGCCGTCTGTATATACTCCGCTACCCACGCAACCGCCTGTATACTCTGCTACCCACGCAGCTGCCTGTATACTCTGCGACCCACACACATACCTGTATATACTTTGTTACCCACGCAGCCGCCTGTGTACTCTGCTACCCACGCAGCTCACTGTATACTCTGATACCCACAGAGCTACCTGTATATACTCAATTAACTTATGTAGATTATTTTTCTGTCACTATTACCTTACAGTATGATGTTTTGCCCTTATTTTACAAATGTAAATAAAAACTATGCTTTTTTCACAAGCGCAAAGCGTGTCATGCATGTTTACTGTTCCTGTTAGCACATCTAAGGATGCACACAATTCATTTCACCGCGCTCCCGATGCAATTGCATCGGGCCTTTTTACTAGTATAACTATAAAAGAGAGAGGAAAGAGCTTCTGTATAAAAGTGCGCACAACCAATTGCAAGAGAAGAGGTTTATATTTATTAGTGCAGGAAAACAGAAAACCTTGATAGATGTTAAAAACAATTAAAAACATGCACCTTCTGCCTCACAGAACATAAACAATATAACCAGAACCCTGGCGGGCAGTTGTTGTTGGGGTACAATAATTTCAATTTATACATGGAGCAATGCTTATTAGTCAGAATCAAAGCTAATCCATGGGATGATTGCTGAGGATTAGACAAGTCACAACGTGTCGGACTGAAGGTACCTTTACACGCCGCCACTGCAGGATGGATACCAACCGCTACTTCACGTGCACGAGCACGCCCAAATGGTTACCAACGGGAAACGCACCCTCTTTACACGCCGCCACAAGGTGCGCTACGCTACGCTACATTTACAGCTAGCTACATCGCCGGGTGTCTCAAGTCGCCACCTGTAGCTCAGCATACCAGCTTTACACGCCGCCACCACAGAGTGATCTGGGAGGAACAAAGGCAGGACGTAAAACAAATAGGCGTGCCACAGACCTGTACGCCGCGCCCAAACCACAACCATTGGCCAACAGTACGGAGTTGTGATTGGGCACGACGGAAAGGGCGGATGGCCGAGACGTGCCGTAGTAGTGATCGGAGTGAAGCACGGAATAAGCGGTTGTGACCTGGCGGAGCATGGCGAATGCATCGAAATCAATGGGAAAGCATCACGCTGGAGCGGTGGCCAGTCACATACCCCCGTGTGTATAAAAGTAGCAGTCATGGGCTATGTGTGCGTAGTAGAAGTGTTTGGCTTGTCACGCACGATCAGCGCTTGTGACAGCGGCGTGTGGCGATTGCACTGAGGTGCGTTTGTGCGACACACAGTAGCGGCTTACAACACACAGTATGTGCGTTTTCAGTAGAAATTCTATCTGTGTCAACTCTGGCGAACTATGTGTGAATACAGGCTGAATGGTGTTAATATATCTGCTCACAGATGTGAATGTAGTGGAATAGCTCCCAAGGCAACATGTCAAAGATCTGTGTGACAGTGTATGAGACAACCCCTGACAAGAATATGTGCTGCATCAATGTGCTGTGTGCAGGGGACCCTCTGCCTACAACAAAATCAAGGATCATGTACGCACAATGGCCACAAACACTGTTGGGCAAAAACCTTGGAAAAAAACATGGCTACCCACACATATTGTCTGCACAATCCCAGCCAATAGGTGGCTATGACATCCCAGGCCCCCACCAAACCTGCATCACATTGCCCTCCTCCACCAAGTAATCAGGCTCACACAGATGATTTTGGATCCAACATAATAATTTTTAATAAAATGCATTAATCTTGACCTTGGATTGTAACTTAAAAATATACAGAAAGTAAAAACAATGTACAATTAAAGAGCATGGCACATTCTTCACCCACATTAAAGGGATCACCAATTGACCACACATTGAAAACTGTGCAGCCCAAAAAAAAAAAAAAAAAAATATACCTAAACTAACTAACTAACTAACGAAACCTTATGCACATAATGAAACCAAAGATCATGAAAATGGTCAACCCAAAAGCAAAGGGGCGCAGCTAACCTGCTGTCACCTCCATTGCAACCTCAAAAGCAACTCCCAGAGCCAGCCACATTATGGACACTTATGCGGCATCTGCAGTTCAATAAGGCATGCCGGTCCGTAACACAAACTTCACCGCTGTGTCCAGCATTATTCATTATCTGTTTACAGAATGCGCACACTGTATTAGGATCATGGGCCATTTCTCATTTTGCCTTGCACAAGTTTGTGGCCGCGTAATTGTACTAATATATGATCGTGCATACGGCGCGTATCTGTAGTGCTGACGGACAGCTCATCCAAGATGGAGGGCTGTGAGGCAAGGGCCAATCGGACCGCAGCATCTTCCACCAATGATCGCAGATGGGGCGCGGTAATACAGAGCCTGGGTGACGCCTTACCTACATTGCAGCTACATCGCCGGGTGTCCACAGTTCCCTTCTGTGGGTTCTTTACACGCCGATACAGCTCGCTACAATCGGCGATGTAGCCATCTGTTTATGGGCAGTGCACGGATACAGATGTATCTGTAGCCGGCTGTGTCGTCCCGTCTTCAGACGCCGCTACTACGGGCGATATTGGTGCGACAAGCTACATTTGTAGCCTGTAGCGGGTTGTATCCATCCTGCAGTGGCGGCGTGTAAAGGTACCTTGAGGATTGCTTCTTAGAATACCATAGTCAACTCATATAAATCATAGTCAACTCAATACAAGTAATCCATATGGCCCCTAGGGGTCCCATTTGCAATAGACAAGGAGCATTTAGAATCTGGTCTAAGGCCCCTTTCACATCAGCAGTAAACGCTGATTGTGGCAGTTGCGGTGAAAAAAACGCAACTGCCGCAATTACCGCGTAACGGCCGCGATCGTGGCACACTTGCGGCAAGCCCCAAACAAATCTATGGGGCTTGCGGTAAGTGTGCGGCAGGTGCGGCAAGTGCGGTTTCGGCACTTGCGGCTGGTGTGGCACGAAAAAACCGCGGTATACCGCAGTTTTTTCACGGCCACACCTGCTGCAAGTGCCGAAACCGCAACTACACCACACTTGCTGCTCCTGCCGCAAGCCCCATAGACATTGCATGGGGCTTGCCGCAGGTGAACCGCAAGTGCGGCCGTTATGCGGTAATCGCGGCAGTTGCGTTTTTTTCACCGCAACTGCCGCGATCAGCGTTTACCGCTGATGTGAAAGGGGCTTAAGAATTGGTTACACAGCCTATGTGAACAGAGAGTCAAAATCCCCAATGGCTATAATGAGACATATATAGTGATTCACTACTAGTCACATGGGTTAACAAGATAAAACAGGATAAACCATATGCAGGCAGAGCTCTCAAGTATTTATAGTGTTGTACACCCCGGGTGTCAGAGCCCCCTTGAAAGTGCAGCCCGTTAAAGATCATGGGCATAGCCCCATAATAATTAGAGATTCCCACAGCAGGGCACTATTGGGTGACAGGGTATACAATGCAAACATCATATAACAATCATGTTAATACGCAGAGAGTCCTGTACAGTAGTAGTAGTTATCAATTAAAGAACCACCCCTAGAGTAGTAAAAAAAAGTTCAGTGTAACCATCAGATCATAAAACCCTGTGAGAATATGGGTGCCACTGTTAGGATCTAGTACAGCACTATATAGTCCATATAAGTGGCGACACGCGTAGGGCTTGTCCCTGCTGCCCACACTCCAGACCCTCCACCTATGGGTATTGTATCTGCAGAGCCTATGTGCTTTCTGATTTATCTCATGTAATTACCAGCACTATATGGACTATATAGTGCTGTACTAGATCCCAACAGTGGCAAAACAGCAGAAACCAACCACATTTGATCCTGTTTTGTGAAATATACCTCTTGAGGAATTCATCTAGGGTAATAATGAGCATTTTAAGCCCTACGAAAGTGACATTTGTTTTCGCTTTTCCGCATAAAATGTTGTTTCCCTACGTTTTTAATTTTCAAAAAGGCTTATTAGAAGGAATTGAACTTAATTTGTTAAACAATTTCTCCTGAGTTTGCCAATATTCCATATGTGGCTGGAAACTACTTTTCAATCACAATGCAAAGCTCAGAAAGGAAGGAGCACCATACTGTAATGTAGATTTTTCTGGAATGGTCATCTCACATTGGCCGAGCCCCTGAGGTGCCAGAACAGTGACTTCATTTACAATCTTCACCTTTCAGTGAATACATATAATGATGCAGTGAGATTATTGACACCACAGATGTGTAACAGAATTTTATATCATTCTTTGGTGAATACTAATAATTTATTTTTTACCAGTTAAATACTGTTTAAGCCCCAGATTTTTTATTCTCACAAGGGTAAATGTCAAAATAACACCCCATAATTTGTTACACAATTTTTGTTGAACGTGGCAATAAGGCTCTACAGTACTGTTCGGCCACACAGTAGTGCTTGGGAGGAAGGGAGCCTATTTGACTCTTATGGTGCAGACTTTTTTTAAATTTTGAAAACTCAATGTGCAGAGCACCTGATGTGCTTAAACAGTGGAAAACCCCATCAAGTGACTGCTTATTGGAAGATACAACCCTCTGGGAAATCATCTATGGCTGTAGTGAATATTTTTACACTATGGGCATTTTCCAGAAAAAAACAAGCAGTGGAAGTTGCAGAATGATAAATGCAAATTGCCATTGCAGAGACCAATACTTTGTAGTGCTTCTTACATTGTGCCAAGCTTGTGTTTCTGGAGCCACCTGTAAAATAAGTGGGGTCTCCTTAATGTCAAACATGTGGATGCCAGTTGCTGTTTAGGCACACTGTGGGCCTCAGAGGGGAGAGGGACAATTGGATTTTGTAGCATAGATGTTGCTTTTCCTGAGCCCCCTATGTTTCTGTTAACAGATGATGGACCCAAGTGGGGACATGTTTTTAGGGTTAAGTTAAAGCTTTAGTTGATGGCATTTTGATGTAGAGAACATTTTAGATCAGTTCACATGTATTGGGTGTTTTACTTTGACTTACCTCAGGGTTACCATTTAAATATCTGAAAGATGTGACTCAGATGAAGAATGGATCCTTTCACGGAGACAGATATAGTTAATCCAGATTCCATTTGGTCTCTGTTTAGTGGTGTCCAGCTTTTCAGAGTTGCATAAACCTATGGCCAACCGCACATTTGTGAAGGAGTACAAAAATGCATTAAAAAAGGACACCACTTGATAATAGGTTCACAGTTAGTGATGGGCGAATCCTAAATTACTCGGAATCGCTTGACTCTAGCGAGTCCGAGCCCAGGACTCGCTACTCGTTGCGAGTCTAGCGAGTCCAATGTTAATGAATGGGGAAGCGAGTAATAGCGAGTAGTGTGAGATTTACAAATCGCAGATGTTTCTCGGAAGCTTCAGCCTGAAGCAATCCTAGTTTTGCCATTGATTTGCATTGGACTCGTTTACTTTGCAAGTAATCGCTGGGAAACTAGCACAGATAAGAGTCCTGTCTGCTCTGTGTGCTGGCTGCTGCACCTCCAGGGTCCTAGAGCCCGCCTGCTGCCTGATGTAGCAGAGCTGAGATTGTTCTCAGTCTGCTCATTCCCTGTGCATAGACATCTATATCTATGCACAGGGATGAGCAGAGAGGACATCGCGTTTTGGACTGCGTCGGACGGAAGAGGATTTTTTTAATTAAAGATGGAGTCCCTAATGGCTTTTTTTTTTATTTCTAATAAAAAATTTTCTCTGTGTTGTGTTTTTTTTAAAACAATTTAATAGAAATTCATGGCGGTCATGTCTAATATTGGCGTGACTGCCATAAATTTCGGGCTTAGGGCCAGCTGATAATACAAAGCTGGCCCTAACCTCTTTATTACCCAGCGTGCCACCGCCACCAGGGCGCTGGAAGAGCGGGGTTCAGCGCCAGAGGATGGCGCTTCAATGAACGCGCCATCTTCTGGGGCGGCTGCGGGCTGCAATTTGCAGCAGGGGGTGCCCAGAAAGCTTGGGCATCCCTGCGCTGCGGATTCCAGCCCCCAGCTGCTTAGCTGTACCTGGCTAGACATAGAAATTGCGCGGAGCCCCACGCATTTTTTTTAAATTATTTCATGAAATTCTGAGATTCTGACTCTGACTCTGAGACTCTGACTCTGAGACTCTGTCTCTGAGACTCTGACTCTGAGACTGAGACTCTGACTCTGACTCTGAGACCTCTGACTCTGAGACTCTGACTCTGAACTCTGACTCTGATGACTCTGACTCTGACTCTGAGACTCTGACTCTGAGGGCTCCTGACTCTGAGACTCTGACTCTGACTCTGAGACTCTGACTCTGAGACTCTGACTCTGGGCTCTGACTCTGACTCTGAGACTCTGACTCTGAGACTCTGACTCTGACTCTGAGACTCTGACTCTGAGACTCTGACTCTGAGACTCTGACTCTGACTCTGAGACTCTGACTCTGCTGAGACTCTGACTCTGACTCTGAGACTCTGACTCTGGACTCTGACTCTGACTCTGACTCTGACTCTGACTCTGAGACTCTGACTCTGAGACTCTGACTCTGAACTCTGACTCTGACTCTGAACTCTGACTTTGAGACCTGCTCTGACTCTGAACTCTGAACGATGTTTAAGTGTCTTGTTTTATTTCTCTGTGTTTGCATGTTTGTTTTTCTAGCCATTATAGAGTTGAAGATTACATGATTAAATGCCACCCATTGATTTGAATAGGGGGTGGATCAACAGTATATGGCCACGGCCACTATTACATTGATGGAGCTATTCTATGACCATCTCCTGGAACAGCTGATCAACATGGGTGTCTGGTATCACATCTCACTAAGTAGATATTGATGACTTGTCTTTAGGATAGACCATGAATATGAAAGTCTCAGATAACCCCTTCAAGCTGACGAACCTTTATTCCACAATCATAAAATAATTAACAATAACAATGAAAGCTTCAAAATAATAATGTGATGTAAATCAGTTCAATGTATCCATTTTTCTTTTAGATTGATCTGCAACATCAGTCACACTGGACTCATGTCAGCTCTGATGCCTGCAGGTTAGCTTTGATTTGGAAGTATGGAGGCATATACATGGATACGGATATCATCTCAATACGAACCATTCCCTACAAGGACTTCCTAGCTGCACAATCTTCTCAATCCTCTAGCAATGGTATTTTTGGATTTTCTGCTCATCATAAATTCATCCAAAAATGTATGGAGGATTTTGTTCAGAATTATAATAGCAGGATATGGGGACAGCAAGGGCCATATCTTTTTACCCGTGTTTTAAAGACATTATGTGATTTACCCAACTTTAACAAAACTGAAGATATCATGTGTGGAAATATTACTTTCTTCAATCCCCAGTGCTTTTACCCTATCTCTTACCCATCGTGGAGAGCATACTACCAGGTTTGGGACAAATTGCCAACTTTCAATGACTCCTATGCTTTGCATCTCTGGAACTACATGAACCAAGGGGCAAAATTAACAATGGTACCTGGAGATAACACTTTAGTAGAACATCTCTACAAAACGCACTGTCCTTCTACATACAATGCAGTACTTACGAATGAGACTACTTATCCCTGAACATTACCCACTATTTATAAATAGATTTTTGAACATTTCTCCAGGTTATCCAGGTAACCACTTGTGAAATACTGTAACTAATGTGTCAATCCTATAGAAATTTACCTTGAAAAGACTTGTATATTAATGTATAGTAACTTTTAATTCACTAATTAAAAAATCCTCAACCTAAGGTTAAGCCAACACATCTGGAGTGAACATCTAGTGCACATAATGGGAATATTTCCTGATATATGCTTCTTGGCAAAAATATTGGGACACATCTCTTATTTTATACACATGAAATCGTCACAGGTATCAAGAAACGTAGCACAGAGTGCACAAAAATTGCCATTGCTGTGCGGACAGTATATCACAAATCAATACTAGACTTTGCTTTCAATATTGTAAAGTTTTCACAGCAACATTTGTACAAGCCTACGAAATATAGGCAAGGTGGGCTGCTCCGCACCAGATACATGCATCACCAGAGACACTACTACTAACACTTCACATTTTCATCTCTAGTGTTTGTTGCATCTTTTTATCTGTTGCAGTTGAGGCTGGGCCCTCTGGGGGGCGTCTGTCACTGGTGATGCATGTATCTGGTGGGACCAGCCCCTCTTGTCTAATAGCTTGGATGTGACCAATAGGCTGCTATGACACTGTGTATCACATAGACCTATGTGGCTGACGCCCTATGGTAACCTTGTGTCTTTAAATACCACCAGTTTCCTCCCTGTCAGCTTGGCCAGTCACAGATGCCACAATCGCTCCCATGCTCTAGGTTGAAGGGGACTGAGCACCGGTGTTCAGACACATGTGTTGCCTCTCGGAGGAGCCGACAGCCACCTGCTAGGTGCAATGTGTATTAGAAGCGGCAATCTTTTGGTGAGTTTTTCAGATGAAAACCTGCCCTAATCAGTAGAGTAATTAGACTCATATGGGCCCAAATATTTAATTTGTCAGATGAATGAATTTTTGTAGCATTCTAAATCCTATAAAGACATGAGTAATATCCCCCCTTCCCTTTAATTATGTAGCAACATCTCTTATCCTGTACTAATGCCCCCCTTCCTGATAAATATGTCTCACATCCTGATATATTGAATATATATATATATGACACACTTTTGTTACCCCAAATTTTAGGGGAGAGTGGAGGGTGCATTTTATAATCCAAATACATGCTGTAGGATGTGCTGTGGGGGATGGCAGCTCTGGAGCGGTGTCCGGAGGCTGGAGAAGGCTGGAGCTGCCACCTAGGATCATGTGCCCCAGCTCATTATGCTCATTTAATATGCACGTCCATCACCTCAGTGTTGAAGCCACGCTCAGACTTGGGCAGTGGGAGTGGCTCATATTTTATGAGCCTGTTTTCACTACCTATTTTTGGATATGGCCCCCACATCACTCTATATGCCAACCTGCTGTCGCACATGCTAAAATAATAAACATTTTTAACTATCCCTCTGTCACTCCCCTGCCTGCCGCATCGCAGCAGTCTTCCTGTGTCTGTGCCAGTGCGCCGTGAAAATTTACTAAACAGCTTCCTGAATAGGGAGCTGTCCAGGGTACTAATGCTGAATGCGTTCAGCACCCGTCGCTCTCCAAGGTGCTGAGCACTTTAGCACTAATAGCTATGGCCCGCCCATATTGAAACTCTGGTTCCTTGAAAAACGCTGCTTGTCTTCAAAGCAGTAATTGCCAAATCCTTCAATTTCCTCTAAAAAGGCATTTTATTCACCTAAAAGCAAATCACTCTTCTAAAATCTAATATCTCATGAAATATTCTCCTAAAAAGATTTTTTTAGGGCTCAAAGCAGTGTTTGCCAAATCCTTCAAGTCTGATTCGTCATAAAAGGCTGATTACCAAATCACTCTTCTAATATATCATGAAATATTTCTTAAAAAGGTTATTTTAGACTGTGTTTGGCCTCAAAGCATTAATTGAAAAATCCTTCATTTTCTCATAAAAAGGCTTCTTTAGCATCAAAGCAGTGATTTCCAAATCCGTCAGTTTCCTCTAAAAATGCTGTTTGGCCTCAAACAAATGATTTCCAAATTTTTCTGTTTCCCCTAAAAGGCTTTTATTGGGCCTCAAACTATTGCTTTCCAGTCTGTGTGCAGTAAATACGAGTGGAAAATCCTGAGGCCGTGGTGGAAAGGGGAAGAGAAATAGGCATGATTAAAAGGGGAAGTAGGCTTGATGTTCAAGGTGAACATGGGGTAGGTTTACTCTTAATGTTACCGAAAACTGTATTGACAAAACAGTGGCTTGTCGTATCCCAACTTAAGTGACAACTTCTGTTACTGGACAGCCTACTCCAGTGTCTTTGGTTCCCAGCAGCTGAGCGATTTGACTTGTGGATGAAACCCATAAAGAGTTTTTTCTAAAGTTCATGGCAAGCACTGCATCAAGGGACCTGCCCTTCTTTTCCTCCACCTCAACATCATACACAGTATAGTCCTCAGATGTGGTGCCTCAATTATCTATGTGTCACCCTGTGTCACAACTCTTCAACCGCACAACTGATTGTGGGAAAACACAGATGGGACATTCTGCAGAAATGTTCTCACATTCTTTTGTACTGTTGTACATGAACTGATATTGGTTTAAATGCTGCATTCCTTCGTATGAGACAGTGATCTGTTCTATATTTTGAAAAACTGTGGTATTTTAGTGAATAATATGTGCAATCAAACAACTGCTGTATCTTAAAGAGACAAAATAATAATTCATATAAGATCAAAAGTAACAAAACTATAGAATAATTGCATTTGTTCACCTTAGGCTTAAAGTTAATGTCACTATTTAAATTTTAATCTCAGGCAACATAACAGCTAGAATCAGCCCTGGCATTTAGCTACCATTGATCACGACCCGTTTTCACCTACACAGCTAGGATGAGGTCAATTGGACATTAATAAGGCTGAATCTGCATTAAGAGGTTTAAATGGGTTTAATACAGTACCAGGAAATCTGTAACGTACTCTGAGAGTTATGCACTTACTTTCCTGTCGATTAGAGGCTTTTCAGTGTAGAGATTCATGGTTAAACTTTTTTTAAATTTTTGGGGAAATTTTGGTGAAGTCGGCAATATTTGAGGTTCAAAGGATTCATTCATCTTTGGGCCACGTCACCACACAGATATTTGTGCAGATATTGTTCGCAGATCTCTGGTTGAAGTGAAATCATGGATACATTGTACCATTTGTACACAGCCACAAAATGGAACATTGTGTCCATGATTTCACTGTAACCAGAGATCTGCGAACAATATCTGCACAAATATCTGTGTGTGTGACGTGGCCCTTAGCTTTATAGCCTAAGGCTAGGGTCACATTTACATTTTGACCCTAGCCTACTGGATTGTGCATGTGGTGCTGGGAAAAGTATGAAAATAAAAGCGCAATCCGGTAGGCTAGGGTCAAAACGAAAATGTGACCCTAGCCTAAGTCTATTTCACCTATAACCTGGCTACTTTGTGTCCAAAATTGAAGCCTCAATTTTGGCTCATGTTGTTGCACGCTTGCCCTTGACCATTTCTCAGTTAATTCATACTCATTGCAGCAAGATGTGGCTCCCTTTTTGGACAAGGTTCAGAAAATATGCAAAACTTACTGTATAATAAATATAGTGTAAGACATATAGTTTTTTTGGGCTTTTACTATGCTTGAATTCTGGTGCATTTTACCTTTTCAAATTTTTGTCCCAGAAAGAGCAATCAGCTGATAACACGGGGTAGAGCAATGTAAATGGAGGAGTCAAATAAGATGTCACAGTAGCTGTGTGCAGACAGCCTAAGGCTCCTTTCACATCAGCGTTTTTTTCAAATCGCGGCAGATGCGGTGAAAAAAACCATCTGCCGCGATTAACGCATAACCGACACACTTGCGGCACAGTTGCGGCAAGCCCATGCAATGTCTATGGGGCTTGCGGTAAGGGTGCGGCAAGTGCGGTTTCGGCACTTGTGGCAGGTGCGGCTGCAAAAAAAACCAGTCAGCAGCGTTTTTTTTTCGCGGCCGCACCTGCCGCAAGTGCCAAAACTGCACTTGCCGCATCTGCCGCACCCTTACACAACCATAGACATTGCATGTGGCTTGCCGCAAGTGTGCCGCAAGTGTGTCGGTTATGCGTTAATCGCAGCAGATGCGTTTTTTTCACCGCATCTGCCGCGATTTGAAAAAAACGCTAGTGTGAAAGCACCCTAAGCTCAGCACTGTCCCTGCCTGAGGTAACCTGAGACTCTGATCAGCTGTAGTGTGTATGCTAAGTAGGCCCCGCCCCCACCCCTATATGGCCGTATTCATGTGTGGAGTGAAGATGGATCTAGGACATATATCAGGTTAAGAAACAGCTTAGTGGGGACATCTTCTAGAAGGTTTTTGAAAGGTTTCCTCCCTGATTTCACCATGAAGTATATTTGAAAGTTTATTATATTCATTTGCTCTACATTATTATTAAATAAAAATTTTAACGGCAATTACACTTTAAATTAAACAGCTTTTTACTAAATTTTGCAAATAAACTATTCATATTCCTCATAAAAATGTATCCTGTACACCTTCAGGACTTTGTTCTCCAGACATTTAAAACTAATTTTGACTGACTTATACTATATTTTAAAATCGTACCAAAAAATTGTATATAAAGTTTCCCTAACGAAATTCATATTTAATTCAAAATATAATTCGGAACAATATCTACTGTAGATATTACAAGATATTACAAGGCTCTGAGAAAAGGGGTTTCTTCCACTTTTGGTTCCACATTATATCTTTTGCTCATTACATGTATTTTAAGCTGTGTAACATTTTAAAAAAGCAAAATTGGATTAAAATACCAATGCTTAATATTTTTTTCCACATTGGACAAACAAAGCTATCCATCACTCGTTATCATGAATACACAGGTTATACAACATTTACTAACAAAGTCACATTTTACGTAACCGGTTCTACCGTTAGATTATAAACAGGTTGATCTACATTTTTTAGGAACAATAAGTGGATATCAATATTTTACATCTCCTAAGTGTTGGCCAAAAGTATTGACACCCCTGAGATTCTGTCAGATAATACTCAGTTTCTTCCTGAAAATGATTGCAATCACAAATTCTTTGGGTCTGGAGCGACAGGTGACATTTGCAGCAGGAAGGGTGTGCAAAGAGGGTGAGTGCCAATCAAGTCCAGGCAATCGCAAAGCAAATGGAGACATACAGACTCCAGCAGGTGAGGCAGGGTAATGCGGTGCAGTCTGAGAACAGATGTAGATACAATAGTGGGGATGAGATGCAGCCGTGAATGAGATAAGGTGCTGCTGGGGGCGGGATGCTGACGTGCAGTCAGGATCCGATGCAGCTGGGGGTCAGATGTAGCCAGAGGGGTCCATGCGGCGGAGGAGTAACTCAGAGACAGATGAGATGTTAAATACAGTTATGGCCAATAGTATTGACACCCCTGCAATTCTGTCAGATAATACTCAGTTACTTCCTGAAAATGATTGCAATCATAAATTCTTTGGTATTATTATCTTCACTTAATTTGTCTTCAATGAAAAAACACAAAAAGAATTGTCCTAAAGCCAAATTGGATCATAATTCCACACCAAACATTAAAAAGGGGGTGGACAAAAGTATTGGCACTGTTAGAAACATCATGTGATGCTTCTCTAATTTGTGTAATTAACAGCACCTGTAACTTACCTGTGGCATCTAACAGGTGTTGGCAATAACTAAATCACACTTGTAGCCAGTAGACATGGATTAAAGTTGACTCAACCTCTGTCCTGTGTCCTTGTGTGTACCACATTGAGCATGGAGAAAAAAAGAAGACCAAAGACTGTCTGAGGACTTGAGAAACCAAATTGTGAGGAAGCATGAGCAATCTCAAGGCTACAAGTCCATCTCCAAAGACCTGAATGTTCCTGTGTCTACCGTGCACAGTGTCATCAAGACGTTTAAATCCCATGGCATTGTGGCTAATCTCCCTAGATGTGGACGGAAAAGAAAAATTGACAAGAGATTTCAACGCAAGATTGTGCGGATGGTGGATAAAGAACCTCGACTAACATCCAAACAAGTTCAAGGTGCCCTGCATTCCAAGGGTACAGCAGTGTCAACCCATACTATCCGTTGGCGTCTGAATGAAAAGGGACTGTATTGTAGGAGACCCAGGAAGACCCCACTTCTTACCCCGAGACATAAAAAGCCAGGCTGGAGTTTGCCAAAACTTACCTGAGAAAGCCTAAAACGTTTGGAAGAATGTTCTCTCTTTTTGGGCAAAGGCATCAACATAAGTTTACAGGAGAGAAAAAAGAGGTATTCAAAGAAAAGAACATGGTCCCTACAGTCAAACATGGGGGAGGTTCCCTGATGTTTTGGGGTTGCTTTGCTGCCTCTGGCACTAGACTGCTTGACTATGTGCATGGCATTATAAGTCTGAAGACCACCAACAAATTTTGCAGCATAATGTAGGGCCCAGTGTGAGAAAGCTGGGTCTCCCTCAGAGGTCATGGGTCTTCCAGCACGACAATGACCCAAAACACACTTCAAAAAGCACTAGAAAATGGTTTGAGAGAAAGCACTGGAGACTTCTAAGGTGGCCAGCAATGAGTCCAGACCTGAATCCCATAGAACACCTGTGGAGAGATCTAAAAATGGCAGTTTGGAGAAGGCACCCTTCAAATATCAGGGACCTGGAGCAGTTTGCGAAACAAGAATGGTCTAAAATTCCAGCAGAGCATTGTAAGAAACTCATTCATGGTTACTGGAAGCGGTTGATCGCAGTTATTTTGGCTAAAGGTTGCGCAAGCAAGTATTAGGCTGAGGGTGCCAATACTTTTGTCTGGCTCATTTTTGGAGTTTTGTGTGAAATGATCAATGTTTTGCTTTTTGCTTCATTCTCTTTGTGTTTTTTTCATTGAAGACAAATTAAATGAATATAATAATACCAAAGAATTTGTGATTGCAATCATTTTCAGGAAGAAACTGAGTATTATCTGACAGAATTGCAGGGGTGTCAATACTTTTGGCCAACACTGTATATGCTGTTTATTTAATTTATTGGTAAATTGAACTAGATTCTGTTAAGGCTTATTCCAAAAATATCTCATTTTGATTCCCCTGGACAGTAATCCCTTCCCACTAAGGTCAATATAGTTTTTGAGCTTATTAGCTTAATAAGTTTCATTAGTTTTTCCTCCCCATCTTCTAAGACTCAAAAAGATGTTTTATTTATTTTGAACGTCGCCCTTTGTAGTTCCCTAAAATGTTCTAGAGAATGGAAAGAAATGTATTGCAATAATAAAAGAAATTCAAATTCTTCCATTTCTGCAATCTCCAGGTCATTATGATTATCACTATACCAATTTTATGTAGATTTCTTTAATGTAGGCAGTGAATAAAATTCTGAAATTGGGTTGTGTTTTCTGACATATGTAATTTTTTTATTTAAGGTCAATGGACATGAGGTCAATTATGTAGTAACAGTATGGGTCTCTATGGAGGTAAGCGTGAGGATATGAACAATATGGGGGAAAGTCTAAGTGCACAGTATGGAAGTGAAAGTGGACAGTATGGGGGAGAAAGCATGAAGAGAAAGCATGGAGAAGTGTCAGGGGACAGTTGTAATTCAAAGGCTGCTGGATTGCAAATAGTACGTACATACCGTATATACTGGTGTATAAGCCGAGTTTTTCAGCCCAAAATTTGGGCTGAAAAGTCTCCCCCTCAGCTTATACACGGGTCTATACGGTACACATGGTGTGGTGGCTGTGGTGGGGGCTGTGGAGGCGGGGGGAGGCTGCTGTATGAGCGGCCCTGTCACGTGGGGCCGCTCATTAAATATGCATTGCTTCCCCCTGTCAATCAGCGGCAGGGGGAAGCAGTGCATATAGCCCCCAAATGCTGGCACTGTCCCCCCTTGTAAGGACCCCCCCCCCCGATGGTTATATTACCATTCCGGACTTCTGATCCGCGCCGCTCCTCGGTGCTCCTCGCTGCTCCGTCCGTCCGTCTGCTACATCCGGGATCTCCGGCCGTCGCAGGCATATGAAGTCATCGCGCGACGGCCGGGGATCCCGGATGTTGCAGGACGGGAGCCCCGAGGACGGAGCGCCGAGGAGCAGCGCTGATCAGAAGACCGGGATGGTAAGAGAAGCGGGGGGGACCCCCAGGGGGCTGCTGTGTACCCCCAGGGGGCTGCTGTGTACCCCCAGGGGGCTGCTGGGTACCCCCAGGGGGCTGCTGGGGACCCCCAGGGGGCTGCTGGGTACCCCCTGGGGGCTGCTGGGGACCCCCAGGGGGCTGCTGGGTACCCCCCGGGGGCTGCTGTGTACCCCCAGGGGGCTGCTGTGTACCCTCTGGGGGCTGGAGGGTACCCCCAGGGGGCTGCTGTGTACCCCCTGGGGGCTGCTGGGTACCACCAGGGGGCTGCTGGGTACCCCCTGGGGGCTGCTATATGTACCCCTGGGGGCCTGCTGTATACCACTGGGGCTGCTGTATACTACCACTGGGGCTGCTGTATACTACCACTGGGGCTGCTGTATACTACCACTGGGGCTGCTATATACTACCACTGGGGCTGCTGTATACTACCACTGGGGCTGCTGTATACTTCCACTGGGGCTGCTGTATACTACCACTGGGGCTGCTATATACTACCACTGGGGCTGCTGTATACTACCACTGGGGCTGCTGTATACTACCACTGGGGCTGCTATATACTACCACTGGGGCTGCTATATACTACCACTGGGGCTGCTGTATACTACCACTGGGGCTGCTATATACTACCACTGGGGCTGCTGTATACTACCACTGGGGCTGCTGTATACTACCACTGGGGCTGCTGTATACTACCACTGGGGCTGCTATATACTACCACTGGGGAGGCCTGTATACCACTGGGGGGGCCTGTATACCACACTGCTGGGGGCTGTATACCTGTGCTGGGGTCCACCCTCGGCTTATACACGAGTCAATAGGTTTTTCCAGATTTTTGGGGCAAAAGTAGGGGGGTCGGCTTATACACGGGTCGGCTTATACACGAGTATATACGGTATATCGCAGAGGCAGGTTGTGCTCTGCGATGTAAATACAGATAGGTACACTATTGGAGTTGAAGAAAATTGGACCCTATAAAAACTTTGGAGGGAGTTGAAAGTCCGTGTTGCCCAGTGACAGCCCCAAACTCCAGAGAAGATCTGTATGGAGGAATGGGCCAATATACCAGCAACAGTGTGTGCCAACCTTGTGAAGACTTACAGAAAACGTCTCACCTCTGTCATTGCCAACAAAGGATCTATAACAAAGTATTGAGACGAACTTTTGTTATTGACCAAATACTTATTTTTCCATCAAAATTTGAAAATAAATTCTTTCCAAATCAGACAATGTGATTTTCAGGATTTGTTTTCTCATTTTGTCTCTCATAGTTGAGGCCTCTCTCATCTTTTTAAGTGGGAGAGCTTGCACAATTGGTGTCTGACTAAATACTTTTTTTCCCCACTGTATGTTTGACAAATAGATCAGCGGACAGTTTGCTGAACTTCCAAACTTCATTCAAATCAACGGAAGGCAAGATCAAGAGCATAGAAAGCAAACCGTTTTACAGTGGAGCCCTACTTTTTTGGCACAGCCATTAGCTTCTTAGAATATTATTTACAGGGTTTCAGTACCTATGTCACCCTGCTTCCATGCCCACTCATAACCCTCAGACATATTGACTGCTTCCCACCTTTGATTGGTTAAAATCTGACTTAGCCCCACCCAACCTAATGACAGATGAGTATCATCAGATGTCATTATTCCCTGGATTGGTAATGTCAAGGCATCTAGGATACACCCACATTACCGATCCGGTGAGTAAATAGTTAAAAAACAGACAGACAAAAGTCTTTCATCAGAAATAAAACACACAGAGAAAAATCTTTTATTGTGAATTAAACACAGACAACTTGCTTTCATCCATTCATTAATGTCAAACATACCCAGCTCCAACAATAATCCACACAGCATGATATACTGCAAAGCACCCTTGGCATGACAGGATCATGAATCTTCATGTATTTCTATGGAGCTGCAAGGTTCTGTCCACAGAGTAATCACAGGGTAGACCTGGCTCACTGGAGTTGAAGGTGCTCTTGAGAAAAAATAGTAAATAAGATATGATATCTCAGGCACACAAGAAAAGAAAGGAGAAAATTTTGCAGCAATTCCTGATTTTATTGTTGTCTTGTCAGTAAAAGGAACGTTTCGGTTTAATAAAACCTTCTTCAGCCAACTGACCCTATATAATACAAACATAAGAAACACGTGTATAAATGAAAGGTCTGATGACAAAATTCAAACAATCATTCTGTCTATAAGAGAAAAAAAAAAGAGAGAACATCGTACTTATATGAACGATATAAATGACATATAAATATACATGATATACAAGGCATAAACAACCATGATGATTTTAAACTGAGGAATAACGCAGATAGACCCATATATGATGGGTTGTTGCTGCTAGAAAGATACCAGATCCGTTTTGTGGAATAATATATACTGCAGTAAGAAATATGCTGGTGATAGTCCATGCTTTTCAGACCAGAAATGTATACCTGAGGAATGGAAACCCTCAGGAACGTGCAGTCTTATATGAATGTGAGTTCAGCCTCGTAATGTAAACCAATGATAATAGGTTAAAGACACCTAAAATAATAAAAGTACAAGGAAGCGATGGAGAAATATAGCATCAAAATGTTAAGATACAAAAGTACTAGACCCTCATATAGTAGAAATTATTAGATCTAGCAGTTACCTACTACTCAGGAAAATGAGGACCAATCAGTGCATATATGGTCATAAGTATACCCCCCGGTCAGTATGGACCTTGTGAAAGGGTCATATAGTCCTAAAATGGGAAAGGATACACATGTCACTCTTTAAGGAGAAATACTAGCATAGGATCCATAAGATCAAGTATCTGAAAATGATAATCAAAAAACATAACCTCAGTAAAGGACCAAGGCAGCCCACTGTGGTACTGCTGCCCTTATTTCAGAAGCAACTATAAGAAAGAGAAAGGAAAAATAGAAATAAGGATTCAAGTCCCAGTGTAGCCCCTTAACTAACAGCCCTGTATCACATGGCTACATGCAGTGAGCAGAGACCATTACAGCGTCCGCACAACACAGCAGCTCACTCTCACTAACAGCCAGTTGTGAGCATTGACGTTATGCAGTTCATCTGCAGTCACAGCTGAGTTATCATGGTAACCACAAAAACTCTTTTGGGACGAAGTGCCTTAATGTCCGCGCTGCTGCTATAGGGTCAAAAGAACCAAGACGCAGGAATGTCTGGATCAGCTCAGGCCTTTATTTTCCGACGCGTTTCGAAGCTTCCTACCGAGCTCCTTCCTCAGGGACATCCATTGGTCTTTCTCACCTTTTGTCTATCTGTCAGAGACCAGCCTGATTTTACCCTAAAGGTAATTTACCACTATTATTGAGCAAACAGTGCAACTTTTCAAGATTCTCACAGCATTGCACAGGTGGTAATTTAATCACCCGCGCAGGTGATGATTCCAACACCTTGTGCAATGCTAAGTAAAGCCTGAAAACATGCACTGTTCATGGCCCTTGAAAACTGGAGATGCCCAGCTCTGTTCAACAGGAGTGAGTGTAGTGTCTTTCATTTCCATACATCTCACTTTCAGGCTAGAAGCCTGCGGCTAGGTCTCCAGCACCTGTAGGGGAGTATCAAAGCACCTCTTACTTTTTACTGGCAGTCCAGCACACAAGGAGTGAAGTAAAAATGATTTACTATTGCAGAGTTAGAAAAAATCACAAGTTGGTACATGATGTAAATTTTTAGATTTATGGCTAGGGTCACACTTGCGCCATGGATGCATTTTTTCCATGCGTTTTTCACACTTGTCTTTTGTGAAAAACGCATGCAAAAATGCATCCATAGGTACCAATACGAAAAACGCATGTCCCAATGCCAAAAATGCATGGCTAAAGTGCCATGCGTTTTTTGGATGCGTTTTTAGCTCATCACCAAAAAATGTATCATGATGCGTTTTTTGGTGGTTTTTTAAAAACGCATGCATTTTTGTAACATGGGGCCCTATGTGAATCGCAAGGGAAAACGCATGGCACTAAATGGTACCATGCGTTTTCACATGCATTTTTGCTTGCGTTTTTTTAGGCTGCTCCAGACCTAACAGCAAACACGCAGCCCAAAAATGCAGGCTGCCAAAAAACAACTTTAAAAAACTCAGCCAAGTGTGTCCCTAGCCTATGTTACACAAACACTGATCATTTAAAATATGCACTATAGTCTCTTCCTTCTTTCTTTGGGTCATCTAAACCCCAATCTCACTGGGTTGAGATCTCAGAAATATAGAGTCCTAGTCTGTTTTTTCACAAAACAGGCCAATAGGCCAAAAGAAGCACAAAGTCCAAAGGGGCACACATAGCCATTGGATTCCATTCTCTCATTGTGGCATTAGCATAACAAAAGGAGCACCATCATATGAGTAAGTCCTTTACAGTTTTTCAACAAATGATCCGGCTGGCACATCGGGTCCTCTGATTCTCCCCAGTTTCACACAATAGTATATAAGCAAGTCCCACATGGTCTGGCAGAGTCCATCAAAGTGTGGCACAGGCCATCAAGATGATGGGGCATAGTCAATTAAGGGCACAGTCCCTTTAGGATTTTGAGGTGTAGTCTGAAGACTGCAGTCCGCTAGTCCAGCAGGAGGAAGTGCAACTAGAACTAAATCAGGGAATGGGAAAAATAACATTAGGTCTACCCAACCACAACGCAAAGAAACAAAGAGGCCTTGCTCATATCAGAACTCAGAACTGCAAACAGTCCTCATTCGGCCAAGATGCAGAGTCCTAGAAGTAACATTTCTTATAACGGGTCAGTGACCCAACAATACCCTTTTTTTAGGGCAGTCCCCATTAATTGTTAACCCTTTTGGAAGCCTTCTGCTCCAGCAACATCTTCATCCAAAGTTGCCGGCCTGGACGTTCCATCATCTATGCAGGTTATGGTGTGTCTCGGTCTGTAACAGGGGCTACTCCTCCAGAAGCATTCTCCACCCCCCCTTGCCCTAAAGCAAACTTCACCAAAGCCTCTGCTGGAGAAGATGATGGAGAAGTTAGGGGACCACCTTCCTCTCTCGCATACAGGCAGGGAAACAGGGCTTATGACACTACTAACTTCTTTCATTCTCCTGCTTAACAAGTTGCAAATTCACTGGCTGCAGCACTGGCTTCAGGTTTGGTAAGGCCAGGCACTATGCAGGATCCTGCCTCCAACCTGTGGTGGTTCAAAATGGAATAGGAAATGGTTCATCTCCTCCTGACTCTGAGCTCTGTTCCAGTGGTACCTCTCCTGGCATGCCGAACCAGCACTGGATCCTGACACCTTGCTGCAAATCAGGCCCAATGTGGGATGTGCGGTTTAGCTCCAGCTCACATATATTGGCATCTCCTCTGTGCGCTGCGCCGATTGAGGTGAAGCACCAGATCTAGCATGACTTGGGGTGGATCCATCAGGTCTCCAAAGTGCGGACTGCTGGCACATGGTACATGATGTTGCTGTGTTGTATGGCAATCCCAATATGGCCTTGGCCTCTTCAAAACTCTGGGACTGGAATATAACTCCACCTCCAGACTTTATTTTTAATAAAGGGGAGTTATCAGTGTGATGTGTGATGCCTGCCCTCTGCCCTCCTGATCTCACTGCAGATCCCTCTCAGTGTTTTCAGCCTCCATCTCAAAGGCAGCCAAGGTGCAACATTATTTCAATACAGCAGAGCTGCAAGAAGCCAAGTTTCATTTCTTCTGCTCTACATCTATAAATCGAGAGACAATACGGTCTTATCGCTATTATTAATGTTGGTGGTAATAATTATTAGTGCACACCTGGGCTAGTTGTGAGACCCACAAACAGTTTATACGCTTGGTACAGCTGCCACTGGATCTGCACTCCACGTGCACAGTGGTGGAAAAAAATAAATCCAAAAAGACGATGCTTCTATGATACGTACTATGATGTATACGGACTGTACATGCTGTAAATGGACAAGGACCACAAAGGATCTATTCTGTAGACAATGGTGTTTTATTTCCTACGTGTTTCAGAGCAATCCTCGCTCCTTCCTCAGAGATACAACATTGTACCCCTGAGGAAGGAGTGAGAATTGCTCTGAAACGTGTAGGCAATAAAACACCATTGTCTCCAGATCCTTTGTGGTCCTTGTCCATTTACAGCATAGCGCGGATCATAGAAGCACCATTCTTTTGGATTTATATTTCTCCTGTTCTGTATCAGTATCTTATCTCACACTGGCAAAATCCCTTTTAATTAAAACAGGCTCTCCAGTCCTGTGTGCAGCACACACAGGTGCAGCCGCTGACAGGTCAGGACCGCGGCGCCGCAGTCCTGAATTATCAGCAGCGGGAACTGCGTGCGCTGCACACCGGACCGGAGGGCATAATAGCCCCCCAGTCCTGTGTGCTGATCCGGTCCGCGGCTGTCAAGGTCCTCCGCGACAGACCCGGACCGGATCACGCCGCAGTGTGAAGCCGCCCTTAGACCCCACTTAGCCTCTGATACAGTCAGATAAGATCTCATACATTGCACTGATAAGGGGAAATATCCCCAAACCCTGTGTCTGCGAATTCAGATTCTACTCTTGAATAAATCCTAAATCGTTTGACAAGGCTCGTTAAATGGTCGTCTTTGACTTTTAGGATAGCTTCTTCCAACAGGTGGTATTAGAGTTCAAGTTTCCTTGCTTTCTAAAGGGACAATTTGCATAGTTCATCTATTCTTTTTCATTGTATTTTTTGTCACTCACTTCCATGTATTTTAAATATTTTTCTTATTTCATGATTCATCATAATGTGACCTTAAAGAGACATACACCACCTTACTTCGCCACCATTTAATTTTATACTTAACCATTCTATTTGCATACTATACAGTATACATTCAGCTTTACATTCCCTAATACTTAATTATTATTATTACTAGCTGTGAGCCCGATGCAAATGCATCGGGTGTCTAGAATATTTTTAATGTTTTTTTTAGATTTTCAAATAATAATCCAATTATTCCAATGACATCTTTACACCAACTACATATATTAGTATGGTTGATATCATTTAAGGAAAATTGAACTATTATGTTGTAAGGGTCTTAGAACACAAAGTACCAATACTTCTTAATATGTCAATTTTTTGAATTGATGAATTAACAGTACTAATATATGTATCAGCCACTTTGTGTCAGCCCACCAATCGCGTCAAGATGCCCTTACGCCTGGTGGGACCTACTCTAACTAAATCCGAATTGATATAATTTAGATATTTTTTAATTGCTGGATTTTTCTTAGATTTTTTGAGGATTGTGATGTAAATAATAAAATTTTGTAAATTGATACAGAAGGAGTTAGCAACTACAGACTTGCAGCAATATCCGTGCAATAACAAAAAAACTTGTAATTAACCTACAGTAAATGGAGTTAACATAGCTTCAGCAGATGCATAAGATGCATCCACTAACTAACCACAGGTGACTGCAGTTGATGTGGATGACACTGCCACAACTATGTTGTCTGCACAAACTGCAAATTAAGTACAAATTACATATATGCAATTATGAAAATTACAGCAAGTATGTTCTTGATAAGTCCTTCATGTACAATTATTATCATTTAGTATATTCCTCAACAAAGTGAAAAAATCTAAGAAAAATGTCGTGGTAGAATCTAATTAATAATTTATGTTTGTCCCTATCTATCTAAACATGTGGAACACACCTTGGTAATGAGATGTGTGTGAACAGCCGTCCCACCCGTCTCTTAGCTGTTCACAAAAACCTCTCCCTTTAAAGAATAAGAATCAAATCTCTCAGCACGTAGTGTACTGGAGCTTTAAATAGTGGTTTCTATCACCCTGTGATAAAATCAGAATGATACACATCTCCAATGAAATCTAAAATGTGTTTTTCCACAAACATTGTATAAACTATGCACATAAAAAACTGAAATTGAAAAGACTAAACTATTTTTTTTTTTTTTTTTTTTTTTTTTTTTTTTAAATAGAAAAGGTAAAAATATAAAATATGCAAAAGTTCATCCCAAAATATTCCGATAGACAATATTTTTGGTGAAGACTTTCTCACAGTTAGGCACCAATTTCCCTTGAATGCATGAATCCACCACTTTCACCTTCACATTGCATCGTCTCTTCACACGTGAGAAAGCCACATATAATTGTCCATGGCCAAAAACAGGTTCTGGCAAATAAATCCCCACTTTCTCCAAAGTTTGTCCTTGAGATTTATTTATGGTCATGGCAAAGGCAGGCTTCACGGGAAATTGCCGACGTCTTAGTTTGAAAGGCAATCCAGTCTCTGATGGACAGAGATCAATTCTTGGAATGAAGACTACATTTCCTTCATCCGAGCCAGAAATTACTTTTGCTTGTATCAAGTTGTCAAACAAAGCAATAATAATCATCCGAGTCCCGTTGCAAAGTCCTTTTCTGCTGTTAAAATTACGCAAAAGCATTATAATTGTACCAACTTTTAATTTCAGGAGATGAGAAGGCATTCCTGTTGGTGTTAGAGAATTTAGAAATTCCACAGGATATTGTTCAGGATTTTCCGTCTCATCTGGATCAATGGAATCATGGCTCATATATTCCATGTATTCTCCAGGAATACAATCCATCACTTTAGAATTGATCAAATCCACAGCGTCATTTTTGGGACAAAGAATGGCATGTGATGCAGCATTCTGAATACTTTCATCATTATTCACATCAATGACAATGTTTTCACCAAATATGTCCAAGATTAAAGAGCCAGTGCAGATCATGTCTTGCGGGATCTCAATGACATCATCACCAAGGTTGTAATCATTGGACAATTCTCCATTTCCCAATTGAATTAACCAATTGCTATATTCAGAATCAATGGAGCGCATGTTGTTAATGAGCGGCAATTGATTGAAAAGCTGCCATTGTCGTGAATATTTAATGCAGCTCTCTACAATGTCTGTCCTTGTTCCGTGGGAGATGATAGGAAGACACTGCCGAAAGTCTCCTCCCAGAACAATGACTTTCCCTCCAAAGGGTAATTTATTTTTGTTGAAGACATCAGTTGTCATGACATCCCGTAATAATTGATCAATTACATGCAAAGCGTATTTTGACAACATAGTAGACTCATCGATGATGAAGAGTTTGGTAGTCTTCAAATGTTGGGCCGCATCAGTATCATTTTTGATTCTTGAAACGGATGTCTCATTAATTGGTATTGGTATGCCATACAGTGAATGGATAGTTCTTCCTCCTTGCAATAGATTAGCAGCAATCCCTGTACTGGCTGCAGGTGAGACAACTTCTCCTTCTCCTCTCAGTTCATGAATCAATAGATGATACAGATATGTTTTCCCACTTCCACCGGGACCGTCAAGGAAAAAGCACTTTGGCTTATCACTTGTATCCTCTAAAGCTTTATGGATTGCAGTATAGGCCAAACGTTGTTGATCATTTAAGGTGGCTTTCATTTCATGTGCTCTTACTAACTCTTCTTCTTTGTTGTATTGAGGACGAATGTGTGGTTTTCTTTTTGGGCGTGGCAGATTAAAATCAATGAAATGTTTAGCATGAAATTTTAAAACATGTTCAACATCAGTCATGGCGTATCCTTCACAATGTTCACAATCATCAGTGTCAGGGTGGTAGGCATGGCAGTAATCTTGAATGAAGTGTTGTTTAAATTCTTGCCACAACTCCAGAGGATGATTAGGAGGACCAAAGACACATATATACGCAAACATTTCACGGAGCTGTGCAGGCATATTGAGAACACAGGCATCCAATAAAGTTTTTCTCCAAACACTGTCATCGAAGAGCAATCCAAGGGCTAATGCCGCCTCTTTAAACGTTGGGTATGTGACTTCCTTAACAGTCTTAAGGTTATCAAAACTTGTAGCTCCTTTAACATGGAGTAACAACAGCCTTAAAAAATAACGTTCTTGTTCTTGAATACTAACAGTGTAGAGCCTACCAATGACTGAAGCACCTCTTCTCCTTCTAACTTCCCATGCACCTTCTTTCCAAACATAATGCTCAGGAATTTGACGATATAAGTACTCCCGAGCTTTGGGATCATTCTCATTGAGGGTAAAGTAGGCCATGAGTGTTGATTGTCTGTCCATTGAATAACTGATGTTGTCCGCAGAATCACCCTCGTGAAAAAAAAGTGATTGTGAATGAGGCAGATGTACTGCAAGACGACTAATGCTGTGAGATTGTCTATGCATTTGAAAAGCAAAGATTCGCCAAGCTGCCTCTGGTGCACTGACATATCTGGAATCCATGAATTTATGAGTTTCATCGTGTCTGATGTTGGTTTCACAAATTTCCACATTGGCTTTGTCATGACCTTTGTACACATATTTGAAGAGGTATTTTACGCTCTGAATGGAAGCACATACTTCCACATTGATATGGCACTTATATTTTAATAGAAGGAAAGGGTTATATGGAACCACCCAAGAATTATCAATCATCTTGGAATGGTGTGGAAAAGAAGGTCCTTCGTTTCTTTGATAACTTGGATATGCATCCTCAGGTATAACAGTTTTTGTTTGAAACTGTTTTGGAAAATTTTTTTTACACTTTCCATTCTCCATACATGGAGAATTGGGATTGTGTTGTCCACAGGGGCCATGGATCATGTGTTGCATGACAATTTGATGGAGCAGAGGGTAATGTGATGGATCAGGAATTTCAGCCCAAACAGTATTGTCCACTTCCACCTCAGTTCTTAGTTTTGAGTTGGCATCCAGAATAATTAGAATGTGAGCATGTGGTAGGCCTCGCTTTTGAAATTCTATCACATGAACCATAGCACAAACCTTGCCAAATAATCCAGAATTAATATCTTTCAAAAGGGCTTCAAGTTTAATCCTGAATACACGTGCCACTAAATCCGGGCGATGTTCAGCACGCTGCCATGGCTGTAAATTGGTTACAATTTCACTCCATTTTGGATTGCAGGTCATCGTTATAAAAAGATCTGGTCTTCCAAATTTAGTTACAATCGCCATGGCATCTTGATACCTCTGCTGCATGTTTCGGGGACTTCCCTCAAAGGAAGATGGTAAAATTACGGTTTTGCCAATGGGGATTCCTTTTTCTACGGATTTTCTCAGCAAATGTTCTTGAAGGAGACAATAATCTTCCACCTTCAAATCTTTCTGGTGTTGTCGTATAAAATTTAAACGATTGGCCTCGATCTTAACATAGGCATCCACCAAGTACTGCTGTGTCAGTTTTCCTCCATTAAGGACAGGATTGAATTCTGCCCGTACTGACAGCAAATAACAGTAATACTGCAGCTGTGTCACCCTGCGAGGATTTTGGCCTTGGTGTATGAGTGATTCATGCCACCCTTGCTCTCCATGAGGGAAAAAAATGGATACAGTAATGCATCCAAATTACTGTGTAAAATACTTATTTGCTGTGTTTTGGGGCCAACGGATTATTTGTGTCTGGTTTTAGATGTATTAAAATGTCTCTATTAAATGGTGGCTCTCCATCAGCATTTTCAAAGATGACTGCAACTTCATGGACAGTAGGGTTGTTATACCGTCTTGGGTCTTGCTCTCTGTCTTGTTTAATTGCCATGATGATATTAGGCATTTTTGTGCCATGTTCAAATGCTTTCTGTTCTTCCTCTTCCTCCACTTGCCGTAACATTTTGTAGGCTGAAACAAAGGGATTGATACCTTCCAATTGCTCAGCAATAATTCTCATCAAGGCTGGATTACACTTGAGATTTTCTGGAGACTGTAGGCGTTGTTCAGTAGCAGTAGCACTATCCAAAATATAGAGCTGTGCATATGCTGGAACTTGACCTTCAGCGGGGTGGAGAGTTCCAGTTCTATGGTAAATTTGGCCGTGAATCCGGAAACAATAAGGACCGTGTCCAGGTGGTTGCGAAACACTTGCACCCATCGAAGCAAATGCAAAGGAACTATTAATGCTCCTGATATTCTCCATGAGATTTTTACTATATGGGCTGTCTCCTTTTAGTAAAGTAGTGAAGAGCTCAGGGTACTGAGGTAATGGTACCTTAACTTTACCCTTGTGACAACAAAGGGAGAACTGTCCATCAGATGGCCTTTCAGCCTCAAAATGTTGTGCTTCACAATGTTCACATAACACATTCATGGGCCCACAGGTATGTTCTAAAATACTGCTATCATCATCAGTAAAGCCAATAGGGATTAATGACGTTGGTGAAGTGAGCAACCGATGACGTTTTTTGTAGATGCCTAAAAAAATAAGGCGTAGCTGTGTAGAAGTTTCAACACATTCAAGAAAAGAAGTAGTGACTGAAGACTTATTCCTGAGGTTTTTTTTTTGGCGTAATTGACGCTGTGAGGCAGCCAAATGGGCCAAACGGCGTTGTTTTGAGGTAGGTGACATAATTTGTAAACGCTTGACTTTAGCCAATTTGTGTCTTGTGATGGCAGAAGCAGTCTTGTCTGTTCTTGTTTTAGAAGAACCTTTGCACTTCACTTTACCCGTGCCAGATGTTGTAGGCAGTTGAGTTTCCAAAAGTGTTGGAGACACAGATATAGACACCATATCAGAGGTAGATGGTTTTCCTTGCACCTTCACCTTTTTTTTTTGCGGCCAGATGTTGTAGGCAGTTGAGTTTCCAAAGGTGTTGGAGACACAGATATAGACGCCATATCAGAGGTAGATGCTTCTCCTTGCACCTTCACCTGTTGTTTTTTGCGTCTTTTTCGTTCCACCTCAGCTTTTTTGGCCAACCGACTGCTTCTTTTTTCAGCAGACTCCTTTGCAATTCTTTTATTCATATCCTCCTTGAGCTTAACCAAACGGAGACATCTTTTTTCCGGATCTTCCTGCTCACGCTTCTTGCGCTGGCGTGCAGCATTCTTAGCTCTAACAGAGCTTTTTGGTTTGTCAGAGCTCATATTGAGCACACTACAGCAAAATGTATGCAATAATAGCTACAGTATATTATTTAAGGAAGCAATCAATATACATTCTGCATAGCAATATAGTCAAAGTAGTAATATTTAT